>CM073471.1:3990000-5190000 GCA_037074535.1 Gleditsia sinensis
TCGATGCTTAAGGGGTTTCCTCAACTTGAGGTGCGAAAAGACACAGTATGTGCAGGATGCCAGTACGGTAAAGCACACCAACTGCCATACGAGGAATCGAAGTTTAAAGCAAAAGAACCATTAGAGTTAGTTCACTCTGATGTGTTTGGACCAGTTAAACAACAATCAATTGGCGGTATGCGGTACATGGTGACATTCATTGATGACTTCTCAAGGTATGTGTGGGTTTTCTTTATGAAAGAAAAATCTGACACATTTTCAAGGTTTAAAGATTTCAAAGAGTCAGCTGAAGGAGAAGTAGGAAAGAAGATCCGTTGCTTGCGCACAGACAATGGGGGAGAATATAGCTCAAGTGAGTTCTCTCAATATTTAAGAGAGTGCCGAATACGTCATCAATACACATGTTCCAACACGCCACAACAGAATGGTGTAGCAGAGAGAAAGAACCGGCATCTTGCAGAAATTTGTCGAAGCATGCTACATGAAAAGAATGTACCTGGAAGGTTCTGGGCTGAAGCAATGAGAACTGCAGCCTTCGTGATTAACAGACTTCCTCAACCAAGGTTAGGATTTCTTTCACCCTTTGAGAAGCTATGGAATATGAAACCTACAGTCAGCTACTTTCGAATATTTGGCTGTGTATGTTATGTATTTGTTCCCGATCATTTACGGAGCAAGTTTGACAAGAAAGCTGTTAGATGTATCTTCGTAGGATACGACAGCCAGAGAAAGGGGTGGAAATGTTGCGATCCAACAAGTGGAAGATGCTACACTTCACGAGATGTGGTGTTTGATGAAGTATCTTCTTAGTGGTCCTCAGAGAAGGAGGTATTGCCAGATTCTAAAGAATTTGGAGACAAGCTACAACAAAGAATGGGAGAGCATACTATTCAGCTTCAACCAAATTCAGATGAATCAAGAGATCTAAACGGCTATGATGTCGAACAAACGATGACGCAGAATCCTTGGCAGACAGGTATGTATCAGCAACAAAACGAAGAAGGTGGGCCGAGTGAAACAGAACCCCACAATCTCAACTCCGAAGGTCAACAAGAATTCGAAGGCCAAATCCCAAATATGCCAATGCAGCCATAATTGAAGAAGCAATAGAGCCTGAGATGTTCGAAGAAGCGTCACAGAGTTCTGAATGGATGACAGCTATGAAAGAAGAGATCGATGCACTCCAGCAAAATCAGACCTAGGATCTCGTGCCAAAGCCAAGAGATGTGAAACCCATATCCTGCAAGTGGGTTTACAAGATAAAACGCCGACCAGATGGGTCAATCGAGAGGTATAAGGCACGATTGGTAGCTCGTGGTTTCTCTCAACAGTATGGATTAGACTATGATGAAACGTTTAGTCCAGTGGCGAAACTTACAACTGTACGAGTCCTGCTTGCACTTGCAGCCAACAAAGATTGGAACTTGTGGCAAATGGATGTGAAGAATGCTTTTCTTCATGGAGAGCTAGATCGAGAAATCTACATGATTCAACCAATGGGTTTTCAGAGTCAAGATCATCCTGAATATGTATGTAAGCTACGGAAAGCAATCTACGGATTGAAACAAGCACCCAGGGCGTGGTATGGTAAGATTGCTGAATTTCTAACACAAAGTGGTTATTCAGTAACACTTGCAGATTCTAGCTTGTTTGTCAAAGCCAATGAAGGAAAGCTAGCTATTGTGCTAGTGTACGTGGACGATTTAATCATAACAGGTGATGATGAGGCAGAAATTCTTCAGACAAAGGAAAATTTATCAGTTCGTTTCCAGATGAAGGAACTTGGACAACTCAAGCACTTCCTTGGTCTAGAGGTTGATCGCACACAAGAAGAAATATTTCTGTGTCAGCAAAAATATTCCAAAGATCTGTTGAAAAGGTTCGGAATGTTAGAATGCAAGCCGATTTCAACGCCAATGGAACCAAATGCTAAAATGTGTGCACATGAAGGAAAAGACTTGGAAGATGCTACTATGTACCGGAAATTGGTAGGCAGTCTGATCTATTTAACCTTGACTCGACCTGAAATTTCTTATGCAGTAAATGTGATGAGTCGGTACATGCAAAATCCAAAGAAGCATCATTTGGAAGCAGTTCGACGAATACTAAGATATGTGAAGAGTACAATTGACTATGGTCTTTTGTACAAGAAAGGAGAATGTAAGTTATTTGGTTACTGCGATGCTGATTATGCAGGAGATCATGACACCAGGAGATCAACAACTGGATATGTGTTCAAGCTTGGTTCTGGAGCACTTTCTTGGTGTAGCAAGAGACAGCCGACTGTATCATTATCAACTACTGAAGCTGAGTATCGAGCAGCGGCAATGGCAGCTCAAGAGAGTACATGGTTGATACAGCTAATGAAAAATCTACATCAACCAGTAGATTATGCAGTGCCGTTATACTGTGACAACCAGTCGGCAATTCGTTTAGCGGAGAATCCAGTCTTTCATGCAAGAACTAAACATGTTGAAGTACACTATCATTTTATTAGAGAAAAGGTTTTGCAAGAAGAAATTGAGATGAGGCAAATCAAAACAGATGATCAAATTGCGGACCTATTCACAAAAGGTTTGAGTACTGGCAAGTTCGAAATGTTTCGCTATCAGCTTGGCACAGTAAACAGAATGAGAGCTGATGTTGAGGGGGAGTGTTGAAGATCAACACCAGCCCAAGCCCAATTAGCAACTTTACCATGCAAGCATCTAGAATGTTCCGAAATATTCTAGAACTTTCTAGACTATTCTTGTACATTCTAGAAGTCTCTAAAATATGGTAGAATGTTTTAGAATATAGTAGAATACTCTGGAAGGTAGTAGAATATTCTAGAAGGTGGTAGAAATACTATATCCTAGAATTCTCTAGAAATGTGTAGAGAACTCTAGTAGACTAGAATATTCTAGAGAAGCATTATAGACTGTTGGATCAAATAAATCCTAGCCATTCAGTCAAGGAAAGATGGCCTATATAAACCCCTCACCCCCTCATTTGTAAGCAATCATCCAAAAACACAAGTCTTTGTATTAGTGAGAGTGTGGTGTCTTCAAAGTGTAAGTTGTGAGTTTTCCTTTGAGTGTGTGAATTATTCTTCAAATTGTGAGTGGTCTTTGAGAGTGTTGTAGTGTCTTTGATTGTGAGTATAATACAAGTAATTTCTTTACTTGTTTGGGTCCAATTTTCTCAACAGTGGCAGTGGCACTATGGCGAGACACTAGAAACGTTTCAATTTTGAAGTGTTGAAGGAATCCGGTATTTATGTGCAGAGGAGATGAAGACAAAGCATGGGCCTTCCATTTCTTAACTTGTAGTTTGACATAGCAGTATCTTAAAACTTCTCTTATTTGTTTCCAACGACACTGGAGTGTGGTTCCAAGCGAAAGAAAATCCACAAATGAAGCATCTTAGTAAGGATCTGTTTATGGACTAAAACAAGCAAATATTCCTGTTAGCAGCACAAAATAAAATGCTCACCGAGCAAACTCTCCTATGAATTGCAGCTTTTTGAACTCAACCATGGTAATGCCAATGCCAATGCCAAAAATTCAGTTACAGCAGTAACCCATTAACAATACATTTCCCTTGGATGGTAGAGGGAGTTCTAACTGGAAATAACATCACCCTTAAGCCATTGCTTCTCCTTAACGATAAAGCTTTGCCATTTAATATTAGGTTTTGTTTGGTCTTATGTAATTCTCACTTTCAGCTCTTCAAATTTTAACCCCAATAATATTGATAGTGGATAAATAACTATGTGACGTTTCTGAATGTTGCTCCTCGGCCTCGAAATCTCAAACTCTACGGCAGTCCATAGGCCTTCAAGTCGTTTTCAGTATATCGCTTGCAAGCTTTGATATTCAACCCCTTCACTACCTAATCAACCTCAGGTTTATTTAATTTCAACAAACTGATAGACTCCGACCTACCTCCATCCATTTTGTATAAATACTTTTAAACATCTTCGCCTCCATGTCTCATCCATAAGCAGAATCAAGAATATTGAATCGAAGTTGTTCTAGGAGGAACAAAATGGCTGGGTTGAGCTTGGGCACTTGTTACATATCTTGCTTAACCTTTTTCTTCGTAATCGTTGGCTTCATCTCTTTTCCAGCTGAAGCTGCTATAAAGAGATACCAATTTGATGTGAGTAATTAATTATATGCGTCATAACAGGCTATTTGACAATCGTATCTATCTATATATATTGATGACAAGTTGTTGTTTCTGCAGATTCAAATGAAGAATGTGAGTAGACTCTGCCATGCAAAACCCATTGTAACTGTAAATGGGAGGTTCCCGGGGCCAACTATTTATGTCAGAGAAGGAGATAGAGTGCTAATCAATGTTACAAACCATGTCCAATATAACTTGTCAATTCACTGGTATACTACTATCATATCAGAAACAACGGTGGAGGTCTTTATGTTAATGCATGCATGCATATGGGTTTCTTTCTCACAACCATTTGGTGGTTAATTATTATAGGCATGGACTGAAACAATATCGCAATGGTTGGGCTGATGGACCGGCATATATCACCCAGTGTCCTATCAAAACTGGAAGCAGCTACACTTACGACTTCAACGTCACAGGGCAAAGAGGAACTTTATGGTGGCATGCACACATTCTTTGGCTAAGAGCCACTGTGTATGGTGCAATTGTGATTATGCCTAAACCTGGAACTCCATTTCCTTTTCCACAGCCAGCCAGAGAATTCGAAATTCTGCTAGGTTAGTCCAGAGTTTTAGTCTTTTTGGATAGCAAAACCCTCGTAAAAAATTTGCTTAAGAAGTTCTTATTTGTGCAACAGGGGAATGGTGGAACAATGACGTAGAAGCTATTGAAAAGCAAGGGAGTAGAATGGGATTACCACCAAATATGTCAGATGCACATACGATCAATGGGAAGCCTGGACCACTCTTTCCGTGCTCTGAGAAACGTAAGAAAACCATCCGAAATTTGTGATTGTGTAAAGGAAAAGTTACCACAGCCTACCAGCACTTGGTTATAGCTAGCTACCAAGTATCTTCGTTCCAAAGAAAACTAATCTCTGACCATTTTTTTCTTTTTTTAAGATACATTTGCAATGGAGGTTGAGCGAGGCAAGACCTACCTCCTCAGAATAATCAATGCAGCCCTCAACGATGAGCTTTTCTTTGCCATTGCGGGTCACAACTTGACAGTAGTGGAGGTTGACGCTGTTTACACAAAACCATTTATCACTCAAGCAATTCTGATTGCTCCTGGTCAAACCACAAACGTTTTGGTCCAAGCCAACCATGTACCAGGTAGATACTTCATGTCTACTAGGGCTTTCATGGATGCCCCAATTCCAGTTGACAACAAAACTGCCACAGCTATACTTCAATACAAAGGCATCCCAAACACAGTCCTCCCCGTCCTTCCACAATTGCCGGCTAGCAATGATACAGTTTTTTCCTTGAGTTACAGTAAGAAGCTCCGGAGCTTAAACTCTGCTCAGTACCCCGCTAATGTTCCTCTCAAAGTCGATCGAAACCTCCTTTACACTATTGGTTTAGGCAAAAATTCTTGCCCCACGTGTGTGAATGGAACCCGCCTAGTTGCTTCCTTGAACAATGTTTCTTTCGTGATGCCCCAGACTGGGCTTCTCCAAGCTCACTACTTCGACATCAAGGGGGTTTTCAGAACTGATTTTCCTGACAGGCCTCCAACTCCATTCAACTTTACTGGGGCACCATTGACTGCTAATCTTGGCACTTCTGTAGGCACAAGGGTCAGCAAGATTGCTTTTAATTCTACAGTTGAGCTAGTTTTGCAGGACACAAATCTGCTCACAGTTGAGTCGCATCCATTCCATCTTCATGGCTATAACTTCTTTGTGGTTGGAACTGGGATTGGTAATTTTGATGCTGCTAAAGACCCCCCTAAATACAACTTGGTAGATCCTATTGAGAGGAACACAGTTGGGGTTCCCACTGGTGGTTGGACAGCAATTCGATTCCGGGCCGATAATCCAGGTACGTCTCGCGGAGTAAAAATTAGAAGTTTGAAGCTTTGGACTATAAGAATCTTATTCTGGAAAAATTTTAACATATTTTTGTGATATATGGTCGTCGTATAGGTGTTTGGTTCATGCATTGTCATTTGGAGCTCCATACTGGTTGGGGGTTGAAAATGGCATTCGTCGTGGAAGATGGACCTGGAAAAGATCAATCTATTCTGCCTCCACCAAATGACCTTCCGCCATGCTAGCTAGCTACTGGCTAGCCAGCAATTTCAGGAATTGTATTAAATTCGGATTTGTACGGACTATATGGAATATTATTCGGTGATTTAACTGTCATCTGCTAAGCTTTCCGGCAAAAGTTGCGGAAAGTTTAGTTGTGAGATAAAATCGGACGGAACAATTGAAAAATAATATGGAGGGATGGTTCGAAAATCCCAACGTGATTAAATGTAATAAATACTCGTTCTTGTTATTTCTTTGACTGTTGCTTTTCATTTTTCAATCTAACGAATTTTTAACTTCTGAGCCATTTAGACCAGCTTTACCTTGTGCTCTCACTCTCATATATCGTAAATCAAGGCCAATACTGAAGTGACGCCCCTGCTTCCCAAACCCAAAAAAATCCGAGAGTTTCTGTCCACGCCTCTAACTCTAATATTTCATGCATCATTAAAAATTGTCAAGTAGACTCTCTCAATGATCAACAAGTATGTAAGATATATTCTTTTCTAGCATAATCCACATATCACGTATATTTAGTTTATTAATTTTTTTATGAATATTATTTTTAAATTCAATCTTTTTAAAAAGCTCGGACATCATATATATTGATCACACAATTTATCAAAAGAAGGAATAGGTGCCGTTAGAAAATTCGAACTGGAGCTTTACACTTACATTTAGCATCCTGTTTCCATGAAAGGCAACAAATTTACATTTTTTGAAAAAAAATAATTAATTAGTTAATTCAATTGTTACATCAAGGTCATCAATATTGTGCTTCAATGACTAATTGTTGCGGTTTTTTCGTTGCTATTAAAGTAGCACTTTGGCTGCAATTGGCATGGAGAGAATCATAAACTTTTTTTAAAAGTTGGATGCACCCTTGAATTTTCAAGTACCAACTCCTAAATCTTTGTTTAGCGTTAGTCTTTTGTTTTTATTTTAAAAAAAAAACTCAAAGACATTGACTAAGAAGAAAATTCTAATTAAAAATTTAACCTTTTCTTTTATTTAGGACAGCTTATTCAGTATAAAATAATTTTTTCCATATAAATTTACAATGCTTTTAAAATAATGGTACTCACACACTTAAATTTTTAAATTTCTCAAGAAAATTATATTAGCAAAAAAATTGTTAATCTACACAAGATAGCAAAAAGAACCTTTTTTTTTCTGTTTAAATGAAAAATAGTACGCGTTAATAGCAATACTCGTATCTTTAATTTCGTGATAGATTATGAAGTCACAAATCAAATATTTTTATAACAATAGTTGTTTCCTGAGAACGCAACATCTATAACGACGGAAGACACCAAATTGCTCTAACTGAAGTACATTAAAAGATAAAGTACCTGAAATTAATAGATAATCTTTTGAAGCTTTGTTCATTGATCATTCCATTCCGTCTAACCATCAGGTTCAATTTACCTTTTATTTTACAAGTCAATAATTTGCAACAAAATGAAAGTTTGATAAACATCTGTTTTCTTTTTCTTTTTCCACGACGAAATTGAGTCTGGTCCCCCGCATTAGATAACCCAAGGATGAAGCAATAAAGTTCAGGTAGAAGATCCCATAAACAAATATATAAATGCTTAGAAGCAATCTCTGGTTAGAGTTTGAATCTGTTATTGCCAAGAATTCAGTGGGCAGCATCCAGCAGTTAACCTCCTACAGTGACATTTCCAAGGACATAGCATAACAGCGCGTTTCCTTCATTTGGAGGGCGGGCAGTTCACAACACAGCCTTTTACCTCGCACGGCAATAACATCATCCTTAAGCCATTACTTCTCCTTAACGTTTAAGCTTATCCACTGTGCATTAAGGATTGTTTGGTCTCATGTTCCTCTCCATCTCACTTTCACCCCTTATTTTAACAACCATATTGAACATGGATAAATAGGTGTATAATCTTTCTGAACTTTGCTCTAGGCATAGCAATCTCAACCTCTACGGCATTCCAAAGCCCTTCAGGTCTTTATCAGTCCATTTTACAACCTAATCAGCCCTCAGGTTTATTTAGTCCTTCAACAAATTGATAGCCCAACCTAACTCCATATATATAAACACTAGAGCATCTCCTTCTTGATCATATGCCTCATTCCTAGATAATAAAAGACAGTAAATAGAAGTTATACGAGGAACATTCCATCAGAATGGCTTACTTTGGCAGTTTCGTATGTTTAGCCTTCGTCTTATTTGGGCTTCTTGGTTTAGTCTCTTTTCCAGATGAAGCTGCCATAAAAACGTACCGATTTGATGTGAGTTCATATGGGTTTAGAAAAACCATTAATTCTTAGCTAATTTCTCAGACTGCTTCTTTGATGGCACTTTTCTCTCTACAGATTCAAGTGAAGAATGTGAGTAGACTGTGCCATTCAAAACCCATTGTCACTGTAAATGGGAGGTTTCCAGGGCTAACTATTTATGTTAGAGAGGGAAATAGAGTACTGGTGAACGTTACAAACCATGCACCATACAACATGTCAATTCATTGGTAGGCCAATTTGCATTATTAGACACAAAGGAGGAGCTACGATGTTCATACATGCAAATGAGTTTCTCAACCACTTTAATTGGTTATTATAGGCATGGACTTAAACAATACCATAATGGATGGGTGGACGGATCAGCTTATATCACAGTGTCCAATTCAGACTGAAAGCAGTTACACATACGACTTCAACGTTGCAGGGCAAAGAGGAACGTTATGGTAGCATGCACACATTCTTTGGTTCAGAGCCACTGTGTATGGTGCTATTGTTATTATGCCTAAAACTGGAACTCCATTTCGGTTCCCACAGCCAGCTCGAGAGTTTGAGATTCTGCTAGGTTAGTTAACCCTTCTCTCAATTTTGCTTAAAATAGTTAGAAGTAAGAGTCTACGACTATAATACTCTTTAAAGTTATTTAAGTAGACTCCATATTATTATAATATTATTATTTTTAAATAATTTTATATTATTTTAAATAATTATGTACTTTAATAGTACAACTCTTAAAAATTTATTAAATAAATTTTACAGGTTACCTTACATCTTTATATTTTATTTATTTTTATTTTTATTTTAACTTAAAATATTAATTTATTTATATTTTAATTTAAAAACAATAAATATATATAAAAATTAAAATATATTAAAAATAATATAAATTTATTTCAAGTAATATTTTTTATAATAATAATTAAAAATGATGAAAAATACATAATATAATATAATTAAAAAAAATACATAATATTGTCTTAACTAAATTCTATGTGACTTTCTAATAATGTTACGATATATTTCGTGATCTTGGTATTGTCTCTTTATCATTTTAGATGTATCATTAACGAGGATTTTTAACTCCTTCAACTTCAACTCTTTCTCTTTTAACATTTTTTCTGTCTTAATTTTTTTTTCGTCTTAATTCGTACGAATTCTTCCATAATAGTTATTTTGTGACTATGTGCCTCTTATATTGCAGTAAAGTCGACATTGTCAAAAAAAGTTTCAGTTAATTTATTTTTACTCTCTCTTTTGTTACCCTTTTTTTCGTTGGCCGAACTATTAATAGGTGAGGTTGGATCGTATGTACATTCAAATGGAGTCTCTGAGTTAAAAGATGATGAATACGTTCTAAAAGCATAAATATTTGTTCTTTTTGAAGAACTCTTACTTGATTTTGCTGTCCATTTAAATTCATTTTTTAGTAGCCACCACGCATGTTTAATTTTAAATTGTTTACTCTCATCTTGAGAAAAAATAGTATATGTGTCAGCCATAATGTTCTTCTCCGAGTTTTCACTTTTTTTTTTCTATAAACAGTTTGTTCATAGCACCCAACGAACTTTTGAACAATATTATTCAACCAATGACATCAAAATTTTAATTAAACTGATTTTTTCTCTTGTAATTGACCACGATAGTTGTTATAATTGTTTTTGATTCTTAACAAAAAATTATCTATTTTTTGGTCAACTTTAACAAATACATCCTTTGAAATATTGAACTATACTTGAATAAGAAATACATCATCTTCTATTGTGAACCTGACTCGAGATTTTTTTTAACTTGCATTTTTTTTCTTCATCAAACACAATATTTTTCAAATCAATTTGAATGAAAAATTGTAGAACTTGAAACTCAGATATGAACCCGACTGATATTTTAGGTTCTTAATCAATGGACTTTGTAATTGACCACGATAGTTGTTATAATTGTTTTTGATTCTTAACAAAAAATTATCTATTTTTTGGTCAACTTTAACAAATACATCCTTTGAAATATTGAACTATACTTGAATAAGAAATACATCATCTTCTATTGTGAATCTGACTCGAGATTTTTTCTAACTTGCATTTTTTTTTCTTCATCAAACACAATATTTTTCAAATCAATTTGAGTGAAAAATTGTAGAACTTGAAACTCAGATATGAACCCGACTAATATTTTAGGTTCTTAATCAGTGGACTTTGTACCACCAGTATCTATTGAAGACTTATAAAATATGGCAGAATTGGTTGGTTGGAATGGAAATATATTTGCACCATTAGTACTTATTGGAGGCCTATAAAATATGATGGAATTGGTTGGTTGAAATAAAAATATACAAAATTAAAAATTTTCAATATTTGAATTATTTTGTGGATTTAAAAAAAATGAAAAAATTTGAGAATTTTTGCAAGTAGAATGTGGATAATTTTGCATAAATATAAAAAAGAATTCAAATTAATTTTATTGAGATCCATTTGTCAAAACAAATGAATTTGTGAATTGAAGAAAAAGATAAGAAGAATTGAAGATTTGAGTGTAAAAATATTTCAAAATGAGACACAATTTATAAAGAAAATTTGATGCTTTCCAAGGTTACATTTCCAAAAAAAAAAAAAAAAAACTCTTCCAACAACATGATTTCCAACCATAACTTTAATCATGGACTTGATCCATTTGCAGAAAGCCATCTCCCACACTTGAAAATTTTTTATTTTATTTTTTCCATTGTAATTGATTTACAGTCTTCCACACCAATATTAAGCTTTATTTTTTAATTTTTTCCAATGCAATTTATTATCATACGTCAATCCTATTTTCTATTCAAATCTCATGCCAATAAACCCAATAAATTCATTTTTTGGAAGCTTCTCGTTGCCTCTTCAATTTTCTTATCCTTCCATCGCGTTCTCCAACCCTCACTCCAATCGGATTGCCTCTTCATTTTTTGCTCTTCAAATTCATGTGTTCTTCGAGCCTTAATCCACCCTACCTCTTTGTTCTTCGTTCTTCAAATCTATGCATTCTCCAAACCTCACTCCAGCCTGTCTCTTCGTTCTTCATTCTTCAAAATCTCGTTTTTCAAATCCACAAGTTCTTTAAATCCTCTTCAAGCATAACTCGAGCATCTAGCATCTTCATTTTTCTGGTTTTTGATTTCCTCTTCATTCTTCATTTTTCGTTCAGACCTCTCTAAGTTTTTGATTTTTGATTTTCCTATTTTTTTTTCATATCTTCTTCGTTCTTCGTTTTTCTGTTCAAATTTTTTCAAATTTCTAATTTTTGATTTCCTTATTTTTTGTTTCCTCTTCATTTTTCATTTCCCGTTCGGATCTCTCCAAGTTTCTGATTTCACATGATTTCCTTATTTTTTATTTCCTCTTCGTTCTTTGTTTCCCATTTGAATCTCTCCAAGTTTTTAATTTCGCATGATTTTTTTATTTTTCGTTTCCTTTTCGTTCTTTGTTTCCCGTTTGAATCTCTCTAAAATTTTAATTTTTGATTTATGATTTTCTTGTTGATTTGGTTTTTTATTTTTGGTTAATTTTTTTTGTTTTTTCTAATTTTCTTATGTTGATTTTTGATTTTTAATTGATTTTGACTTTTCATTTCAATTTCTATGGATTGATGTAGAAAATAGGAAGACAATAAAATCAATTACATAACGGTCCATAGAAGAAAAAAAATGAAATCAACAATTTTATTATTATTTTCGTTTCCTCTTCATTCTTTGTTTTTTATTCAGGTTTTTTCAAGCTTCTCTGATTTAAAATTTTGATTGAATTTTTATGTTCTTCTTAATTTTTTTTGTTGATTTTTGATTTTTAATTGATTTCTATTTTTTATTTTAAGTTCTGTAAATTGATATAAAAGATAAGACAATGAAATCAATGACATATTAATTGATAGAGAAAAAAAATAGAATAAATGATTTATTATTTTTATTAAATTTAGATTTAAACAATATTACTTACAAAATCAACGGTAATTCCACGATAAAATACTCCAATGATTACAAATAGATAAGATACGTTGATGGTCTACAGAAATTGTTATGACTATTATTACTTGTGCAATACGCGTAGGATGGAACAATGATGTTGAAAAGGTTGAAAAGCAAGGGAACAGAAGGGGTTGCCACCAAATATGTCAGACGTACATACAATCAATGGGAAGCCTGGGCCACTCTTTCCCTGTCCTGACAAACGTAAGCAAAAGTGGCCCAACTATGTAATTATGTCAAGGCAAAGTTAGGCTGAGTCTGAACATTTTTTTTATTTTCTAGATACACTTGCAATTTAGGTTGAGCAGGGCAAGACCTACCTCCTCAGAATAAAAAACGCCGCTCTCAACAATGGGCTTTTCTTTGCCATTGCGGGTCACAACAAGATAGTAGTGGAAGTTGACACAGTTTACACAAAACCTTTCACTACTCAAGCTATACTAATTGCTCCTGGTCAGACCACAAACGTTCTGGTCCGAGCCAACCAAGTCCCAGGTAGATTCTTCATGGCTACAAGGGCGTTAATGGATGCCCCAATCCCAGTTGACAATAAAACTGCCGCAGCCATATTTCAATACAAAGGCATCCCAAATACTGTTGTCCCTACTCTTCCCCAACTGCCTGCCTGAAACGACATAGTTTTTGCTTTGAGTTACAACAAGAAACTCCGAAGCTTGAACTCTGCTCGGTACCCTGCTAACGTTCATCTCAAAGTTTATGGAAAACTCTTTTACAATAGTGGTTTAGGCAAGAATTATTGCCCCACGTGTGTGAATGGAACCCGCCTAATTGCTTCCTTGAATAATGTCTCTCTTGTGATGCCCCAAGTAGCACTCCTCCAAGCTCACTACTTCAATGTCAAGAGGATTTTCAAAACTGATTTTCCTGACAGGCCTCCAACTCCTTTCAACTATACTGGTGCACCATTAACCACTAATCTTGGCACTTCTGTAGGCACAAGGCTTAACAAGTTTGCTTATAATTCTTCAGTTGAGCTAGTGTTACAAGACATCAATCTCCTCACAGTTGAGTTACACCCATTCCATCTTCATGGCTATAACTTCTTTGTTGTTGGAACTGGCATTGGTAACTTAGATCCTACAAAAGACCTAGCTAAATTCAACTTGGTAGATCCTATTGAGAGGAACAAAGTTGGGTTTCCCTCTGGTGGTTGGACGGCAATTCGATTCCGGGCTGATAATCCAGGTACGTATCGTGGGTTAAAAATTAGAAGTCCCAGGCTTAGAACAAGAAGAATCATATTCTGGATTCTGGAATATTTATTAACATTTTCTTTTTGTGATATATGGTTGTATAGGTGTTTGGTTCATGCATTGTCATTTGGAGCTGCATACTGGTTGGGGTTTAAAAACGGCATTTGTGGTGGAAGATGGACCGGGACAAGATCAATCTGTTCTGCCTCCACCGAAGGATCTTTCGTCATGTTAGCCATTGCAGGAAGCATGGAAAAAGGGAATGTTTTAACTGTCATTGTCTGCGGACTGTTTTTATGAGAATGAGGGGAATCGAAGAGGAGAATGTAAAAGAATTTCAGATGTATATCCTTTGTTTCCTTGCTCATTTGACTGTATAAAAGGTTTAGATAAAATTAATTAAATATGGTAGTATTTTTCGTTGTTAGTTGTTACCATTCATCAGGCAGACCGGTAGAGGAAGAAGCGAAGAGGTAGTTAAGCGGAATATTCGAATTTCGACGCGCATAATGACACGTCAATATTTATTTAATGTTTCACATAAAACGACCACTGCGGAGTAGGGGAGTGAAGCACTACATGGCGATGCCATTCTCTGCCAACACCATCACCTTTCCGAACCTTTGCCGCGTCAACAGGTAACTCTCTCGTCCCCTGCATTTCTTTTGGTAAAATTTGATTATAATAAAACTATTGATGGCCTTCACTTGATATGATCCATTCCCCATTCTCGTTTCTCTTTTGAACTTTAGGTTCTTTTCCAATATCTGTTCTCTGTTTTTGGCGTATTTGTTTGTGTCCTGTAATTTAAAAGGATCGATATTGCACCACTTGGAAGTGAAGCAGGTGTCCTGGAATGGCATTTGCAAGTTTAAGCAACAAAGAATCTACAGCTATGGGGGTGCGAGTTACAGAAGGAGAGGGGAATTTACCAAAACTTGTGCTTTCTTCAGAGGGTGGTAGGTGCGTACTTCTTATATGCGCTTTTTCTTCTCTTTGGATACCTCAGAAATGATTGAATCTGCCGCTTGCAGTGAGGCTGAAATATACCTGTTTGGAGGTTGCATTACATCTTGGAAAATTGCAAATGGCAAGGACGTCCTTTTTGTTCGGCCAGATGCAGTTTTTAATAAGAAGAAACCAATAAGGTTGTTCTCATACAACTCTCATTCCTCTTAACCTGCTTGCATCTCTTTCCATATTTTATTGTTCTGCATAGTGTTTAATTGCTTTTTCATTTCTATACAGGTAACTTTCAATATTTTAAGTTTCTACATCTTTATATGATACTTTTGGATCCCCAGATACTGATTGTTTTTCTGTTGGAATAGTGGAGGCATCCCACATTGTTTCCCACAGTTTGGCCCTGGCCCGATGCAGCAGGTATGAACTCTTGATCTAGGTAGGAGTTTAGGATTGAATTATCTTTTTTTCTCCCTGTAAGTTATGCTCTAGAAAAATGGAAAATACGTTCCACCAAAATACGAGTGGTTCAATGACTTGATTACACTGCTCTTTCTTTACATTTATTACTTTTGCTTGGTCGAGCAATTGACAGCATGGGTTTGCAAGGAATATGGATTGGTCTGTTGTTGATTCTGAAAATGTGGAAGGAAATCCTGTGGTAACTCTGGAACTGAAAGATGATCCTTATAGTCGCGCTATGTGGGATTTCAGCTTCCATGCTTTATACAAGGTCAGCGGCTTATTTTCTCTAAACACAGTGCTTACCTCTCCAATACTACTAATTCATGTCATACCGACTCGTTGATGAAATTCTGTACTACCCTTTTTGGCAGGTCACCCTAAATACAAAAAGTCTTTCCACTGAGTTGAAAATAAAAAATACAGACAATAAGGCATTCTCATTTAGTACAGCTTTGCACACATACTTCCGTGTAAGTGATACATGTCCATAACTTTGAATAGTCATTACATATAACCAAAATGAGGTTTCATATCTGTGCTTGAATATCATTTTGGGATTGCTGGGTATCTGAAACCAAGTGAAGAGGATTTCTGAGAAGCAGAGGAGGCACATAATATGAATTTTGGACAAGTCTAGCATCCAAGTCATTAACATTTTTTCTTTTAAGAATTTGATTAATTATTTTAATACTTGTTTTGAACTCTTCTTTTTTCGGCCTATTCTAGCTGCTGAAAATTATAGAAGTTAATCATTCTAGCTATGTCATGCAGGCTTCTTTGAGTGGTGTGTCAGTGAAGGGACTGAAAGGTTGCAAAACTTTGAATAAAGATCCAGATCCTAATAATCCCCTGGAGGGTAAAGAAGAAAGGTCTGTATCATAATTTATGTCTTGAGAATTCTCAAATGACAATAAAAAATGGTAACCACTGAAGTTTGCTTTTCCTTAGTTCATTCACTTCATTGGTTGGATAAGAACATGGATTAGTCTTCCGAATTTTTTTACCATCAAAGGCGATCTCTGCATCATTTTGCAGTGCAGAATGTTTCTGAATACTATTTAAGACAACTACTTGCCTCAGAGTGCAGTTTTTCTATTTTCCCTCATTTTTTCCTGAAGATTATAGATAACCAGAATGATGTATGGTGTACCATTGTACCTTCCATATTCTTAGGTTTTTAACATTCATGAAGTGGCCAATATCTGATCCCTTTCATTTTCAAATTTCAGTCTTTTCTCATTATTTATCTTTTACCTAATTTATAAGTGTATTTTATCTCAATGTAACTTGCATGATGGAAAACTAAAATTTCAATAAATAAGAAAGAAACAATTCTTGAGGGTGAGCCTTGGCGCAACGGTAAGGTTGCTGCTTTGTGACCTGGAGATCACGGGTTCGATTTCTGGAAACAGCCTCTCTGCTTGCGGGGGTAAGGCTGCGTACATCTTTCCCTCCCCAGACCCCACCAGGTGGGAGTCTCGTGCACTGAGCCGCCCTTTTTTTTAAGAAAGAAACAATTCTTGGCATTAGATATCTTTATTTAGCTTAATAGGCAGTAATATATGCAATGCAGGGAGGTGGTCACTTTCCCTGGATTTGTAGACTGCATTTACCTTGAAGCTCCCAATGCTCTGCACCTTGAGAATGGCTTGGGTGATTTAATATCTATCAAGAACACAAAGTATGTAATCTAAAACTTCTATTACAAATTTTAATTCAGTTGAGTTTGCTAAGATTCATTCATTCATTCACTCGATTGCACTCCTTTTGTGCTCACCTCTACAGTTGGTCAGATACAGTGTTGTGGAACCCATATCTCCAAATGGAAGCATTTTACAAAGATTTTGTTTGCGTTGAAAATGTGAAGGTAAGCAGAGTGGTTTTTGAACTTTTCCTGAACATCCTGGACCTGCAGTAATGCAGTATGCTGACTCAAAAGTTATCAAGCCTTATTTATTGATTCTTCTGATTTATAATTCCCATATTCTATGATTACTTCAGATTGGAAATGTCCAGCTAGAGCCGGAACAAACTTGGACAGCCGTGCAGCATCTTATCATTGCTTGAAATCAAAATGAGCCGGACAGTGTCCCTCTTTTCATTCATTTATCTGATGTCAACATGTAATTTATCAAGCTGTCCAATTATAAGGACCATTTTCTTTCTTTTTCGCCTTCTTTCTCAATGTTTTTCTTTTTGGCTCTTTTCTCCGACGCGAGAAATAGTTGCCGCTTGACACACCCATATAACCTAAAATAATAAGTATGCTGCTTCCAGATTTATTCAGAGTGATCGCAAGTCTATACCCAATTTATTTCTCTACTGCTGGCTTGTCATTTGTCAATTCTTTCCCCATCCTCTGATACAGGCACATTCCTTTCCTGCCTTAGTATGTTTGCAATTAGCTCCCACATGTCATAAATCTCTTTGATATGGGGTTGAGATCCAGCCCCAGCAAAGAACTCGTGGACAACTCCATTCAGGGTGATGGTACTGCATCCTGGAAGATTCAGTAGTTCCCTCTGTTTGATCTGGCTTCTTACTTGAACTGCTTGGTTCCATTCTCCAGCTGCAGCATGAATGCTTGCCAAATGAATATATCGGCCCCCATGACAAGGGTCCAGCTCAATCAGTATTTTCCCAATCTCTTTACCAAGCTCAAGATGTCGATGCATGTTGCAGGCATGGAGCAATGCTCCCCATGTTGCAGCATTTGGCTTCATGGGCATTGACTCTATAAATTCCTTTGCTTCCTTCAGCAACCCTGCGCGACCCAAAAGGTCCACCATGCATCCATAATGTTCAATACAGGGCTTCATCTTATAAACAGTACTTATGCTCTCAAATAGAGACTTTCCTTCTTCAGTCAGTCCTGCATGACTACATGCAGTCAGAATTGCCGTGAAAGTGATCGAAGTTGCCTTGATTCCTGCTTTCTGCATTTGAAAAAACCAATCAAGAGCTTCTCTTCCCTTTCCGTGCACTGCAAAGCCCCCAATCATTGCCGTCCACGCGCAGACACATTGCTTCTCCAGTTTTCTAAATACTTGTAGGGCTTTTTTCATGTCACCACACTTGACATACATGTCTATAAGTACACAACCCATAATTGGATCTTCTTTTATTCCATTTTTATCAATATAGGCGTGAATCCACCTGCCTTGGTCCAATGCTCCGAGACCTGCACATGCTGAAAGAGAACAAGCCAGGGTTACACTATCAGGCTTGATGCCTGCAATAAGCATTAGGTGGAAAAGAGACAGTGCTTCCTTGTTCAGGCCCGCCCTAACAAAGCCAATAATCATGGTTGTCCAAGAGATAACATTCTTCACTGGCATGGCTCGAAACATCTCGTAAGCCATGTCTGCATTTCCAAACTTTATATACCCATTAATCATTGTATTCCAAGAAACAATATCTCGTCGGGGAAGCCGATCGAATAGGAAGCGTGCAGATTTGATGCAGCCCGAAATAGCATAAACATGAAGGAGGGAGTTCATGGCATAAACTTCAGAATCAAAACCCCTTTTGATAATGTGAGCGTGGACTTGTCTAGTTTCTTCGAAAGCTGAGAGAGCAGAACATGCTTTGAGAAGGAAAGGGAAAGTGTAAGCATTATGAGGCACTGAATGATGAAGCATTTGATGGTACAAAAGCAGGGCTGCTTCTGGGTTAGTACTGTTTGAGTATGCTCTGATCATGGTGTTCCACATGACAGTATTAGGTGAGCTTATTCTGTCAAAAACCATACGGGCATATTCTAAGTTCCCAAATTCTGATGATGTGCATGAAGCTAACAGCCTACTTACTGTTATCTGGTGCAGGACGCTGCCATTTTTCAAAACTTGGGCATGAATCTGCTTTAGTTCTTTCATGTTTGAACATCTCTCAAGCAAAGTCAGGGTCTCCTCCGCATTGAAATGCAGTAGGGAAAGTTTTGATGGAGTTAGCAGCATGGTTCCCAATCCCACCAAGAGCAAAGACGTCAAAATATCCCTGAATAAAAGACGACGTTTTGTATCTATGGCTTTAGTTCTTTGCACGTGTTGTTGGGATAAGATACACGTGCGTCGAATAGAATATAGTCGAAATACTTTTAAAACAATTGTTATAATAATTTTTTTATCTAAATTATCATACGTAATAAATATAATTTTAAAAAATATTATTTTTATTATAGATTATTATCTAAATATTATTAATAAATAAATAAAATTATAAAAATTTGAAATTTTCTTTGACAGTTTCTCTGTACAGAGTGTCACTTTTTCATTTATGATGAATTGATAGAAAAACTTTTTAAGAATGCATACATGGCTTATACAATTTATGTCGCTATTCATAATTGAAAAGCTATAATGAAGTTTTCTCTCACAATAATTGAATGTTAAAGAGAGTAAAAAAAAACTGTTGAAGTATGAAATTAGACCAAAATGCATATTCACGTATATGTTTGCCAAATTTAAAGGTAGCTCTACATGACTTTAGCCTAGGGGTGTTCATAACCCGCTCACCCATTTGAACCCGCTCGAATCCGCTCAAAAATATTTGTTTCGGGTTGATTAAATCGGATTGGTGGGTTCAATCGAATAAAAATGTTAAAAAATTCGGATTAATCGGTTCGAATCGGGTTCAAGAGATTTTAACCCGATATAACCCGATCCGACCGATATATTAACTTAAGTGAGCCTTTTTCACACGAAGACGCTGTGGCTTAGTGGTAAGCATTTCAAGTTTTCGTTACAGGTTTCACAGGCTCGAATCTCACCGCTGGATCTAACTTAATGTTTTTTTTAGTGAAACGACGTCGTTTGATTTGGAATATATAATTACATTTACCTTCGAAAAACCCTAGTCATTTCTTCTCTGGTTCTCTGCGTCTCAGAGACCTTTGGCCTCCTTGTCTTCTCAGCTCCTCAAACCTTAATGGCCTCATCACCTCTTCAATCTTATGGGCTCATCGTAAATATCAGTGTTGCGACCTCCCTTTCCATCTCCGACCTCTGCTCGCCTCTTCAATCCTCCTCACAAACTGTCAAGCCTCAATCTCTCTTGCCTTTTGTCGGCACCTCCGAAGAAATCATCTTCGTCCTTGCGCTTGACAAAGTTAGCTCTCGTTAGCCATGGCCGTGAATCACCGAATCTGGTTTGTTGCTTTGTTTATTCTTGTTAGTTTTCTATTTTCACGTTGTGTATTAAATTTATATTACCTTGGAAGTTGGAGGCTGATTGTGGCTTATTGTTAAATGCTGATATTTTATTATTCATCTGTTGGGTGTTGAAAATTTGAAATTCGATTTTAGTATTTCATCAATTTTTTTTCCCCTTTTTTGGTTCCCCTTTCTTCTTTGTGCAACAACGAAAGTTTTGTTTTTGTTTCGGGTGACCCGCGTAACCCGCCCAAAATATATGAAAACTGACCAAACCTGGAATGTTCGGTTTACTAAAATTTGATGTCAAGTTCGGTTTACGTTTTGTCTAACCCGACTCGTGGTTGGTCGGATTGCATTTTTATCACAACCGACCGAACCCGACCGTTGCACACCTCTGCTTTAGCCCATCAATAAAAGATAAAACTGAAACAGCAATTACAAAATTTACGAAAACATTGTACCAATTTCATGGGCTTGCACCCACAAATTAGTTACTTTAATGAACATATTGCCTCAACAGTTTTTCTTTAAGAAATTAAGTCTAGCAATTTATTTGTAACTACGTCTTTGATGTTATGTTGTGTTAGGTTGTTTGGCCTTTTCAGCCTCAAGCTTTCGTAGCATCGATGAACTGAGCTTATTTTCACTTGATTCTTCGGAGAGCAGATCGACAACTTCAATCTGCATAAAACCAACCACATCAAGGCCTAATATGTGACATAAATATTTTAATAATTAGAAAGATTTCTTATTTTACTTGACTTGCTCTTACATAATAAATTTTAACCAGACTCATTCACAGACTGGTACCTTTAACTGTGAGAGACCTCTTTCAGCTCTTTTCCTGTTAACAGCCAATCCACCTGGCAATGTCTCTTTGCTGCAAGAAAACCAACTCCAACTAGTCAACTTAATACAAACACCAAAAAATTCAGATCACCAAATTAAAAACACCAGACTAGCTTAATTACAAACCTGACAACTACAGCCTCCAAATTTTCATCTATGATGGAAGGGCCATAGGGATCTGTGATTGGTACAGTTTGCACTTCCAGCTCCGGCTTGATTAACTGCATATTTGTCCAATCAAATTTCAATCAGAAAAATTCTGTTTTTTGCATACATCCGACCAGAAGAAACCTTTATATGCAACCGATGGAACACTACATGAAGATGTAGATTACAGAATCAAGTGTTATCTCACCTAGTCTATCTACCCACATAAAAACTCAAGAAGGGCAAAACCTTTCTCCCGTAATTTATGTTAACATGGATGTCCTACTATTAATACACACACAGAGAAAAATGGTATTTCAAAATCAACCCCTCCCTTATATTCCACATCAAAACATGCGTTATGAAAAGCTTGAAGTTTTGTGACCAACAAACATACATGTCAAATAACCAAACATAAATCACAGGACAGTCGACTAATCCCAAAAAAAAAAAAACAGTCCTCTCATAAAATTATATATAGCAGAAAGAAAATGACATTGCTTGGAAAATGTACCTTTATGAAGTTTTCAACATTTTGCATTCTTTCCTCAATTGACTGTATTAGTTCAGAGAACTACAAAAAGTAAAACGGATCATATAAAAAATTTTAACTTCAAGAAAAAAGGGGAAAACATAAAACAAGCGTACGAAAACAAATAAAAAGAAGTCTACTTTATAGGTAAAAATTTCTAAAGTACCAGATTGTCATCTTGCCACCAGGTGATTTCAGTGTGGTTAATATTTTCAAGCAACAAATTCCAACAGAACAAGGTTCTACAATTCAGAGGAGATCCTATGTCTTATTTACTATGAAGACCTCAACAAGCATTCTATCCATGAAATTTCCTTACCTTATTTCCAACGTCTTGTGTCCAATTTTTGATAGGAAAACAGTATATCAAAATTATTAAATTTCAAATTTTCTCACAATGGCCATTGTTAAACCAACAAGGAAATCCTGCATAAACTTGCGAATGGCCATAAAATATCATCTTTCTAATATTTGATACCTCAACGTGTCTAATAAGATGTTTGACTTGGTAGGAAGCGTAATATGACCAAGAAGTAAAGATACCGCAAAGCTAAATGATTTGACCCTCAACCATGATTACTGGCAGACAAAAGAACTACTTCTTTATGTGATAAGAAAAAAAAAAACCTACTTCTTTACAAGTTCTCCTCGATGCAGAAGCATAAGAAGAAATTTCAGGAAGAGTAAGAAATAGAAGGGAGAAGTAGATGACAGAGATAGAAAAGGCAAGAGAGGAGAAAAACTTAAAATTTGCTCATCTAGAAATACAAACTTAGGCTTGATTTTCACAACAATGAAATAAATCAATTCCAAAGGAATCCTAACATATCCATGACTCTCAGTTATCTCAAAAATGGAAAGTTTACCTTCTTCTTTGTCAGCATAGGCCCGTCGCAAACTCCAATCACAATCCGACGACTCGCCAACTCCGCTGACGCCTGCGTTGAAGGTTCTTTGTTTCCCATTAGAAAAAAAAAAGGAGAAAAATCAGGAGATTGAAAACAGAAAAGGAGCGGAGAGAAACCTTGAGGAAAAGGCGGTGACCGTCGTGCAATCGGTCAAAGGTACCACCGTTGACCACAGCTTCATAAGTATTTGGCAGCGAAAGCTTTGGAAGAACCAAGGGATCATCGTGAACCGTCATTCCAAATAGAGAATAGCCTTGATTCTGTGTTGTCCGCTATCAGCTTCAACTCCAAGCAGGCTTGCGACTATGGGGAACCTGCTATAAATTTATAACGAAAGTATTTGTCCATCACGTGCATCAAATTTTATGTAAGTTACGTAGTTTTTAACTGAATCGTGGCAATTATAATATAAACTTTTAGACGGTAGTTGTATAAAATACATGAGAATTTTGTTTTAATTACCGTTGATTCTGGCGGCAAAATAGTCCAGGTACATTATACCTAACCTAACACTATTAGGAATTTGGGATTCCTAGAATTCAATGGAACGGCTAAGCTAATACGGTAGACAATCGACATCGACAATGACTGAAACAAGGGACGAAGTAACAAAAACCTTAGCTGATTTGTATGAAAGTGACAAAACCAAGAGGTTAAGTTTCGAAGGACGAAGTAGTACAATGCTCTCCCATGTTCTGCTTCTTGGGCTATCCATGAAACAAAAACAAAAAAGTGTCACACTAAACTAGGTTCCATGTGATCAATAGGTTTTCACTTTTCCCTATTACAAGAACGCCTCAAAATGGTCCAGCAACAGCTGCACACAGGATCTATCCTCGTTCAAAACACTCCTTCCCATTCTATTTTCTACTCTGCTCCTCAAATTCAATTAACAATTTTGTTGACTGCAATAGAACTATACAGATAAGGCTGAGGACAAGGCTGGCGCTTTGATAGGACGGTGACTGTCTTCCTTAGCCTCCTGTATAACATGCAAGGAATAGTTGCAGATCCATGCCATGAAATTTATGAACCAAATTAAGACTTCCGGCAAGACACACAGAAACTACCCAAGACAAAGTAAACGACATGTCTTCTGTTCATGCCACGAAACGACGTGGTACTGTTTTTCAAAGAGAAAATCTAGACAAAAATCTCATCTTGGACTAGAGTGCTTGTTTCTGGCTTGGAGTCCGCCACAACACTTCAACGTACATCAACCACAGAAATCCTGGGTTTAAGCTCTAAACCATCTGATTCGAAAACTTGTAACTCTTGGCCGTCATTGTTGATTACAAAAATCCTCCAAGTCTCGATTTTTCTTGAACCGATTCAGAACTGTTTAGCGTTTACAACTCTCTAGTTTTCAATGTCTTCCATATGTGCTCTATCTCCTTCAGTGCGATTAGAGCTCACTAAAACTAGATTCATTGCTCCGCTGCCTCTGTATTACCGTGAGTCATGGTTTTTATTTTGCTTGTATGTTTATGCGTTTTTGGGAAATTAGTTTCTGATCTTGGATGCGTCGTGATATTTGAAGGAAGTAAATGTGAGATGAACAGGAGGAGTTTTGCGATGAAAGGAATCGTGGCTTCTGGACTTTCTTCAGTTACGGGTTCCACTTTGACGGCAGAACCAGCTCAAGGTTCATTCGTACTGTCTATGCAAACGCATCGAATTTCTCTCTCTCTCACACACACACATATAGAGCCACAAAGTATTATGTGTTCTGTTCTGTTAGCTAATGCTAGCACACAATTCTGTATGTCACTCATCTAAATAAGGACTTTACTTTAGGAATTGAAAGATTACCATACAAACCAGAAGGGTACAATTATTGGACGTGGAGGGGTCACAAAATACACTACGTAGTGCAAGGTGAAGGCTCTCCGGTTGTCCTCATTCATGGTTTTGGGGCCTCTGCATTCCACTGGAGGTTTGTTTTCACCCAATTTTCCATTTTGCCTTCAGATCTTTTGCATCTCATTCTCTATTTGGTCATGAAATCTTCGCATTTCTCGTTTGCTTCTTGATTAAATTCCTGAAGAGCAGCAGAAAATTGGAAATGCGAATGTTTAAGTTGTGCAATACTGCATCTATTTGTTACCGTAACTATAGATAATTCTTGTTAGTAAGATGTTTGACTGATTTTGTTCTGTTTGTGGCGTACACAATCTTGACCACACTTCACGTTGGTGGAAGTAGCTTCAAATTGACTTGTTGGTTCAATATTGTTTCATTGTTTTTTGTCTTAGTTCTTATGTATACATCCATTTATCTTTATTTACTTGTCTTCAGGTACAACATTCCAGAATTGGCTAAAAAACACAAGGTTTATGCCATAGACTTGCTGGGATTTGGGTGGAGTGATAAGGCAATTATCGAGTATGATGCCATAGTGTGGAGGGATCAAGTGGTGGATTTCTTGAAAGAAATAGTAAAAGTGCCAGCAGTTTTAGTCGGAAACAGGTAATGATTATATTACAGCGTTACATCATGGTATCAGTTCAAAGGCCGTATTTATCTTTGTTCCTAATATTTATACATGTTTGACGTGCTTGTCCATACAAGATTTTCCCCTAACCCTAATGCTAAAAGTAAATCTGTAATTCCATATACTGATTGCATTATCTCTCTTTAAGGCATGCCCCAGTAATTACTATGTTATTTGCTGACAGCAACAAAAACTGTGCACCATTTAATAAAACATGGGTTTGAAAAATTATAACTTCAAATAGTTAATTCCCAATTACTGTGTTGTCATGTATTAGGGCTAAAGGGGAATTATCTAATTCATAGTTTAAATTTTCCTTGCTTCTGACTTCTGATTTTTCAAGATAATTGGTGAGTTAAGCGGCTGGACTTGCATCCTATGTTGCAGTAAATATTACAAAATTGTTTTATTTGTTTCTCATCATCTTGGAAGCATTGGCAATTTTCCTTTTAAATGAATAAACTCAAAAAATATGATGATTTTTCAATCATACTAATTTTTCAGCCTTGGAGGATTTACTGCTTTGGTTGCAGCAACCGGGTTGCCTGATCTTGTCAATGGAGTTGCTCTACTAAATTCTGCAGGACAATTTGGGACCGGAAGTAGTGAAAACAAAGAGACTGAAGAAACACCTCTACAGAGATTTATCCTAAAACCATTGAAGGAAATTTTTCAGCGTGTAGTTCTCGGATTCTTGTTCTGGCAGGCAAAGCAGCCAGCTCGGATTGAATCCGTCTTAAAAAGTGTAGGTTACTTGATATCCTCTTCAACTCAGATTTCTCTTAAAGCGTAATGGTTATTGATAAAGTTCAAAGTATGATATTTATAAACCTTTTAGCACTCACTCAACAGACTCAAAGCATGAGTTACTAAAATGGTAGCATGTCCTTGTGTGAAGCATCATATTCTTGGCATACACACAAGGACCTCCCTCTTTGTTGTCACAGATTAATACCCTATTCGTTTTTCAACTTTCTTCGACTTGTTATCTTCTTATCTAGCTGGTTTGCCAGCCAATCGCTGTTAAAAGTAATTTGCACCGGATGCATACTCTTGTAAACACAGGTGTATATAAATACTTCCAATGTGGATGACTATCTTGTGGAATCTATAACAAGGCCAGCTGCAGACCCCAATGCCGGAGAAGTTTATTACAGGTACATATATAACCAAATATGCACATACTAGTCATCCTACTCATGTTAGGAAGTTTTCATGATGGCTTCCAGTCTTTCCCAGGCTTTAGCATTGCAGATAACCGGAGAGAGTACACGTGCTCTAACTTGAATCAACCTTGATTGTTGCCTAAATGGAGCTTTGTTTATCTGTTTTTACTTCTCCTAATTGCTGTCTACAGGTTAATGACACGCTTCATGTTGAATCAGAGCAAGTACACCCTAGACGGTGTCTTAAGCGAACTCTCCTGCCCGTTGCTGTTGCTCTGGGGTGACCTAGACCCATGGGTAGGTCCTGCCAAAGCTAATCGTATAAAAGAGTTCTACCCAAAAACAACACTCGTAAACTTGCAGGCTGGGCATTGTCCACATGATGAAACTCCTGAACTTGTGAACAAGGCTTTATTGCATTGGTTGTCAACCCTAACTCCTGATGCGTCCCACCAAACAGCAAAACTCGTATAATTTGATAGGTAGAGTGGTAGAGATTCCTTGGCTTGAGAAACCATAAAGCCAATTAAACCGAATCTTTGTCCGAAATAGCAATCACTTCATTATGATACCTTCCTTGTATATGCTAAAGCAGGTATAGGATAGAAAAAATGACAGGAAGAAGAATAGACTTCATGTGCTCACGGTTCTGCATACCTACACTTTTTTAGAGATCATGTATACATTCCTTTTTCTATTAACTCAATTTTTAAATCCATGAAGTTATGTTTTAGCTCTCGCCATTTCTGTTAGACATTGCCAAATGAAAGTCTAAGACTTGGAGTTTCTTATTCAGATAGCAATTAGATAAGAATGAGGATATTGATTTATTCATGAATTTTGTTACTAAGTTTACTACAAAATAAAACTAAAACCTCAGACAAGCAATCACGGCTCTTGAAGCATGCAACGCACACTAGTAAGATGTTATAAAGACAAGACTTTGAAATTCCGCATTTTCAGCTTGTTTGTCCACAAAACCTTAAGGGCACTTTTCTAGACAGATATATAATCAGTGTCTCGTGTCAGAACAATCTGTAAGGCTTTACCAAAACACTATTTTGTTATGCAGAAACTCGTGGAGGAGCTCCTAAAAGAATTGGTTGACTAGCTTAAAAAGGGAACTCTACACTGGCATGCTTATTATGTGACTTTGTCCTCCCTTACCAATTCGTCCAAGATGATGCTAGAACTGAAAATCCAAACTTGATGCACTCTTTCATTCATGAAATGCATGCACAAGATATATAAGATTCACTGTTAGACGTTAGTTCTAGCTTCAGTTAAAATATATGAGTAAGACAAAGGGGATCTTTGTCTATGCAACAGAATCAAAATTTCCAATTAGAAACGGCTATATACATGTCCCGAATGGATTCAGAATACAAAATCCTCAGAAATCCAAAATTTTCCATTTCCCTTGAACACGTATATACTGATCTCTGGCACTTTCCTTTTTACTGTCGGTCAGCATTTCTGTAACTTCCAGTCATCAGATGAACAGTCAACTGTTGCTAACTTCCCACCACCGTACCTCTGCCAATTCAAAAGGAAAAGATCTTACAAATTGCAATTGCGAAAAGAAGGGAGAAATAATATCCCAAACAGGGAAGGTAAGAGAACACACCTTCTTTCCAAGATCAAATGGGACATACTTGTACTTGATCATGTGTATGATTTGACGCTTCATAGTGAAAATGAATAGTACAATCCAATAGCATAATAATATTGGCAAAGAAACAGGAATATCCAACACAGGGAAGAAGGTCAAGAGAAATGCAATCATAAAAGCCTTTGTGATGGAATACCTGTCAAGAACAAAAGTTAAAGCCTAATTAGAAAATATGCAAGGAAGAAATCAGATTATTCAAAGCGCAGTATAAACTAGAGAATGAAAGAGCAAGGAACACTAGTGACTAGTCTATGGCACTAATATGGCCAGTTCCAGTTTGCATTCCTTATCTTCCCCTTACACGCCATTTAGTCTCCCTCGAGACATTTTAATAGGCATTGGTCGATAACGTTCCATTGCACAGATAAATGAAGTAACCTTTTTTGGTATAAGTGCACGATGGATAATAACTTGTAATAACATGCTAAAGCCATGTGTTCGTTTCAGTGACCTGGAGTCTTCGTTTGAGAAGTTCCCCTCTATGAACGTGAATACGGAGGAGGATGGATTTGATGTCGGAGCAGAGTGGAATCTGGAGCCCGTAGTACGCACTTCTTTCTTTTTCCTGGATGATGTTGTGAATGGTTGACGAGACTCCCAGTGGCGGGCATACGGTAGGAGACAGAGATATCGAAAGCGTGCAGTGATAGGATATACTCAGTTGACTAAACCCCTGTTCAGATGCGTAAACATGGTTCCCATGGGGAAGCCAACTACTCGGGCTGTTCGGCAATTTATACGTTTGCCGCAGATAAAGACTACTGTCTTATTCGCTTGCCATATGCTTACGTGGATTGGGGAGTAGCTTCGTTGGTTGGATTCATTGGCCAGAGCCGTTGGACAGTTTTGGTGTTCTGGGGGGTTTTAAGCTTCGAAGAAGCTTGATTGTAGTTTAGCTTAGCAATTTGTTAAATTTTCTATCCATAACTCAAAGGGGCTTGCCTTGGATTTCCCAGAAGCAATACGAATTTCATTTTCATGGATGATTCTTAGTTTACTTACTCTTTTGTGAGATAAATTCGGGTTCTAGCATAAGCGTGTGTTTCAATGGTATTAGAGCAGTGATCGGTCTGAGAATAGGAAGAAAAGGTTACAGTTAAGGACGTGCGGCAAAGGACATCAGTATTGGAGAAGAGGATAGATGGAATGGAAGGAAAGATGGACAAAGAATCTTAAGAGTCCATGGGGGCGTTCTTGAATCAACGAACTTTCAGAATGGAGGAGAACTCGAGGGAGGAATGAGCGGAATCTGGAACTGGAGGCCATTTACTGTCGGATAGTGTAAAAATGCCATTTCTCAGTTTTGATGACAATGAGTGCCAAGAGTGGAGGTATAAGTGTGAGCAATTTTTCATACCAGAAGTTTCTGTCGGAGATCAGACGCTGAAATTTCTACTCACGGCCAAGGAAGGGAAGGCTTTCACGCGGCAAAGGCATTACCTGCATTTTTTACGTACTAATACCTTGAATTGAAAAACCTTTATTAAGGCAGTAGGGATAAGGTTTGGCTGGCACTCACAGTTTTGATGACCCTGTGTCAAAATTAGTGAATTTGAAACAAACAGGTAGCCTAATAGAATACATGGAAACCTTTGATGAACTAATTACTAGGCTTTCGGTTGATGATGACACTGCCCTTAGTTGTTTTGTGGGGGGTTTAAAAAAACCATTAAAGAAGGCTTTGGGATTACAGAAATCCAAGAATGTAAATGAGGCCATGTTACAGTCTTACCATTTATCTCAAGGGAGGTTAAACTCTTACCCTAACTTTGCCCAAAGTTCCTATACAATAAATAGTTACAGACCCAACTACTTGATAACCAGTAATAACAATGTGCCAAGTCCCAACCCTAGTCTCTCCAAGAATTTTACTAACAAACCCTATCAACCTTACCAAGAGTGCTTATACAAGCAATTTTGCTCAAAATTCCAGTAGTGCTAGCAGAACTGTGTCTCAAGCAGTTCAGAGCTATCGGGACTTCATTTTGATATTGAATGTAAAAGAGGAAAGGAAAATATGGGTGCTGATTCACTTTCTAAAGGGTGAGGATGGTTTAGTTATGGCCATTTCTGTGATTGGGTCAAGTCTCATGCAGAGGGTCAAAAATGCTTATCTTTCAAATGCCAAACTTCAGGAGAAGATTCAGAAGTTGCAGGCTCACTCAAGAAGTACAACTAGAAAAGAAAAGGTAAGATAGTAGTTGAGTTTGAGCCTAACTGAAGCAAGAAATCCTGACCATGTATCACAATTCCTCATAGGGAGGCCACTTTGGTATGGATAATACCTACAAGAGGATTAAAACTATTTTTTACTAGAAAGCACTTTAGAAGCAAGTTTAGGAATTTGTTAAGTAATGTCATATATGCCAACAGAACAAGAATGAAACAGTGCCATACTCGGGGCTATTGTAACCCATTTCCATCTCTAATTTAGCATGGCACACTATTTCACTGGACTTCATTGAGGGGCTACCTAACTCGCATAGGAAAACTAATACTAGTAGTTGTGGACAAACTCACCAAGTATAGCCATTTTATGGCACTTTCCTCTCCAGTACCAGCTGCACTCGTAGCTACAACATTGATGGCCAATGTAATCAAGCTTCATGAGTGACCTTCTGTGGTGATTTCAGATAAAGACCCTATTTTCTTGAGCTCTTTTTGAAAAGAGTTGCTCAGGGTTCAGGGCATCCAACACCATAAATCTACTGCCTACCATCCCCAAATAGATGGGTAAACGGAGGCCCTTAATAAGATCTTAGAATGCTACTTGCGTTGCTCAGTGGGAGAAAGACATTAAAGGTGGGAAGATTATTTGCTATTGGCTGAATTTTGGTACAATACAACCTATCAGTCAGCCATTGGCCTCACACCATTTGAAGCCTTGTATGGTTATGTCCTTACCCTTCGCAGCTCTTATACTGCGGGTCAGTCATTGGTTGAAGCTGTTGATGTAGTAGAAAGGTCCTGGGAATCAATTTCTACTTTACTAAAAACAAATTTAAGAAAGACTCAAGATAGAATAAAGATGTAGGCTGATAAGCATAGAATCGAGAGACAATTCCAAGTGGGGAATGCGATCTACCTCAAGATGTAGCCTTATAGGCAATCTTCTATAACAAACAGAAGGTTTCATAAACTTGCAGCTATATATTATGGCCCCTTTGAAGTGTTAGAAAAGATTGGTTCGGTTGCTTATAGGCTGGACCTACCAGAAGGGACGTGAATTCATGATGTCTTTCATGTCTCTGTCCTTAAAAAGCACCATGGGGCCAAGCCAACATCTCCTACCTTACCCCCTCTTGATGAGCAAGGAAACATGCCATTAGTGCCAATCAAGCTGATAAATAGGAGGCTAGGAAAAAAGGGGTGCTGCAAGTAATGAGGAACTGGTGTAATGGGTACATACTAATCCAAAATATGCCACATGGGTTTATTACAGAAGATTCAAGCAGCGATTTCCTTCCATTGTTGACAATCAGCAACTTTGAATTCCTTGAGGACAAGGAATTTCTCACGAGGTGGGGACAATTGTTATACTTGGATAAGGGAGTAAGCCAAATGCACCTTTTGGTTATTTCCCAAAATACGTGTTTCACTTAAAACCAGAATGCGCCGTTTTGGTAAACAAGCAGCTATGGTAATCAAGCTGCCGTGTGCTTGCGTGGCTTACGGAGCAGTTTTGTTGGTTGAGTTCATTGGTCAAGGCTGTTGGGCAATTTTGGGATTCTGGGGTTCAAGCTTCGAAGAAGCATTATTGTAGTTTAGCTTAGCAATTTGTTCAGTTTTCTATCCGTAACTCGAAGGGGTCCGTCTTGGATTTCCCAGAAGCAATAACAATTTCATTTTCATAGATAATTCTTAGTTTGGTTATTCTTTTGTGAGATAAATTCGGGTTCTGGCAGGACCCCGGAGAGAATGGAAGTGCGGCCGTCTCATGAGGCTTACCGGCTTGCCTCGAGAATGGACTAGCTGAAATGAAGCTTCGCTAGCATTGAGACTGATGAGCTTGTGATACATCCGCTGAAAATGATAACGCTAAAGTGAATAAGCTAGAGACAGCAAGTGCTCTCTGTCCAGTCAATATCTGTGATGTCTTTATGGTATTGAAACATGTCTCTCTGCAGAGAAGGATAAAGAGCTTTAAAGTGGCAACCACACACTTATAATATAAAAAAATTGCTCGCCCAAATCGGCAGTTTCATCACAATTTCGAAGGACAGTCAACAGAAAAGAGAAGAACCCTCAAAAGTAGCGAAACAGATCCACCACTACTTCTGACTTCACAATGGGGCAAACGAAGGCTAACCCAGACTAGTTGTTATGACTGACAAGAAGTCGTTGCCTCATCAATCAGAGTAAGATGAACCGATCTGATCACAGAGATAGCTCCGGTTGCAACCTATTCCACTCGGGTCCTAAGCCGAACAGAAGGACTCGCTGAGGGACAGCACACCCCCCACTTCAAGCGCACCTCTGTATCAACTGATTCACTCCAGGAGTCTAGTAAGGGGAACCGGTGAGCCACGCAAGCTGGTTAGATGCATGGGGCAGAGAACCTTTTGATGCTTTACTCAGCGTTCTAAGAGCCTCATCTCGTCCAAGTTTTCTAATTCAGCCAACATAGCTGAGAAGTAATCGACCGCATCTAAACCACACCACATCGCCTTCGAAAGCCGCAAACTCAATGATATAGAGTGCAGGAGAAGATGACAGCCATAGTTCATTGCCTAATGCTTTTTTGTTCGTTCTTCGAATGACGTCTCTAGTGGAGAAAAATTCCTTCCGGCTAATGAAGATATTACTCCAGTCTTCCCATTCATTCCCAGTGGATCCTTCTTCTCCCTAAGAATTAAACGAACCAAGTCCACCGAGAGTGAGGAAAAAGAATGGAAAAGCAAGTGAACCTCGCGTCTAGCTGTCGATTGGGCTGATTTCCCAATGGTCTATCCATCACTGTCGTACCCACCTGCTTTAGTTGGTGTATCAGAAAGATCTTTTGGGGTTAATCCATGAGTATCCATCCAGAGGAGATTACTTCAGTCTTTCCAGGGGTGAAGGATGGTGAAGCTAGGGCAACAGTTTCATGCAAAGCGCTAAAGCCTTAGTTTAATCAGTTAATTCAGAAACAGATGTAGACGCTAGGACTCGACTCTATATGAGGACCTCCTTCCCTTCTGCCCACTCTCCGTTCACACGATTCTCAGAGCTGGAGAGGAAGGGTGGGCAGCTGGTTCCATAACCCAATTCATGAGTGCCTATATTTAAGGATCTTCAAAATCCTCCTACATCGAGACAATAGGAATTCCATACTTAATAGATTCCCAAAAAGACAAGAAACCACCTTCCCATCTCCGGGCTCAATATTTATAATAATGCCTGACGTAGCTAACTGGCAAAGAAGCTAGCTGGACTGAGCTGCTCCAGACCTTGTTTAATCAGTTTTGTTAATTGGCTGCACTCCCGGCTCTGGAAAGAGTGATCCTTGGGTGACTGAACTACCCAGCTGAAGGAAGGAGCTTTGGAGGCTTACCTTGTTATTAGAGAAAGGGAAAAGGGGCAACCTATCTTACTAATAATAAGAAAGGGGGGAGATAGGCGACAGGCTCAACCTTTAAAAAGAAAGGTTGCAGGTCGAAGAACCGTTGAACGCTTCAACTTGGCCACTGAAGAAGGCGAAGGCCGGGCAAGAGACTAGGCCAACTTACTGCTTACTGCTTACTGCCTACTGCCATGCCATGGCTTATTAGGCTCCGTAGACGGGTGTAGCTCAAGATGAAAAGGCACGAGCCCCATCTGTGTTCATGAATTCCTCTCGTAAATACTGAAACAAAGGACTAAGACAGAAATTTTTTCAACTAATTAAGCAACTAACTTGACAAAATGGTCATCATTGCTTGTTGAACACAAAAGGGTAATAAAACTCCATAAAGAATTTGCAAAAAAAGAAAAAGCAAGAAGGAATTTTTCAGAGTTTCTTAAAGAGGAAAAGAAAATTGATTATGTTAATTTACCAGAACTTAAATTCAGGGAGGCGGCGAATGAAAGGCTTGAATTCATCGGAACCTCTGGTAGGCAGTAGAGCCTCATCTCCAGCACGAATCTCCGGATCAACTTTTGGTGACAGAAATTCAACTAAAAGATTTAAGATATGAATCCCTAGAGCATAAGTGATGAGGTAAAACCCCCGAACATAGTAAATGCGCAACGCGTATATCACTGCCATCAACAATGTTCCTATCCACCTTTGAACTGGGTGAGGAGTGCAGCGGTCCAAATAGTATTGGTACATTCTGCGAAAGTCATTCACCCACTTGGCAAGAAGAGACTCCTCTGTCTCTGTGTCGCCACCATCTCCATTTTCTTCCATTATGTTGGAATTTTGCGATGCACTGTCTCCTGCATAATTTTCAATTACAGCATCGCAAATGACTCCAAAGAACAAAAAAAAAAAAAAAAAGATAACAATGAACAATAAAAAAAAATTGGACCAAAATAACATTTAGCGACAACAACAATATATGAGATGTCAAATAATAAGAAATCTGAGACTTTTGCGAGGAAAGGTAAAAGCTTCAAGCAAAGCAAGAAATCTGCAGCACAAGCAAGCGTTCGTCCAAAAGATAATGAAGATAACTACGCTATGAATTTACCTGAAGATCTTTAGCAACTGCTGGTGTAAGGGTTCGAACATAGATCAGATATGGAAGAAGATGAATGCAAAATCGGAGCCATCAAGTAGCAGATGCGTGATTGAAGGTTAGATGGAAAGAGCTTCATATTTTCGTTTTAACAGAAAAACCGACTCCCACGCTTCAATTCCCGGTTCCTTCGAACAATATTATAATCACTATCAAGGATAAACCTGTAATTTCACGTAAGCCAATAGGGTCCAAATTCAATATATATTGGTGTCTCAGTTGGCCTAATCCTTCGTAGTTCGGACTCAATCACGGTTTTTCAAAAAAGATGAAATTTTTTAAAAATAATTTAATTCAATAACATTTTATTAAATTTTAAAAGATTTAAAGAAAGTGTGCTTTAGTATTGAAAATGTAAAATGTTAAGCTCAAACAAAATTTAAAGAGTAAATTTATGGACTTTTTTGTTGTAAACCAAAAACGTAAGTTGAAGAATGGATTGAATTGTTAATGTCCATAATGAACTAATTTTTTTTAAATAACTAAAATATTTTTTTTTAGAATTATCAAAATAAAATAAATTATTTATTAAAAAAAATTATTTTAATTAAAATTATTATATTACATAATATATTGATAAAAATACTCTTATTTTAAATTATTTTAATAAAAAAATATATAATAAATTTTTTAAAAAAATAACAATATAAAAAAATATGAAAATAATATCATTTTATCATATTCAATATCAAATTATTTAAATTTATTTTATTTATCATTAAAAAAAAATTTATAATATTTTTATAAATTTTTTACTCTCTCTATTCATATTTATGACATTGTCTCTTTTCATAATTTTTATTTTAAATAAAAAGATAAAAAAAAGAGACAAATAAAAAAGTTTAAAAAAAGAATTAAACATAAAAATAAAATTATAATCAGATAGAGATAAAAAAACTTTTAATATAAAAGATTATTAGAGTTTGTAAATAAATACGATAATATATAAAAAATTAAAATGATGTTGTTTTATTTTTTTATAAAAAAATAAAAAAGTTAATAAAATATTAAATATTATTAAAATTAAAATTAAAATTTTTACTGCATATTCTATTTATTTATTGAGATTATTTAAGTTAATTTTAATATAATTTTATAAATATATATTATTAATATTATATTAAAAAAATTATTTAAAATATTTTTAAAAGAATTTTATATTTTTTAAAAAAATTTAAAACAAATCTAAAACATTTTCGATTTTAAAATCTATAAAAAAAATTTCAAAATAAAATTTAGTACATTGAATGTCAAGTAAAAACCAAGGGTCGGAACCCTTTTAAGCAATGAGCAAGGGGAAAGGTTTTTAGTGCTTTCTATTAGTTACTAAATGAAAAATGTGAAAGTTCTTGCTATCGGCTGCTGTCCTGTCCCGTGGTGGATTCTTGCCTCGACGACTGCAGTACGTGGCGCTTGCGAAGCGAACTTAAAAACGACACGTGGTCACGTTCTGCTGCTCATTTCTATTAACCGTAGAAAGAAGTAGCTGTAGAGAAGAGTTGCCATGACATCTTCTTGAGAACTCCCTCCCACTCTCATTGCGATTTCTTCTCTGCCAGCTATCTTTTTCTCATTTTGCTGCTCAATGCTTTGGTTTCTCAGCTGATGTTGAACCACCCAAATACGTAAAGTGAATAAATAAATCTGGGTTTGAATCGAAGGAGAGAAAGATGGGAACTTTGGGTAAAGCTGTTTACACCGTCGGATTCTGGATCCGCGAGACAGGCCAAGCCCTTGATCGCCTGGGCTCCCGTCTCCAAGGCAACTACTACTTCCAAGAACAACGTACGCTAAACGTTTCTCCTTTTCTCCTTTAACTCAGTGGAACCCTAGAGCTCCATCATGATTCCTAATATGCATTTTGATTCCAACTCCTTTCCTCTTCTCCGGTGGTTATGTTTTCCATCATGGATCTTTAGCCAAGAACTCTAGCTTTTGGAATTGATTTTCTGTACTTTCGGCTTAAAATTTCTAATTTAATGATTTTCCTAGTCCTTATTGTCGTTCCTGGAGTGGGCGTCAGGTGATGGCAGAGAAAGGTCGAAGTTAATGTCATACATTTGACAGTAAATCGGGCTTTTCTTTAAAGGCTTGGTACTTGTTATCTTTATTTGTTATTAATTAGATACGAGGCTCAAAAAGGTCCCAGATTCTGTGTTTCCCAGCTGCTGCTTTTGTCTTTCATAATTCTTAGCAGTTCAATTAGGGTTAAAAGATTATTAATTTAGCTGGAATACCATCATAAAGTTTTTTTTTTTCTTTTATGTTAGCCTTTTCATACTTATTTCAGACAGCCATTCCCCTTTTATAAATTTTAATATGGGTTTCTATTCAGTGTCTAGGCATCGGACTCTCATGAATGTATTTGACAAAGCTCCCGTGGTTGATAAGGATGCATTTGTGGCCCCCAGTGCATCCATCGTTGGCGATGTTCAGGTTGGGCGTGGTTCTTCCATTTGGTATGGGTGTGTCCTGAGAGGTAAATTGCACCATCACGAAAGCTTTTAGGCTACCTAAATTTTAGCCCATTGTTATTTCAGCACATTCTTCCACGTGATTAAAATTCGCCCCAATTCCTTAATGTATTTCATTCCTGTGTCCTGACTGTAAGAATAAGCTTCTGCTATCAATTCCATGGCATACTGAATATATGAGATTAGGTTCTACCTTCCGTATATATATGTTTTTAGACTATCATGTCGAAACTTATGTACTTTTTTAATTCTTAAATCAACTTTAAAAAAAATTGTAAAAGTGGAATTTATTGGGATTTCTGTTGAGCTTGACTAGAGATTTGAGTAGCTAAGACCAAGCATTTAAGATTTTTTACCTGTTTAAATTAAACCCGATACTGTATTGAACATGCCTTACAGAGCTTGGATAATATCCTTTACCACTACGTCATTCAGTTCCCCTCAGAAAAGTTATAGAAAAAAGAAGAGAGGATTAGGGGTAGAGCCAAGTTGACTTAGTCATCATGTTTCGACATTCCCTAACAGGCACAAATATCAATCTGTGTCTGGAATAAAAAGGATGGATGAAGGGAATGGTAGTAATTTGTTTGCTTTAACAGTGATGTTAGACCAATGAGTTAAGTTCTGTAAAATGTGTTTTTCCTCTAAAAAGTATCAACTTGATGATATCATTGCCTTCGTAATACATTATCTTTATAAGAAGGTTGAAAATTTACTTCCTATTCTGTATTTCCTTCCTCTACTCTCTTCAATCAAAGGAGGGAGGACTAGACATTTATCATTTATAAGCTTTCCTTCACTTCTGTCTTGGGGAAACTAAATAATGACAATCAAACAAAAGGACAAATTTCTTAATCCCGTGTCATTGATTCAATTCTTTGCTTTTAGATAGAGTATCAATTACAAATACCTATCTCATTCTTATCTTTACACATACACACATAAATATACACACAGACACACACACTATGTTCCTTTACTTACTACATATATCACGAAGTTGTGTACCAGTTTTGTTCTCTCTCGCCTCTTAAAGTGTATGTGTGCTTCACCTTTTGCTTTCTATTTTTAGCTAATGATAATTCATTGTTTGAAGGTGATGTTAACAGCATTAGTATTGGATGTGGAACCAATATACAGGACAATTCTCTAGTTCATGTTGCAAAGTCAAATTTGAGTGGGAAAGTCTTACCAACCATCATTGGAGACAATGTCACTGTAGGTTAGTGACAGGGTGATGTGTGAATTGTGATCATGTTGTGAATTAGTCGAACATAGGTATAGTGTAAATTTTGTCTAAATTTTCTCCACTGTTGTGACAATTTGAACTTCATAGGTCATAGTGCTGTGTTACATGGATGTACTGTTGAGGATGAGGCATTTATTGGCATGGGTGCAACCCTGCTTGATGGAGCATATGTTGAAAAACATGCCATGGTTGCTGCTGGAGCTCTTGTCAGGCAGAATACAAAGATACCCTATGGGGAGGTTTGTATGAATTTCTTCTTTTTTTCTCAGAGTGAAATATTTTTGGTTCATCTCTCCTGAAATTAGATCTGGTTATTGCCTGCGTGTATGGAAATCGACATAGAGCATTCCCAATCGATGATCCAAGCAGTGCTAAAGTGAATGATCTAAAAGGGGTTCAGCTTTTCTTTTTTTCTCGCTCCTGTGATTCTTAAGTGTCCTTCATCTGAAGAGACTGACTGAAACTGTTCTGTTTTCCTGCAGGTCTGGGGAGGTAATCCAGCAAGGTTCTTGAGGAAGCTCACTGAAAATGAAATGGCCTTCTTCTCTCAATCAGCTTTAAATTATTCAAATTTGGCTCAAGCTCATGCTGCTGAAAATGCAAAAGCATTAGATGTGATTGAATTTGAGAAGGTTCTCCGCAAGAAGTTTGCCCGGCGTGATGACGAGTATGATTCAATGCTAGGTGGTGTTAGGGAAACTCCACCAGAGCTTATCCTTCCTGATAATATCTTGCCAGAAAAAGTTCCAAAGGCTTCATAAATATCTTCTGCGTTAGGCATATCCTTTAAGATTTGCTGAGTGGGTATCTGTTATTTGCAATTTTGTGGAGAATGACTGCTTTTGTTTCCAATAATTTTGGGGTTAATGCTGATATCTCAGATGTCAAACCATGCTGCGAATCTTTGGCCTGTAGCTTTGCTTATTTTTCTGTTGATAATTAGCAACCTTACCTCATGTATCTTGATAACAGCGGAAATCTGGAAATGATTTCAGTCATCCAGGGATAGATATGCAGTTCTGTAGCTTAATTGATTTGCATGTGTTCTAAAATAAAGAATATCAATTCAGATGCACTGGTTAACTCTTGACAAGATGTTTCTTTTTCTCTTCGTGTATCTTTACTGGGTGCTGGGAGAAAACGCACTGCATGCAATCTTTTTCATTTGCCATTTGTTCTGTTTTCCTTTTCTCCAGAGTTTATGCGTCCTGAAATTCTTTTAGTAGTTGCCATTGTCTTGTATCCCGTGTCTAAATGGGTGAATTGAGATAATCATTTAAAAAATTATTTAGATAATTAATCATTATAAAAAAATTTCGTAATTTTTTTTGTTTTTCATAATATTCTTTATACGCCTGTGTAATTCAACACGTGAGGGAGCTAATTGTACTCCCCGTCTGTTGGAGGATCCAGCAATAGTATAAGGATGCTACTTTTTATAGGCTGTTTTTCTTACCCCTTCTATTTTTTGGGCCTGCCGACCGAATGCAATGATTAATCATTGTCCGTAACGATTTTGTCTGATATTCATTTTTTCTTTTTTTCTTTTTTTTCATGTTTAAAAGTAATATAAAATAGTAAATCTAAATGGATAAAATTTATAAGTAAATTATTTTGGAAGTAGAATATTTTTGTAGCAATTTTCATAAATATTTTTGTTACTCAATTTTTGGTTTTTTTCAATATTAAATAAAAAAAGCGTTGATCCTCGGAGTTTGAAATTCCTTCCACATTGGATATTCATCTTTTCCCCCAGAGGTCTTAAAAGTTAGAATTTGCCTTCATCGACCCCCCCCCCCCCCCTTCTTTTCAGGGGGTCCTTTTAAATCCTCTTCCGACGATCAGTTTATTAATTAGATTCTTGTGAATTAGATTTGGGGGAAAGACAAACGTCTGTTGGCGACCCATTAGGGCATCTTGAAGGGGAAGCGCCCTTGGTCTGAAGCATCAGAAAAACCAAATAAATAAATAAAGGCAAAGATACCTACCAACTATGAATGCTCTCATTCCATGCCTTTAATGATACTCCTCCATGCCCACACTTAATCGTTTAACATGCTGGTTTCATTATCCCTATAGATGCGGCAACGCCAGAACCATGAATTTTCCGAATCGTGATGCCCACACCCATAACATGTTCGATCAAATGCTGCGCAGTGATCTTCCGGCGCTTAACTCTTTCATCACCTCGAATGTTCGCCAGGGTGACGCCGTCGCAGCATGGGCCGTCTTTCGTCGTTTGCGTTGCGTTCGTTCCGACATTGACGTTTATACGTTCACCCCCGTTTTGGGTGCATGTTCTATGTTACCTTGCCCTGAGCGTGGCAAACAAGTCCATGCTCTGATGATCAAGACGGGTACTGACTCCGGGACCGTGATCAAAACTGCTCTCATGGGCATGTATTCCAAATATGGGTATTTCGATGAACCGTTAAAGGTCTTTGAAGAGATGGAATACAAGGATGTAGTGACTTGGAATGCTTTGCTTTCGAATTATTTACGGCACAATCATCCTCATGAAGCACTCGGTGTTCTGAAAGCAATGAGCAGGGAGAACGTTGAATTGAGTGAGTTTACATTATGCTCCGTTCTTAAAACTTGTGCTTCTTTGAAGGCTTTTAAGCCGGGAAAGCAAGTTCATGGTTTGGTGGTCTCAGTGGGTCGGGATTTGGTGGTTCTAAGTACAGCACTTATTGACTTTTATTCCAGTGTAGGGTACATCAGCGAAGCTTTGAAAGTGTTCTATACTTTGAACTGCAGAAAAGACGATATGATGCACAACTCGTTGATTTCAGGATGCATCCGGAATCGAAGGTATGGAGAGGCATTCTCCATTATGTGTATGATGAAACCCAATGTTGTTGCGCTCACCAGTGCCCTGGCGGCTTGCTCTGAGAACTCGGATTTGTGGATGGGGAAACAGATACATTGTGTTGCAATACGCCAAGATTTCACTTCTGAGACCCAATTATGCAATGTCCTGTTGGACATGTATGCAAAATGTGGTAAAATTTTGCATGCTCGATTGTTGTTTGATAGAATTAGTCGAAAAGATGTCATTTCCTGGACAAGCATGATTGATGCATATGGGAGCCATGGGCATGGGCACGAAGCCGTTGAGCTGTTTGAGAAAATGAGGGAGGATGGGACCAAGGTATTGCCAAATTTGGTAACTTTTCTTGCCGTTTTATCAGCATGTAGTCACTCTGGACTGATTGAGGAAGGACAAAAATGTTTCAATTTGGTGAGGGAAAAATATGGTCTTGAACCAGGTCCAGAACACTATGCCTGCTTCATAGATATCTTAGGTCGAGCTGGTAGAATGGAAGAAGTATGGTCTGCATATTTCAATATGATTGAGCAGGGTACTCGGCCTACTGCAGGAGTATGGACAGCATTGTTGAATGCTTGCAGTATTAATATGGATGCTGAAAGAGGTGAATTTGCTGCGAAGCATCTCTTGAAGTTGGAACCCAGTAAAGCGAGCAATATTGTTCTTATATCAAATTATTATGCAGCCATTGGAAGGTGGGATTGCGTTGATGAACTGAGAAGCATCATGAGGACAAAAGGGTTGGTCAAGGAAGCTGGGAATAGCTGGATCACTATTCCTGGCTGCAATCATGGTGCCAGGTCGCTAACCGCCTGATTATCCCAAGGCTTTACTGCTATTCGTGTGTTTAATGCTTAGGACATGATTTACTTATCAAGCTCAGAACAGCAATTAGAGTTATCATGGAAATTGTCCGCATATCCTTCCAGCATGTGTCATCCGCTACTCCTCATTCGATTATATTATAGGTTAACGGAGAAGACACGAGGTAACCCACCACAGAGGCTCTTATTAATTGTTATGAATTCTGGACTTGGGTGCCGTCGGCTTCACACCAGGTGCTGGCGGTGGTGAAACAGTTCTTAGAAGATAATAGTTGGAACTGTAATATCTCCGTAATTTTGACCAGAAAATAATCTCGACGCGGTAGCTACCTTTCAAATGTCCAGCAGAAACAAGATTTTCCATCATTTAGTTTTTAACGCCAACCAATAGAGGATATATTTCTTATTGTCAATTTTTTCTTTGGAAAAGTCAAATGTTTATAACACAAGAAACCTTGGACTATAGCCAAGAATGGATTCATAGTCGAAGTCATAGGAATACTCAACGAAGTTTTGGTTCTTATAGGATCCCATATACTGTAAAGCAGCATGGATGAGTTCGGACTTAAATGTTGTAGAAATTTTCTTATGTAGGGGTGAGATTGTCTTTTGCCGCTGCCAGTATACTTCTGAAGCCTTCTCCCGAGAATTTTATTTGGATGGATTTACTTTTTTTATATGTTTATCTTAAAACATATAAAATAAAGCTGATAGAAATAGTCTATATAAAATAAACTTCTGTAAGTTATTTTAACTTTATATTGGGATGCATTTAAAGTATCGTCATCAAATAAACAATTTGTTGTACCTACGCATTCAAACTGAGCTTGTCTACTCTCCTTGTTGCGATTTCAGTTGAATCTTTCAAGCGTAGGTGAGATAACTTTAGAAGGGACATGCTAATGGCACTTTGACCGAAAAAATAAAGATTGATTTTTTACCAATAGTAAGTAAACTTTCACTTTCGCATGGCTCTTTTTATTGTGGAGTCCTGGAATGTTAATATATTTATGGATGGAATTTATGGGACGGCACATGAAAGTCAAAAGAAACTTCATCATTGATCTTGTTTTCAAGTCACCCTGACGTTGTATTACACATTGAAAAAGCGAAAACATAAGCAAACGTTAAAAAACACAAATGACGAAACGACTAGGAAAAGATATCTAATTGCCAGATATTGAAGTAGGTGCAATATATAAAGCCCTCCATTATGGTGCTACCCCCAAGTTATTTCATCCACAATCTCACCAACCCCCTCCTTTTTATCTTATAGATGTTGCAGAGATATAAATCAAAATCTTGTCTTTCACAAGATTAAGTTATGTTTAGATCAGTAAGCACTCAGAGGGGGCCTGTGAAGTATGAGAGATTAGCGGAGAAAGCTTCTGGTGGTGTGCCTCTGAATGAAGAGTTGAAGAGGAGCGCAAGTTTGCCTGCACGGGCTTCGACTTTTGTGGACACTCTGCAGAGGAATCCCACAAAGAAGGTTAATATGGAGAAGAGTCACCCACTGTTCAGCTTCTTGGACTTTCGTCGGAAGAAGAAAACTACAGCTAGGCCTGAACTGGCAAGGTATCTCGAGTATGTGAAGGAAGGAGGCATGTGGGACTTTGATTCCAATAAACCTGTAATCTATTACAAATGATTAGCTTAACTGCTTAGTTACTTCTGAATTCAAATGCATAATATTTGGTAAGAGAAGTGGTAGTTGGTTGCTTTAATAAGAAGATGAAGAGTAATTAAATTTGTTTCAGAGATGATAAGAACTCTTGTGTATGTGGTAGAATCTGCTGACAAGAGGTTCTCATTAGCCATTGAGTTAAATCTGATGGTTTTTTGATAATATGTTTACTTCTTTTTAAAAACCCGTATTCTTACACGAAATATATAATAGTGATGGATATTATATTGGGATAGAGTATTGGATAAGGAAGACAAATATGATAACTTATCCTATCCTATTGTTATTTGATGTTTGGTGAGCAATTGGATATGGTAACATTATCATCTTTGTTATCCTATCCTCCCTTTTTTAGTTAAAATCTCTATCTTGAGGCACTAACTAGGTTATAAACTATATACATATTTTTCACCAAAATTCCCGAAATCGCCTCACCCAAGACTCTCAAAATCATCCTTCAGCAGAAAAAATCTTCCTCTTCAATCTCCAGATCGCTCATCCTACCTCATTCTCGAGAACGCCCATCCTCCCTCACCGAACTCTCATCGTCCCTCACTTTGAGTCGTCGTCCCTCGCCGTCTAGAAGGCTCTCCTCTTCATCCTCCAAAAGGCTTCTCCTCCCTCACCCCAGAGAACGCTCCTACTCTCTCACACCAAAAAACGCTCTTCCTCCCACTGTCGATCTCCTTCAACCGAGGTAAACATCGATTTCTTCCTTTCTATATAGTTTCATTCTCTATCATGCCCAAGTATGCCATTTTTCCATTTCCCTGCATCTATTGTGGTTTCTGCCTTTGGGTATCGATTTATCCCTCATTAGCATCGATTTCTACCTACATATGCTCTTTTCCTTTTCACTTTCTCTGCATCTGCTGTGGTTTTTGCCTTTAGGTATTGATTTTGAGTATCGATTTACCCTTTTTTCATTCCCTGCATATGCAAATCACACATAAGCTGTAGTTTCTGCCTGTATCTACTCTGTCATTGGTTTGTTGCATTAGTTTGAGAGTCTGCTTGCATCGATTCAAATATCTCTTTGGTTCACATCCCTTTTCCCTTTCCCTTTCTCTTTTCTTGTGTTATGACTTGTAATGTGCTTGGCTTTAGAATTTTGGATGTGTATCTGGCTTTATAATTTGCTGTGATTTAAGTCTCTATATTTGCTTGCATCTGCTGATTTGTTGCATATATGCTCTTATGGGTTACCTTCTACTTGTATATATTTTGACTGATTCCTTCCTTCTCCTGTTATTGTTGGTTTTGGATTTCTGTTGTTGTGGTTGCTAGTTCTATTTCCATTGGTAAGAATATAAGCTAATTGAATTATTTGCATTATGCATGCATAAGTGAAGGTTAATATTTTTTTTATGCTTGTATTATTACGTTTCAGGTTTGTTTGCTTACTCATAAAAAATTAACCATTATATATATGGGACTGCTTTTGCTGAGGCTCACTCTCTCTCTCTCATAATGTGATTGTTTTTGCTGAGGCTCACAGTTATTGGAAACTTTTTTGTTGTTGGAGGTTGTAGTTATTGAGCATTATTAGTGGGTCTCTTTCTTGGCTATGAACTTTCCACTTTGCCATTTGAGATTTTCATTCTAAGATTGTGTCACTTCTTACATCTACTAAATGTTTAGTCTTCTTGGCCGAATTAATAAGCTCTATTCTAAGATTATGTTCTGCATTAAACTGCTTGTTCTACTGGTGTGTGTATTGTCTAATTTTAACAGATGATAGGCTACTGGTGTAATTAACATTTATAGGGAATAATATATTCACACATTGGTATCTTGCTCATCATTGGTGCATAACTTCTCTTTGTTGATGGAATCTTTTTCCATAATTGTAATTCAATGCATACTTATATATATCGTTTCCAGTGTGTTGAACTGTTGATAAAGTAAAATTTCAAGTTGACACAATCAACATCTGTAAATAAGGCTCAATCTAAGAAAAAGAATGATTACGTGGAAAGTCATTCAACGAAAAAAAAATAGAGGAGCAAACATAATTGCCAGCAGCATAGATGAGTTAGGAAAGAGTTTTGCGATGTGGATAAAACAAAGTTTAGTGTAGTTGGGTAAAGTTGTAGATCACTTAGAGTTGCTAGGGATGTATTTGATAATTCTAGGAGTCTCTTGAATGATTTGCCGAAAACAGATTTAACAGAACAAGAGTGCTTTGCTGTAGCAGAAAAAATACTCTCGTTGCCACATCGGTCACATATCTTTTGGGGTACTGATGATGTTAGTTGTCTTGTATTTGTAAAATTATTGCTATAGTTGTTCTTATGGAACTTAATCTTTTTGGTAATTTTATTTTTCATCTTGATTTGATGTATATGTGAATGATTGTTTATTTTGATTAAACAAAACTTATGGAGGACAATGATTTGAGATCTACACTTCATGACTTGAATGTATAATGTTTAACTTCTAAATGATTTCATCTTGTTGAATCTTACGGTTGGCAATGTTTTGATGAAATTTGATGACAATGACTTTATATTGTTTAACTTTTTAAATAGTTATATTGTAAATAAATCAAACAACATACAATTGTTATCAGGTAATAAAAAAAATTGTATTAAAATTGATTTACAAGGGTAATTAAAATTGTATCAAATAACATATATATAACTAAAGTGATGAAATGCACAGTGGTCTGATGTTTTATTCTCATGATAGGTATACTAGTTTGATGGTTGTTACTTAGTATTATCATTTTCATATAAGTTTTAAGATGTAACATTGGCAGCCCAAAATTAAATTTCTTGTTTTTTCATTGGCAAATTATTTTTGTAGTGTTTTAATGAATTTGGTCTTCTACAGAAATTTTGGTTAATGATATAGTATATTTGTAAATTATTTCAGTAGCTTTCAAATTGTCTAAGATAAAACTTGGTGATTATTTATGATATATTAATTTATGAATATTATTTTTTTAATTATATATATATATATATATATATATATATATTTTATTTTAATTTATACCAATATATAAAATAATAAAAAAAATATTAAAATTGATTTTAAATAATTATATATATAATTTTATTATAAAGATAACTTTATCATTTTATATTTTTTATATCATATCCTATTATTATCAAATTTACTTCAAACACAAGATATAATAACATAATATTTATTTTGATACACATTAAATACTGAATAGTATAAGAATTTATAAAATTCATATCTCATCTTATTATAATTTTATCCGTCTTTATTCTATCTTGATCATTAACCGAACCTTTAATTCATTCACTAAACTCATTGAGAAGCTTATTAATTATAATCAAACTGGTTGGAACATACAGCGGGCACCATTTTCATTTGAATACCGTCACATGTAAGTTTGCAACTTCACATTTCTATGCAAGTTGGTTGGATGTTGCACGTACATTTGTGCAAATAGTTCAAATGAGAAACTTGCAAAAATTGGCCCACATACAAAACATAAATGCAAGTTTTTTGTATTATAAAACAGTGCGTCAGATCATTAGCTTTCTATTATTTTGCTGAATTTTCATTACTTATAATTCAAAAATATTATTTACATAATAAATAATTCTTACAATATTACAAATATATGTATCTGTCAATGTCATGTAGTTGTGCTTTTTTTTTTTTTTTTTGAGTCAGCCTACCTAAATTTAGATGTATATATATTTTAATTATGAAAGTTGTGACCTACGAAAATTATTAGACAAATGACAGAGCCCCGCTCACCTAAACACAACGACGTCGTCTAACAAGATTACATTACATTATCCTGTGAGTTTGGATAAAAATAGAGCGAAAGTGGAAACTCAAACTGTGGACTGTGGAGCTCCGACTATGGAGCTAGCTTCACACATATCGGCGACTCTTCCCAGAGAAAAGGTCCTGGCTCATACTGTGTTTCATCACACACTATGTCCTGGGTTCACCCCCAGGAGTCTATTCCATCAGATCCCACTTGAATTTTCATTCCAACTTATTAGTTGCATAAATAGGAAACGTCGCTTTGAAGTATTTGCACATAAAAAAGAGCAGATTTGGGTTAGCGAACAAGAGTATATCCGACAAACAGGAGCAGAGGAACCGTCTTCGAGCTCTTCTTTGGAGGATGACTTGTCTTTCTTGTCTCTCAGCGAGAAACCCGACAGGAATATGGCCTTGCTGGATGATTATGAAGCGGAGGAGCTTGATTATGATTCCCACCCTGACCACCGAAGCGGTTCGTCTCTTCTAATTACTCAGAAATTTTTGGGCTAGGTTTCTCAATTTCTTTGAGCTTTTTTTCTCTCTCTCTAATTTTGTTCCGGGTGAACTTCAGTGGGTACTACGTAAATTGTTTTTATCGTTAGAAAGCTGACATCGGGATAAAAATGCCTTATATTAATTAAATTGATATACCCATATCAAGTTCAACTGTTAAATTCTAATGGATTTATTTTTATCTGTGCGAAAGCACAGGTTTTTGGTTTTTTTATTAAAGCTTTTAGACATTTACCATTCTTTCGTTTGCCCTTATTGATGAGTATCGTTTTCTACTTTCGAATGGTTGAAGTTAGTCAACTTAACTACTAATTTGACTTTATCGATAGTTAATCCCTCTTAATAATGTATGTCATCCGTGATTAAACTTAGTAAATACGTTTCACTTTCATATGACAATTGCATTAGCCTCGCTGGATGGTTCACATGTGGACATGAAATTATTTGGGTGTTGTAAAGATAAAAAAGGAAAAGAAATTCTCAAGAAAGCAGAGGTTATGGTTTTTACCGCATCTTGACTCTCCAATAGCTTTTTTGTGTTCTCGTGCTTGAAGTTCTTCAATTCTTGTCTATGAAGATGGCATGCACAAGATGACGGATAAAAAACAATTAAGTTATCTACGCTTGCAGGTTATTTTCATATAGATATGTTATTTCTTCCTTTCTTTCTTTGTCAAATTTTAAATAATGAGAGCTTGATCCAGAGGCTTCAACGTGGCAGTTCTCCTGCTAACTCGTAAAGATGCAATAATTCATGCTTCTTGCGTTCTTGGGACATTTTAAGGTTTGTGCCTGCTGTTGCAATTCTTAATTTGAATGGGCCAAAATGCAGGATATGTGGCTTTACTTGGCAAGCCAAATGTTGGCAAGAGTACGCTAGCAAACCAAATGATTGGTCAAAAGTTGTCAATAGTTACACAGAAACCTCAAACAACAAGACACCGAATTCTTGGTATATGTTCTGGCTCAGATTATCAGGTTTGATCTTAGTGGAAGCTAATTCTTATGTTTAATTTGATCAGCTTGTCTAGTTGGTGATTCATGCATGGCCGTCTGAAGTTCAAAACTGTGATGCAGAGTTCTGTTTTTAGCTATAAGTTTTCATGATAATTCACTAAATTTCTTAGATGTAGGATTATTCAGACACCTATTCAGGATATTTTGAATCGAGGATCAATTCTGTTCTGAAACTGATGTGATCTTTAATGTCATTGTGATTAACCTTGTGAATAGTTAAAATGTTATTTGTAGCTGATCATGAGAATTTCATTCCTTGATAAAATGTGCCCATAAATGGAAGTAGTCACTAATGCTTTTCCTTTTAGATTTATTACATACACTATTCATGGTGATTACTTCTAATTGCGTTCAGAAAGCTGTGAACTGTGGAGTAACAAATGATCAGATATCAGTGTCTTCAGAATGTTGCACAGTAATGAAATAAAGCGAAATAATCCAAATTGATTGCTAGTTCTCTTGAACATTCAGAAAATTCCTGTTGAATGAGAAATATAGATTCACCCATTGCACTAAAAAAGAAAAAAGTGACTCTGTCCAATTATTATAATTCATTTATCAATAGTCATTAGTGATACTTATAGTAATACTAAAAATTTATTTCTCTTCATTTTTGTTTCTCTGACTTGAGGATTCACATACAGATAATACTTTATGACACACCTGGTGTGCTTGAGAAGAAAATGCACATGTTGGACTCAATGATGATGAAGAATGTTCGCAGTGCTGTAGTTAATGCTGACTGCATGTTAGTTCTTGTTGATGCATGTAAAGTGCCTGAAAAAGTATGGTTTGTGGTTTACTAAACTTTTTTTTTCATTTTCTACTTTTTTCCCTTTTAATAAATCATTTTTTAATCTGTAGATTGATGAATTGTTGGAAGAAGGTGTTGGAGACACCAAAGATAAGCCCCCCACCCTACTGATTCTGAATAAGAAGGATCTAATCAAACCTGGTGAAATTGCAAAGAAGCTTGAGGTTGGAACTCATTAATTAGTATATATATATTAGCGAGTATAGGTAAATTCACTGGTACAGGCATGCTTTATGACCTAATTATTTTACATTCCTTGCAGTGGTATCAGAAATTTACTGATGTTGATGAGGTCATACCAGTTAGTGCCAAATACGGTCATGGGGTTGAAGATGTCAAGGACTGGATACTGTCAAAGCTTCCCCATGGACCAGCTTATTATCCAAAGGCATGTTGAAAGTCAAGTTTCGCTGTCCTCATTTGACTGATCATCTATGCATAATCACTGTTTGATTTTGTTCTTGTTCAAATACAAAAACAGGAGAGTCCATTGGTTATTTTAATCCATAAGCTTCATTGAGCATAGTTTGATTACAATTATAACAAATATCTCGATGTTTGCAGGGTGTTGCTATTGGAAGGGTTTTTTTTCGAGAAATGATTCAGTTCCTTTCTAAAATAACAATTATTGATCTCAAGATATATGACCTGAATATCTCTCTTGTTATCATTTCTTCAGATTACTTGTTTCTTGCAAGTGTTACATTTGCCTTAGTCTTGTTCATGAATTTACAGGACATTGTCAGTGAGCACCCAGAAAGATTTTTTGTGGCTGAAATTGTTAGAGAAAAGATCTTTATGCAGTATCGAAATGAAATTCCCTATGCATGTCAGGTATCCATCTAAGAGTTCAATATTGATTTTCATATAGCCGCTTTGCCCCAGTGAAAAAAGAGAGCAAAGAGGTAAAAATCAATAAGAAATGAATGGAACAGCCATTTTTTGTTAGAAACATTTACAAATAATCTTATTTTAAGTTGTCTAGGTGAATGTTGTAAGCTACAAGGCTCGGCCCAATGCAAAAGACTTCATTCAAGTGGAGATTGTTGTTGAGAAAAACTCACAGAAGATTATTCTTATTGGAAGAGTACGTCACTTATATCAGAAATTTGATTAATCATTTGTGAAGTCCTGCAGTTCAGGTGAACTGGACATAGTGTAGCAGCAATGCTAATACTGGTATTGCTGCGGTTGTGGCACTTTGGCATCAGTTTTGACCCTTTTAACATGACACTTAATTTCAGAACATCTTGACCGAAAAGAGATCTTATGTAATATTTGGGTTTTGAAGTGGATTGCAACGAAATAAGATCTCAAACTTTATAATATTTTGTTTATCTTTATCTAGTAGGTCAAATTAGATACAGTTGAAACATTCCTCTGCCCTTTTAGACAAGCATTTATCTGGTTTATAATAAAGATCATACCGTAATACACTTGGGTTTTGTGGTCATTGGTCAACTCCTTCAGGAAGGAAAGGCTTTGAAAATTCTTGCAACAGCTGCCCGTCTTGACATTGAAGATTTTTTACAGAAGAAAGTTTATCTTGAGGTGCTAACTTACACCATTTCTATTCTGTATCTATGCTGCTCAGTTGAACCAGGTCTTGCATCATTTTGCTGTTTCTTTAAATATGCTTGAGCTTTTATTGGTATTGTAATACTTCTAATTTGTAATTTTCTTAGAGTTGGAAAATAATTACCCAGCACTGTTCTTTAAACAGATTGAAGTGAAGGTGAGAGAAAATTGGCGGCAAGACGAAGGGCTTCTTAAGCATTACGGTTATGGAGGCCAGATACAAGCTCTATAATGTGAAGATCCTCTTGCTAAGGGTGGCATCAAACTTGAACAGCATGAGCTTTTGGTTGACCCTGCCCCACTTCCTCTACTTTTAGGTATGACCAGTTATGCCGTATAGGGAAAATGGGGATCATGACTAATAAGTGAAGTGGGAATGTTAGGGGGAGAAAAGGGGGAAGAAAAAGGTCTAATTTGGAACAGCTTGAACCAAATTCAAGCTTTCCTCTGAAACAATATGCTTATTCAAAGGGGATAAGCGATTGAGTAATAGTACTTGTGCATTTTGTTTTCACAATTAGTGTCATTTAATGTGATCATTTGAATTTAAATACAGTCAGATTAACTGTTTGTACACCTTTTGTTAAAAAGCGATCGTGTTTTTAATATTGTGGCAGGTGACCTTGTCAATGTTCTTATAACCCATCAACTTTAGATGAGGAGTTTTATTATTGTTATATGAATAAAAGAAAAAAGATTTACGATCCCTCTGCTACTTGGCATTATTAGGCTTGGTTATTTAAAAGGTATGGCGCAGGATTGCAGTTTTTCATAATTGCAGACTTGGTTATAAGATCATTAGCAGAAGGGTGAGTTCTCTTCTTGGCAATAGGTTCTCTTCAATCCAAATGTTTTTACTTATCGAGTGCTCTCCCTGACTAACATTGTTATATATGGTGTGATGGTGGGAGATTTTAGGAGAGCAGATTCAAAAATCAAGAACATTGTCTTCTTAAGGTGCCCAGTCATGTTTAAAGCGGCATTTTGTTGAAACATAATTCAAGTTTAGAGGTCATTTTGTTGAGTGAATTGCACTTTTAACATCGTAATTTATGGGTCTAGTGGTGATTGTCTTTTGATTTGTAAAATTAAGCACATTTTTCTTCAAATTAACTCTTAACAATTTTTAGAAGAATGCTATGTACTTTTATTGCAAATATTTGGAGAACCTTTTGATTTGTCCTAGAATTAATGAATATGAAGTAGTGCGAGTTAATATGAAGATTGATTGTAAGGGATAAAGTAAAGTTTTGAGTCATTTTCTCTCCGAGAAGTAACTATGCCTCTTAGACTAATGATCTTGAATTGAAGTCAATTATCTTATACTCATCTAACCGTTAATGGGATCCGGATCCTCTACAGTGGGGGAGGGGCACAGCACGCAGTGTTGTGCCTCTCTCCCACTCAGACTAGGCGACTGGTCTTTGAACTAGTGGCCTAGTCTCCCTCAGCTGTGGGGCACAGCACACGGTGCTGTGCTGTGCCTCATAGCAGAGGATCCGTTTCCCTGTTAATGACCCATTGAATGGCCCTGACCATAATAAAAATTGAATCTTGAAAAAAAAATTAAAATAAAACATAGTACAATGTCACAACACATGTTGAATGTTGATGAAGCTCCTATTTTTCTCTAAGCCATTGGAGAATGCTAGGTAAAATAAAACCAAAATAAATCCCCGCTGACCCCAAGACAACAATGATTCTAACCCACGAGGATGATCCAATTGCATTTAGCACAAAAGCATTCCATAACCAATTCCACCAAAAATAGAAAAGAGACCCAATGGCAGCACCAGCCATCACTTGGCTCGTTGTATGAAATTGTTGCGACACCCGTAGGTATGACTGCATACACAGAACGAGTATCAGCAAACAATTTTAATACATATTTGTTTCTATCACCCTTATTTTCATATTCTTTAAACCATAAATAAGAATTAGCATTTCCAGTGGATCCTATGGAATCTCCCAATGAACAAAGAAACTACCATTTATGTTTTGGAACAAGGAATAGGAAACATTATGTACTTACACAGTATGAACCAAATGCCAATGCCAGCCCGCTTATGGTAATGGTTAATTCATTGATCCCTTTCCATTTTACACCTGCAAAATCATAAGAGTTACACAAAAAGTTCTGTACTACTATGTTAAAAACAAAAAGATTGAAGATACCAAGTAATTAGAGTTCACAAGAATCTATTGTATGTTGCTTTTGCTAGAACTTTTTCAGCTTCCAGAAGAAGGAACATATAGTAAGAAGGGAAAGCAGATATTGCAAAATCTTGTATTACCAGTATTTCTTCATATCGTTAATAGTGGATGCCGAATAGAATACATACTGCTAGTAGACATGACCTAACACTTGTGAACCATGCCTGTGTGCAAGTGATTTGAATATAACAAGTAACAAGTGGGAGAAATTACTTGAAATAATAGCAAACATGACAACAAAGAAGACAGATTGCGCATGGGAAGAGGGCATCCCAGGGTCAGATTTCAGGGTAGAAGGTCTTTCCTGGTTCAGTATCTGTTTGAGCTCAAGGGAAAGCATAGCATTTAAAACAGATCCCGCTGCAAACCACAAGGATTCTGCATCATGCCTCCAAAGAATGAAGCAGCTAAATGTGCTAGAAATTATCCACTTGATCTGTAAACAACAGTACTAAACTCATTAGCTCATATAAACCTAATTACACCTTAATTTTCACTTCATTTAATGAGTGTGCTTATATACGAGTCTCTCCAGGGGTCTTTGGGAGTAATTTTGAACCACAAGAACAAGGTTGCAGAGAATTTAACAAGGACTTGGGATGTATTTCCAGGATCTACTAGAAACCTTTACTATAAAAGAGAAAATCATTTGAAATCACCCCAAAATATATATAGTGACTTTTAGTAGTTTAGGAATGGAGTAATGAACAATAATAAAATATGAATTAATACAACGAAATCCCGTTCAGATCAGAATTGCAACAAGTTATGAATTACAAACCAGGCCATTGAGAGTTGATTCCACTCCACGAAACACAGATGAGCCATCAATGAAAGCTTCTCCTTCATCACTATTACTCTCAACGAAAGCAGAAGTTGTAATGGAATCATCCGTGGTCTTTGGTACCCGGAGTCCGTTCCTCCTCAGGACAAAACCACGCCAAAAGATTGATGTCGAAGTAGAAAAACTGTTGGAAAAAGAATTGTGTTTCAAGCATCTCTGTTTAAAAGAACGGATCGCCGTAAATTTGGAAGAGGAATTGTAGCAACTAATGGTGGTTGCTGCCGCCATGTAATGTATTAGAATGTAGAATTATAGGATGCTCAGGGAGGTCGCTGCCGCCATGTAAGGTATGAGAAGGTAGTAGTATAGGATGGTCATGGAAGCAAATTTGTGGAAAAAGACTTTTCGTCATAGGCTGAGAAAAGTCCAACTAAGGGATCTCTTTCATTTCGTATCCGTCAGAGGAATATTAGAAACGGAGCTGGTACGGCGCTTTCTCCTTTTTTTTTTTTTTTCCTGCCACGTGACGTGAATTACTTTTCAGACGAGCATTTCTATACTGCTACGAGACTTCGTCAAATATGAAAACGTAATCACGAAGAATATAGTTTTATTTATAAATAAATAAAAAACTAGTTTTTCAAACGATAGACAAAATTTCGTTGGTAAAAATTAAAAAAACAAGTTTTTTCGGTTGGTCAACCCACATCATAAATGTATACCATTCAATCATCTTCTCTACTGCTATGCATGTGTCCGCGGGGCACCGGTAAAGTCAAACATAATTAGAATCAACATTAAAACTATAATAATTGTTTTGCAAGTCATCGATCATGTGTAATTATTCTCATAAAAACAATTGTTGTATAGTCTTTGAAACTAGAATTATAATTACGACTTTGACAAATTTCTAAAAAAATTTAAATTTAAAGCTTAATATAAAAACAATAGTAATTAAGACTGAGAAAATATCATAATATATTATGCATATTTCCCCTTAAACACATTTTATAGAGTAATCTCATATATAAGCTACCTTTTAGAATTTCTTAATTAATTGAATAGCTTTTTTTTATTGTTTTGAAAATTTAAGTTTATGCCAGGCAATAAATTATGGCAAGTGTTTCGTGTTCCTTCTAACAACACCTTTTTATTATAAAAGGTTTATTGATCTTTATATTATAAATTCGCTGTCAATTTAGATTCAAGTCAAAGATGAATTAAAATATTAATAGAAAAAAAAAATTGTTAGGATTCCCTTACGTGTATTATATAAATTCTAAAATGGAAAAAAAAAATGGTTAACATTCCCCATCGGGCTTCATTTGGGCTTAATTCAATTGTGTTATGAGGCCTTTTTGTTATTTGTCAGAATAGGTTATAAAGTTGTTTGGTCAGGAGCTAGAAATCTTCGAAAGCCACTACGAGCCGGAGTGGCCTGTATAGAGAGAAATGTTGATCGAGCTTTTCCACATGAAATTTGTAGTGCATGTAATCTAGACTGAGTATTTATATTTATTAGTTATAATATTAATTTATTTATATTTTTTGTTTTTAAAATTTGTAGTATTTATTTATTTTATCTTTATCTTTTGTTTGTTTCTGTATTGATATATGAATAATAGTATTTTATTAGTCCAAAAAAAAAAATAGACTGATTACCCTATAAAAAAGTTGAGATAAATGTAATGAAGATAAATTTGATATGGTATGATTTGATAGTTTTATTATAAAAGAGAATGATAAAAAATAATTGATCACAATAGAATTATTAAAAACATATTACTTAAGTATCGTATCATATAATAAATTGAAAAATTCATATTAATGTGAACATTAGTCAATCTCATTGTTTTGTAGAGTCCATTTTAGACCGCACAATTATTCCGCCGGAGAATATAATGGCGTTAGACCATTCAATAATTTACAGAAAGAATTTTTAAGTACATTTTTCGTCTAAAATAGATATTAAAAAATAATGAACTTGTATTAAAATCAGTGTGAAGTTTACCCAATAATAATAAATCGGTGTGTGGAATAGTGGCTCACTGACATATACTGAATTTTTACTAATTATTTGTATTTCTATTTTGAGTATAATTAAGGATTAAGAAGCATATAGAAAAATAAAATAAAATAAAAATTTATGTGTGTAATTAAATTTGTATCTTTAAAGTAAGGCCAATAGTGGAGGTGGAAGTGGAAGCGTAAGGAATATATGTCATTTTGGCAAGCCGATGATGGAGAGGGAGGTACATGATTCTCATTGAATGAGCTGGGTTTTGCCGTGTGGGTCTGTCCACGACGTCCTATCTATGCACCTTCAAATACTTTCCTACGGTGACACGCCACCTTTTATTTTTCAACGACCATTTGAATATATAAAGGACGATATATGAAAAGAAAATATTAAATCCATATGCGGTCCTTCTTCTTCTTCTAATGGTAATGGATTTTGAGCACGCGATTGTTTATGGTTCGTGTCAAACTACATTAAACTAGAATTCAATTTATGAAAATAAGCATTTTAATTAAATTACTTTGATTTGGATATAATTAATAATATTATTATGTTAAGAAAGAAATGAAAGTGAGTTTGGTTGAATGTTATAGAGCATGCGTGAATGAATAGAAAGACGTGGGATGAGGAGGTGTGAGGTGACAGAACGCTATATATGCCTCCGCTAGTGCGCAGAGGGAGAGGCATGCACTTCGATGGCACATGCTGCTCCATTATTTTATTACAAAATGTGTCTCCTCTTCCTCTGCTCATAATAGGGACAAACACTGTTCACAATACTAAATAATTACTATTTTTTTCTTTTTTGGCGTTCATTTTAATATATAAATCATAAATGCACACCTCTATTAATAACTCAGGCATTAAATTGAATGCATTGATGAAAGTTACTTCAATTTCAGAATAATTTTTTAACGTAATAAATTAAGTGGAAAGAGAGGATGGTAGAAGGACAGGAAAAACAGGGAAAAGAAGTGAGCATGCAAATACAATGGCGTACGTGTAAGCAACAGAAATTTTGAGTGTGTGGGAGTTGGAGTTGAAAAGTTTTGCGTCGGCCGGTGAGAATCGGAGGAGGGCCACGTGATGCACAACAGAGGTTCCTACTTCCTACTCCCTGCTCCCTGCTCCTGCAAGTGCAACCATGTACGGACTATGTCACTCACACACCGTGATTTGTGCAACGCACGTTAATTTTTGGTCCCCCTTTTTTTAAAAAATATTTTTAATTATTTAATAAAATAAAATAAAATTAATATTAATTTAAAAAAATTCTTTTAAATATTTACAATAAAAAATGTAACTATATTTTTATTCAAAAATCATTTATATGAAAATTATTAACGAAATATATGCAAAAAATAAATGTCTCGAAACAAGTATGATAATGTTTATATGAACCAAGGATGTTCCAATTAATTGTTCACTTAAGATGCAACTATAGGAATTTTGATTGGGTTAAGCGGAAGCAATGGCAAAGGAATTTGGTGCGGAGCTAATGGAGCATAGATTCGCCGCGTGGAAAAGGAATGGCCCGGTAAAGCGGGGCATACAATACAAATTAAGCTACAAAGCGAATGGAGGGAGGGAAGTGCCCCGTTCCGGTAGGGCACAATCCCACATGAAAGACCGGGGGAAGATTTGAATTGGTACACCCCCCATTTGAAGAAGTAATATTTTCTAGAGGAAAGAAAAAAAAATAAAAAGGGAGAGCAGAACATAGAGGAGCACGAGGGTTAGTAGCTTGTTGTACTCAGTACTGATGCCACCGGCTCACGTGAATTGCCGCATCTTATCTCATCAACCTTCACGCACATCCTAATTACCTCCCCCCATTCCGATCCTTTTATTTTCGCCCATAATTAAAATTAAAATAACAGTCCCACGTTGCTTATCAGCTGGTAGAGAATAAAACAACCTTTTTTTAACTGGGAGTAATATTGTTTGTTGAACCTTAACATTATTACTCGATCGAGTTGAGGAGCATTATAAAAATTGTGAGTTAATGTTTCAACCATGAGGAAATAGGAATAGCGAGCTTTGAGTTCAGGCACATTTTGGGAGATGTTGTCAGCTTAGATTGAATTGAACTCATCCCATAATACGTCTGGTTCCACATTTGTTCCATTTCGCAATTGAAGACATGGAATAATTAATTCGTGGTGTCCAGTTTCATTTCTAGCGTATAGGTAACCCTATACCAGGTTAACTGTACTAGCTATATATAGAGTTGATTTATTCGTAGGGAATTTTACATAATATTTCATTATGTTTCACTAATTAAATCATGTTATGTCATCTATGTTCTTGTTTATCTTAAGCTACTCCTAATATAATAGTTTTGATATAAACATGCATGAATTATTAATGACCTGTAGAAAAAATTCCATTATAATCGCTCTTTTTTTATAAAAAAAAAATGTATATATGGAGTAACGATATGAGAAAATTTTCCATTATAATCGCACTGTAAATTATAAGACTGAAGTAAATAAAAATTGAAAAAAGATACGAGAAATAAAATGTTTAAACTGGAGATGTAGGATTAAGTATAGATTAAAAACCTACATAGGAAAATAGTTTTCGAAATGACCATCTTTCCAAAAATGGAACTGCTGTAATTACACGTGGCAGTCCTCCCTCGCAGGCCCCTCATTCTCCAGTCTTAACCATGTTTCAATTATCCAGGACTTTCCCCGTTCGGCTCGCTGGTGGCTCCCGCGGATCACCCCCCCCCCTATTTTGCCTTTATTTAATAATTAGTGCTTTCTTTCTTTTTTTGTGATTTTTAAAGAACACAAACTCACTGTTTTTATTTTTATTTTCCAAATAAAAGAAAGAAAAAGAAATTTTTTATGATTTTTAAAGAACATAGACTCACTATTTTTTTTTTCCAAAAGAAAAAAGAAAAAAAGAAAGTGCCGAGGTAGACAAAGAAAGGCAAGCGAGGGAGACTCTATATAAAGACCGAGATTTATGTGCTGAAGGGGTTCAGTTCTCTGGAATTGGGAGTAATTGTGTGTTCGGCAAAGACGGGAAACCCACCCACACCTACTCTACTCTTTCCGCTCCTCACACTCTTACTTTACACTGTTTAACTCTGCCACCCTTCTCTTACCTCAGTCTTCCTCTCACTTCTCTACTTTCCCCTCATTCACCATTTCAAATCTTCCATGGACTCATTTCCCTTCGCCAACGTTAAAGCAGAGAAAGCCAGGGCCATGCGAAGGTACAATCTCTTCACCAGCATTGCAAAAACCCTTCGCTTTTTGGAAATCTGCCTCGCTCTGCTTCTTCTCTCTTGGATCCTCACTCGCGTCCCTTTTGCCCTCAGAATCTCCGGCGACTACGTCCGGAAACTCTCCGTCTTCATCGGGAGCCCTCTCTTCGTTTTCTTGATTTCCAACGCCATCATCGCCACTCTTGTGGCCAAATCCGGCCGTTTGACCGTTCAAAGCTCCGACGGCCATGATAATGCAGAGACGGAACTCTACGAAGAGTTCTTAAAGAATAGCGCAGATCGTAGCAGGTCCCCATCCGAAGCCGATGCTCTGTTGCGTGTGGCAGAGGGGGAGGTGTTGTACCAGGACAAGCAGATTATCTCTGAGATGAATCCGACGGCCCGTATGCTTCAGGATCAAGCTGATACGGACACGTGTACGGATACGGATTCGGACGCTGAACTAGATTATGAGTTTCCAAAAGTTTATCGAAGGAGTCAGTCGGAGAAGTTGAAGGAAGAGTCCAGAGAGATGACGCAACGAAAACTCCGGCGATCGGAGACGGAGAAGCGCATAGAAAGTGGGAGGAGTGGCTCTGGCGAAAATCCGCGGGAAAATTTGTATCCTCAGGATAAGCTGAGCAATGAGGAGTTTCAGCGCACGATAGAAGCGTTCATTGCAAAGCAAATGAGGTTTTTGCGGGAAGAGTCGTTGGCCATTGTTATTCAGAACCAGAGCTAATTAGTGATAGAAACTGAAAACGAAAGAATGAAAACTATGGTCCCAAAATTCAAAATCCACCACCCCAGCTAATTGTCTTCCAAAAAGTAAAATCTATATATTTGGGGTACTTGTTTTCCATTATCTTGACGTTCCTTTTTTGGGGAAGACAATTACTCCCTCGCGTTAATGCACCCCCACCCATCCCCACCGCATCGTACAGCTGTAATTTATCAATCTAAATACCAAAATTAAATAATAAGTTGGTGTATTTTCTTTTATCATTTTTTTTTTCCGTTGGTAAAACGATCTCTTCATTCACCGAGTTTGCTGCGTAGCCTATAAATGGGTGATTGAATGAATGGGATTGATAATATGATTTCTTGCTTTGTCTGCCATTGACATGCTAATAGAATAGAACCATCCGTTTATTTGAGGAATATATTCTACGTGACGGGTGGTCTAGTGGATCAAATATAATAAAGAACAAGGGGAAGAACTGGAATCGATGCCAGCCCTTTCTCTTGATTATTGTTGGTATTAAGAGGGAAAAGAATTATGGAACCTGTTTCCAGGTTCGATTATATATATGGTAAAAGAAATGCGGAATAGAATTGTATTCCAAATAAGACTTGAATGGCTGCTGCTTGATTTTATTTCAGGTATCATCACGAAAGCATATCAGCTGTATGATGATAATATTTTCTAATTCTATAATTTCTTCTAACTATAACTTTTGCTCTCTCAAGAGGGTGTTCCAAAATTGTTAATATATATAAGCGATTTCATTCTGAAGTTTCAAGTTGGTTACATTAAAAAGTGGTTTGTTATGTAAATGAGGAGGATCAAAGTAATCCCAATTACAGTGAAGCCTTAACGGGGGTTATAAACTTCCTTGAAAATATTTTGTTGGATAAATTCCTTATGCTTTTAAATTTTCTAGCTACTAACAGTTAAGATTAAGGCATAAGGAGGACGCAACGGGGTGCCTAATAATTAAAGTTTTCAACATATATGACCCTGACCCTGACCCTTCTCTCATTAGTTTTCTTTTGTGTGTTAATTTCTGGTCGTCAATAGTCTCTGCAAAATTAACACTACAGGAGAAAATTGACATTGAACGACAGATGGAATAAATTATAAGATTCGCTCGTTAATTATAGATTTCAATCCATAGAAAAATATTTTATCCACCGATAGTTGATTAATTTTTATATAAATAAAATATTAAAAAATTGTTATATATATTTAATTCGATTAAAAAAATATTTAACTATCTAAATGGATAGTTAGTAAACTTTTAATACTTTATTTATATAAAATTTAATCCAACGATCGATTAATTAAATAATTATTCTTCATAAATAGACCAACACTTCAAAAGATTGTCATGTAAGAGTTTGTCACAAACAATGACGGTCTTTATTTCTTTTTCTTTTTTTTTGGACATGGACGGTCTTTATTTCAACGTAATGGACAGTGTCCATGAGATATTTGAGAACCGCAGACTCTTTCAACTATCGGTTCAGGATTACTGCTGACTTTTCTGATCCTATCTAACTCTTAGACTTGATTTTGCCGGGAAAAAGCAAGTTCCCATGAAGTTTTTTTATTTTTTATAATTAAATTAATGATATAATTGATTGTCTTGTCAATCAAACCAAGTTTTTCGCTTGGGTATGCCCCTCTAAACTTTTTCGTCGGCAAAAGGGTTCTCCGGGTGGATAATTAACACCAATCATTGTAAAATTATGTGATGATCATTGTCAAAGCAAAATGACTACTACATTTTAATGTCCCTGCTATGCCCTCTCACTAGGAAAAGACACTTTTTACTTTCTGTCGAGGGAGATTATAATCCAGATTCATAATCTTGGCCTTTATGGCCACCCAAACCTTTCCGTCTTTCCAAAATGCCCTTTTTCTTTCTTCTCCTTTTTGTCCCTCTCGTTGCGCTAGTCATGATTACTTCCACAAATAATGACTATTGGAGTGGTTGAGTTCGTTTTCTCACGGGATTTATTAGATAAAACCCAACTTACAGGCCAACTTTTGCTTTCAATAAATTCGTAACAGTGAGGTAAAAGTAGTTCACGGGGGGCATGCCATGTTCGAAAGCTTTTCTTCCAAAACATTTTTTGATGGATATTGCTCACTTTACCCTTCCATGCCAATGGACAGAAGGAACATGGTTTGGCATGTTGCGATGGCTTAGAAAGTGGTGGGTACCAAACCAATTCTTTCACAGAGGCTAAGACAAAAGCATTAGGCATTAAACAAGTCTAGCAGCAGCGGCTCTTATCCATTGGATAGAAATATTTTTTTGGCCAGAGATGGCTGATTTCTAAAATGAAACCCTTCAATTATTCACAAAAGTTGAAAACCTTCTATTTTCATTTCAAAGAAAGAGAGTAATGTCATTCTCGTGTTTATTCACAATATGTTCTTTTCTATAAAATTGGAAGGTGCTTAACTTTGAGAAGAATAATTGTGGGGTTAACATTGGGTGATTACTACCTTTTTCAAATTTGTCTACCAAAAAAGCTCCTCTAACATGCCTATAATAGGGACCCCACGGGATTGGAAAGCTCTATATTCCCAAACCCACTTCTTTTATTAAACTACATAAAAACAGGACCAAGTCATGATTATGTTTTAGGATTCAGACAAAAGTTTGATCAAATTATAGATTCTCTATCCACACCGCAGGCCATTATTAAATCCAATTCATAAGTTAAACAGGAGGTTTCCCAATATTAGTGAATTTTATAGTGGCAATGAGGTTCCCGAGTCGTCAGAGAATTAGCAAACTAGTATAAAATAACAACCATTTTTATCAAATAGAAACTACCAAACACTATCCCAGTACCCAAAATTGCAAGCATATAATCGCTTCAAGTTGGTACCTGTTACTATCCACAGGCACCAATCATAGGAATTGATACAAGGTAGGGTGGCAGATACATCGGATCTCTGAGCTACCAAGAAAAGGGGAGGACATAGGACAAACCAAATGTCGGGGTTTTTTTTTTTTCCAGAGCTGTGCGACTGGGCACCCAGTTTTGGAAAGCTTTAGGACATAATTGTCTTTGTGTCAATCACATTTTGAGTCCCAATGTTTGTTTGTTTGAGTGAAAACTGAAAAGAAATGAATTGATCTGTCTACAGGTAGAGACGAACCCAAAGGGGAAATTTTTTTTGAAAAATTATCATAGATTCTGAAGGCACAAACTATTGCCTGCAAATTGGAAAGGGCTTCACATGCAGTATCACACTTTGGATTTGACCCCTTGACCCAGATATTTAGATTACTACTATCCTCTCTCTGTCTCGTAACCGTTATCGTTCTAATAAGGAGGTTTTTGGGGTTTTTTCTTTTCTTTTCTTTTCTTCTAATTAAATGTTTGGTGGATTTGATTCGCAAGAAGGAAAACAATAATTCACCTGCATTTGGAGGGATACTGTTAATAAAGAGAGGCTAAACCACTTTAACCTTTATGATAAGCTGGCTTTTGTATTTAATGCCCATTGGCTTTTTGCCTTTCAAGGTGGGGGTCTTGGTCGAAGTTTATGACTTTAGTAACCAAGGGCTGACAAAAAGGCGAGGGTAAAGGCATTTATAATGAAAGGATGTTTGTTGTATGGTAAGTATGCTGGGATTTTCTACATTTTTTTAGTCAATGAAATTACCAATGTCATTAATTGTACTTGTAGATTGAAAATTTGAATTGCACCTTAGCGACCTTTAATTCTGTTGACAATTTAGAATGTGAGCCTAGAAAATCCTAGGCGTACTAGAAGATGCCTGCATTAGCCCGAGTCTAATTTGTACCCAAACATCAAACGCCAATTAATTTCAGCAATACGTTAAACGAGGGAGACCAGAATATATAATATTTATCTAAGAAAGATTGAAGTAAATGTCAACAACTAATTGAATATGCAAATGCTAAGGTACAGACACGGAATGCGTTTAATCAATGAACTATTGTTCCCAGCTTTCGGCCTTCTATATTTTTATTTGAGCCTAACTATGATAGTTGAGTATGTATGTGGCGCAACGGAGATTAAGTACGAAGCCCTGTCATATGTTTTTTTTTGTTACAATATTTGTTTATTTATTAAATTAAGGCCTACAGATAGGATATTATTAGCTTTAATCTTTAGTTAAGTAGGTTGAAAGTGCTTGGATTTGAAATTTTATAAAGAATTTTGAGTTTAAATTTTGACTCAGTTCCTGTCTGTAATGTAATTTTAATTGCAAAAAGGAATGGCTTTTAACTCTTTTCTAAAAGCAGATTATTTAAGGGGAAAAACATACCAAGTTATGCAAAAGTTGTTGGCTCAAGTCCATGTAATATTCAGGTTAGTGAGATTTTGGATTTTATTGTGCTTTAAACCTTAGTTTAAGAAACTAGAGAACTTGTCATGGTTTTTCTTTTTAAATATTTTCAACAAGTGATGCAGCATGGCCCATGTCGTAGTGGTCAGCTTGGGCTTTGAGTATTACTTGAAAAAGAGTACACTTATATTGAACCCATTTATGAGATAGGCTTTTAAGTTTAGTATTTGGATATATAGGTGTCTAGTTCAAAAAAAAAAAAAGATATATAGGTGAATTTTTTTTTGTTAAAAAGACTTAATTTTTTTTAAATGATTGAGGTTTGATATTTAGATTATTTCTATTGAACCTTGTTAATTTTTTTTTATAAATTTTAGAGGTAGCCCGTTGTTAATGAATAAGCTCTTTGCTGTCCAAAAAAAGACATGTTTTGATTATTTGTTAATAAAAAATTGAACTACATTAATTTTTCTTGAAGTTAAAAAAATTACACATACCTTATTTAATTCAAATTAAAATAAAATTTGTTTTGTAAAATTTACATTTATATATTCTTATTTTTTTAAAAAAATACCCAAACTTTCTTTATTTTAAATTTTTATACATACCAATTTGATCTTTTAATAATTTATATTATAGTGAATTAGATTATTTATAATTAATTAAATTTTTTTAAGGATAATAAATATAATTTTAAAAAATGTAATTTATTACAAATAATAATCATAGTTTGAATTTTTACTAAACGAGAAAGCGAAGAGATGGAATTGCGCTCTGGGCTACACAGTTCTCTCTTGAGCTGATGGTGCCACGGCGGCGACGGGTGTAAGTTTAGTTGATAAAGTAGCGGCGAGGAACATTAATGAAAACTCAAATAATCATAACCTGCACGAGATAGAGGAAGCATCAAGCATCCATTTGCTGAAATTTCTTTCCTTTTCAACCACTCCCTGACTCACTGTGATCTTAGAGCATCAGCAGCCGTGAAATTGAGTTTAAGTGGGTTCTACAGTAAAATAATTATTTTTTATTTTAAATATCATTGTTTATAGAAATAACGGTTTTTAAAATCTGTCTCTTTTTTTGTCACCGTAGACATATGTTAGATTTAAATTTAAGAAACCCAGTAAAAGTTAAACAAACCCATTAGAGATGGCCTCAGTAGCTTCATTGTGATTCAGAATCTTCAGTGGAAGCGTAAACAAGGTGCTCTCTTTCTGATCAACGACCTCTGTTCTCTCTCCCTAAACATACCAGTTCAACACTATTGCATGCATTTTGTTAACATTATTATTGTTCATTCTTTTATAATTTAGCTAAAATAAACTAGGAAAAATTGGTAGAATTACAATTTATTCTGAAGAAGCTATTTTCTTTCTTCACCTTTTTTCATTTTATAGTCACTACTATTCGGGGTGTCCAATATTAAAATGAAGTAGCGTACTTGAAGGAAATGTCTTTACTTTAGGCATAGATACTAGGTGGCTGCAATTTATACACGTCTTATGAGAGTTAACCATAATTAAAAGTTTGAAACTTGTACATTCATAATTTCTTGAGAACCACGACGAACGTGATGGGCTTGATATCCTCTTTAGCAATTTCTTCATCCACCAATCTTGCATAGTTCTCAAACAAACTATCCAAAATCCCTTCACCGAAGTGGTGGGAAATCATTGCTTCTTGGATGGCCCTAACTGTCATTGCAACCACTGTGCCGTAGCTCTCCTTCGCTTCGTCATTTCTGTCTATTTCAGACATTTCTAGCCTGTGCAACTCAAACGACCCCTCTTTCCTCACTTCATCTTCTATCTCCTCCCTTGATGGTGCATAGAAATGCACATCGTAAGAATTTAGCTTCTCCTCTTCTACTTCTCCCTTCAAACAAGAAAAAAAAAAATCATAAAAATTTTGGAACTTGCTAACCCTTAGACCATATTGTTTCGTTTTTATGAAAAGCTACTTCTTTTGACTTTGTTTTCTGAATTCAACGTGAGTTCTTTTAAAACCATAACTTGTACAGAGGGAGATGTTCACTGCTATAATATTTTCAGCATTATACCTTTGAGACCAAAGTGACAAACGAACGGGAAAGAATTTCCCAGAAGAAAGAGTTGCCTCTGTCAACATGTTCAGGGCCTCTTCTTCCCAGACAGATTAGCACCATTCTTCCACCCACAACTAGTTCTTCCGACCTTGACCGAAGGAACAAGGAAAAGTCCTCCTGAAATTGTTTGAAGTATGCTTGGGGCACCACTGGAGGACTTAATTCAGAAATGTAAATACAGCCCTTGTTTAATGGCTTGCCCTGCTCGTCATAAAGGGCTGGAGGAACCTGGATGAAGCAAATAATGAGCAATAGCTACAATTTATACAACCATGTGTGCGTAGAAGGTTGAAAGAGAGAAAAAGTAGATATCTTGGGACTCACTCTGGAAAGCCAGTGCAAACTGTAGGAGGAGTGGACAAAGTGCAAACAACTGTTTGGGAAAAGTCTTCCATAAAACGAACCAGGGTAAGCCCCCATGTAAATGGAAGGACACCCATTATTATTTCTGTCCTGCCTAAGCAACCTGTGGAACTCTGGCAAGGCCTTGAAGATTGAGTTGAAGTCATTTGTTGGAAGATCGTTAAGGTAGACCCGGAACTCAGTAGCTGCAGGCTGTAGGATATTGAGGCTTGTTATGCCTTGGATGGCTAGAAAGATATCTTTGATTATTGATAGGGTGTTGGGTCCAGAGGAACAGCCCAAGTCAGCAATTCCTAAGCTCTTTGGAGTGGTTGCAAGGTAAAGCTCTTCAACTGCATCAATGATTATGTGCTTCACCTTATCAGATCCCTCCTTCTGTAATTATCAAAGTGGATAAAATGATTAGAAATCAAGAATCATTGACGAAATCAAAATTTCAGTATGAGAGAAAGAAAGAAAGAAAAACCTGCAGTGAGGAGTTTTTGGCATAGCTAGTGTTTCCAATTCCTCCAGTCATGTGGAAAACTTTCTCTACATCCATGTTGGTTGGAGTATGCCTTTCTACCTGGTGAAGCTGTGGTCTCCTTTTAAAGGGAGATTTCAACGATGTGGCCCTTTACTTCTAGTGCTACACCCTACTCTCTTGTAATAAAATATGATTTGTTGCTTATTATGGTTGTTTAGAAATCATCTACTAAGAGTGTCACAACAAGTCATAATGATTAGGAATGCCACATGCTTTTGAAGTCCAAAGAAACACGGCTCTTGTCAATGGGAGAGTACTCAATACTCACTAAAGCACAAGTTTAAAAGTACGTAGGGTGATCCCCATCCCCAGCAGGCCTAAACGTAGGGTGGCTTTTGTTATTTGTCCTAATGATTCAAAAGCTATGAAGATGTTGTTGGAGGTAGGGAAGTGGCATCGTGGGCATTAGCTAATCACTATTTTGTCTCCGCAAAAGGTCAGTAAGGAGCTGTGAATGAGCAGGAATTGGACCAACTTGAGACGGTTCCTGTGAGTGCCACTTTGTCTCGAGGAGCAGCAGCAGCAAATTTGAGTCTATCAAATCAACGTTGCTTCAGCCGGGTAATTAAATATAAATATTACTTTTATTCAACATTATCTTCTTGTCAAATTGTCGAAACAAGCAATTGGAGGTCAACACGTGGTGTGCAATGGGGCTGAGAGACGGGACGACCCGGTGGCTCGCATAGTTGTAGGAAAGTGATGTTTAGTGGGTTCTCTGCCGCTATGAAAAGGCCACATGCACTGTTAATTAGACTCATCAACTTTTCAAAGAGCAGGGCCATAATTTGTTTGGCCCCCACCTCTGGGGACGATGAAAAGAGCTCAAGTTTTGAGGACGCGTATTATTTAGCAATAAATCATTATTGTTATTACTCACTGCTTCGATGTTTCCTGCAAATTGCAAAAACCAGAATTTGGGACGTTGATGTGGCAAAAACCAGAAGTTGGTGTGCTCAGTCTGAAGAAGGAAAATATGCCATGAAACGAGACCAGGCTCGGTTGGACCATGGGTGGGAATGGAATAGGGGACGTTGCACCTTTAACATTATTATTTCATGACATCTTTAGAGAGTAAAGGAGTGGAGCCGCGAGTCCATTTTAGCTTTTTTTTTTTACTTGTAAGTGTACTGATCTCTCTTTAACTTCCACTCGAGTTTGCCTCAGTTATAGCACACAATAATCACATTTCGGTCTCCAACTTTTTCAGGAACGGGTTAGCCTATCCAAGGACCTAATCAAGATAGCTAGTAAGTTATTTGTTCTGAAGTGGATTTGTTTCTTAAATAAGGCTAAGAATTACACTTGCACAATAATTTAATCTTGAAGAGCTGTAATATGTAAGGTTTTAGATATATAGGGTTGTCAGGAGTTTCAACGCAAATTTGGCGTGTCTCCTTCACATGTACGGGTACCTTATCCATAACAGTTTTTTGTTTTTGTTTACTGTTATCCATGAAAAGAGAAGAAGTGGCAGGCTGAAGAAGGAATAGTAGGGAAAAGGGAAAGGGAGAAACTCAGGAAGAAGTAATTTTTGGATACGTATCGAGCTGGTATTGCAGAGGGTGTGAGAAGTGTTTGTTTGAGTTTGTGTCAACTCGACAACTTCCATTAGAAACAAAAGCGGCACAGGCACCGCACAGCACAAAGAAGAGGTAGCACGAAGGTAAATGACGAAAGAGGGGCCAAAAGCACAAGTACCAAATGATGGACTATGCTTTTTCATCCTTTCTCTCTTCTTCTCATATAATGCGATTACCACTCATACTATGTATGTGCAGTGAAATATAGGAATAGATACTCCAAGGATTCTCCATTCAAAGTCAAAGTCGGTAAGAATGGATGAGATAAGATCTTGGGGGAAAGGATAGATAACCTCAATTGTATAGACCGAGTTTCAAGAGAGTCCCCATGCCATATTGCCCTGTTTCAGACAACACTTAGTGACATAGCTTTAGGATCAGAAAGGGCTGCTGCCTTCCTGGTTCAGCATTAACTTCATTCATTAGTGTATACTACTGCTGCGAGAAATTCACTATACACAATTTGATTTCACTTTACGTGATTCCCGCAAAACGTGTTTGAAAATTGGAGAACTTTTTCCTCCTCTATTTAATTATTAGATCTATTTTTGTTCAATGATCGAAATCATTATCAACTACTAAGTAGAACAATAATGCATTATAAATATCATACAAATTTTCATGACAAGTCGGTGGATGGAAATAGATTAATTTTGTTGTGTGGAGTGGACATTTTGACTTCGTATAAAATATTATCTGCATTGGGCAATTGCATTCATGCACAGCACCACTTAAAGTATAGGAGAATCGGGATCCATACTACACCACTACAAGGAGGGAAACTAGGACCCTCTCGTATTCGACAAGTCCTCTTTTGACCTTTGTTTTTCCCTTTTATTTCCTTTTTTATATATAGAAAATGCTAATTGTGGGTGCTTTTTACCCTTTTTTTTATTATAAAAAAACCCTCCAAGAGGGGTGTTTTGACTTTGATAAACTAGAAAGTCAATAATTCGATCCTCAGATTTTTATTTCTATTTTTATTTTTTAATAGAAAGTGTGGAGGCAAATCAAGTGGGTGTTGGAAACTTGTGTCAGTGGCTAGTGGGAACTAGCCGTAGAAGGGGCGTGCGTGGCGCACTTTGGCTACCATATATATGTGCCATACAAAGTCAAAGCTCAAACGCCATTAACTTAACAATTAGCGAAAATTATTCTTTCGTTTCATGTCCAATTTTTATTATATGATTTTTCACTCTATTTTTAAAATATATATAAACTTCGTTTAAAATTAAAAGATAAATTACAACTAAATTTATTTAAATATTTTATTAATTAATTATTTTCTTAAATTTTTTAATCAAAATATTCTTTTATAATGTTATTATTTTTTTCATTAAAAAAAGAATAGAAGTAATATTAATATTAGACAGTAATTTTACATTTTTTTTCTTCATTTTTACTAAAAATAATGTTATTATTTAGTTATTTTTAAATATATTTCAATGATTTTTAATATTTTAACTATATAAACATTATTTTCAATAATTATTAAAAGATGTATTTGTTTAAAGGAAAAAAGTATAAACATAAAAAATATTGAAATTACCATTTGATATTGAAATATATTTTTTAAAAATTGAAGAGTTTGACATATTCGTTAAATTATTTCATACAAATTATTTATGTATTTTAAAATATGTAGTTTAATAATATAATATCATATTATTTTACATTATTTTAATATAAAAAAATGAGATAACAATCAACTAACAAAATATTCAAAAAAGATTTAAATTTAATTGTACCACATCTTTTAATTTTAAAAAATATATCTACATATTTAAAAAATAAAATAAAAAATCATGTGATAAGATCAATATATAAAAGTGGGAAGAGTCTTTTTCTCTAACAATTATTTGAGCTGTCTTCTTTTATGAGAAATTTCTGTCTATTCTAACATATTTTAGCAATTGATATTCATTTATAATTCATAACTTTCTTATATAAAAAATATTAATTTATAACTTAAAAATAGGATTCGCAAGTGGTATTCAATCATAAAATTAATCTTAACCCTTAAATATGCTATGAAATAAAAATTTCGCTCGTTTGAACTTTAATATAATTGGGGACGGTAGCTATCGTCTTACTTGTATTATAAAATTTATATAATTTTAATACTAATCTCATATGTAATCATAGCCGCCCCATGTGATATGAAAAAACGTTTCGGCTCCATGGGTGGCATTTTTTTTTAATCAAGCATGGATAGGGTTCTTTTTTTAGTCCAGAAAAAAAATTAGCATGGATAGGGTTTGTTTCAGCAAATTGGTTAGAGTGGGCCTTCACTAAATTTGAGATCATATTTATTAGGTCCATCTCTTCGTGTCAGCATCCTTTTGTTTTTTGGGACCGGCTCCGTGTCGACATCTTAAAAAGCCAAACTTTCCTTGTTTTGCTACCCTGGGTCAGGGCCCAACAAACGTATCAGCGTGGGTACCATTTTTCTCATAGTGTATTACTACGTTTTTTAATTATAATATTAATTTATTTTTATTTTTATCTTTAAAAATTATAATTTTTTTTGTTTGTTCATTTTAATGCTTGTTTTAATATATAAATAATAATATTTCACTTATTCAAAAAAACAAAAAATAAAAAACTCACCCGCAAAAGAAGAAGTGTTATTGCGTTACCAACAGTAACAAAATGGTAAATTACATATTATTTTTGTATGGTCAGGTCCATAATTAGTTTGTTCCCTTATGTTTGTTGTAAAGTATATCATTTAACTTTTTTTTTATGGTTAAGTCCTAACTTTTATGTAATAATTTAATCATTCTATATTATATTTTATTAACTTTTATTAAAAAGATGAGAGGCTCATACGCATATATAATTTACATAATATTTATCTTACGCATACGACAATATTGATGGTTCACTTATGAAAAAATAAATAGCATTCTTCGTCATCAATTACGAAGGTTAATGACAGATATACATAATTGTGGCTGCATACTAGTTATCTTACGTATACGACAATATTCAATTATAGCCAATGCATGTCACTTGAATTTTGACACTTAAATTCTGAATCACGCGACTGATGTGATTGTCATTTTACACGTTTTATCTCTACACTTTCCCAAGTGTCTCCTAAAGATTCAAAGAGAGTGCCAAAATTATTAAATACGTTTTATATATAAAAAATGTGATGATATGTATATTTTTTTAAAAGTAATGTTTTTGACCAACTACATGTTTAGCAAAAATAATAATAATAATAATTTATTATTGTTGTTATAACGTTAGCGACACATGAAAAATTCAGATCTTACCCGTTCAAGTTATGAAATATTATTAATTATGCGAAGGTGCATGATAGATACACAATTATTAATCTTGTTAGCAAGTGATTGTATATATGTATATATATACATAACGATTTATTTTCAACGCGAATCCCTTTGCAACATGTCTATTATAATTTGAATTAATCATATTTAAGAATCTTCAAAGACGTATTATGAAAGTAATATATATTTCTTAAATTAAAAGTTTTCCAATAGTCAAAGATGTGGGTGGGTTAACAAACTTTTTTCATTTTTTGTCCATTTTACTCAGAATTCTTTCAATCCACAGAGTGAAAGACTAATTCTTTTTGTCTATAATATAGTCTTTTTTTATTTTAAATAATTTTAAAACAATTTTAGAACGACAATAGAAATGAAAATTAAATTTTATAAGACACTATTCTTAAAAAAATAATAATTATATAACACTTACCGTCAGTGATATTTTTGGATTTTATTTAAATATAAATATCTTTCTCAACAAGTTTTAAAAGCACGGATTTAGTATTTTTAAGCTTCTTAATTAGAATGTTATCATCACCTATTAACAACTGAGCTTATGCACTTAAATATATTTATTTTTGGTAAATATAATTGTGAGATAAGCATGCAATTTTGTGGGTCGTAACATCGGTGAAGTAATCTTATGACGCAGCGTCGTTGCTCGCAATGGACAAATACAACTGTGCTTGCTGCAGATCATCGTGTGTGTGTATTATTGGCTTCAAATTTCAACCAACCTCATTTTGGCAATCATTATGCAACGCCAAAACCATCTTAATTGCTATGAAAATTCAACACCCAAAACTAGAATCATTTCTGACCCACGACGTCGTGCCTTCTGCCTACAATATCTCTTAAAATTAACCTGGATTTAATTATGAACGAGCCTTCCTTTCAAGTATTTTATATTTCTTTAATTAAAGACAACAAAGTTTTCAAGTTGATCATAAATTAGAAATGGTAATTTTTGTAAGGATATTATCTCCGTTAATATTCAAAATAAATAAAAATAATAAAACTCGTGTATCTCGTTATTTTCAGCTTTAAGTTATGATCAGATCGATGGTCAGAAATTGGGATCCATCACATGGGGTTGTCTGTGACTAAAGACACAGAATGGCAACCCAGCAGATGTCGACACCAGTAGTTGAATTACATAATAATAGTCCCACACCTTCCATCGTCGTATTTGCTAAGCGACAAAATGAGGTTTGTTGCAGAAAATAAACCAAATTTATTTATTAAAAAAAAAACATGATATATGTCAATGTACTTAAATTTCCTTGGAGTCGAACAATGCAACCATTAATAATTAATTAAACTCCTTTACGCCTCCACCACATCGTATTACCTCAGTACCATGAGCTCTGCATGCTGACCTCACCATCAATTCATTAGCTTTCTTTTTTTATATGCATATAATTAAGATTAATTAATTAGTTTCAACAACGACGACTTTACTCACAAGTACAAAATGCCATCTTCGCCAGGTAATTTTGTGTTCAAATCTCCCACGTAATCGATGAATGGTTAATTAATTAGCTAGCATTTTAATTAATTGCCAATCAAATCAGGGTATAAAAATAAAAATGTAAACAAAACAAAGTATTGAGTTCTATAAATGAAATGGGAAATTACTATTATTAATATTAATTAAGTGTAGCATTCATACATTGTAATAGTATACAACTTTTCATTCAAATAATACGATTCAACACTTGAAAACAGTAGCTACTGTTAGTAAATGAGGTAGTAATCATCGTTTTCCGCTAAAACAAAGAAAGAGATAAAAAAGTTAGGGCAGAGCGAACTTCTGGCTTTGGTAATTTTTGGTCCCACAGACAATGACATTGCCGGAATTTAGGACAGGTGGGGGCCCAAATTTGAGTGTTGAGAGGATTATTATTCATAATCACCGCAGATGGGTTCCGGTCAATTAAGATGGATGAGAATAATTGCAGAAAAATATCTTGCAAATAACTTTGATTTTCATAAAAGGGACTACCGATCACCTGAAAATTCAAGTTCAATTTTTTGGGTTATTTCAATTTTACTACTTACGTAAGTTGAAACAACTTTATTAGCTAATTCTTCCAAAAACTCTCCCGTGACCACAACCGCACAATCAGTGACCGTCCACGTAGAGTTTCGTGCAATCAATTAGCTAGGGTCCAAGTTAGAACATACAGAGTCCGCAAAAACCAGCCGATGATATGTACGACATTTTTCTGGAAATGGTTGGTATTTTGTGTGTGTGCCACGTGGTTAAGATCTCTATAACAAATAAAAGAAAATAATAATGTTTATATTTTACCCAAAAAAAAAAATGCAAGAAACCGAGGCCACATAAACTGACCTTTTGCCGCTCTATAAATAGGCAGGGGTTGTGAGTATTAGTTTGACAAAACACAAAGAATCGCATAAGTGTGAGATAAAGAAATCCAAGAGAGAAAAGAGAAACAAGAATGGAAGTAACTAAAGTGCTGCACATGAATGGGGGAGTGGGAGAAACAAGCTATGCGAATAACTCCTTGGTTCAGGTACATAATATATTCTTCATGTTCCTAAATTAAATTGTCAATTTTATGTCCCATTAATTGATTGATAACAATACGGAGAGAAATAAAATAAGTGTATGTGTGTACTAACTCTTTCTGTATATATATATGAACGTGGGCACAGCAAAAGGTGCTTTATTTGACAAAGCCGATCCGAGAGGAAGCCATAACCAACCTCTACCGGAGCATGCTGCCGAGAAGCCTAGCAGTTGCGGACTTGGGTTGCTCTTCTGGACCAAACACCTTCTTTGTGGTCTCTGAAGTTATCAAAACAGTGGAGAAGCTTTGCCGGGAGCTAAACCTAGAGCCTCCAGAATACAAGGTCTTCTTGAACGATCTCCCCGGGAATGACTTTAACAACATCTTCAAGTCACTTGACTGCTTCAAAGAGAAGCTTAGTAATGAAATGGCTGGTGGGGTTGGTGGTCCATTCTTCTTCGGCGGGATCCCTGGTTCCTTCTATGGCAGGATTTTTCCTGCCAAAAGTCTTCATTTCGTACATTCCTCTTACAGCCTTCAATGGCTGTCTCAGGTATATAAAAATATAATAGGATTAATTAATAAGAGTGAAATTGTACATGTTTATTGATGATATATATTAATTAATTAGGTTCCTGAGGGAGTAGAGAACAATAAAGGGAACATTTACATGGCGAGCACAAGCCCCTCAAACGTCTTGAGGGCTTACTACCAACAATTTCAAAGAGATTTCTCATTGTTTCTCAAGTGTCGTGGAGAGGAACTGGTTGAAGGGGGGAGAATGGTGCTAACATTCTTGGGAAGAAGAAGCGACGACCCGTCTAGCAAAGAATGTTGCTATATTTGGGAACTTCTGGCTACGGCTCTCAATCACATGGTGCTGGAGGTAAACATTATAATTTCAGCTTGCTCCCAAAATCCCAAATATAGAAACATTCTAATTTGGTACCGTACGAGTTGCAGGGAATCATAGAAGAAGAAGAAATGGATTCGTTCAACATCCCTCAGTACACGCCATCCCCATATGAAGTGGAACAGGAGGTTCTAAAAGAAGGGTCGTTCGGCATTAATCGAATAAAGGTATCTGCAGTGAGCTGGAATGCTTACGATGACTGGAACGCAATGGAGTCTGAGTTTGCCAAGAGTGAAGCTTTGAGTGATGGTGGATACAACGTGACAAGGCTCATGAGGGCCGTGGCTGAACCTTTGCTCATCAGCCACTTCGGAGAGGGTATCGTCGACCAAGTTTTCGAGCGCTACCAAGAAATTTTAACCGATCGTATGTCGAAGGAGAAAACCGAGTTTATTAATGTCACCTTATCTATGACCAGAAAAGCATGAGCTTCCGTATTTATGCCTCTCCGATAACTGCCTTCATCTTTCTAGTAATTAAGTAGGCACGCGTGTACCAGTGAGTAATTTAAATATTTCATAGAAAGTTTTTAGATTTAAATCATTCAGTACTGTATTCTACCTTTGTGATGTTTGCAAACATGTAATAAAACAGCAGTGCTTTAAATTTTTTTTGGTAAATTTCTGGGTCTGTCTAAAAAATCCTGTATTTACATGACTTGGTATAAGAGAGCAAATAATGGATTAATTCTAGTGTGAAGGTATTTAGATTGACATAAAATATATACGTACTTTGTCATACCAAATTACATGGAAATTGAAAACTTGGTGGGGACGTAAGCTTTCTTAATTGGAAGAGAAAACTCTATATATATGATGAAAAAAATTAAATTGGGATTTGAAAGATAAACCGTCAAAGTAAACATTAGATATTTCAGACTACCAAACAAAACAGATACCGATATATATATATATATATATATATATATATATATATATATAGATACAAATAAATAAAAACTCAGAAAGATTTTAATGTATTCATCTTTCATCTATTTAGTATTAGATATAAAATAATTATAAGAATCTTTACATTTATGATCCCCAAATGAATTAGAATAATATGAGGTTCGGCTGCATTTACTTAGAGAGAGAAAGAAAAAAAAATTGAATGAAAGAAGACGAGCATATCAGAAAAGGGAAAGGGATGGACGCATGAAGTCCATGAGATAGGCCGGCTTGAAATTTCTTTTATCATTTGCCCGCAAAAAACCTAAAATGTAAAATTACACCGAATATATTTCCGTATGCTTTGTGCATATTTATTAGTTAAAATTAATAATTATTATTTGATACTTGTTCGAAATATTGAATTTTCCCGATAGATGAGGCTTGAGGAGTGAGTCGTAATTTGCTGTTGATCTGGCAGTAGTATGGTACATGGCATTTCCAGATGACGTAATTTAAAAAGAGAGTCTGTTCACTAATATTAGTTTTGGAAATTTTTTTATTTTTTTAAAAATATTTTTATTTATGAATTTTATTATTTTGAAAACATTTTATTCTATAAAATTAAAAAAATTCATATTTATTTTTAAATTTAATCAACATAAATAATTATAAATATTAATTAATTTTTAAATTTTATCTTTAATAATTATGATATTGTTTAAATTTTATTTAATTATTATTGTAAATTTTCTTTTAAATTTATAAAAATGCTATCGATTATTTTTTAAAAACACTAAAAAAATTCCTTTTTTAGACATTTTTTGTTTTAATTATTTTTTAAGAAATATTTCCAAAAAATATAAAAAGGCAAACATATTCTTAACTTTTTGTTATTTTGCCGCGACGCGAGACCCGCCTCCAATAATGGTTTTCTTGTTCTACGAGCGTTTCTATAATGTTGTCCAACCCTCACAATGGCCTATAACGTCACCAAGTTTGGTTGTTTGGTTGCTTATGTCTTTAGAGTTGAAAGCTATTCTTCATTGTCCACTAGTTTGTGAATTTGATTCTTTTGAGTTTCTGAATTGCAAGATTTTAGTGGCTCTAAATGAACGAATGCTGGTGGCTTACATTATAGGGCCCCAGTTGGGTACCACTAAGGAAGGCAAATTACCTTCATGTCTTCTTTTTATTTCCTCACAATATATTCATGGACTAGTGTTTTTCCGTGCGATGGTGTCGTAAATAATATTTAAATTAATTATGATATTAATTAAGTATTATTTAAAATTTCCAATCATCAAGTAAATCACACTATTATATTATTAAACATTATTTTTAAAAATTGTATTGAAATAAATTTTTTATTTTTTTTATTTAAAAAAAACACTTTTTAATATTATTTTTAAATAATTGTTTTAAAAAAAATAGTAAAAAAAAACACTTAAAAATATTTCCAAACAAACCTTTAGACATCAGAGAATTTCCCTGAAAATAGTTAAACACCAATACAAATTCCTCACATCAAGGGAATTAAAAATCACTTAGATGGCTAAAAAAGCGTTATCTAGTGTATTTTGCCGGTTATAATTTAAATGAAATAAGTTGTTGTACTATCACTTTAATTACCACTAGTTATCACAAATAATTTTTTGGGATAAATTAATTAATTGAAAGCTAAATTAACGAATTTTAAATTTTCAGAATATATAATTGAACTTTTTAAAGCGTAGTGGCCACAACATTTTGTCATTTAACCCTTGTTTTCTTTCTCTTATAATGGTGATAGAATGAGGTGGCACATGAATAATTTTTATTAAAGTTTTAATTTGCACTGTTAAAATATATGTAAAGACTTTTATTTATTTTTCCCACTCTTTCACATAAGGTAGTGTTTTTTGTATAATTAATACACACACCTATATTTTATCAATTAAATTTTTATAAAAATAAATTAAAAAATACAGCGTCACTTGTCAACAAATGATAATGTGACTCTATTGAAAGCTTCAATTTTTAATTTCATTTAATGTTTGTAGATTATTATGAAATTTTAAATAATTTTATTGAATGTTGTAATTAAATATATAATTTTTAATTTATTAATAAGAAGTTCAAAAGCTAAAAAAATAAATAGAGCACCATTTATAGAAAAATAATAGTATGATTCTGATGGCACTTATATATACCATACAAAATCATTAAATATATCTAGATTAAAACTCCATTAAATATGGTAATTATCTACACACTTTTAATTTACTAACTATAATTATAAAAGTAAAAAAAATTAAGATAGCCATTTATTAATAAAAGACAACATGACTTTAGTAACTCTTACTTTATTTCACTCGTGACTTTATTATAAATAAATTGAATTGTAGCCTTATCCACTCAATCAAGAGTTCCTAGGGACTAGGACATGTAAAGTAATTTCAAAAAATCATCCTCTTTGTCTTATGAGTTGTTTGGTAGAATGATGATTTTGGGGTAAGATATCCAATCTATTGTTTGGATGTTGAAATTAAGAAGCAAAAATATGGGGTGAGTTTTTACACCCATCCGAATTGAGAGATTTGAAACAGTTTTGAGTTATTTTTATTCATTTTTTATTTACTATTTAATCTTTCATTTATGTTCTTTTATTAAAAGAAAACATACAAAAAGATAAATTAAAATTTTTCACACTTCAAGCTCCTCTCATTTCATTTTCAATAATAATGTAACTTACAAAAAATGGATTGCTTTCTTCCCTCTAATTCTACCTTGCTCGATGGATATTCATTCATGAAATCATGATAAAAAGAATTTTATCTGGTACGAAGACCAGCGTCATAAGATAAAGACAAAGAAAATAAACAAGAAAAATTAATACTGCATTTTTTTAGTAAATTAAAAAAAAAGTACTACAAAGGCCATATTTTTCAGTCCAAAGGCCAGCATCATATGATAAATACAAAGAAAACAAACAACGAATTGCCACACTTTTTTTGTCAATTTTTTTTTATGAGGCATTTTCTCTTCGTCTTTCATTTTTTAAAGAGCATATTTTGTCTAGTAATATATATATATATATATATATATATATATATATATAAACCCGAAAGATGGATCAAGTAAACAAAAATATCTCGTGGTTTTTATTCCTGGCATTGGAAACCATATTTGGGAATCTGCACCAGGTAAAGAAGGCTCGCGGTCCTTCTCGTACTTGACTTGTATTGGTCCATTTCTCGCATAAACGCAAGGATGCTTTTATTAATGGTATATTTTATGTTTTGTAAAAATGAAACTTTTATATGATCTCGTTAATGGACATATATGAAGCTCAGTTATCATGTCATCTCTATTATATAAATTATGCACAATTTATTTTCCTTTGGTGTAGTTAGGTATTATAGTATAAGTCTTTGGTTTAGGTAATACGGTAATATAATAAGAAGGTTATTAGAGTTTATTATATATTTAAGAATAAACTTCTATTTTAGTTTTTTTTTTAATTTTTAGTAAAATTTAATTTAATTTTTAAACGATAATGTCTAATTATTTTATTTTTAATAATAAATTTTAACTAAGTTTAACTTAAATAAAATAGTGAGACACTATTGTTTTAGAATAATAATAAAATTTTAATTAAATAAATTATTTAAATAAACAATTTAATAAATTAAATATCACGTATATTGAAATCAAAATTTTTTATTAACCCTTTTATTATTATTTTAAAATGACTACATCTAGTTATTTTATTTTTAATAATAAATTTTAATTAAGTCTAACTTAGATAGAATAGTGAGACATTGTTGTTTTGGAATAACAATTTTTTTTAATTAAATAAATTATTTAGATAAATAATTTAATAAGTTAAATATCATGTGTATTAAAATTAAAATTTTGTATTAATTTTTTTATACAATTAATCTTGTAAATTAAAAAAGATGAAACGATAAGGACGTAATTAAAAAAAAATTTAGAGACTAAACCAAATTTTATTATAAACTTAAAATTAAATTGAGACTTTATCCTATAGTTAACTAAATTTTTTTCTCATATTTTTATTTGTTATTAACGCTGTAGAATTAATCACTTTTTAATTATACTATGACCAATAAATCTTCCAATAATTGTTCACTCCAACAATAAAAGTTAATTATATCTTCACTTTAAATATATAATTCATTTACTGCACCTAACTTTTGTAAAAGAGTCTTCTCTTAATTTTCATTATTGCAAGAACGCATTTTCTAACTTACCGATAAAGTAACCACTATCTCGTGAAAAAACTAGAAAGAAGCCTTATTTTAGGCCTTAGATCTTAGTAACCGAGTGTTCACCTGAAGATTTGCGGAATCCGCTTCTAAATTCGCATATCGATTTTCTCCTTCGCTCTCAATCTTCATTCCTCTTTAAAAGAAGCGGAGACATAACCACATTGCCATCACGGATGCAAAAATGGACTTCTCTTCTTCTTCTGTCGAGAACAACCTAGCCACCGTCAAGACAGTCCTGTCGGCGGCGGCCTCCGTCGCTGCAACCGCAATGCTTGTCCGCTCAGTTGCCCAGGACGTCTTACAAAGTGACATTCTGGACTATTTCTTCGCCGGTATTCGGAGCGTCTTCCATCGCTTCTCATCCGAACTCACCATTGTCATTGACGAGTTCGATGGTCTCGTCAACAACCAAATCTACCAGGCTGCAGTGATTTACCCGAGCAGCAAGATTTCACCCTCCACGCACAGGCTCAAGGTGAGCAGACCGGATAAGGAGAAGAACTTTACGATCACCATGGAACGCGACGAGGCAATCGAAGACGTCTTTGATGGGGTAAAATTCGAATGGGTCTTGCTATGTAGACAGGTTCACTCCAAAAATTTCCAAAATTCAGGAGACCTCAACTCGACGCTCACATCCGAAATCCGATCTTTGGAGCTGACGTTCCGCAAGAAGCACAAGGACATGGTGTTGAAATCTTACTTGCCCTTTATTCTGAAAGAATCGAAAATGATGAAGCAAGAAGCCAAGACCCTGAGGATCTTTACAATGGATTATCCGAACTTGTACGGGAATCTGAATGACTCGTGGATAGCGACGAATCTTGACCATCCCGCGACGTTTGAGACACTTGCATTGGATCCTGATATCAGGGCGTTTGTATTGGAGGATCTGCGGAGGTTTTTGAGGAGGAAAGAGTATTACAGGACGGTTGGGAAGGCGTGGAAGAGAGGGTATTTGTTGTATGGACCACCAGGAACAGGGAAATCGAGCTTGATTGCTGCAATGGCGAATTACTTGCATTTTGACATCTACGATTTAGAGCTCACGGAGCTAACATGCAACTCGGAGCTCCGGCGCTTGCTGATCACAATGGCGAACAGGTCCATACTTGTTGTGGAGGACGTTGACTGCACCATTGAATTCCATGATCGCATGGCAGATTCGAAACTGGCTTCAAAAAACTCAGATAAACAGGTGATCGCCTTTCTTTCCATTTTCATTCTTTCTTTAGGTGAAAGATTCCATTTCTCGTCTTGTTCATGCGAACACTTTTTCTTAGCTGCTCTGATACTCTAATTTCACATTTATTTTTCTGCTTAAAGTTTGTCAAATTCCAAGAGTGAGACCACTAATCACTGTGAATGACTATGATGTATATAGAAAATTAAAATTTTAATGGCAGAAGGAAAGAGTAGAAATAGCACTGTAAACTGTTCAGTCCTAAAACCAAGTTAAATAATTATGATTAGTATTGTTGAGAAAAAGATAGGAAGAAAAGTTCTTAATTTGCAATTTCGTTTATGATAAAGTCATGAGCTTCTAGTAGGTAGGTTGGTTAGAGTAGGGCCAGGGCATATAAATAATTGTGATTTTGCTTTTGTCAACCTCCCTTGTTACAATAAAAATAAGTTTTAACGGGGAATTTTAATAATAATTAAAAAAATATATTATTAAAATATATAATAATAATAATAATTTTTAAATAATAATATTATTTAATAATAATATTTTAAACGATCATCATTAAGTATAATTAAATTTTTTATTTTTTAATATCGTCAACTTTTAATAATAATTTTTTAAAAATTATAATTAAAAATATTATTTTTAGTGCTTTTTTTTAAAATATTAATTTTTTATGGTAGTTTTTAAAAAATTATCGTTAAATACTCTAATTTTTATATATGTTTTTCTCTCATTTTTTTATCTTTTTTTTATTATTTTTTATTTAGAAATTTTTTTTTCTTTTCGATCGTAATATTAAAAATTTTGTAAAATTTTTTTGTCTCTTATATTTTTGTCTCTATTTTTTTGTATGAAGAAGCAACAATAATATAATTTTTTGTGAAAAATATTTTTCCTTCATCTTTGTTTTATTTTTTTGTACAAAGAAATAACACTGATTCAAATTTTTATAAACAGTATTTCTCCTTTATTTTTATTTAATTATAAATTTTAATTTTAAAGTTTAATTAATTTTTTGTTATTGAATTATTTATTTTTACATATTATTATTATTGTAAGAATATTAAAAAATATCAAAATAAAAATAAATCGTCGATAGATTTCGTAAAAACAAAAAGAATAAATAAAGAGATTTAACGAAAATTTTTAAAATATTACTAAAACAAAAGATAATTTTAGTGATAATTTTGAAATGTCGCTAAAAAATTGCAACGACAATTCTAAAATATCATTAAATATAGTTTAATGATGAATTACTTACAATTCTCAAAATTGTCATGAAATTATCAATTTTATGACAAATTTTATAATTATCATTAAAAGTTTTAAAATAATAAAAATTGTCGTTAAAATTAATAAAAATTATCATTAAAACTTATATTTTTTTTTAGTGCCTAAAATATTTGTCTTGGAGCATGTCATCGGTTGATGATTTCAGAAAAGCTTAGTTTAGCATATATAATATATAAACAAACATTTGGTTGCAGGTGCAATCACTCAGTGGTGGTGTCTTGGTCATCAACTGCATGAAATTTGAAATTCTCACTGTGTTAGCCTTCAAAAAGTTTTTATATTGACATTTTTCCTCCTAATGATTGGTGAAGCAGGTGACTCTATCGGGGCTGCTGAATTTTATTGATGGGCTATGGTCAAGTTGTGGGGATGAGCGGATTATAGTGTTCACAACAAACCACAAGGACAAGCTTGACCCAGCGTTGCTGCGCCCTGGTCGCATGGATGTTCATATCCACATGTCCTATTGCACCCCATCTGTGTTCAGGCAGCTGGCTGCCACCTACCTTTCTATTAAAGACCACTTTCTTTTCGGTGAGATTGAAGAGGCAATTCGGGCCACTCATGTTACTCCAGCTGAGGTTGCTGAGCAGCTTCTGAAGAGTGGTGATACTGAAACTACCCTTATAGGGCTTGTACATTTTCTTCAGAAGAAGAAAGAGAACGAACAACTTGAAGGCCACAAGAAGCAAGCAGGGTCCAAAGATGAAGAAGACCTGAGGAAGCAGCAAGCTAGTGATGACAAAGTGGATAATGACGAATTCAAAACTGATAATTGAAATCAAAATTAGCAATAAAGCTGAAAGTTTAGATTGGGTTCAGATAAGGTTAGTAACTATCATAAAATATAACTTGTTTTGTTTGGACTACTATATGAGTAGTGTTTCACTGTTACATACACTTTTTACACTACGAATTTCAACCTTTTTTTTTTCCCTGGTTTGAGTAGTTAATAGTGTGAGATGATTGTTAGAAAATTAGAAAGTTTGCAGGAATGTTACAACAAAAGAAAGTGTGTAAGGGTAACATAGTCCTACTTTATGCGATTATACATCTTAAATCTCAATCAGTTCTGGCTTTTTCTTCTTCTTTTTTTCTTTTTCTTTCTTTTGGATTCGATTTGATCTATAATTTAACTAAAAGCAGATAAACAGAATGCAGCACTGGTCCCCTCCTTTGCGCCCAGCCCATTTTTTCTTCTTCTTTTTTTCTTTTTCTTTCTTTTGGATTCGATTTGATCTATAATTTAACTAAAAGCAGATAAACAGAATGCAGCACTGGTCCCCTCCTTTGCGCCCAGCCCAATACATAGGGTGGGAGCCAGGAATTTTGTCCTGTAGGGACTTAAAATACTGTTTAAGTTGGTTGTTTAATTGAATAAAATTAATGTGGAAATTATATTGAGATGAAAACATTCAGACGACCTTTATACAAATAGAAAAGCTTATATAAAAAAAAAAACCTGCAGTGAAACTTGCCTTTTCATTCATGAATGCTGATAAACTTCTTGTAAAGATTGTAGAGAGAACTTTCGTGGATTCATTTTCTAGTTGTCCCTATTTCATTGAAATTTATGGTAATTTTTTTGGGGGTTTCTCCCCTTATGTGAGATTTCTGAATTTCTAGAATTCCTCGTCGAAGCCTAAGGTTAATCAAGAGTCATTCGTTCTCTGCAGTCTTCAAATATATCATTTTCCCATCCACTTGGATTTTTAATAAACCATCTGAAAAGCATCTTCTAACTTTTTCATGTGCAGTAATTTGGTAATAAATAGGAATCTTAGAAGTGAAGGAAACAAAATAAACTAAAGAGTGAAGACAAAGCAGATAAATTTGACAATGAACCAGAGTAGCAAGATACAAGCAAGGTACTAAATTTCGTTTCGAGGTACCGTTTCGGTGACTTCAGAAACGAAAACATTTCAAAACATTTTGAAAATTTTGAGGAAACGGAAAATTTTTTAAGAAACGTTTTAAACAATTTTAAATAATAATTTTTTTAATTTTAAAAGATTTTAACATAATATTAATAATATAGATATATAAAATTATATTAAAATTAATTCGAATTAATATCTGTAATTGAATAGTAAGTAAACGTGCTATTACAGTGGGGACTCCAACTCAAATCTTAACAATATTCAACAATAATCTCTCTCTTACATTCATCTCTCCATCTTCTTTTTAACTCTTTCGTGACATTTATATTTAAGTCTCTCTCTCTCTCGACTATGATTCTGTCTTTATCTTTAAGTATCTTCCTATCTCTTTGTTTTTCAATATCTCTTTTCATCATTTTTATAGTTTTATCTTTCAAATGAAGATAATGAAGAAAAACAATGTCATGAGAACAAAAGGGGAGAGTAGAAAGTTAATAAAGATGTTGTGACTTGTCACTTGTAGGAGAAAATAACTTGGTGTTGGATGTGATATGATACTATTTTTATCTACTTTTAGATTGTCAATTTTTTTATTTTTCAAATTAGTTTAGTACTTTTCCATCGAAACAACTCGAAATAAAAATATTTATATCGAAATAACTCGAAACGAGAGTATTTCTATCAAAACAACTCGAAACAAGAGTATTTTTATTGAAATAAGAGTATTTCTATCAAAATTTCCACTGAAACAAAAGTATTTCTACCAAAACATTCTGAAACATAGTAATTTCAATCGAAATAGCATAATTTTTTAACAAATATTTCGTTTCGTTTCGATAACTCCGTTTCGTATCGGTGACTTAGGAAACGGAAATGTTTCGGTCATTTCGATGGAAAATAAATGAAATTTAGTTCCTTGGATATGAGGATACATTTTGAGTTGTAATTGTAGCAAAAAGCCAAAAACACAGGATCTTATGTAATCAACAAGTCCGGGGTATTTGGTAGGAGAAATTTTTTTGGATTTCTGAAAAATTGAATTTGAAAAAATCAAATTCTCATGTTTGGTTCTTAAATTTTAAAACAGGATTCTCAAGAATTCATGATTCTTGGGAATAATTTTTAACAAGGATTTTTACCAAAACTTTCCTATGTAGGGGGTAGAAATCTAAGTTTTCCATGGAAGTGGAAATCCTGCTAAATAATAAAAAGACAATTTTATCTTTCATTTTTATCTCTCACCTTTATCTATTTTTATATTTTCTCAACTATCTATTTTGTGTATAAATATTTTGTATAAATTATTATACTTAAAGTATTAATATTATACTATGCAGATATTATTTTTTATTTTTTAATATAGTACTATCATGTAATTATATATGTAAGATTATCTATTTTTAAAATTTTACACATCTTTTGTCATAAAAAAAGTATCTTTGTTATTTTGAGAAAGTAACTATAACTATTTTTTAATTTATTTTATTCTTTTATGTTTTACTTTTTATTTAAAAAATAGATAAGATAATTTTTTTAAAAAAATTAAGGGATATTTTTAAAAAATTACTGAAAATTTTTAAAAAATTTAAATATAACCAAACAAAAAAAATAAAAGTTTCCCAAAAAATATTATTTTAAGATTTTCATCAATTTTAAAATCCAATTAAATACATTTGATATATTTTCAAAAATTATTATTTCTATTAATTATATTTTTTTAAAAATATAATTCTCAAAAGTAAAAAACTTTGTCATAACTCTCCTTTAAGGCTTGTTTGGTTCAATAAAATAAAAAAAGAAAAAGAGTTGGAGTCAGGCTTTCCATTGATTGTTTAGACGGAATGTGCATTCTATGAAATGCGGGATTCCGTTATTTAAAGGAATAAGCATTCCTTCGTTTACCCAAGGGAATGCAGGATTCCATTGCCATAAAGACAATACAGACCCCCGATACCTGCTTTTTTTTGTTCCCATCTTCTTTTCCTTGTCCTTCTTCGTGCTCCTCTTCTTCGCGGGTTCTGCTTCTGCGTCTTCTTTTCTACTTTTGGTTCGGTGTCTTTCTTCTGCTCGCAGCTTCCAGTTGAGCTATAGCTTCTTCTACTACTAGTTCCAGCTCGGTCATCTTCTATTCGCAGCTTCCATCGCAGATCCCAGCTTCCATCAACTCTTCCGTAATTTCCGCCAACTCCATTGTCACGTGATCTTCACTAACTATCTCCTCCGAATTGTCGTCTTCCAGATTGCGGATTGCATTGAATCTTGAGGGTTTGTGAGAATTTCTTGATTTGTGGAAATATTTGGAATAGTTTTCTCCTTCTTCGCAGCACTTTGGCACCATTATATTTAATTTATTAAATTATCTATTTAAATAATTGACTGAATTAAAATTTTTTATAACAACTCAAAATGATAACATTAACCATTTTACTTGTGGTTATATATACATTTTGGCTGAGTCAACTTAAGTAAAGTAGTCAAATGTAATCTTTTTTTATAAATAATTTATGATATATTTAAAGGGTATTTTAGGACATTCATTTAATTTTTTTTTTTATTTCTTTTCAATTTTTTATTAAACCAAACAAAAGAAAAGAATTTTCATTCTTTTATCTATTTTTTTTTTCTTTTAATTTAAATTCATTCTATTAAATCAAACAGGCCTTAATTTCTTTTCATTCTCGTGTGGTATCAGAGTGTAATCAACGTTTGACTTGTACAAACCAAAGAAGAGCAGAAAAGTGTCAGGACTAACGGGAGTCCTTTCAATTAAAAAGCAGTCTACAATATAATATTAAAATCAGAGAGGCAACATCCTTTGGAATTTGGATCTTTAGCAGGGCTCGCCGAAAGCTAGTGAACACGGGCCATTGGATCGTACATGAGCGAGTAAAATATACTTGTTCGTCCACGGCGGCCGCATGTGCATAGAGTGATATTGGCTGAGGAAAATGGAACGCATACACCTTATAGAAAAGAAAAAAACACGAGTTTAGAATTATCAACTTCAAGGAACTACATATAACACATCATCTTCCTTTACGGAAACTAGCGATACCCGATAGGTGATTATTTTCAGAAAAGTCCGCAAGCGTGGTAGTGTTTTGCCCAATATTCTGAGCGCAAACGACAAAAACCCAAATTCCAAAATTACTCGGCTGGCGACTTGTTCCAATGCTCCTCAATGTGCTGACTGTTCCTGGACAGTGGTGAAACCTTTTGAGTTTTTTTTTTTTTTTTTCTTTTCTTGGGATTTTACTGTTAGGATATGGGATTATAGGACGCAGCGCTAGAACAGAGTAATACGTAAAGCTAACTCTGGTTTTGTCTGTGGAAAGGAAAATGTTTTCTCTTGAAAATCATTGGCTAAACATGAATGACTTTATGAATGGTTATTTTGGTGCACAGCTGGCTATAATCATATCGTGATTTAAGTGGTGGAGCCGTGAAGTGAGAACCACCCTCGAATTTCAAGAGGGACAAATACAAACAGTTTAATCTTAAACTAGAAATTTAATACTTCCAGTCTTCACCATAACTAAAGAAACGCGCGTCAAACTGTTTAGTCTTTTTTTATGTCCTTTACTTGTTAACCAAGTTTAGCACATTGCAGCGGCCCTACTCAGCTTGGAGAGAGAATTGACCAACTGGTTCCCATTTTTTCTCATTTGGAGCCGATCTTATCCGCAAAAGCCGAGCTGGTTGAAAACGTTAGCGAAAATATGTGGCTACATTTATTATAATTATAATCAGGATTATATATTTGTATACTACTTTTCGCAGAAGATGCACGAACTTTGTAGGGTCTAATTTCCTCTTGTTTATTAATTAAATCTTCTCTACCGAGTTTGCAACTTCTACAGGTGGCACTCTACCCTCCGTAAATAATAGCTCTGAATCTACATCCTCGTCAGTTTCCTATAAAAAAAATCAAGCTACACAGACTAATTTGTACTTACTCTAGCGAAATAATAATTAATTTTGAAGTGTTTGTCCTGTCAAAGTGTCACTTCATGCGAGCTCGCCAATAATACACAATTGAAAGGAGAAATACCAAATCAGAAGGGTACTAAAAAGGGGACCTAATAGGATTCCACTCTCACACATGCACCCAATGACTCCCAATAAATAGTAACACCACTCGATGTTGTGAGAGAACATAGAATTCTTTTAACACTCTGTACCATTAGTCACCACCATGATATTTTCCTCCGGAGACATGCCTTCCCCATCCTCCATGTTCTCGGCTTATGCCTCCATGACTGCCTCTATTATGCTTTTGCGTTCATTGGCCAACGATCTCATCCCTCAGCCAATTCGAGGGTACCTCTTTAATGCCGTCCGCTGCTTTATGAAGCCTCGCTCCCCTTCTCTCACCCTTGTCATCGAAGAATCCAGCGGCATAGCCCGCAACCAAGTGTATGATGCTGCAGAGGTTTATTTGTCCACCAGAGTCAGTCCCCAGAATGAAAAGCTCAAGATCAGTAAGAGTCCAAAGGAGAAGAAATTGACCATTCGGCTAGAGAAGGGTGAAATGCTAGTGGATTGCTATGATGGGGTTGAGCTCAAATGGAGATTTATCTGTGCAGAATCCGAAAAGAATAACCCCAACGATAATAATATCTCTGTGAGATCGGAAAAGCGATATTTTGAGCTGATTTTCCATAAGAAGCACAAGGGAATGGTCTTGGACTCGTATCTGCCGTTCATTCTTGAAAAAGCCAAGGAGATGAAGGATGAGGAAAGGGCGTTGAAGATGCATACTCTCAACACTTCCTACTGTTATGGTGGGGTGAAATGGGATTCCATCAATCTGGAACACCCATCGACTTTCGAGACACTGGCCTTTGAGCCAGAGTTGAAGAATGCTGTGATAGAGGATCTAAATAGGTTCGTGAAGAGGAGGGAGTTCTACAAGAAAGTTGGGAGGGCATGGAAGCGTGGGTACTTGTTGTATGGCCCTCCCGGTACTGGCAAATCCAGCTTGATCGCAGCCATGGCTAATTACTTGAAGTTCGATATCTACGACCTCCAACTAGTTAACATAGTAAGAGATTCGGACCTGAGAAAGCTGCTGCTGGCAACTGCAAATAGGTCCATTCTTGTGATTGAAGACATTGATTGTAGCGTGGATCTGCCGGATCGTCGCCACGGAGAAGGACGTAAGCAAGCTGACGTACAGGTTGGTAAATGCTAATCAATTCTCAATAGAAATGCCCTCCACATACAACACATTACCATCTTAATTTTTTATTAGTTGCTAAGTAACTTGATTAGAGCAGTTTCAGTACTCTAACTCGGCTGCTAATGCCCCATATTCTGTTCTTGGCCTAAAATGGGTTTTGTCCAACCCAGTCACATGGGTTCTGAATCTTCTGATTATAGTATGCAATCATGCATAGTCTTGCTTTTCCCTCTCCTTTAGAGACATTTTCTCAAACCTTTTAACTTTTTCCCCGTGCAGTTTTATCAAATGTGAACCATGAAATGGTCCTACAACACATATAATTGGGTCAGAAATTTAGAATTCACAGTAATTATTTAGTTATTAGCCTATGAGTCAAAAGCCTAACCAGGCCAGCATCACTCAGCAATTGCTACTTTTTCACTATCAATCCACGCAACTTTGCCGGAGTCCAGACGCTTCGTCCTTCTTTTTCTCCTTGTCGTTGTGTGTTTGATAAAGAGCGAGTGAAAGTTATATGTCTTGTGCAAGGGTCCTTGTTACTGGATGGTGGGTACCACAAAAGGATCGTCCTGCGTGCCAAGCCACTAGTATGACGGTGCTGTCTGAATATTATATGTCGGTAACTCGGTATTCATGAGAAATTAACATCCTTCACATACAACGATAACATCAGTATCCTTGACTCTGGATGCTGGATTAGACATAGCTCGAGAGAAAATGAAATAATATTTATTATTATTATTATTATTATTATTATTATTATTATTATATCTCTGTCACAGAGGAACTTTATTTAATGTTTAAGGCCTTTTGCGTGTGTATAAATGTGTCACCTTGTTTGGCTCATGGATTTATTGTTGACGGGTGCAGTTGACGTTGTCTGGATTACTGAACTTCATAGATGGGCTATGGTCAAGTTGTGGAGACGAGAGAATCATCATATTCACCACCAACCACAAGGAGAGGCTAGACCCAGCTCTGTTGCGGCCGGGGAGAATGGACATGCACATTCACATGTCCTATTGCTCCTACCATGGGTTCAAGCTTTTGGCCTCAAATTACTTGGGGATTTTCTCCGATCATCACCTGTTTGGAGAGATAGAAGAGCTAATAGAGGACACACAGATAACCCCCGCTCAAGTGGCAGAGGAGCTTATGAAGAGCGAGGACGCTGATGCTGCACTTGAAGGATTCGTGAAGCTGCTTAAGCGGAAAAAGATGGATGGCGATGTGTGCCAGAACGATGGTTCAGAGAAAGCACAAAGTCGGCAATCAAAAAGGCAGAAAGTGGGTTGTAAGAAGAAAAGGCCTGTGGGAATCATTAAGAGAAATGGTGCTGTCAATGGTACGAAAAGAAGGACAAGAAGAGGAAGTAGCCTGTAATCAGCTGAGCCATATGAAATGCTCAAATAAGATTGCTAGAGCTAGTAATCAAGTGTCTACACTATTATAGTAACATTGATTATCTTGGGCTGTGCTTGCTTTTATTGCCAGGCTACAATTCCTTTCCAAAACGCGTTTCAAATTTGGGTAATGTATATGATTAGAAGGAATGGAAAGACAAGCGAGAGGATGAATAGAATTGGTAACATGGAATTAAGTGGTATTTGATATCATATAAGAATATCTTGATCTTTTAAATGAAAACGGGTGCTGGATTCCTGGCCATTCACACACAAGAATATCTAACTCAAATAACCATGATTATTCAGTTGAAAATATTCAAAAACAGCACGCAAAATATTTATCAATCGCTTATGAATAAAAGTGAACACATTTTTGCTAGACAGCTGTTGGTGCGAAACTGCCTGAACCTGAACTTGAGTTGACTTTACTTGACTTGAGATGCATGTATCTGAAAATAAAATGAAAATTCTAACATTTCCAACTATAAAGGAACCCATCTGTGTCGCTGCCTTCGCTCTCCTTCCATCATCGAGGTCTCAGGTTCTAGCGATACCATGAGCTCTTCTGTGGAACATTTTTTTTTCTCCTTTACGAGCCTTCGTTCCGCATCGTCATGGTTCGAGGTCTACGCTACCTTCTCAACATTGTTGAGGCTTTTACGACCTGCAATCAATGATCTAATTCCCGATCAAGTTCGATCTTTCATCGTCTCAAAGCTGAAATATTTCTTCTCTGATGCCCAAGCCAATCATCAATTGGTCACACTTCAGATCAATCAGTTCTGGGACGGCCAGCGCAACCATCTCTACCGTGCTGCCAAAGAGTACCTTCCCTCCAGGATAACCTACACTTACAAATCCCTCAAAGTGGGCAAACTGGAAAATCGTAACAACGTGGTAGTCGCCGTGGACGGGAAGCAAGAGGTGGTGGATGAATTTGAAGACATCAAGCTTAATTGGAAGCTTGTAGAAGATCCTAAGGACGATCCTGACTTGTACGAGAAGAATACATTTATACTAAGCTTTGATCAGAAGCATAGAGAGAAAGTCATGAAGAAGTATATACCACACATTTTAAGTACTTACGAGGCCATGAAAGCGGAGCAGAGGACTGTTAAGATCCATTATATCTCCTTTCGTCAATGGGAAGAGAGGGACCTAACACATCCTGCCACATTCGACACACTTGCCTTAGAACCCAAGCTGAAGCAGAGCATTATTGATGATATAGAGCGGTTCTTGAAGAGGAAGGAGCTGTACAAGAAAGTGGGTAAACCTTGGAAACGTGGGTATCTGTTGTATGGCCCTCCTGGAACAGGGAAATCTAGCCTCATTGCAGCCATGGCCAACTACCTGAAATTCGATGTGTATGATTTGGAGCTGACCCGGGTTTCCTCTGACTCAGACCTTATGAGAGCAATGAGGGATACATCCAACCGTTCCATTGTTGTAATTGAAGACATAGACTGCAACCCAGAGGTTCATGTTCGATCTCCAATTTCAGGCTCAGGCTCTGATGACTCTGATGCAGACTCAGGCTCAGACTCTGAATTCAAGGCTACCCAGGTTTGTGTCGTAGGTTCTATGTTCATAATAAGTTAATTAATTTTTTTCTTGAAGATGTAATTGGAATTGTTTCTGAAAATTACAGATCGGGAATAGGAGGAAGTTTACACTGTCGGGTCTGCTTAACTATATGGACGGCTTGTGGTCTAGCAGTGGAGAGGAGCGAATTATAATCTTCACCACCAACCACAGAGACAGAATAGACCCAGCGTTGCTGCGTCCCGGTCGAATGGACATGCACATCAACTTGTCCTTCTGTAAACCCAAGGCATTCCGAACCTTAGCGTCCAATTATCTAGACATTCAAGGCCCTCACCCACAGTTTGAACAAATCGAAGGGCTATTGGAGAAAACACAAGTCACCCCTGCAGTAGTGGCAGAGCAATTGCTGAGATATGAGGATCCTGATGTTTGTTTGGAAGAGCTTATTAAATTTCTCAAAGAGAAGCAAGTGGAGAGTGAAGCAGAAAAGCCAGGTTAAAGGCAAATAATTTTGTAGTAGAGAAAAATATGAGGGAAATTGGTCGTTCTTACTAGCATGTTCAAAACCTCCCCACTTGTATGTCTAAGATTAGAATAAGGGTAGCGCTTTCCGTTGTCCTTATTTTTTTAAATGAAAAAATTTAATTTTTCAGGTAACTTAATGGGATTTAAAAGGTAAAAGCAGGAGTTAATACAGAAGTCAGCCAAATGAAATGATCAACACATACTGTGCTGTTATATGAACTAAATGCAAAAGTATACGCATTTATGAGCAGAAGACTGTCAAAAATAATACTAAAAAAAATTAAACTGACTTGTTCTTTAAAAGTATAATATTACATTGACAGTGAGCTCTACTACTGTGACAGAGTCCTGATTCAACTTTCTGAGATGCAGAAGCAGACAGTTTCTCAAGATGGAGATTTTTTTTGGACAAAAGGCCGAAGCCTACATAATACGAGGCAAAAGCCCAAACTCTAAGAGGCAAAGAGACTCCACACGAGTGTGACTCCCACTAAAAAAATTCGAAAAGGTACAAGAACTGAGCACCACACTCTGCAAAAACTAGATTAAAAAAAAAAAAATCCTCAAAAGCAAACAATTTTAACTAAAGTCTCTTGTAGGCATTAATTTGAAGTAGAAGCCGATGAAATTGAAACGTGCAAAAATGGATATAATTATTGATCAGTATGGTAACAGGATGGACATCAGGCTTAGATCCAGTTAGGAGCGAATACCAGAGTGTATTAAACAGATTAGGGAATACTAAGATTATATTTCTACCATTAGGTAAACATGGGTTTTTGTTTTCCTGTTTTTGGACAATGCGTGATCAGTATGGTTACAGCACGATACTATGATTATTGGGCCGAAATCATTAAAGTTGACCTTCAATTTATGATTGGGCTCATCTGGCCCATTACCACGCTTCCACTGCCTTTTCCCCGTCTTTCTCCTGCCCTGGTTCCGATCGACGACACACAGAGCTACAGGTTCCACTAACACATCAGAAAACTTCTCTCTCCGTTTCCTTTTGTTTCCTTCAAGCTAAGCAGAGGGGCAAGACGTCTAAGCCCAGACCGTACGGTTCTCGAAACCGTGAATTACCTGTTAATTGTTACATAGTTTCAATTTTGTAGAGAGATGGATCCGAACACGGTTAAATCAACTCTGTCTAATTTGGCCTTTGGAAATGTAATGGCTGCCGCTGCCCGCGATTATCAGAAGGTAACTTATTCGCCTTTCTTTGTTTTCCATACGGTGCTTGACGTTCTATATGCTGTATCTAGATTTTCCAAAAAGCGGCGATCTTTGTTCTTCAAAATTAAACTTTCTTTATTGTAAATCCACGATGTACTTGCGCATCTTGATTGTTGGCAAACCTGATGGTATATGACTAGAATTCTTCTTTTTTGGTGGCTGATTTTATGCGTGTAGCAGTTTGCCATTCTCACTATAATCATTTCACTACATTTGACTTAGTTGCGCTTCCTTTCATTCGGCAATTACATGGTTGTCTGGGGAAATGCTTTTTCAATGAATGAATATTATGTTCGCTTCTGTAATCCATTGTTTGAGGTAAACTTGCATAATTTGATGGTCATGTGTTTTTAAAGATGAAAGACAATAATTTCCTAGACGTTGGTGTTGTATATTCTTCAAATATGTCTGTAAAGGTCTTTAAGTACTTGAGTCTTGGTATAGAACTTTTAATGTTTTAATTTAGTGCAAAACCAAATAAAACAGGTGCTCCCTAGGCACTGTCTAAATTAGAATTGTTAACATTGAAGAGATGGGATACATCACTGAGGATATGTTTTTAGACTTCTTAATTTTTTTTTTTGGTTCTTCTTCTCTTATCAAATCTTCTTGATAAAGCACTATTTTCTGGAGTGTACCTTAAAAGACGAAGGAGAAATCGAATTTCAAAATTAGTTTAGAAGTGCTACTGTAAAGGTATTTCTATGTATTCTTGAAAGTCATTCGTACTATTTATTTAACTAGTACGGTAGTACCTGAATTTGTCACTATCTAGTGTTTGCTAAAACGCCAATGTTATGCTAATTCTATACTTTTTGCTGCCAATATTCTAATAGTTGTTTTTTATAGTCCTGATCCCAGCAGCAACATATAGATGTAAAATGACCCATGCTATGATTTATGCAGGAAGTGCTTGCCCAAGAGAGAACACAGGCGTCAAGCTCTGTAAACGAGGAAGTTGATTTTGATGAGTTAATGGATGTATGCTCACTAAACTTTTAACCATTTTTATTATTTTTATATACCCTAATTTAGAATTAAATGGTATATGCAATGGTGATGTCAGGACCCTGAGTTGGAAAAATTGCATGCAGATAGGATTGCGGCTCTTAAGGTGACAATTTTGTGCTCCATATTTACTAGGATGTATTCTGATATTTATATTATTGTTATCCCTTCTGGAATTCATGATGCCCCTTACTACTTATGACCTGATTTGTCTTAAATAGAAAGAAGCTGAGAAACGAGAGACATGGAAGAAGAAAGGTCATGGGGAATACAGGGAGATAACTGAGGGGGATTTCTTAGGGGAAGTCACTGGAAGTGAAAAAGTGATTTGTCATTTTTATCATAAAGAGTTCTATCGATGCAAGTATGCCTACGCTTCTCTGTCTCTTTCTCTCTAACATGCACACGCTCACAAATGGGGCTGATGTTGTTGAGTCAATCAATTGTTCCAGGATAATGGATAAACATTTAAGGTCCCTTGCATCGAAGCATATTGATACAAAGTTCATCAAGCTTGATGCAGAGGTCAGCTTGAACAATAATATTTCCTTGCAATAGTGATGATTTATTGTTTGCTCAGGTTGAGCCAATTGAACTGTAACATTGGATATATTTATTTATTGCAACTTTTTGTCTTATTAAAGTAATACAGTCAGGAATCTTACTATCGAAAATGAAATGCTGCAGAATGCACCATTCTTTGTTGCAAAACTGGCAGTCAAGACTTTGCCGTGCATCATACTGTTCAGGTGAGGCCTAAATCTTTTGCCTTGTCATTTTGGTCACGTGCTTTCAGTATAAAGAAGGATACTAAGTCATGTTTGATTCATTAGAGAAAGACCAGAATAAAGTTTGGAATTATAAAACAAACCCTATCCTCCCTATAAATCCCCGAGATATCCAAATATAAAAAAGAAAGAAGAGAAGATATCTTGCCTTGCAAAGTTATGCTGTGCTTAATAAGAGCTATTTCTTCCTGGTGGCAGAGGTTAACCCAGTTCAAACACTATAGTGGAACCAAACTGCTTAAAGATACATACTTCATAAGGATGAAATTTATTCAAAATATCAAAATATAGGCTGACGTGTTTTTGTTTTTTAAGACAAGGGATTGCAGCAGATAGATTGATAGGATTTCATGATCTGGGAGGGAAAGATGATTTTACCACAAATGCGCTTGAGGTTCTGTTGATAAAGAAAGGTGATATGCCGTTATTTATTGTCCTTTTCATTTTTGAGTTCCTGGAAAGTTTATTAACAGTCATTTTGCAGGCATGATTAATGAGAAGAAAGAAGATGAGGATGAAGATGATCTGTATCATGAAAATTCAAGTAGAACAGTTAGATCCTCTGTTATTGCTGATTCTGATTCTGATTAAAATTAATCAGCAGCCGAAAAGTTGGAAAAAAAAAAACTTGAATCTACGGCTTATCATGTTTATATAATTATGGATTGCTGGATTGTACGATCATAGTTACATCGTAAGTATTATCTTTCTTGGGGGTTCTATTAACCTTTGCAACTCTGGACATATTTGGTGTTTGGCCGTTCCTGAGTTAGTTCCAATTATTGTGTAATTGTTGTTTTCCGTTTTTGGGGAATGGATTATAATCGGAGACGGTTTTCTGATATTAATTTCAAAATCGGTTTTCAAGGAAAAATTAGAAATGTGTAGTGAGTAAACAAAAGGCATAATATTTTCGTCATTTTTCTCAATGCTACGTGCACCTGTTTGTTTTGTATTCTCATAGAATAATCTTCCATCAGACGCTGTCTGAGTTTGCACACGTTTTCAATAACCATTTTGTTTTGCTTGTGAAAAAAATTGTTAAAGGAGTTTGGAGACTGATGCCAATTCATGGACAGAATTGAAAGCTTCACCAAGCCGCGTGAACGACTCCATCTTGGCCTAGTGCCATTATAATTGAGACAGTTTAATCCTGCAGGGTATGCAATAATTATCGGAGAAGTTTTTAGGCGACTAAAATAAATTAATATAAATACTCATGTAAAGTGTAAGAAGTAAAATTTATGAAAGGAATTTTTTAAATATGTTTACGTATTTTTTTTTAAATGTAATCCTTCTAAATAAATAAAATGTTGAGTAAATTAGTCGCGGGGCATTGTGAGGATGGATATAGGGGAAACACGACTTCCACGTGGCGCTGAAAAAAGGTGCGTATTAGATTTACTAGCAGTTAGAAATTTAGCCGGGAAAATGGGAAGAGAGAGAAACGTTGAAGTGAAAGAAAGCAAGATACGAATGGGGTAGCCTTGCAATTCGCCAAAACGCCTCTGCCATTCTCTCTCTCTTATTCTCCAATTAGCAAATTATGAGATACAGAAGCAAAAAGATAGTTGGGATGGTGGCGATGAGACTTCGTCAACGTAGTCAATTGCTTCTCGAAAACAGCTATTTTGAGGATTACCTGCTCTTTTATAAGAACTACCTCTCCCCCTCTCCCGAGTCGCCTTCGCTTTCCACAGGTAAATATCTGCATTTGTTTTCATACCCCCTCCATTACGTGATTTTACTGTTCCTTTCATAAGAAATTTTTGGATATATTTTTTTGGTTTTCCTTTTTAATATTTCTGTTTCTGATATCATACTTCATTCACTATCAATCTGGTTTAATTAGTAAGGTTTGATTATTCTGAAATTGAATAATGGAACTGGAGACTGGTTTTATAAGATCATTGTGCAATTTTGCGTTTTTTTTCAGTTAATAATATCGGTTTTTTGATAACTTTTTGTTTACGTGCATATTAATAAATTACTTGTTGGTGGGATTGCAGGCGGGACATTTGGGAGTCCTTTGTTTTCCGTTTGTATGATATGAGTGCTTGCTTCTTCTGTTGCCCTTTGCGTCGTCTCCCGTAAAGCCAGTAGAAGAAATTACTTCAAGCGGCACCATGTCTGGACCTTTGTCTCCCAAGTCAGGTAAACTAATTTAGGAGACATTTGGTATGACGGCATTTTTTATGTCAATTTTTTTTCCAGCTCTCTTGATAATAAAATCAGTTGCATTTCCATCGGGTCAGAAGCTATTAAAATTTTACTACAATGCAAGAGGTTAAGACCAAAATTTCATGCATTTACCGTAGAAAATCAACCATTAGGGAATTGCACTTCCATGGTGCATTGCAGACGGTGCATCCTGTCTGCACATTAGTTGAATCAACATTTGGACTTGAAGCGCAGACAAAATACTGGTCCATCCCAAACCTTGTGGTGAAATGAGCTCTTGAACACTTGATCAATGAGGCATTGATCCTATGTCAAGAAAACAATTCCCCTAAAAATTTAAGCTGTTGGTAGAATAACCAAGGAATAGTTTTGATATATGTCTCTAACAAGGCAGTTACATATAATCTTTTCTTTGGTAGGCGACACAGTGCAATTGATAATATTATTAAAATATCTTTTATCTAATGGTTAAATATAATTACAATTTTATGCTTGCAGCTGGGTCTTTTAAGAAGAGAGCAATGACTGCCTCAAATAAATTCAGGAGTTCTTTGTCGAGAAAGGGTAGGAGATCTAGCAAGGTCATGTCTGTTGAACTTGAAATTGAGGATTTTCGTGATGCTGAAGAATTGGAAGCTGTTGAAAAGTTCCGTCAAGCTCTTATATTGGAGGAATTACTCCCTGCTAAGCACGATGATTATCATATGTTGCTCAGGTCACTTTTCTTTCTCTGGTTTTAGTTTATCATACAAATGCATGGTTCGAGTTGCACTAATTGCTGTAACCTTTCACATCATGCCATTAAAATAAGAGCTTGAAAATTGTTGATGACATTGCTTGTAAGTGAGTGATATTAGAACATTTCTATTTCTCAGTTTACAAAGGGTACTTAATCTATGCTTCTATCTTGTTTTACAGATTCTTGAAGGCCAGGAAATTTGATATGGAGAAAACAAAGCAAATGTGGTCTGACATGCTCCGGTGGAGGAAGGAATTTGGTGCTGACACAATTGTAGAGGTATATGTTACCACTTAGCACAATGTTTCGTGAGGATTAAGGGTAATTATTGATGTTATTATACACTTATCCTTGCCCCCCTATCTTGTTTTGTTTCCACCAAGACTGTATCACAATTTCTTTACCAGTGTACTTTTATTGAGCTACATTTTTTATTTATTTATTCTCTGTTCCATTTTTACTAGGTTTTTGATTTCAAGGAACGCAATGAAGTCTTACAATATTATCCCCAAGGGCATCATGGAGTAGATAAAGATGGACGACCTGTGTACATTGAGAGATTGGGCATGGTAGACAACACCAAGCTGATGCAAGTGACAACCATGGATCGCTATGTTAATTACCATGTACAGGAGTTTGAGAGGACATTTGATGTAAAGTTCCCTGCTTGTTCAATTGCTGCAAGGAGGCACATTGATCAAAGTACAACCATCCTGGATGTGCAAGGAGTGGTATGCATGAGAAATAGTCAATTATATGCCAAGATTGAAGTTGTAATTTAAAAAATGTAGACAATTGATCATGGCTCAGCAAAATGACAATCTATAAGTGGTTCGCAACCTTTTGGGTGGTAGATAGTATTTTAATTACTTAAAATGAACCCTCATTTCTGAGGAAGAGAAAATTGGAAAATATGGAAAGATAATAAACCCTATAATCTTGAATTATTGCTACAGGGGCTTAAGAACTTCAACAAATCTGCTAGGGAGCTCGTTTCTCGCATTCAGAAGATTGACGGTGACAATTATCCAGAGGTATGATTTTCTCATTTGGTTAGAGTTACCATTCAGTTTTTGTTCTGAATAAGTGAATACATATTGTGAATTACAAAGTTGTAACACCATGAAATGCTTCACTGCAGACCTTGAATCGCATGTTCATCATCAATGCTGGTTCTGGATTCAGAATGTTATGGAGCACTGTGAAATCCTTCCTTGATCCTAAGACCACAGCAAAAATACATGTGAGAATAGAACTTGTGCTAAATCTGCTTGTTTTGTCAGGAAAATAGAATTAATCACTTGAAACTTATAATTCATCAGGTTCTTGGCAACAAGTATCAGAGCACTTTGCTTGAAATTATTGATGAAAGGTGAGTTTGTGAATGAGGGATTTATTGTGCAGTATTTTGAATGCGTTATTTTTCGAGTACTTTCAGACATTTTTCGCTGCCTAATTTTTATTATCTATCTTAAAGTATTCCTATAACACTCACTAAAGATTATTGAGAAGCTTCATCTATCCATTGGTTTTGCTTTGCCAGCGAGTTGCCAGAGTTTTTAGGAGGCACTTGTACCTGTGCTGATCAAGGAGGCTGTATGCGTTCTGATAGGGGCCCATGGAAGAATGAAGAAATATTGAGGGTGGGTTGCAATTCTTTTCTATTTTTCTGCTTTTGCCCTTGCTTCTCTTTATATTATTTCAGTTCATACTTTTTGTGTTCCATGTATATTAGCAACCTTATGTATTTGATATATGGACTTGCAGATGGTTAAGAATGGTGATCATAAATGTTCAAGAAAAAGTGAGTCTCATGTCATGGAAGAGAAGACAATTTCTGAGACGGTGTCTGAGGAAATGCCTACCAGGGACCATATCAGTAACACACAAACGGCTCCTGTTTGTGATGAGGTATGCTAATACCTATGCATAAACTTGTTAGAAAACAAAAGCCGTGTGTTTATTCAGCTTATAGGTTAAGCTCTTAGACTTGTGTAAACGTAACGAAGCAATAAGAATTGTACTTGCACTAATATGTTGAATAATCTGATACATGTATACTTGCACTAATATGTTAACTTGAGTGGATTTTACTCTTAGATATGCGCTTTTTCCTTTTGTCTTTTTTAAAACATTATGCAGGTTTTGTGTGGTATGTTTTGGTAATTTCATGTGGCCGTAGGTTTACACAGAAAGCATTATGTGCAGCTCTTAGAACATATAGACCCTTCTGAACATAAGTTTGTAGGTTTTCTGGGCTCCCTCATCATTATTATTCTCCTAGCATTTTATTTTATTTTATTTTATTTTACCTGTTTCCTCAGTTTTAAATTTCTGAAGATTATAAAATAACTTACCAGGTCCCTTCTATTAAATCTCGCAAGTATGAAGATGTTGTCCTAGTGGCTGATAAAACAGCTTTGAAAAAAATTGAAGAGAATGACACATTGGCAGTATCAAAAGGTATCTGATGGATAGAAAAGTTTTCTTCTTGTGACTCTATTGTATTTCATATTCCTTGTTTACAATATTAAATGCTTAAAAACGCAGAAATGAGAGAAAAGCATGCTTAATCCCCCCTTCCTTTAGCAAATCATTCCTCCTCTGGTGGAATCATGCCTTTGATTAGCTTTTCCTGGGGTTTAAAGCAATCTGCAGTTAATTTGCTTGCAGTTACACTCATTACTCTTTTTTTGTAAATCTCATTTATGATTCCTAAAAATGTTTGAATTCTACTTCTGTCTTTTCTATGCATCCTGACGTCTTTCTCTTGCCTTGCCATTTGTTATCTGAATACACATGCGTCTCCTTTTACCTTGTAGCTGGAGTGGATTCTTTCGCCATGATTGCTGATTCATTGAAGATTCATGAAAAAGTAAATTCCCAGATTTTCACTGGCGTCATGGCATTTGTTATGGGTATCGTTACCATGGTCAGAATGACACGAAACATGCCTAAGAAGCTCACTGATGCCAACTTCTACTCCAATACTGCTTCCTCTTTTGACAAGATGTATAAAGGACAGGCTCCTTCTGACCAACCTATGCCTTCCATCTCTGCTGAGGAGTTTATGGCTGTGCTGAAACGCATGACTGAGATAGAAGAGAAAATGATATCCATGAATATACCTGCTACCATGCCGCCTGAGAAGGAGGAAATGCTGAATGCTGCTATAAGCCGAGCCGATGCATTGGAGCAAGAACTTATGGAGACCAAGAAGGTAAATATAGTTGATTCCTATGATGCAGCAGCATCATAAACCAAAGATCATGCTTGTTTTTCTGCATGACATTTCCATCCAATGAATTTAGCTCCATTGACTAAGCAATGCTATTTTTTATACTAGTTTTGTTCCTTCATCCATTTAAGAGTATTGTATTTGCTCTTCAGGCTTTGGAGGCGTCACTCGCCAAACAAGAGGAGCTTTTAGCTTATATTGAGAAAAAGAAGAAGAAGAAAATGGTATGCTCTCCGTACTGTAACTTTGCTATACAGTATTTGTTTATCGAATGCTATCTGATTCTGGGCCTTTGTCGTTTGCCTTTGTAATGCAGTTTGTCTGGTGAGGGAGATATTGTGGATGCGGACGATACGCCATAGCAAAGTGATGTGTAGTTTGCGAAGACCCCTGGATGCTCTCTGTCCATTATTATTTCATAGATGTACATTAGTGCTTGCTTAGTATTATATATAAATAATATAGAGGAAAGATCCGTTTATATTGGATGAATTTAAAATTAAATTTATATAATGATTTTTTTTTACATCATTTATTATTGAGTTAAAATCTTCTTATGAAAATGATGCCAATTTTTTTTTTGTCAAAAAATTAGTATATGAACCAACGTGATAGTTATCTATAAAGTAAAAGAACTTATATATCACCAACCCCTAGAAACCCCCCCCCCCCCCTTTTTCTTTTCCTAATAACAACAAAGCATGATTTATGTATGTGCTAAATTTCTCAATCGTGTTTGTACTACGCTGCTTCGTGGAAATGACGCAACTTCTTTTGAAAGCAAAAACACATTCGATCAATGTCTTGTACAAAGGAATTAGAAGTAGTAGCATTAATGGAGTTTCAATGTGAAATGAAAACCAATGTGCTTAATACAAGAATTGAGGGTAAAGAGGAAGTAATAAAACTCAAATTGTTTCCAATTCTATCTTACCATACAAATGGGCAAACGTCATGGAAATGTGATGTGTAGGAGACCTGATGATTCTGTCTTTAATTTTCAGTTAGAACGGTTTGTTGAGAAATGAATTGAACTTGGGATATTACAATTGCGGCTTGAGCTGAGATTATATTATCGCTCACAGTGACATCAGTTCAATGAATTTGCTCCAACTTTGTCAATCTGTTATAATATTAAAAAGGGATAGGACAATATCTAAGGTACTGCTTGGTTTTGTGTATTGGAGCTATTCCTTGTTTTTTAGTTGTCAAAGCTGAGACCATGGTTCTCAGAATATATAGGGAGGAGAGCGGAACTGCTAAGACAGTCCCTTTATATTATATATAAATAATTAAGTCTAATGAGACATCGTCCAATGTGGCTGTAGTTTAGTGGTAAGAATTCCACGTTGTGGCCGTGGAGACCTGGGCTCGAATCCCAGCAGCCACATGACTTCAGGTTTTTTTTTTCATTTATATTTACGCAGAGTGAAATTAAAAGCGCAACCTATGCAACTCATTAGAGCGGGCAAAGCAACTCTGGAGCAAGAAGAATGGCGGCCGGCGATGGTGAACAGCCTAGAAAAAAATGGCGGTATACATGGGAAGCACAGTCCCATATCCCGACGCTTCGGTTGTTGCTTTTCGCCAGAGACGCTAATCCCTCTCTTCAATGCCACAATCTAAAGGTTCATCTTGATCTCTCTCTGTCTCTGGTGGTTGTGAGCTGGTTTGAGGATGCCCTAGTCTCACTTAGGGTTCCAATCCCAAGGGTTTTAGTCGACCGTGAATCGCCGCTAAGTTTTCGAGCATTGGATAATCACATTGAAGTGAAGCTCCTCCTTCTTCTGCCGGTCGACCATCCCATTGTCTCGAGCCTCGATTCTGTGTTGAATCTATCTGAGGACCGAGAAAATGTATTGCCTGATGTGTCAAAGCCTCTCGTAATGGAATCTGGTAATCTAAAAGTGTTACTTGAACTGTTTATTTTAATCAAATTCGGATTTTTCTAAAGATTTTTTTCGATTAAAATTTATGCATGAGCTGGCTTGAAATTATGTGATTTTTGGTTACTGATTGTATGTTTGCATAAGTACAATTATCATTTTTATATTCAGAATCACAGTAGTTACGTGAAAAAAGAGAGGAACGAGATGCTTCTGATTCTGCTTTTTTGTTTTTTTGGTTTGGTTCAGATGTTAAAAATTTATCTTCCGAAGGCGCTGTTCACTTTTACTGCAGAAATTGCTCATTCAAATTGACTAGAAGGCCTCTCAGGTAGGTATATATTCATTTATTCCTTATCCAGTATCACTGTTGAGAATTCGTAGTGACCTACAGACTTATTTGGTATATGGGGTTGAAATCAATCAGCAAATTGGTAGACAGTTGCATATCTTACTGAAAGTAACAGGGCCTACTGGCCTAGTATTTTAGAATTTTAATTCTGTTAAGATTTTAATTTTCTCAATTTTCTTTCACATCACTTATTTAGGAGTTTTATTGAAATGCCATCAATCAATTGGCGAGAGGTGGCTGACAACTGGTTTGGGGCTTGTTGTTGTTCATTTGGAGGCATAAGTGAGAAGCTGGTGATAAAATATGCAAATTCTTATACATCTGCACCGGGGATATGCCTATTAAGCTCTACATCTATAACTCTTTGCAAGGATGATCTTGTGGAATATAACTTTCCTGAATGGGGTGGACAACAAGAGAGTAATTCTGAATCAGGTAAATCCGGAGATGATGGTGTTATCAAAGCTAGGATAAATTCTGAGATATATGAGGAAATATCTCCAACCTGCGGTGATGCTGGTAAAATTATCAATAATTCTGAGGAGAATTCAAGTTCTGCAAATTCTGAGAATGAAAATCTTCCTGTGAACTTCAGATATGAAGTTGCTAAGAATAAATCTAATCATGATGGCTTATCTCATTCATCCCCAGACTCATATGTCACTGAAGATATGGCCATAGCTCCTAGTTGTTGTGCTCATATGATAAGCGGTCTTCCTATTACTGGTAATGAAGACAGCAAACATCCTTTCTATGAAACTACTGGAAAGGAACCTAGAGCAACAACAGCCATGGAAATTCTAGCAAATCAGAAGTCTTTCCTCAATGGGTTTCTTGAAGACGTTTTCATGGCAAGATCTTCCAATCTTTCAGGAGATATTGATTGGTGTGAATTTATGTGCCCTCAATGCATGTCTCTTCTTGGAGTCTACCCATGTTGTAAGGGCCAAACGCCTGTAGATGGAGGAGTACGATTGTTCAAATGTTATATTTCAACCTGTTCGCCAGTTGGAGGATGTGGGGACCTTTCCAGGTTAGCAAAGAGTGGCCTATTGTGTTTTTATTTTATGAATTCTTTTATCATAAAATGAAAAAAATGACTAAATTTTGTGCCCTTGTATTCCATTTGCGGCTGACAGTGAAATGTGAAAAAATAGCTCTGATAAAATATATGATTCTTGGACTTCCTGTAGTGTAAATTTGACATCTTGGTTGATAGTTTGATTCAATTAGTCAGCTTATTGTATAAATAAGTGAATGTAGTAAATAATAATTGGGTCATAAAAAAAGAAGCATATGGAGAAAAGCTAGTAATTATTTCTTTTAACAATAAGATGGAAAAGATGCTGTTTCAGTGACCAACTTTAGGTCTTTTTTCTGTGTGTGTGTGTGTCTGTCTCTGTGATTTTCTTCCTGCCTTTTTCTTCCTTCAAACAATTTATTAGTTTTGCATATATGTGAACTTTAAGGATTGTCATGCAAAGGTTTTACCAATGTCATGCAGTTATTCTTCATTATCCACAGTTGCTTTAACTTTGTTAATTATAGAAGAGTTGGCAGTTGAAGAATAAGGTCTCGTCATTCTTGAAGGTTCATAGTTTGTATATATTATTGATTAATTCAGGATGAAAGGGCAAAAGAAACTTATCTGAGATATGCTGTTTCTAGATCCTGTGCGAGACTGCACCCACCTTGTAATTCCAGACTATTTTTTTCTTTTGCATTCCTGGTAGTGACATAAGCCATGAATAATTAACAGAATAATAATTAAAAGGGGAACAAGGTGAATTTATGTTTATTTTGAAGTTGTTGAATACTGTTAACGCATTATTTTTGCTACCAGGAAGTATACAGTGGAAAAGATGTTTGCAAATAAGCTAATGGAGTGTGCCAATGATGAATCATCATTTCGGTTTGTGGTTATAGATCTCAAAACCAAATCCCCTGCCCTGCAAATCATTCTCATAAATCCAGATACTTGGTCATGTTCTGGTGATTGTTCTGTCCCAGAGGATACCCAAGTTCCTAAATTACAACTACTGCCCGTCATCAAGGTTTTTTTTTCTGAGTGCAGCACTGCAACAGAGTTTCAGTTAAGGTTGGTTTATCAAGTTCTCTCTCTTATTATAATAGATAAGTTAATTGAAAAAAATTGTAAAGTTTGAGATGATAGCTGCTTTATAAATTATGTGATGACAATTTTCCGTTTGAGCTTTGATGTTTCTCACTTCTGTTCCTCAAAACTCTTCTCTTTGAAAGCAGTTTGTCTTCCACAATGAGACTTCATTAACTAACTCCGAAGGAGATAATAACTGAACAAACAAATATGTGCATTGTCCTAGATAGAAGACCATGGTACTTTGAAATAGGAATCGTGATTTGCTGCCTTAGAACTTTCGAATAAGCAGCAAATTCATCCAACAATCAATAGTACTGCCAACTAGACCGGGGTAACATAGAATTCTCCTTTGAATAATGAATGATCTATGTATATCTTTGGTAATTTTTGCTTCCTACAACATGTTTAGTGCAGGATAGTGGTTAGTGTTCTTATGAGTAATGCTACAATTTGTGCAGGATGATAGAGGACTGGACAACAAGGAATTCAGCTGAAAATATTTTCATGCTGGCTGGTCTAATAAAAGAATTGGTGGGGTCATTGTTGTCAGCAAAGGATATGTATCCAGCTTCATATGCATCCCTTCAGGGTTTATTTTTGTCATCTTTGCAACGGTAGCAATCAACTCAACAACTAACATTTTGTGATGCAGTCTGACTTGTATGCCTGAGTAAAGCATGATGGATTTTCTCTACAATATTAACGAGGCCAAACGAATTTCAGGTAGCACGGGAATTGTACAGAAACTCAGTCAAGCGAATTAAGAATCGAGAGCCGGTATACACTTAAATTTTATAATATATAGTGTTCTAAATTTGAGAGATGCATAATTTTAGAAAAACACTTTAATTGGTCACCAATTGGTGGCATCTAATCTGTATTATGGGCCAGGCAATTACCTATACAAGTTCATCATGCAGCCCGATATACACGGTCCAACCGGTGACGACAAAGATCCATTAGGCTCCTAAGGGTGCAAAAGACGGAATGGAAGTCCGAAGAAAATGTTTGGATTAGAACTAATGAAGATCAGATTGCAGCACGAACAAAAATGGCTTGACGCAGACAGCAGGCATTTCTTTTTTTTTTGGGTACAAAAGGAGCCAAAAGACTAAATGAAAACAGAGTGGGAAGTACTTGCCCCCCTCATATCTTGGAGTAAAAGCACACCCAGATTTCCTGGGGAAGTCTCCAAGACATGAAGTCCAAGCTTAGTCTTATGGGCTTTTATAGCAAATCAGTCTGCAATCTTGTTCTCCTCTCTTAAGCAGTGTTGGATGTGCACTTTCCAGTCTCTATCCAAGAGCTTTTTAATCTGGAACACCACTCCATGGGATTTGTAATTGTAGTCTTTCGAGCATAACCCAACAGTTTTCTTTGAATCTGATTCAAATATCACGTCTCTGAATTCTCTTTTTTAAGCTACGTCAAGTGCTGTTAAGAGTCCTCATAGACGCTACAGAAATCAATTCTTGTGAAGCTTAGATTCACTCCCCCACTGTATTCCTAATCACTCCTCCTGCACTTGCTGAGCCAGAATTACGAACCGAGTCATTCACATTAATGTTCACTTGTTGTCTCAACCGGGGGTTATTCTCTTCCTAGGCAACAGGCATTTCAGAAAGAAATGCCCGAGCATCCGGCAGTGCTGGTTTGACTACTCATTCTGTAGTATCAGAATGTCACATCCCCCAACAAAAATCATGACACTGAATCCATACTGTTAAAGAGATAGTAATTGTTGTGTTAGTGGTCAGCAGTAGAAGCCTCATAAGTTGAGTCAGCAGATGCAGAAATCTCTTGACCGTCTGTCATGGATGGAATAACAGCTATAGCTGGAGTCCTCAACTCCTTCTTATAGGCATTACAAATGATAGGCTTTTTGACAGTTTTGGATTTATCAAATAATATCAACGCATTTCTTTTAGTTAGGAACAAATAAAATCTAGATCTGAGATTGTATATAGGGTTCCACAAAGAGAGAGAGATGGTAAATAGGTGGCTCAGAGGACAAAACAGAGATACACGAATTTAGCTTTTTCTTATTTCCTTATATTATTGTTCACCAAATCATCAAGTATTTAAATTTGAACTTCTGCAGATTTCTATGAAGTTTAGAGGAGCCAAATTCCATCTTTAAAATTAAACATCAACGGAACAATTAACTTATCATTTGTACCAGTGTTGTAAAAATTAAATCAAATTGGTTAGTTGTATAATGATCAATTTGATTTAACTCTTAAAATTCTTCACAAAAAATCAGTTAAAAAATTGATAGAACAATCACAAGATTAAAAAAAAAAAGCCAACTAGAACTGTTTAAACAATTTTATTTGTTATTTTTTTATTATCAAAATGACACTATTTTAACTATTTGTAAAATGATTTTAAACTCAAAATAATTTTTTTAGTTATTTTTATATTAATAATAATTATACATATATTTTAATTTTTTTTCTTAAAAATATTATTATAATAACTTTTATTGATTATTAAGTATTGTATTACATGAATATATAACATATAATATAGAGTTGTTAATAAAATTTTAAATTAGTTTTATATAATTAAATTTTAATATATCATATTTTATAATATAAAAATTTTTAAAAATATATTATATATTTTACTATAATATTTTAGTATAATTCAATTGCAGTTCAACAATAATTTAATAAACTGTGAAATACTCATTTTGTTGATTCAATCACCAATTTAATTCTTAAAACATTGATTTATACTATATATTACTTACAACAAATTAAAAATTATTTTAAAAAAAATTTGCTGCTCATAAACGACAACGTTTTAGTATGCAAGTAAACGACGTGACTAAACCAAGCCAGATGAGACGACTCGGCGTACGTGCCCTTATGTATACGCCTACCGTTTTTCTTCGTTACCTGATTCCCGAGTGATTCTGGTACCAATAGACGTAGAATGCATTTGCAAAATTGAGTGAGTTGGTGCAGCATCTGTGGCAGTGTATGCTTGAAAATCTGAAGCAACGCTGACAGTGAGATACTGTGGAAAAATGCATCATTCGACAACGTTAATAATTTTGGGCGTAGGTCGGTTTGCCATTTTAACCTCTTGTCTAGTCTTTTATCTTTCGATTTGAATTCTTACCGGACATATTGTTAAAGCACAGTGATTTTTAATTCATTTCAGCTGTTCTTTCTCAGACACTCTGGGTGGCTTCAGTTGTAATGCCGAGTTCCAATTGCTATGCTTTCAATAACTCTAGTCACCTTGTTGATTTCGTATCCTTCATTCTTTACATACTTTGGCATCCTTTCACATGCTCTTTCAAGGTCGATAATCGATTTAATTTTCGATATTAGTTGTTAATTATTTACTTACGTTTTATATGCTTGGTGGAATCCATAGTTTTCTGTTGGATGAAGTTGTTATTGCTTAACCCGCTTATCAGAGTAGCTGGATAGGGCACCCTTTTGAGTATGATGGAAAGGTAATGCTCTCAAGTAGTTGTTAATATGTTTATAGATATCTCAAGCCGTTCTTATATATGAATAATTTTGTTCACATAAGTTATTCACTTTGCCCTGATTCAGGACTCTGACTTGGTGGTTCGATTTTGCAAAGATGTAGAGAGTAGATCACAAACGGTAGTCCATGTCACCATGCTTTCAAGTACTTCGTTGTTGTGTGCTTATCTTTGTTTCCTTTTCTGGCTTGTGCATATAATAGCATGTCTTTTTCCATCTGATGCAGAACATGCTCAGTTGTTCAGTGTTGAATTGCTTTTTAGATCTTCTACTTGTAATCCTTGTAAACCTGATACACCATCTGTTTAAAGATGTAAACATGAATGGCCTGGAAAGTTATATTTAAAAATAATAATTGCTCAAGCACTCTTTTGTTTTATGATTAATGTGCTCTAATAGATGGTTAACTAGCAAGTTGCAAATCTGTACTGAATAGGTCTCTTGTTGAATATTTGAATATTTATTCTTCTGTTTCCTAATTTGTTGTAACTGTTAATGAGTGATTAAAGAGTTGTTATTTTTTTAGTATTAAAGGAATAATGATTCTTAAAATCATAGAGATTAATCTTAGACTGTTGTGAATAAGGTGTGCATATATATTTGATCATTGTATATACTGATTAATCAAGTAAATAATATTAAAAAAAAAATTCCTTCCATCTATACTTCTCTTCCCCTACGGTTTTTCTTGTGTTTATAGTATCAGAGCCTTAGTTACCTAAACTAAGGGAAACACAACGCAGTAGACGCTAGCCTCGATGCCCTTTGCCCTTATTCCAGCAAGCGTCGCAACCTGTACCTATTCTTGTAAGCAGACTTGACGAAGGATGATGACACAGACCAGAGTTTGGACAAGTCCACCTCTACGACATTTAGTGTAAGTGCTGGTGTGAGCAAGCTGCTGGGTTTTGTATACTTTAGTGAGTCCCTCATACAATTAACGATACACAAATTGAACGAGAAGAATTATTTGAAATGGTCGTATTTTGTGAAGCTGATCATTGACGGCAAAAGAAAGCTAGACTATCTCATTGACGAAGTTAAAAATTGATCTTTCGTGGCATAGTTGAAAGTTCGAAAATTCTTTTGTGATTGCATGGTTAGTCAACTCTATGGATGTGTCAATTGCTAAGACTTATTTTTTTCTCCCTAGTATAAAAGATGAGTGGGATACAGTAAAAAAAAAGTACTCTGACCTTGAAAATTCATTTCAAATCTTTGAATTAAAAACTAAACTGTGGCAATTCAAACAAGTTGAATGAGAGGTCACGATGTATTATAATGAGACGAAGTCGTTATAGTAGGAATTAGATCTCTACTATGACAATGATTGGGCCTGTAAGACTGGTGGTGTTTGGTATTTGAAACGATTGAAAAATGACAGTGTGTGTTCTTAGCAAGTTTGAATAAAAGTTTAGATGAAGTCAAGGGTAGAATCTTTGGGAGAACACCTTTACCATCAATCAAGGAGGTGTTGCAGATGTTAGACGAGAGGAAGGCTGACACAAAATAATGATGGGTGAAAAGAACACATTTAATATGGAAGTTTCTACTCTTGTTACCAAGAATAATCAAAATTTCCCTCAGCCACAAGCCTTGTCAAATAAAAAGGGTGAGAAAATATGGTGTGGCTATTGCCATAAGTTGAGACATTTCCTATGAAACTTGCTAAAATTTACATGGAAAACCAGCCTATTGGAAATAGAGAAATTCTAACCAGCTCAACCGTGATTTCAAGACTTTCCAATCAAGCATTGAGAAAAATAATAGTGCTAAAGTTACGTTTGTGACACTAATTTTCAGTAAAGAACCGTTGGAACAAATGTATAGAATTTTTCAGTCCACTCAATTCTCAAATATTGCTTCACCTTCTTGTTCTTTAGCCCAATCAAGTAATTATTTTCAATATGCTATTTTAAATGTGTATGCTATTCTTCAGTTTTCTTTAATAATAGATTTAGATTCCACTGATCATATGATAGGTTGTTTTAAATTGTTTTATTCTTATAGTCCTTGTGTAAGAAACAAAAAATTAAGATAGCTGATAGTACTTTTATGGATATTGTTGGGAAAAGGCCAATAGTTATTTCAAAAAAATTTGTTCTTCGTAGTGTTTTTCATGTTCCAAATCTTTTTTGTAATATTTTGTCTATTAGTAAGCTTACCTAAGATTTTAGATGCCGTGCTAAATTTCTGTCAGATCATTGTGATTTTCAAGAGTTAGAAACGGAAAGGATGATTAGTAGTGCTAAAGAGGATGGTAGTCCTTATTACTTTGATGATTGGATTACTTTGTGTAAGCTAGCTCAAGTCTTAAGTCATGTTATAGTTTTAATAATAGTGAAATAATGTTGTGGTATCGTAGGATAGGCTATCTTAGTTTTTGATATTTAAAGTATTTATTTTCAAACTTACTTTGGAATGAAAATTTATCATCTTTTCAATATAATGTATGTCAATTAGCCAAGCATCATCGTGCATCATTTCCTATTCACCTATACAAAGTATTTGCACTTTTTAGTATCATTCATAGCGATGTATGGGGACCACAACGAATATCAACCATTTCTAAAAAAATATGATTATTAACTTTTATTGATGATCATATACGATTAAGTTGGGTATACCTTCTTAAAGATAAATTTGAAATAGGACATGCTTTTATAACTAACCAAAATCCAAATTTTTAGAAGTCGCAATGGAAAAGAATACTTTAATAAAGTTTTGGACACATATTTCGTAGAAAAATGAATTATTTATCATAATTCATGCACTGACACCCCTCATCAAAATAGGATAGCAGAAAGAAAGAATAAACACTCTTAAAATTAGCTAGATCCTTGAAATTTATCACCATGTTGTCTAAATACTTGTGGGGGGGAGGCCATCTTTATTGTTACCTATTTTATTAATAGGGTGCCGTAAAAAATTTAAAACTTTGAGATGCCACTGGTAGTTTTCAAAAAGACTTTTCCACTATCACACATCACTTAAAATTTACCTCTTAAATTTTTTTGATGTGTTGCCTTTGTTTACATACACAATCATAATATATATAAGTTAGACCTACGAGCATTAAAATGTATTTTTCTTTTGTATTCACCTACCTAAAAAAGGTATAGATGCTTTGACTTAAAAAAAAAAATTTTGTTACCATAGACGATATGTTTTTTGAGTCTCAAAATTTTTTCAACACTCTTCTTCATGGTGAGTGAGTGTGAAGACTTGTATTTTGAATATGAGACTGATGACATAGATAAAACAAACTTTGAGGTTGTGTTTGATACTTTAAATATTGAAGAACAGTATCCTACTATGATGCTGGAACATAATTTAAAAACAATAGATGAGGCACGTCTCAATAATAATAAGATGTTTAGAACTCCAAGTAATAAAGACGTAACTATACTCCTACAATATCAAGTATTTGATTCAGAATCAAAGTATGAGAATCCTGGTAAACTTTTTGAGGTTGAATCTCTTGATATTCCTATTGCTATTAGGAACGGTGTTAGAGCATGTATTCAACATCTCCTTTCAAATTTTGTGTCATATTAAAACTTATCCCCATTCTATTATGCTTTTAGCTCACATTTGTCAAAAGTGGATATATTTAATTTTGTATAGGAAGCTTTAAGGGTTTCCAAATAGAGGAAGGCTGTCTTTGAGTAAGTGGAGGTATTGGAGAAGAATGAGACATGAGGGAGAGTGCACCTACCAGAGGAAAATTGATAGTTGACTGTAAATGAGCATTGATCGTGAAGTTCAGTTCAAACAGATGTTTAAAATGGTATATAACAGAATTAGTGGCAAAATGTTATACATAGACCTATAGAGTGGCTTATTAAGAGACATTTGTTCCATTAGCAAAACTAAATATTATTTTGTGTACTATTGTTTGTAACTATGAATTTGGATTGACCCTTGTATCAAGTGAATGTCAAAAATGCATTTCTCAATGCAAAGTTGGAAGAAGAAGTGTATATGAATGTACTTCCCAGGTTTGAAGACAAATTTTCAGAAAAAAGTGTGCAAATTAAAAAAAATTCCTTTATGGTAACTTGATAGATTTACCAAGTTCGTCAGAAGATAAGGATATAGGCAGAGGCAATCTGACCATACTATGTTTGTTAAACATATAGGTGGAGAAAATATAACAGTCCCGATTGTATATGTAGACACCATCATACTCATGGAAAAGGATGATAATGAGATAGATGGATTGAACAAATTTCTTGCATCAAAATTTGAGATTAAGGATTCAGGTCTTTTACACTATTTCCTGGCATGAAAGTTGCTAGATCTATACAAGGTATTTTTGTGTCTAAAAAAAAAAATCCCAGATCTATTAGAATAAACAAGGATGAGTGACTGCAGATGAGTGATTCACCTATGGACCCAAATCCAAAGTTTGGGAAAAATCTCAGATGGAGTATTAGTTGACAAGGGTCAATATCAATGTCTTGTAGATAAACTCATTTACTTCTTTTATACAAGGCCAGATATTGCCTTCGCAATTATTGTGACGAGTCAGTTTATGCACTCACCATACATGGAACATCTGGAGGCAATCATCCTAAGGTGCTTGAAAAGTTTGCTTGATAGAGACTTGTTGTTTAAAAAGAGTGATCAAAGGAGTATAAGGGTATTCACCATGTAGATTAGACAAAGTTAGTGTTTGATTGAATATCATTGTACATTTTTTCGGAAAAACTTAGTCACTTGATAAAGTAAAAAACAAAATGTAGTAGCACGTAGTAGTATTGAAGTTGAGTTTAGAGCCATAGCTAATGAAGTATGTGAAGTGTTATGGATTAAAAGACATTTTGAAAAATTGAGACTTGATATAAAAGCACCAATGTGATTGTTTTGTTATAATAAATTAGTCATCAACATAGCAAGTAATCAAGTTTATCATGACCGTACTAAGTACAAAGAGATTAACAAACAATTTATTAAGGAGAAGTTAGAAAGTGGAGTCATCTATATGCCTTTTGTTACCTCAGAACAATAAACAATTGACTTGTTAACTAAAGTTCATTTCAGAACAAAATTTGAAGAGTTTATTAGCAAGTTGGGTATGATTATTATCTATACTCCAACTTGAAGGGGGTGTTGAATATTCGAATATTTATTTTTCTGTTTCCTAATTTGTCGTAACTGTTAGGAAGTGATTAGTGAGTTATTATTTTTCTAGTATCAAAGGATAATGACTCTTAAAATAATGGATATTGATCTTAGATTATTTTGAATAAGGCGTATATATTTATCTAACCCCTGTATATACTAATTAATCAAGTAAATACTATTAAAAAAATTCCTTCCATCTCTGTTTCTCTGCCCCCCATGGTTCTGCATGTGTTCACCTCTCAAGTTTACTTTTTTGTCATTCCTTCTTCAAAGAATTTAAGGGCTGAACAGGATAGTTTATCTTAGTTCTATGTGGGTTTTTCCCCTCATGCTTTGTGTCAAGGGGTTTCTTGAACAAATATGCAGATGGTTTGAAGAGCTCTTTTGAGCTGATGTATATTTACTTATTTCCTTGTGCTCATCATTTACTTAATTTAGGAGGTTCCTAATACTCCTGTCTTGTTTTCGAATTTTCTTTTAATAATTATTCTTTAAGGAAAAAAAAAGGAAAATAATCATGGACTTATTTTCAATTTTGAGAATGTGGTGACTAAATGTTCACTTGAGTTGTTGGAAGAGGCCCTGGTACTGGTGGATCTTATATCTGACATAGATTTACTTAAATTCAAATTCCAATCATGTTACAAATTAAGACAATGCAGTGTGTGTATAATGAATAATTCTTGCTGAGTACTTGGGTTTTCTTGTATCCTATATTTTTGCAACAAAGTGTATCTGGTAGTGTATGTGCATTTTCTTTTCTGCAATTTGTTCATTCACTTCATTGGCTGATGATCAAAACTGTTTAGGGATATGTTGATTTTGGTCGATATGATAAGTTGAACTACTTTGTTGCTGGCACGGACCAATCCCACTTTGTTCAAGTAAGTGCCTTCCGTCCATTCTATCTTGTGTAATGAAGATCACAAACTTAGTTTCGACTAGTAAGGAGGATCGTAAGGGGAATATCAATAAGAAGAGTGAAGCACATCAATAGGATGTTAAATATGTGGAAGTGATAACCAAAAGAGGATCAAAAGCTTAAACGTTGGAAGGAGTATGCTTCTGATCTTTCAAAGTAAGGATTTTAAAGAAGTTGTTATCTCTTTCTTGGCTACTGCGATACTGTATAGGCCTCACCAAGACAATTGTCAGTGATACATGCATGTGCATACTAGAGTCTCATGATCCCACTTAGATTAAAGCAATGTTTTAAAAATTGGACGGGTCATTGAATTGGTCAGAGAAGCGGTTCACAATTTATGGTTCACTGGTTCAACTGTGGTATGCGATCAAATTATTAGTAAAATATATTATATATTTTTTTAATTTATCATATGATAAAATATGATATATATATATATATATATATATATATATATATATATATATATATATATATATAATTTAAATATATAAATAAGTCATTTAAGATAAAAGTAATCAAATATCACATATTAATATATTTGAAATTTGATTAATAACTATTACATCTAAAAAGAATTCATACTTCTGGATGATACAATACTTAATAGTCGTTACAATACTATTTTTAATCATAACAATTAAAATGCATATATAATTATAATTAATATTAAGAAATTAACTATAATGACATTGTTTTGAGTTAATAAATAAATAAAAATTAGTCAAAATGGTGTAATTTTGATAACTTATAGAAAAGGAAAAAGGTTAACCATTCAAACCACTTTGGTTCACTGGTTTTTATGCTTTTATGGTTTTTGACTCTTTTTTTTTTTTTTGTGCTGAATGATTTAAATAGTTACACTGAACCAGTTCACCAGTTTTTCGATCCAACCAGCTAGTCCGGTCTGTTTATTACAACATTGCATTAAATAAAATCAAGTTTATTTCAAACTTGATTTTACCTTCCAATTCCAATTCATCTTCTTTCTCTTGCTCTCTTTACTGTATACACCACTTCTTCCAAGCCTAATGAATTTCTTCAATACGTGCAGGGGTTCTATAATGGTGACCTGATGAGTTGTGAACAAAGTTATGACAAATTAGGACGAACAGCCCAGGTTGTTGATACTCTGAAATTATCTCCCTTTTCTTTCACTCTTTAATAAGTTACAATGCATGATTTTTTTATCCCAAGTTGATGATACTCTAATGCTTGGGTTTTTTTTTGGGGGGTAAAACAATTGCGTGACTTTTCAGCTGTAAAATGTTAGTCGTCCTTAGAACAATTCTCATGTCATTATCTGGTGCTTGCACCTTTCTCATGGTTAATTCATGTTTTTCAGGTGAATATCATATGTGGTAGTTGTTTAAATGGACAATGTAAAGGTGTGTATACTATTTATTTGTTATTTATCCTGCAGGCTTTTGTCTACTTGAAGTTTGTGCAATGTCTTAACCCTGACTCCTCCCCCATTCTAGGCTGTGTTTTTTTTTGTGGTCTGTCACTCTGGGTTGCTTAGAAGTACAATTTATTGGAAATTACCAGGATAATCTCTAAAACTTAAAAGTAGAAGGAGAATTTTTGTTGTTGAGAGGGCTAATGACAAATCAAAATAATGAGATGACATTTTAGTCTACTGAGTGGAAGAATTCAATGATATATGTAATAAGAATATCTTCATGATTTTGCTCACTGATTGTCATTGGGCCACATTAAAATGGCCTTTTCTTTTAACAATGATGTTTAAATTCCAGATATCTCATATCCTTTATAGTTTTTTCCTACTTGCAGGTCATCTTGGATGCATATGCAATGTCACGTATGAATCAAATTGCAGGTCCTCTATACTTTACCTTGTTCCTAGCTGTCATTTTCTAGATTAAAATGCAGAGGTCAGAAATTGTCATTACCAATTTGACCCTTTGCAGGATTAATTTTGTTAAGTCAGAGCATGTGAGTTAGCTTTACCTGAAGTTGAAACGTTAGAGGCAATGAGAGTTTTTTGAAGGTTCCCTTGCTCCTTGTCCCCTCCACCTGCCACCTTAAATCTATCTTTTATACCTGCAAAGTATAAGGGGATTACTTTTCTACTTGTTGGCTAATATATGTCTCAAGCAACCTATATTGATTGATGAAAGCTCATGCTATGAGTTTAAAAGATGACAAAGTGCAGAATGTATGACTCTTTGATGAGTCATATCTAAAGAATGTTATAATGATTTTCTGGTGCTTGTTTTCATAAAGCGTATTTATCCATATTAGTCGAAATGCAATGTTCAGATGTGTCAAAAATATGTGGTTCTTGCTGTCTGTTTCAGAGTTTTAGTTGAGCTGGCAATTCCATGCGAGAAACCGGGTCCACGAGTATTTCAAGGCTTCACTGTTGGTTTTCATCCACGATCATGGGAACTTGTAAGCAGCTTTATGGTTCCTGCTTATGCATATTATTTTTTTGCTTAAAAGAGTACAATAATTGCAGGAATTAAAACCTAACAATAAATTTTCCTTTATGAAATTCTAGGTTTATAATGGCATGACTCAGTTTGGTTTTGAGAAATCCCACAATGATTTTAGGTACAGGATCACTGCTGCTGTTTCTGTCAATTATTGAAATTTCAATCTTTTCTTATCAATGGTTGTATGTATTTCTGCTTCACTTGCCAAAAAATTTCTTCAATTTATGTTACAATAAATATGTGCCGTGTTTTCACTTGACAGCTTTCAGACAGGGCAGGCACAAGTAGCCCTTTATATGACTGCAGTAGCTTCTCTCTCATCCTTGGTTCAAAAGCCTAGTTTCAAGGTACCTTTATTTTGGGTTCAGTCTGTGGGGAACCGTTACTATCTTGTTAGTTGTTACCAAGGTACTTGATACATGACCTTTTGTTTCTATTGCTGCTAACTAGGTTTTCCCAAATGAGGGCTTGGAGGTTAAATTGTCTGGATCGGCGGCTAATGGGAAACCTCCTACAACTTTGTCACCTACAATGTTGATTGTTGATTGGAGATGTATGATTCCACTTATTCTAGGATTACAATGTCATGTAAAATGTGTCTTTGTTGAACTTTAACCTGTCAACTTTTTCCAGGTGAGGTAGCCCACGATGCTCCCTATAGTGTTAATATCACAATCCCAGTTGAGGGTTATGAACCAATTCAATTTTTGCTTACAAAAATGTGTGGTGAGTTTGCTGATTTTCCTAGAAAACCTGAACTCTTCAAGCAATGCCTCTTGTCCTTTATAGGCATTTAATTAATGGGTAGACAGGACAATGCATGGGGCTTACACTGATGTTTCACTTTTAATTTCCTTTTACTTTCTTAGATCTCAGTTGAGTGAACGAATAGCCCTGTTTATTCATTTTTGCAGAATATAAGCAAGATCGAGGGGGAGGCACCACAAGAGGATGGGCAACATTTGGAGTGCTATCTTGCATGTATTGCAATTTCAACTTATTTTCTATCTGTGTTGTGATATTGTAAAGTAAAATAACTTGAACCTAGAATTAGGGGCTCTATGCCAGATGCAGTTCGTATATCTTCTATGGCTCGTAATTTTCTTGTCACTATCATGTGTCAATGTTTCCTTAGTGCTTTTGCATACTCATATTCAACTTGTTATCGAGCAGATTCTTTGTCTCTTCAACACTGTTTTGCTGCGGAGGATTCATTTACAAGACAAGAGTTGAAAACCAGGTGGGGTGCTTTGCCTTTCACTTGCAAGCATAAGATGGCTGCTAATTATTAATTAGAACTTATTTATATTACTTATACGTTGATCTTTTGCAGCGTGGCATTGATGCATTGCCTGGCATGACTATACTATCTGCCTTCTTAGAGACTGTGAGTTCAGAGCTCCTACTGATGTTTATTGTTTTATTGGAACCGTTGACATGAAAGTAATTAATGATCGATTGAGCTAATTCTGAACTCTGATAATTGATAGCTTTTTCTTTTTTCAGTGTTATGGTCAAGGGTATCTTTGGACTTTGTCCAGGCTCTTGGCCAATGCCCTTACACATCAGCATGATATATTTAAGATTTTGTTTTTGGAGTGCTTTTGATAATAAATAAATTAATCTTATGAGGGTTAAGATGGGGAGAATGTGTTTCATTATAGATTATTTGTTTGAGACTGAGTTTGACTCAACATTGGACATCGCACTTGCATAACACAGATTTAAGTGATCTTAAACATACATACGTTCATTTTCAAAACAAAAATATTAAATTATTTACACAGTACAAAATTGCTTGCAGTGTAATTATTAAATTTTCAATAGTGCTGTGGTATATACATATCCAATGCCATTGATAAAAATGGTTGACTTTGATATAGATTATGTGGGTGCATCATGCGCTTGTTTCATAATTTTGTACTTTCTTTTTTCTTTTTATAAAAGAAGGAAATGAAGATGCCAATGGCATTCTGCACTGCAAAGGCAGTTGAATTGCGATGTGCAAGTTTGTTCTGTAGGAAATGTGAGACACCTGATCTGCAGACTTTTCTAACATTTATTGAATGTGGGATAAAAATAGGTGAGTGGAGTAGGGCAAGGCTACTCGCGGCCTGAAGACCAAAATAGTGAAGCCTCTTGGGAGCACCCTCCTGGTTCTGCTCAGGGAGCATGGAGACCAACCGAAAGAAAGTATGGCTCCATTTGATTTGTGTACTCCTTCTGCCAAGAATTTCATCTGGATCAACTCAGACTATGGGATTTTTGAAGCTTCAGTCTGATGTGTAATTTTATAAACAAATTTCACAGCAAGTAGTTTTTAAAATGGAATTAGAAAAAGTGGCATGCATTATCCTTATCATGTTGCAGAAACCAAAAGACAACTGTGAATTGCTTCAAATTAGTATCAATTTATAAAGATGGTAGAAATAAACTCGACTGCTGAAGAAATCCATGGTAATAAGTGAAACCGCCCATCTTTTATATTTTTTGCTAAAATAAACCGAAGCACTCTCTTGAAGTTACAATTGGATTTTGGAAGATTGACTTAAAGGTGGGAGAGGGGTTGCCGAGTTGGTGGGGAATCAGGCACTTACTCAAGGGATGTCTTATTGATAGGTTCTGAGATTTGCTTTTAGCCGTTCATAGGCTAGAAGTTTATGTTTCAAGTAACATAAGACTGAAGAGCTCCATGGCATGGAAAGGAAAGTAGAGAAAGCGAAAAAAGAAGTTTAAATCGAATTTAAAATGTAATTCTATCTGGACTTCAAAGATTGCGATTGATATCTCGTGATTTATAATCTCTATCGAAATGATTTTACCAGCTGTAGCGCATGTACCCGAGCTCACAAGCACAAATATTTTGATAGAAATTGCCATCCATTTTCATGTGACAGTATGATTTTAAATGTCCTGGTGGGGTATGCCTTGTCTAGACGAAGGAATTTGAAGACCTGAAAAGTGAAGCAAATGTGCTCAACGATCATGATTAAGGGAGAAAGATGGTGCCTTCAGAGCATGCAACGTGAAATTTTCGTTGGGAATCTTGTATAGCTTCTACATTTGATATTGCCACATGTCTGAACTTGTGGTTATCTTAAAAATAAGAATTAAAAAATTGAAGGGAAGAAAAGAAGTAAAGTTATTCCATCCATTTCCATCACTTAAAGCTGTAAACCTCATTTCTTAATAGTTAATAGTTAAAGTAATTATAATCAAAGAATAGTTGTTTTCTCCAACAATCAAAGCTAAGCATACTCTATGTACCCCACCAAAAAAATAAAATAAAAAGAAAAAAGAAAGTAAACCTAAGCTAGAGAAGATGACTTCTACCGAAGATAAGACTACTGAAGCTTCCGAAGGAGTAGGTATCCAAACATACCTATTCTTTCATCATGTTGCATCGAAAAAATTAACCTAATATTCCCTTTAATGTTTTGGTTTGGCGCTAACCAACACTTTATACTAAACCGTGACACGCATAAAAAGGTACCCGAGTTTAAATTAAGGTTGTCACATGTTTTGAAGTAAAAAAGTCATTCCCATTTAGAATTTTGTTAAGAGGTTGAGCATGAAAGCAACATCTTTACGATGATCAAGGAAAGGAATACAATTAAAAAAATCTGTCTACCTTATGCCAGGGGGGTGACGGCGTCAAAAAGTTATTCCATCCTTTGTTTTATGTAACAGGGCAAACTTTGGTCCTATATAAAAAAATGTGATCCTAAACCATGTATTTGTAGTATTCAACATCAAATTTATAGCTGGCTTTCTTAGACCCGAGAACAAAACCTGAAGGTTGACTTCCCTGGCGTTTGATATTTGTCAGTTATTTGGATTCAACTTGAAGCTCTCGGGTGCAATCTACACTGGGGGATTGGCTTGTTGGATAACTAATTATCGTTTAGGTTTACTCAGTAAAATGCACTAGTGAAGAACACGTCAAAATCTTAGTTACGTTTAATAATTGCACGTCCAATGAAAAGCAAAACACCGGTAATTAAGAATTGACAAAGAAAGGAATTGATACCAAATCAAAATATATGTTCATAACTTCAAATGCAAGAATAGGATGGTAATTCTGTAGGAACCAGGGACCAGTTTTTTTTGTTTGTTTTTTTTTTCTTTTTGGCCTGTAATTCTATGTTAAGCATATTTTGCTTTATGCTAAACTCGAAGTTTGTTGCTCCAAGTTCAGCTTAGACGTGCAGCTTCCAGTGTTTTGCTTATAACTAAAGTTTTAGGTGTTAAACATGCGAGTATAAAAAGATACCAACTCCAATCTTTTGATTATTGATTTGAAGACTAGTTCGCAACCAACTCCAACATTTTTTTGTTTCCATCCTACCTTTTGCCTTCTCTTCCTCTGTCATGCAATACTTTTTTGAACAGTTCTCCTCTATAAATACCCTTCCCCATCACAGACAGTGATCATCCAATATTGATTGAAAACTTATCTTCAACTAGTCTTCTTTTTAAGTCCTGTTCTTGAGAGAGACAAAAATGACTAGTTCTGTGTGCTTTCTTCTGCTTCTTTCTCTACTAGCCTTTTCTCCCTTTTGCCTCTCTGGCCAAAAAACAGGGGGTTATCTCTACCCGCAGTTCTATGATAATTCATGCCCAAGAGCTCAAGAGATTGTCAACTCCATCGTTGCCAAGGCCGTTGCAAAGGAGCGTCGTATGGCTGCTTCACTGCTGAGGCTCCACTTCCATGACTGCTTCGTCAAGGTCTACACATGACTGGCCAACATTAGTGAACAAAAATAGCAAATTATTAGTAGTCTAATGACTATGTGATCTGAGTCTTGTTACTAAACAGAATTGTGCTCTATAGAATCATTGTTCAATTAAATGACTCCAAGTTGATACTGCAGGGCTGCGATGCTTCGTTGTTGTTGGATAGCAGTGGAACTGTCACCAGTGAGAAGAGGTCAAATCCCAACCGTAATTCAGCTCGAGGATTTGAAGTCCTTGATAAAATTAAATCCGCACTGGAGAAAGAATGCCCCCACACAGTGTCTTGTGCTGACATTTTGGCTCTAGCTGCAAGAGATTCAACTGTTCTAGTAAGTTTTTCCTTCTGTTGTGTACCTTTTTCTTAATCCTTCGCCATTAGAAAGTCCGATTTACCATCCCTTTTTATGTACAGACTGGGGGACCTAGCTGGGAGGTACCTTTGGGTAGAAGGGACTCTCTAGGTGCAAGCTTAAGTGGCTCCAACAACAACATTCCTGCTCCAAACAACACATTTGAGACCATCCTAACTAAATTCAAGCTTCATGGACTTGACATAGTTGATCTAGTTGCTTTATCTGGTGAACTCCTAAAACTTGTCGGCTATCTACTATCTTGACATTATTGTGTATATTAATTTTGCTCAATTGGTGGTACTTTCATAGCTGTATCTTCCTTTTGGGGCATTAAAATTTTTATCTGTAATTGTTACAGGGAGTCACACTATAGGAAATTCCCGGTGCACCAGCTTCAGGCAAAGACTCTACAACCAAACTGGCAAAGGCATCGCAGACTTCACTCTTAATCAATACTATGCCGCTCAATTGCGCAGTCGGTGCCCCAGATCCGGTGGTGACCAGAATCTGTTTTTCCTGGACTTTGTTAGTCCAACAAAATTTGACAACAGCTACTTCAAGAACTTGTTGGCTTACAAGGGTCTGTTGAATTCTGATCAAGTGCTTTTGACTAGGAATCAAGTATCTGCAGAATTGGTAAAGAAATATGCCGAAAGAAACGATCTTTTCTTTGAACAATTCGCCAAGTCCATGATCAAGATGGGAAACATTTCTCCTTTAACGGGTTCAAGGGGAGAAATAAGGAAGCACTGCAGGAAGATTAACACTTGATAAAGTTATGTCCTCATTGCTGTGTGTGCCTCGAAATTTTTTTAATGTTTCGTTTGTTTAGCAAAAGAAAATAAGCTGTTCTTTACCTCGATGAGTTGACGAAGCAATTACCCTGTGTGCTCATGAATTATATGTATTAATTTATTTGCCATAAACTCATTTTATAAAAAAGTGCGTGCTTACTGTCTACTACATTTGGTGCTGCCATCATTGAAATTCTAGATATTGGAAAGAGAAAATAAACCTATTCATTGAATAGACGAAAGCAATGTTTCTAACATACTTTACAGTGCTTGAAATGAACTAGAAGATCATCCTATTGATTCAGCTCTCAAAATAATAATTATAATAATCGGATTGTGCTCGTGCTACTGATTTCTCTTTCTTTATTTTATTTTATTGCCGACAGAAGTGCTACTGATTTCTCTTTCTTTATTTTATTTTATTGCCGACAAAAGTGCTACTGATTTCTCCCCCGGCCCAATTACCCCAAAACAAAAAACAAAAAACAAAAAAGGTGAGTTTAACATGAAAGGAGGGGTAAAAAAGTAAATGCATAATAACCGTCTTCTTCCCGTAGGGTTTATGCAATTATCCCCCTTGAATTACATTGGCAGGGTTTCTCACGGTATCCTGCAAGTTTGTTTTCTGGTTTCGAATGTTATAAGAGAATACAAGTAGTTTCATTAGCAATGTTCTCTATGCGATTTCTGTTGTCTTAGACGCACTCTGCCAAAAGATGACGTATTCGCGACTCATACGTATATCACAACTTCCCAAAACTTTGAGTCAAAACCCTAGCTTAAATACTCCTTCAACTTCATTTCCCAATTTCCGATCAAAAATCCAATCTTCTTCGGGTTTCCCACGCAATTATACCACTCTTGCTCAAGATTCAAAGCCAGTCCAATCCGAGAAGGTCTCGGTCGTCGTGGATGAGCTCATGGGGCTCACCATGCTTGAAGGTATAGACCTTGTCGAAGTTATGCGCGAGAAAAGGGGTATAAGTGACTTTATGACCTTCCTATTACGATGATGATGATTCCTGGAATGGGAGTTAGGTGCGCCAAAGGGTGCGCTCAAGAGAGAAGAAAAGAAGGCTGAGAAGACGGCCTTTGATGTGAAGCTTGAAGAGTTTGATGCTGCAGCAAGGATCAAGGTTATCAAGGAAGGGAGGACGTTTACCAATTTGGGGTTGAAGGAGGCTAAGGATTTGGTAGAGAAGGTGCCGACCCTTTTGAAGAAAGGTGTAACAATAGAGGAAGCAGAGACGATTACTGCCAAGATCAAGGAGGTTGGCGCAAAAGTTACCGTGGATTAAGGCACATAACCTAACTCTAGTGAGATGAACATGTTGACGATAAGGTATTTATGAATTTGTTTCAAGAAATTCCTTTTACTGCTCTCTGTACTCCTATATCTCACTTTTTTGCATGTTAAATTGATTCTTCGGAAGGCAGGAGAAAAGGGAAAAAAATTAATGCTAGGCAAATTGAAAGGAAGAAATTTCGTTTAGTCTTTCTCTCCTGTAAAATCATGACTTCAGGGCCTGAATGTAGCGGGTGCGAATGTGATAGAGAAATCCATAAAGGAAAGAAAAAAAAGGTATGGATTTAACTTGCAATATAGAGTTGGAAGCCGTGGAGTTTTATAAAATTACTGGTTGACAGTTGTAATTGCCAGTTATGTATTCTATCTGGAAAACTGGGACAGCATGATGTATGAAGTCAAGATGGAGCAGTGCATAAAAAATATAGGCAGTTGCATCACTTTTCCTTTATATATGTCGCAACATAAGCATCTCATGTGCTGTGCTTTATGTATGTGTATGCATGAATAGGTGAACTATTTTCACGCAAGCCTAGTGATGATAGATTATGTACATTTAATGTAAATTTCACCATAATGGTTTATGGAAATTTTAATTGCTGTTTTAATATTTGGATTGCACTTGCCTAGGGAAAAATGGGATGAAGAACTAGACATGGCAAACATTTTTTGTTATGATCAAGCATAGCAGCCAATGCTTCACTTTGGAGTTCCTATTGGCAGGTGATTGAAGTCAATTAGGTCGTTTCGTAATGCAAAGTTCTGCTCAGCAAGTTATACTCTTGCCCCCTCATTCTTTTCTTTGTTTTTTCTCTTTTCTATTAACCAATGTTGTAAAGTTGGATATTGGTGGTGGAATCTTTTTCTGAACTGCCACATACACGCTATTTACTGGTAGAGATTTTGACTCAATGAGTTGTCCATTGCATTACAATGACCTCAGACTTCAACCTCAAGTTATATGACTAAATTTGGAGTCACATCTATGATTGCTATCTCCTCTTTAACCTCAGTTTTAAGCGTAACACAATAGAGTGATTGGACAACCTAGCCGCAACCACTTGTATTATTAGTGATGCTTTTGACAGTTTGTTAATGTGCGGTCGTCATATTACTTGCGCCCGTTTGCTGTGTGGCGCAAATGTAGATTCACGAAGGAAACTTTCTCGAGCTATATCTGTGCATGTTGTAAAAGATCAGACTTAGTGTAGTTTTTAAAATAGTTGCTATCAAATTCTATAATAAAACATAACATGACATATAAATATTTTTTATATTTCAGTATTATATAATTAACTCTTTTAATTTTTTTTGTACGTTATGTTTTTATTATAAAACTTTATTGCAAACGCTAACTTTACCCAAGTTTTTTTCTTTTGTAAGTAATTTGTATTTTAATTTATGTGAGAAACAAAAACAAACAGATAAAAGGAGAATATACATCTAGGAATTCCGATTATTTAAACCCTTTTCTGGACACCTTAAAATCGAGATAAGGAAAAGTGAAAATGAAAAAGGAAGTAAATCTTGTCCATTTACCTGTTTGCGAACCAAATATGACTCGACAAATTTCTAAAACTTGTACGAACACAGAGAATGTATGCCTGTCTGCAGGCTCTGTACCATACTATTTTGGTTATACCTTTCTCTTGAGTTATGCAACCATCGTTAATGGAAGTATCAGCAGTGGATTCAAAAGACTTTGGGTGCTTCAAGAGATGTGGAAGGACTTGGCAGTGCTTGGATCTGTCTCATAGCAGTGTGTCCATGATCAACAAGAAACTGAAACACATGCTGTTCAATGGAGGAGACTAGGACATGCTTCCTTTTCTCAGATGCAATGTCATTCTCAGCCACCAACATTACGCCAACCGTTAAAATCTGCAGCACAATGTGCAGTTGTATAATGTAGGTTTCCATAATTCTTGCCTCTCTTTTTCAAATTTTGAATAAAAATCAATGGTAAATATATAGCTTACCATTTGCCAAAATGTCCGTCGTTGATTCAATTGAAGGGCTATTTCGAAACTCTAGCAAGTCTTCAGTTCGTAGTCTGTGTTCAAATTCTACCGGCATTCCTATAATCTTTATTTCCTTGAGAGAAGTAACAGCCTTCAGTCCTTCTGGGATCTTCTTCAGCTTCTCACAGCGATTAATAACTATCTGTTCAAGTCTTGGCATTCCCCTTTCCTCAACTGTCCAATCCTCCAATTGTTTTAAAAGATTAAGCCGCAGAATTTGCAATTGTGAAAATCCTTCAGCAGAGAAGGTCAATTCCCGCCAACTGTATGCCCCTTTTCCCAAAACAAGCATTTTAAGTTTTGGTAACCTCTCAAGTTTGGCAATAGACTCCATCTGTAGGTGGGAATTATGTAAAGTGAGTTTAATAAGGTTTGGCGGGAATTCATGGGGGTCTGGTAGTTTGTTGATCTTCCCGTTCAAAGAGAGCTTGTGGAGCTGAGTGCACTGTGAAAGCTGCATTAGGATTGGAAACTCCTCCTCTTCAGATTGAAGAGATAGAGACAGTGAATGAAGGTGTTGTAATCCTTGTGCAGTAGAAAGAACTGAATTCAGCGTTTTTCCAGATAACTCAAAAATCCCCAGTTGCCTAAGATTGTTCATTTTGGCTAAACCCCCGTCTTCTATCCAGCTTCCAGCCTCTATATACGGCAGGCTTTGTAAATTAGTTAATGTGTCCATTCTTAGATGCCAGCTATCTGGAGAATCAAATGGAGTATACAGAAGCAAATGTCTCAAATTCACCATCTTCCAAATTACATTTGGTATCCTCTTAAGAAAACAACAGTACCTTAAATCAAGCGTCTGCAGGTTCTGCAAGTTTCCAATGGACGGTGGAAGTTCTTCTTCTAGATTAGTCTTCCGCAATCCTAGATACCTTAATTGAATAAGGTCCCCTATTGTATTTGGCAGGCAAACTACCCGAACACCATCTAACTCTAAAACCCTGAGGAGCTTGAATTTCCTGTAAATGAAATTCAATTTCTTTTCTAGCAGAAAAGTCATGTTGTACTGCAGGTTATGAAACCTGATTCTTCTCACTGTATCTGCATTATATTCTCTATTGAAGAACAGGAGAGAACGCGAATGATGGGCCGTGTGTTTTGAGAAGTTATAGCGGTCATAGCAAGAATGTATGGCATGCCGCCGGGATTTGTCTAACTGAGATGCTAATGTGCCCATCATGCTGCCAAGATAAATTTTGAGGAAGTATTCCTCTTTTGCTTTTGAGACGGAAAGATCTTTGAGAAGATCATGGATGCGAATAGTTTTAACCCTGCCTAACGAACTCACTGTGCCCACTTGAATCATACACCTGCCAATCAACTCATTTAAGCTTTTTTCAGCAACACCTTCTGCCGTTTCTTCACCTTCTTGTGGTAAAAAACCTTCTGCAACCCACAGGCGAATCAATTTTTTTGTCTGAATGTTCATACCCTCTGGGAAAAGACCTAAGTAGAGGAAGCATGATTTTAAGTGAGAAGGCAAGTCGTTGTAGCTTAGGGCCAAAATCCCTTCTATTCTATCTTGTTCTTTTAGCAAGTGCCAACTGATATTTTGAACCACTCGCATCCATTCCTCAGTTGATTTGAGTTTCCTTGATAGTAAACCTCCAACTACTACCACAGCCAAAGGCAAACCACCACATTTTACCACAATATCCCTTGCAAGATTTTCCAACTCTGGGGAGATGCTGTTAATTCCGGGGAATGCTTTATTGCATAGCAATTTCAAGCTTTCATCTTCTGTCAATGGCCGTAGTTGATGAGGGCTGCTACCTGCATCTGCATGCAAAGCTACTTCCCTGTTTCTAGTAGTGAGCATTACTTTACTTCCCATCTTCCCCCTGGGAAATGCAGATTCTAGGCCATCCCAGACCTCCATGTTCCAAATATCATCAAGAACCACTAAATACCTTTTCTCGTCCAAGATAGTGTGCAGCATGTTGACCAACTCTTCCTCCCGTAATCTCTCCAATCTATCCATTTCATCTCTACCGAGAGCAGCTGCATCCCTGAGAATTCCTTGCAAAATGTCTCTTCTTCTGTACTCTTTAGAGACGTAGACCCAACCTCTACAGTCAAAATGGTTATGAATTTTGCTATGATTATACAATTTCTTGGCCAAGGTGGTTTTGCCCAAACCTCCCATACCAAATATAGAAACCACACGACGCCTTGTCTCCACTGTAAGTAGTTGAGTGAGCACAAATCCTAAGTCATCTTGGAGCTCAATGACATACTCCTCTTCAGAGTTGGGCGAGGGCTGTCTCCAGTGCCTTAACCTTTCGTTGGTACTAGTTTGCCCGTGTCTATCATCTCGGCTGTAGCTGACCACACCGTAGGTTGAACGCCTATCAGATATATCCTGTATCCTAGATCGAATTTTTTGGATTCTTCTGGCTACCTCGTAGAGATGCAAGGATCTAAACACCCTGTTCCATCTGCTGTGATTTGATGCCCTGTAAACATAGGTTTCTATTAGTTCTTCTGCTTCAAAAGCAACATCTCTAATTTCAGAAACCCACATGCGAACCAGTTGGGTTTCTTCTTGTTTGGCATCGGCATCCCTCAAAAAGCATTGCATCCATCTCAATTCATTCTTTAGATTCTCTACTTTGTCGCGGACCCCATTTAGCACTGAAACTGCACTTGCTGCTTGTTCGAGTAGCAGTTCTGTAAACTTTTCAACAACTGTTGATACCGCAGCCTCAGCCATCTCGAGACTACCGGAGGCTGTCCACGACTGTACGATTCTTTTCCAAAACGGAGGAGATCGATCTGATGCGAATAGGGGGTACCTTCCTGTGTGGTAACAAGAAGCTTCCTTTTTCCTTCCTTCATTAGTCTTCTTCAGTGTTTTGTGTTTGACCAATAATACTATGTCTGTTCTGTTAAAAGTAATTGCCTGTAATGGCCACAAGCAGCTGAACATGTCGACCAAAAAATCAGCTTGAAAGTTAAAACTTAATAATCCTAATATAGTTAAACAGGACAACTTATGAATTATCTGTTTAATTTTAAAAATATTTTATTTGAAGGAGTTGGCCCCTTATTCAGCGAATGTTATATTGATTGAGTAAAAAAAAATTGTGTGTAAATAAAACACTAATTTATTGTATTAGAGCAATTAAAGCCATGAAAATAATTACTTGTACATTGCGCGTTAGTAATTGAGTGGACCGATGGAACCAGTCAACCAGACCATGATTTCTTATCCATGATGATGAAGTTGATAACGATGGTTTAAAGCATCTGTATTGGTCATCAGCAAAAACAACATCATCATTGTCAAAGATCTCTGCTCGGCCAATCCCGCAGAACAGAGCATTATTTAAAAGAAATTCTTTCTTTGTTTATTTGAGATGTGTGCTATGAGGAGCTTGAGGAATATCGAAAGCTTTACAAACAGGATCCAACTCCCAACTCATAGCATTATTCTAGAACTCATCATTATTTATTCGTCTTCTGGATGACTGCTTTTTTTCTACAGCCAGGACAAGAAGCTACCTTCAATCGTGTTTGCAACTCTTCTCCCTCCCCTTAGTAGGAACTGGGAATTTTATATAGATTTTCCTTATGAAACTGCCATCTTTGACCGATTTTTTTTTTTTTTTGTGGAACTACCTTTTCAAATAATCAACTATGGGGAGTGATTAGTGATTCTTTTTTCTTTTTTCAATGATTATCGATTCATTACTAGAGCTATTAATGGTTGTGTTAATGCTAATTTTATAATGAATAGTTATTCCCAATAACGCGTTGATGACTATTTTGTTTTAATTTTTATTATTTATAGTAGAGAGTGATGATATTAAAGGATAATTCTTAAAAAATTAATTTATAAAAATTTAAATAACTTGTTATTATTAGTAATTTGTGTTTTACTTTTCTCTTCTTAATTTTTTTTTTTCAAGAAATCAAAGAAAACTAAACTAACCAACGTATATTGAAACACCCCAAAAATAGGCCCAGCCCCGGGCGAGAAATGGTTATAGATGTGAAGCCCGGGGGGACTAGAAAAGCCCTGCAGTAAATTCCAAGTTTGTGTGTTCCAGCCACAAAATCTGCTAGGGAGATGACGGTCATATAAAAAAATCATTTCCATCCCGAATGGTTTAATGATAGCAAAAAATTTGCATTTTAATTTTATAAAAAAATTTAATTATCGTAATAATATTATTACATTTGCTCTTCCCAGAACATTTTTTTTTATAAATTTAATTTATTTACTAATAAATAAAATTTATTTTTGACAGATGAATGTTTATAAATTGAGGTTATAAAAATTTTTCAAAAATAATATATTTTAAAGTGAAGCGATTTAACTATTATTATTGTTATTTCACATTGAAATGATGGAGTTAGGTTAATTCCGTAATTGCCTGTGTTGTTGACTTGTACTCTTGATCTCATTTTTAAGCGGCATAAACCCAGAAATCGTAGACGGGCCTTGGGTTTCAGAACAGGACGAAAACCTAAGGATGAAGAAGTTAGAGTTGAGCGTTGTGACTTTGGCTATTGCGTTTGTGTTGCTCTTGGTAGTAAACCAACCAAAGGTAGTCGAATCCTCTAATTCAGTTTCTGCCTTCGTTCATAATGTCGTCTATTCCAACAAAATCGCCATCTTCTCCAAATCATATTGCCCGTACGTCTATTACTCTCTCCCTTCTCTTTCTCAATTTCTGGTTTTTTTTATTTTTTATTTTTGAATAACGGTTTCCATTTGCTAATTTAATTGTTTTCTTACTTTAAAGTTTAAAGATCAAATGAAGGATTTATGTTGTGCCTCCATAATTAGGGTTATTCTGGGATACACTAGCTCATGATATCATACTTTGCTTGTTGTACAACTATGTCATCCGCTTTGGCGTTCTTGCCCTGCTGCACTTGGGTTTTCACATGACTTATGTTCATTCCAACAATCACTGCTTTATATTGATTTTGGCATTTAACGGCTACCCTTTCTTTTATATCCGTTTACCCCAAGTGCTCGTGGAAACATATTTGGACATATCATAGCACTGAATTAGCCCGCGCACACACATACACGCGTTCCAATCATTTTGAGAAACAGTGAGAGGCTTGGTTTGAATTATTTCATGTTTCTGCCTCCCGAACCCTGTAGTAGGGGACTTTGAAGATGCTGAACAAATCGATAGTATGTAGTATGTGCTTCAACTGAAACTGGCAGTATTCCAAAGTTGACTATTTAGCTACAGGGATGGATTCCTGTATAGGTTTTGTTCTGTCTTGCGCATAATTTACTCTCCATTGTATTTCTGCTTTTGGGGCGCGTACTTCCAGTATTCCCCTACCCCTTTAGGATGGATAGTTACGCAGTTATGTATGTTATCTACCCTGACTTAATCTGCTATCTCCATGACTGAGTTTACCAAGTACTCCACGTAGTTATTGTATGCTGTCCTTAGATCCTAGGTTGGTTGGACAAATGTACAAACTACGAAGTTTTTAATTAAGTCTATAGGCTGCGGCATTATGAATGCTCAGTATGTTAGTCATGTAAGTTAATTAGCCTGTCTGTCTACCAATGGCTTAATTCTTCCTTGTAAAGACATTTTAATCCTGGAAAAGCAGGGAGTCAAGAAATTATGATTTGGGATATAGATTATTTTAAAAAAAGAGGTAGGACGTAGTTTGTGACTATAAACTAAATTTAGTTACATGGCAGAAGGAATTATTATCATCTTCAGGATGTGTTCCTAAAGCGCCGGAGCAGGCTTTACTCCCTGTAGAAGACTATTACTCTTTACTCCATTTTATTTTGTTAAGAGTTGTTGATTAATTTTAAAAACATTGTTGCACTGGTTAGTAAGATCTGAAAGCTTCAGGGGATGATATTTAACATAGCAGTTCTTTATTTTTTTTTCAAGTTTCAGTCTGTCTGCGTCAAACCATGACGTTGATGCTTCCCTTTCTCGTTTTTTCTCGCTTTCTCATGCACACAGTCATAACTCATTGATTGTTGCAAACTATGAGTCTCATTTCATGTTGCTAGGTATTGTTTACGTGCCAAACGCATATTCAGCGAATTAAATGAGCAACCTTTTGTGGTGGAGCTTGATCTGCGAGGTATTTACGACTGGCCACAGAATCTATGTTTACATGTCATTAAGGTTTCAAATTTGCAATGTTATTTTTTAAATTTTTTTTCAGATGATGGCTATCAAATTCACAATATTCTTCTGGATCTGGTTGGCCGAGGCACTGTTCCACAAGTATTTGTGAATGGCAAGCATATTGGTGGATCAGATGGTTAGTTCTTCGCTCTGTGCTTTTATGATTAAATATTTCTATCTAATGGACTGGAAATTCCACTGTACGTCTTTTCGTGGCTTCTTTCCTTGTCTTACGCTGTTTGGCTATTTTTTGTGATTCAGATCTCAGAGCTGCAGTTGAGAGTGGCGAATTGCAGAAACTTTTGAATGCAAGTTGATGTGATGGAGACCGGGGAACACAGGCGTCTGGCATGCATTGCATGTAGAAACTGTGATGCATCAAGCTCTTAACAGCAAAATGCATCTGTTGGTTTTGGGTTGTAGGGCTTATAATCTGCTGCAGAGTTGAATAGGAATTTTTTTTTTAATGCATCGAGTTTCTGGGGATTTATAAGGAATTGCATCATATCATTCTTCTGAAAATCCACTAGAGTTGTTCATAATGTTCTCAAGTTATATTTTTTTAACGTGACACGGCAACCCCAAATTATACTGACCTAGTGAAGTTTCTAATCCTGAATCTCCTACTTCATCTTCTGTAAATGCTGCAAATAATTCTGTTTTTTATTATTGTTATGTTGCTCCCTATAAGATGGTATGCGTCAAAGAAGTGTACTATATATTAGTTTCAAGAGAAAAACTACAGGCCATTGGAGGGGCCTACTTCAAACTACGCATCGTCTTATTAATTACTTATATTAAACCGAAAAGGCTCCAAGGTTCAGTGAAGTGATTATGGCATCCATGTTTACTGGTATACCTTTAACAATTCTTTCTATTTGACCAGTATTTATGTTATAAACAATATATTTAAAGATGTAGAACATTAATAATGCTAAATATAAGCATCGAGCAAAGAAACAGGACATTTTATGCGGACAACTAGGAATCTAAATCTGGCCAGTGGGTACAACATTTTCCCAAATCCCTTTAATTGTATGTGATATATCTCGGTCAATTATTAATTGACAACTCAGATAGAGCCAGGCAATAAAAGTCAGTAAAATAATGGAACGTCTGAAAAACAATTTGTAGTGCTACTGAAGGTAGTTAACGTGCCAGTCCCTATGCCGCTGCGTCTCCTTGTGCACATCTCGTCTCAAAATAGGTTATGTTGAACCACCGATGCTCTCTCCATGATCAGGTTTAGGACGAAGCTACATAAGAGGTGGGTCGCCAATTGCTTTTCTTGGCGCAAAGGATTCCCTCTTGCTTTTTGGACGAGATTATTTCCCAATGCAGAGATTTTAGCAAACTTTCCACTTCGCCAATTGTGCTAGAATCATCACGGACGATCAATTTACCTTCTGGCCTAACTATTCTATCAACCTCTGCCATTACAGGAACAAGTTTACACCTGTGAAGCCAAAATTATCAGAACTGGATCAACATGCGTGATGAAGTTTCTCTGGATGTAAAAGTTTGAAAGATCACACTTTGATACAATCATACCTATCCTTCAGCTTTGAGAAAAGATTATCCGCATGCAGTAGATCATAAGTTCGTGGATAAGTACTGAAAGATTCACACCAGTCATGGTACATTCCAAAAAGACCACGCTCATAGATGATAGGAAGTGTATCCGTAGAATCTACGTTCACCACATTGAGTACCCAAACGGGAAGATCCCTCAGAGCTGCTGCAAATCTGCACAAACAAAATTAATAGCAAGACTTGATGGATGCATTACTAAGACTACAAAATTTCTATAGTTGTTCGCATCAATACAATACCCCCCAAGGACAGCTCGCATGTCCATGACATTTCTGATATTAGACCAAGTTATACCAATGTTGCTCATCTCGTCTACAACATTTTTCCAACGTTCAGTGTCATCTACGAAATCTTGAGGATCTGGTTTTCCATCGATGTCCATGTGCGAGTTGTTCAGCCAATATGGTGCTGTGTGCAGTCGGCGAGGCCAAGCATCAGGCCATCTGGCTCCTCTCTCAGCCTTGTCAACTGGCACCTTGTGCATGCATGCCTCCAGAGGTACATACCTGCAACCATTAACTACTGCAAATTAATAAACATGTCAAACTGCAACTTGTGTCTATGCATGCTCCTAGAATTTACCAGGCGGCGTTTGGATCATCTTCATTCTTGCACATTGGAGGAACATTTTTCTTCCTTTGCTGGTAGCATTCATTGGACGTGGGTTTGCGATAAACGGCAGCGCCCACTTGATTCAGTTTATCCTTCTTAATAGTCACAAGATCCCAACACATGGCCTTCGTCAGTGACGTCATCTCTAATACAAAATTACTAAATGTCAGTCGACTAACAAAATGCTGAATTTATAATAAAGAAAACATGAAAGATACATATCATCCTACCCTTCCAAATTTGGACATCCTCTTCGAGCGTCTGGTAGACAGGAGTGGCAGACCAGACAAAATATCCCCCAGGTCGCAAAACGCGATTCAATTCCAAAAGCAACAATCCACCTAGACAAGGAATTTATAAATTTCTCATGGAAACATTAAAAAGAATCAAAATTGAAACAAAAGATGAAGTGGTAGTGAGCACCATCTGCATGCCAAGGTACCCGACAACGTGCACAGTGTACAAGATCGAAGACTCGGCCGGGGAATGGCAACCTTTGAGAACCCATGACAGCAGATATGGCAGGTATTCCCCTCTCAAGTGCAAACTGCACTTGCGCTTCATGTTCATCTTTGGGCGCAAAAGACATTGTAATAACATCTCTCTCGAATAGGTAACCTCCGAAACTCCCAACCCCACACCCAACATCCAAAATCACCCTAGTGTGCTTCCCCCATGCGATTTTAGGTTCAGCCTGAAACCATCACGATTAATTTTTTAATTACCCGTAGAAAATTGCCTAGTTAAGGACACTTTTTAATTACCTGTTGAAGGAAATCAATGTAGTGGAGAGCTCCATGAATGAATTGGGTGCCGCCTCCAGGGAATGTCAAAAACTCACCCGACACCTTCACCCAATTCTGATGCCCCTTAACCTCTGCCAGCAGCACGTGTGGTACGTTGTGGTACCATATCTGTTGAAACACAAATACACAGGTTTCATTTTCATGTTAAAAGGCCTTCCCATTCCCTCGGAATTCAATGTTTCAATCACATCACCTTGTCTCTGCTATTAGGCCATTCAATGGGTCTCTTGTAACCTCTCGGAAGTGGCACCAGGCAAGTAGGTACGTCCTCAGGACAATGCCTCTCCCTGTGTTCGAAGTGCTTTCTACTGCGTAACTTTCTTATAACCTCTTCGTTGTCCAAACATGGTATGTAATCAGCACCTGCCGTGACATTGCACAGTTGCCACGTGTAACCTTGTACATTCTTTGTAGCGTCTGATACATCCTTCTGTCCCTCTTTTTCGTTTTGCAACTGATCTGCTTGGTTTGACTCCTTCGACAACGACTTGCTCGACTTCGGCATAATAGCATCTTTCTCTACACCCGTCTGGGTTTCCTGAGTTTCATCTTGAATTTTTTGGGTTTTTTCTGCCTGAGAAAGTTGAGAGATTTGGCTTTTTAGAGATTCATTGGATTCTTGTTGTGAAGCATCTAAGGAATCAGAATTTTTGTGTTGCTCGTCTTGTTGCTCGACGCGAAGTTCTTGCGATTGTTGCTTTTGATCTTTCTGGATGATCTCATCTTTGTCTTCTTTGAATGGTTTACTTTGTTCATTTTCGTCTTTTTTAGGTTCTTGAGCATCAAAACTTTGAATATCTTCTTGTAGTTGTTGATTTTCACTAGCATTTACATTCTCAGGTTCACTGTTTTGTTTTGTCTCTTGAACTATGGAATTGTCTTCTTGGTGGTTTGCTGCAGATGTTTTAGTGCTAGGAGTACTCTGAAGGTTTTGAGACTTATGAGCCGTGGAGCTAGCTTTCTGATCAGTGTCTGAAACGGCTCCATTTGTTTCAGAGGCTTCTTGCTTTTGAGTCAAGGAGCTTTCCTCTGATATCTGAGAATTTTGTTCGATGTGAGGATCGTTGTTGGTATTGACATTGGGGTTTTTATCATCAGACTTGATAGCATCATCCGGGAGATGACCAGGATTGTCTCCATAGGCGGGGATTTCTTTTTGGTCTTGGATTTTGGTGGTAGTTTCCGTTGACTCGTCGGAGCTTTTGTCGATGGTTTCAACGGGCTCTTCTATACTTTTGGTGGTGGTGTCAACTAATTCTTCAGAGGAAGACAAGTCATTGTTGGTTGCAGTGTTATCTATGGCAGAATGGGTGGTGATGCTTTCACCGCTTCGGTTTAGAGGTGAGATTACAGAGTTGGAGCTCAGCATCCATATGCCCAAAACACATAATGCTACAAAGATTAAAGTTGTCAAGGTTGATGCATATGACGTGGATGACGATCTTCGGCTGTTCTTTGACTTGAACAGTGCCATGAGAGTGTGTTTTGTTTTCAGAGACCAATTGAGATGGGTTTAATTGGTTTGAGGAAAAACATGAAAGGGAAATTGCAGGGACAGAGGGAGAGAGTGGTTTCAATAACTTTTGTGGAGGAAGAAGGAAGTGAAGATGGTGAGAAAGACAGGGAATGTTCTATATTGGAAGTTGGAATGTATCAAAGATCCAAAAGAGTCGGATTAGGGAATTTGTTAAGACAACTTGGTTGTGATGTTAGGGAGCAGACAAGAAATGAAGCTGATTGCCTTTGGTCGTCTCTCTACCCTTCCATTTTTATCTCCAAAATGAATCCCCTTTTTGTGTTCTTATTTTTTAGTTATTCGATACACACTATTAGTGATATTCTATTTGTCCACAAAAAAATACACACTATGATATTAGTTTACATAAGAGATTGAATATTTATTATTCAATCCTTAAATTATTAAATTATGGCAAATTAAACTAATACTACATTTTTTTTTGTGGACAAAAATAATACTAAATATCAGTAATTAGTTTTGTCTATATATATATATATATATATATATATATAGTAAAGATTTGATACACTGTCGGTAGACATTTTTTTTGTGGACATTTTTTTGTCCACCACCAGTGTTCAAATCATGCCATGTGTCCAAGACAAATTTAAAAAGTATTATCTTAGACATATAGTATGATCTGAATATCGCTAGTAAATAAAAAAATATTCACCGACAGCATACTAAATCTTTATATATATATATATATATATATATATATATATATTTAGAAGGAGATGGAAGCACCGCACGTCAATGAATAATGGTCCTGGAGTAGGCCCAGACAAAGATACTCTTGAAATCTTTAACGGGCTGGATTCACATTTTAAAATTTTTTCCAGTTCCATGTGAGCCCAAGTTTATAGTTTGGACGGAGGGGTTTGGAAGCTCAATCTTAGAAGCGGCGTCACAAATTCACGTATGGTTCTAATTCTGGAGTTTAATGCCAAAATGGAGTTTCCCTGGGTAATGGTTTTGATAGAATTTTTCTTTAAAAATGCTACAACTTAAAGCGCTTAAAATCTGTCCAGAAAAACTAGAGAACAAAGGCAGATCTTCCATATAATTGATTCGAGGAATTATTAATTACAATGCTTCAAAAGATGGGATGAAGGACACTATCAACTACTATGATTGAACAGTAATGCCTAAGAATTGTATTCCAAAAATGATGAGGTTTGTTTCTTGAAAAAGGTTGTACGTGTGGACATCTCAGCGCCCAACAAAAGGACCCGAATTAGGTACCAAACGAGAAACTGAATCTTTGAATGTGAAGGTGAGGACAGAAGGATACGCACAAAAGGGGACAAAGAGACTATAATTTGTTGCAAACAAGGAAGATGATTGGCGACGTTAGCCGAGTTTGTTTATCCTCAAAAACAACTACGTACCAAGTGCTCTCCATTTTTTTTTTTTTTTTAATACTTCCTAGCTATTCCTACCTTTCACTTTCCAGAGGCTTAATTAGTGGTGGGTCGTATTTCACCCCCAATACAAATTATACAAATGCATGCGAAGCTGGGGGGGAGGGGGGTTATGTTTTTATTTGCTTTCAATTAATTAGGACAAATATTAATATAATAAGATGTATTCACATGCAAAGCTCCTGTAGCCTCGTGATGAATTTGTCCATTGTCATTTTCGCGTTCAATTCATAGTTATCCAGACATCCCAAAAGGATAGTGACATGCATTTGCACATTTAATTAACTTTGAAAATGTCTGAAATATCACCTCTTACTAATCAACTTGATATAGCAAGATCATAAAAGCATCCCATTCCCTTCTTTTCTTTATATAATATATGATTGTATTATAATTAGTTTATGTCTATTAATAAAATATTACCCACAAAAATCAAGCGCAAAACCAAATACAACTAATGCCTACTCCTGCCTAGCTATTAGTAAATAATAAATGGTAAACTACCAAAATTTACTTGTAAAAAGATATCTCAAATGGATGCGAGTGCATGTTACTTATTTGAAAACTTTATGTAATAAAATCAATATTAATCACGTTAGAACAAATTGTACGGTAATGATAACATCTCCAATTAATATATAAAAACTAGAGATTTTTGTTTGTTTTTGGGTTTCAAGTCTCAAACACGGCATGATACAGTGAGGTGCAGCCTGCGGGGTACCAGGAGACTATGCATTTCAAGGGTCATATCCTATGATTAAAACAAAACAAAGGTTTCCTGTCTTGTGGCCCACGTCCACTGGAGAAGGATCTTTTAATTTAACTAGTGCATGAAACCTTACTGCACCCCGATCATAATCTATTTAATTTACACACACCTAGAGAGATCTTGGTATAATTAATTTACAGCATCTTCATTTTAATGCGGGAACCAATCATCTATCTGAATTCCCCAAATTGCAGATTGATAGGAGATCAGAAAGTAAATAAATTAAAAGGCTACACCGAATTATTGAGTATCATCATCAGTTACCAATTTAGGTCCTCTTTGGCTGTGCTATATATAATATAGCCTTTTTAAAAAAAAAGAAAAGAAAAAAGAAAAAGAGAAAATCCAGACGGATGATTCCAAATCCAAAATACTCCAAGTCCCTACATGCAAGTGGTTTGTAGCTTGGTTCTGCGATGGAATATTAAATAAACCCTTGCAAATAATAATTAATATGCTTTTTTCCGCCGGTGTGTACACACATCTAATAATTAAGCTGGTTTAGGAGGAAAGAGTTTACAACACTGATCACGGCGAAATATCTATACACATATATGCATTTAAAAAAGTACAAAAAGAACAACACTAATAGTGAAAAAGGGGCTTTGATATTGTTATTATGAGGAGCACATCTTAATATCTTAAAAGAATAATGAGAAGGAGGTTGATGCAAAAGTTTGATGTTGCCAAGTTACTATTTTGGGCGGTGCATCACTTTCACAGTGCAGTGAGACCAGAGTATATATGGGTCATACTTATGAGTTGCTTGTCCAATCGAGGCAACTTTCAATTGATGGAAATTCCATAGCTATACTCATAAACACCCCCTCCCAAAGTCCCCAACCAACACTCGCTTTTTCTTTTTATCTTTCATTTGTTATAATTAAGTAATTTTTGCTAATCTAAGGAACATAACCAAGCTTTAAGATTGGAGGGTGCATGAAGAGATTGATTTCTTGGGACAGGCTCAAGTGGCGACACCTGCCTCATTCTGAGAATAGATAGAGACCCTACACAAAGTTGAAGATAATCATGAAGACATTTTGATAAGGAAAATCATACTATATGCTTTCGGAACCATAGCAATCAATATGATGATATATGTCTCAAAAATATTCTCTACCCATCACTATAACTGTATCCCTGCATGCTTGTGTGATGTATATACAACCAAAGGTACCTGTACACTCTGAATACTGAACAGGGACTTAATTTTAAAGATTGGAATGTTTTACTTAGTTCACATTCGTTCTTCTTCAAAAATACTACACGTCCTGGCTTGTAGAATATATATGGTTAAGGGGGAGACGCAAATTAAGCCCTAATTGATTCAAACTTGTTTTCTTACGGGTTTGGGATCTGATTGAAGTTCTAACAACCATTGGGGGCCCGGACGTATTGTCATTAATAATTTGTTTATTCCAACTTTACTTTTTTTATGCCCCCCAAAAGAAAAAAAAAATAGTAATTTTTCGTTTCACTATATTAAAAGAATTCAATAGCCCTAGCTTAAGTAGACTATAAAACGAGCTATATATGTATGGTTGAAGGCCTTTCCCGCAGGGCTTGCCCCCACTCCATCTTGTCTATTCAACCCCCTAAATGGTCCCAACTAATTGGTGAATTATTGTCCTTCACACATGACCTTGATGCACATTTTGGGTCTGGGGATAGAAAAATTAACTTAAATTAACGCCATCACATGGTAGCATTGGATGAGAAATTAATTAGGAGCAAAGTTAGAGGTCTAGCTATGTCGTAGGCAATGAAGCATTGGCCAGCAAACAAATGTCATATGTTATTCTGTTTGCAAAGTAAAATGAATTATCAACCGGGACAGTTCCTTTCTTCTTCTTTTTGACTCAAGCATGGTTCTTCAAGTGCTTAACTTTATTTGCTCCATCCCCACATACATAACCTTTTAGTAATGAGATTTCATAAAGTGGCGTCCATGGTCTGCCAAAAGAAGAGCGAAAAGATCGTTCGTTCTTTGAGTCTACAAAACCATAATTAGTCCATCAAGTTGCAATTTAGTGAATTAGGCGCAAACTTTAGAAAGTCAATGATCCAAAGCAAGCATAAACCTCTTGAAGGTCGGTTTCTAGTGAGGACATTGACAAATGACTAAGTCACCACACCAATAATGACATCTCGTGCATTTGCTGCAATTTTCAAAACCAACCATTAAAGTTTCCGTGGGATTTTAGGAAAATAAATAAATAATTGAATGCAGGTGAAAAAAAGTTTCTTGAACTACCTCCCAGATTGTGAATATTGGTTTGTGATCGATAAACCGATCCTTTAAGCACAGATGATAAAAACTGATGGCAATAACACTTGAAGTCAAGTGGTATGCGTTAATAGAAGCAATAGGTCCTTTACCGATCAAGCTAGGTAGAGAGGCACAAGGTTATTTGTTGTTGGTAAAGCATGTAGTCACAGAGAATGAAAAGCCTGTTCTAAGTCGTAAGAAAAGGGACATTGTTGTAGTATCCTTGACTAGTCAACAATATTTAAGAATATATCAAAATTCAAGAGCCATTTGTGTCTAACTATAAGATTCCAAGCACATACGTAGATGGGGGATGTTCTTGACCCGTTAGCTCAAAGTAGAGGCCAATTCTGTGGAATTGCAAAGTTTGGGGTTATGCAATCTGAGAAGGACATAGATATAGACATCCACTGGTAAAAGATAAACAATTAGTTGAATGCATATTATAATCCCAGCAGCCTTTTACGGCAAAGACTGAGAAATTAATGGCAAAGGTTGGAGTTGGACAGAAAGTATTTCACTGTAGCATAAGCTGTAATGCACAACCCAACTCCATGATCTGCTTTCTTTCGGTTGCGAACTTGTAATTAGTAGATACCACAATCATATATACACTTTATTACTAGTCAACTGAACTCACCAATCACATATAGCCAAATCCATCCGGTGAACCCTGATGCCCACATATACTCATCATATTTACCGAGAATTTGAAAAATTAAATAATATTCAAATCGACTGCTACGGAAACTGGAAAATTAGGATTTTTATTATTATTATTGTTAGATGTTTATCTTTATCTTAAAATATATATGATTCTTTTTAATAAGTAAACAAAAATCTAGTTAAAAATAAATATCTAATAATAAAACAATTTCAACCTCTGAGCTTCTTACAGTAACAAATCTTTGCTTCTCTAATAGAATTGGATGTAGTTGTCCTATTTTGACATCTGGTAAATCATTATCTATTCTTGATTACAAAAATTCTTTCCTACATATCAAGCCACTTTTTGTTAGTTAATGCAGTCCCGTCCCTTGATTTACAAACATTATATATATATATATATATATATATATATATATATATATATATATATATATCTATATTAATGTGAATTAATTTCTCTCAACTACACCTATATATGATTTGCATATATTTTGGTTTCTATGTTTTTTTTATTATAAAAAAATCTAACAACTTCACTAAATGAATCTATCCCACGAAGCGATTTGATATGAACTATCTATATTTCCATTAAGATTTTAAATGAATCAATATATACAAGTACATATTTAAGAATAAAAATGTATAAAGTAAGAAGCTTAAAAGCACGGTTAATATTATGGTGGTGTGGTGGGCATTGAGTAATGAACAAATGAATTCCTTCCCCCCCACCACAAAAAAATAACACACACACACACACAAATCCTTCTATATATATAAGGGGTTTGGAGAGCATATATATGGAAGAACATGCAGACTAGGAAAAGGGATGGATATTTGAAATATTAATATGGAAAAAAGGAAAGTTGGGAAGAGTGTGTAAATGATAGATGGTCCTACTACGTCAAGAATTCTAAGATAAGACGAGGAATGGTGGGACCTCAAACCAGAATGCATGTGATCTACTTACTCTCTAACTCATCCTGATCACCGCTTTACTTGTCCCACTCGGATTTTCCTCAAGAAAAATTAAAAACCTTATTCTGCTCTGAATCTGATTGGAAGGAATGTGTGGAATTCTTCTTCTTCTTTTCTCTTTTTCTTTTTTTCTCATTTTTCATTAATTCGTAGATAGGGGGAAAGAGAAAAGTGAGTAGAGTCAGAAAGGGAAGGAAGGAAGGGGGAAATCTTTTGGGCATATTTTTGACTTCTCCCAATATCACATGCCTGTTGGGCTGTTCCCTCATTTATGGCTCTGACACCGACCTCTTTCGTCTCTTTCTTTGCTTCCCTTCATTTTGAAGCATTCATTTTGGGATTACATTTAAATTTACCCACTGCAGCGCTTCCAGAAAACTAGGGCACCTAAAGTTTGGATGGACGACGGAGGGTTACTATAACTAGATTTTTTAATTTGGGAAATAGAAACGAGGGGGAAAGTGTACGCATGCAGGAGTCTCTTGTGTAGGGTTACTTGGTGGTGACCCCATAAGAGAGTTAGTTAAACTTTGGGATTTGCAGCATCTTTTGGGAGAGGGAAACTTGCAACGCAACACTCCAACTGTAGAATTGTCACAGAACTGAACTCTAGTATATCTTTTTTTTTTTTTTTTTAAAGAGAGAAGAATGAATGAGATCAATGGAACGAGTTTTATAGGTAAATCCAGGGTGGAGCTAATTAAATGAGAATGTGTGTGTGTGTGTGTGTATAGGAGAGGCAGAGAGGCAGGTAGTCAACCCCGGGAACAAACACAGGGCTCGAGAACCACACACTCACAACAATTATTGGGACTCCCACACCTCTTTTACTTTTCGCCTCTTTCATTATACTCAATCACTATCTCTTTTTTCTTTCAATATTATAATACGCATTCATTTACTCACCTCTGGAATTCCATTCTAGTTTTTTAAAAAAAAAACTGTAACTTTAACTTTAATTTCATTCTATTTATAAACAATATATTTTTTAATAATATGATTTAATTGTTTAAAAATTATAAACATTTTCAAATACATGTATCTATGCATACATAAGTAATTAAAATTATTATTTTTGAGATAAATTAATGTGCATACAAATTAACATTTTTATCAATGATTGAAGTTTAAGCAGCAGAAGAATAAATTTAAATGATACTAGAAATGGCGATGAAGAGTAAAACAGAAAAGCGGGTGGAAACTTGGAACGATGATCTCAAATTTCAATTACATTATAAAGAGAAGAGAACGACACGAATTTGATTAAGGAGTGAAAGGCATGTTATGTTGTACCTCCGAAACTCACAGACCATGCTACAATGAAACCCACTAATGATTCCCCGAAGGGTAAGTGGGGAAAGGACAATGAATAGAAGAAAAAAAAAATTAAGCATCAATGCATGGTATGTATATATAGGAGGTGAGGTGCATTCCATTTCCATAGACGGTGTAAGGATCATCCTAGGTAGCTAATTAGCTATTATATTAACTTGGTTACGTTTAATTAGATCACACCGCTCGCACCCTTTCATTTCATTTTCATATGCTGTGTTAAAAACTATCCACTAACATACTCGCTCATTTAATTATAATTATGCTTTAAACTTTCAAATCAGTATCTTCTCCTTCGAGCACGCTGGGAATTGACCGAAGGGCCCATCTACACCATTTTGGTGACCCCCATTCTCTTCCGTACGACCAGTTTGACCTCCATTCATAATCACCCTCCGCTAAAGCCCCCCTTTCCATAAATATAATAACATGATGTTACCGCATAGAATCCTTTTTTTTTTTTTAATTATTAAATTAAGCAGTTGGGCGGTGTGTCGGTGGTGTGCAATAGAGAGGAAAGGTAAAATTCCAATGCTGAGGGTGGAAGAAAGTTTGTGATTTAATTAAAGTTGAAGTAGAAGCTACCACAATTACGGTGGGGTGTAGGGATGGATGACTAGGCTTACTAGAGAATAAGTAGTGGCGGGGGTGGGATTTCTATGTGCCGTACATGCGCCGATGTTGCAGGCCCTCCGCTTCTCTAGTCTGTAACCATATTAATCATCACTGTCTCATCCTTTTTTAACCCAACCTCCTCATTCTTATTATTATAATAATCCCCCTTTTTTTTAATTAAAAAAAAAGAAATTATTTATATTGTCAACCGCTTCTTGTTTTTTTTTTTAAGTACTGTAGTTTGAAAATCAAAACGATTGAAATATAAAATTCAATTTGTTTGTCACTAAAAACATTTTTTTTTGGTTCAAAAAAACAAATGAGATTTAAAATTAGGTATTTGTAGGTAGATGTGTCTTAAAAATAAAAGAAAATATTGATGATACATTTATATAAGTTTTTAATTAACTCAAATCGCAAGTTATTATGAATGACGTAAGTGAAGTTAAATTAAAATAATTGAAATTTACACGAGTTATTCGATGGTTAAATAGATTAATCTAGGGAATTGAACGGCCAAAAAGGTGAGAGATGTGGTGGTGGCGCTGTGCTCCCCTCTGTGGCCACATAGTGCTGAAGGGCATATGATTATTTTTATGGGAATTAGATCGGGTCGCCTCTTTTTCACCAGCCCAAATCTCTCTACCTTATTACAATAATCCCACGTTATTACTTAATTTGCTCCACACAAAACATAGTCTTGGGATTGATTACATTACATTACGACCTTCCATCCACAAAGGTTGAATGGATGATAATTCAATCCCTTTTGTTTAATTACCCAAATAATCTCAGTTCTACTCTTCATTGAGTATAATTAATTAGTAAGAGCATTCCTTGCGTCATGAGAAAAAAAAAAAAGTACTCTTATTTCATATTGCCAACATTAAAAATGAGGAGCGAAGGGTCCCATCATCATCGTATTTTAATGTACCCATTGTGATCAATTATACTGCCAAATTACATTTATTTACAAAAACTTTATTTATAAAAAAGCTTAAAGAACTAAAATGCGAAACATATTATTGTTGAAAAACATTTAATGTACATTTTAAAATCAAAATTAAATATATATCATGACTTTGGTTTAAAAAGTTTAAAATATTTATTTCTTTATTTATTCAATGAATTTGAGAGTAACCTTGTATTATAAAATTATAAAATGAATCCGGACTGTGGATCGAAATTCAAAACTGTGGAGAAAATGATAATGCAGTAATTGGAGAACGGTGATGAGGAGAGACAAAAGAATTGTAAATAGAAATGAAAAGAAACAATGAATGAACAAAAAAGGGTAGTGTGTCACGGAAAGCAGCGGGTTTTCCGGTAGAAAGGACGAGCGATGCAGAAGGCTGTTCCTTTGACACGTTGGATGGATAAGGAGCGTCGGATGAGCATGTTGAGATGAGATGAAGGATCCATGATCCATTCCCATGGAGTGAGAGAAAGAGAATGGTTTTTGTCACTGTGATAACAACAAACTGGGCAGCAATACAGACACAAACGGGAACTGCTCAGAACTTGAAAACAAAAAAAAACAAAAAAAAAACTCATAAACTCTCTGCTCTGCTGAAAATTCAGAGACAAAGCAAAAGATAATGGGTTTTGAGACTTAAATTGGAGGAGCAGCAGCGTTTGCAGAGAGAAAGAGAATGGGCATGGCGGCGTTGCAGTTGCAGTTGCAGCTCTATCTGTATCTCTATTTGTAATTTTGTGGTTGCCTCTATTAATGCATATAGAGGCTGCTGCCAACGAAGCTGGAGCCTGGAGGAGCAAATTGAAGGCGCGATTAACGCTTCCCAATACTGTGCCCCCTCTGTCCTTAACCAACAGAACCTTCAATTCAATTACCTTTCAACACTTACCTATGGAACCCGCTGTTTGAAAAAAAACAAAAACAACAAAACAAAAAACAAAGGGGCGTGTAGAGACACGAATACGCACACAAAAACCGAAGAATAGAAGGAGAAAGTTTTGCAATTGGTCCTACTCCCAAACCCCCGAGATTTAATTCAACCAATAGTTTTCGATTTGAGTTTTCTGCTTGCTTTCCAATATTCTTACCACGGCGATCGAGCTTCCTGATATGGATTTTCATTCAAATTTGGGTTCTGGGTCAGGTTTAAGAGTGGCGAAACAATGGCGGGTTTTTTTTCATTAGGCGGCGGAGGGAGAGGGAACAACCAGCAACCAGAACAAGGACATAACCCTCCCACGGAATTTCCTCCCCCTGACACCTCATATTGGTATAAGAACGAAGATGTGTCCTCCTACAGAAGCTTGGAGCTATGGAACCAGCAGCAGGAGCAGCTCATCCCTCAGGCGCGCCAGCTTCACCATCCTCATCAAGATCTTTACTCGTCAGCGGCTGCGTTAGGTGTTGGGCCCAGTAGGAGCTCCATTAACGTCTCTGATGATCAGTCATCGCCAAGATCAGCCATGATGGCGATGAGTGCCAGCATGGGAGGCGGACGAGGAGGTATAAGTTGCCAAGACTGTGGAAACCAAGCGAAGAAGGACTGCCCTCACATGCGGTGCAGGACTTGCTGTAAAAGCAGGGGCTTCGACTGCCAAACCCATATAAGGAGCACTTGGGTACCGGCTCCAAAGCGTCGTGAGCGACAACAACAACTGGCTGCTTTGCAGCAACAGCGAGAGCAGCAGCAACTCCAACTTCACGGAGAGAATCCAAAAAGGCAGAGGGATAATAACCCAACCACTTCGGCTCTCGCCTGCACTCGCTTGCCAGGTACATGCCCTTGTTTTTTTGGTTTTGTCTTGTTCTACATTCTCCCCCACAAGCACTCACAGTTCCTGAGATTGACTCTTGAGAAAAAAGAATCTTGGAGACGCATCCAGAGAAATTCTCTGAAAAGATAGAGAGAGGATCGATTGCGTGTGAAGCAATTCCACCATATTCATCCCCGTCTGCTTTTCTCTCTTTTCCTTTTCCCAAACTGACGATTAGATTGACAGGGAAGAAACTGTTTTTTTCTGTGTGTGCGTGAATGCGTGTTTGTGTGACTCTACTTTTTCTTCGTTCGTCCTCTCTCACACTCTCTTTCTGTTGATATCTGTGTACTTATTTTTTTCTCACAAATAATTCCAAACATGTATGGTCTTATATTCTGCTATCTAATAGTCTTTATTCTTTCTCTGTTACATAAAAAGAAGAAGGGTTAGAGCATGAAAATTTTCCTGCAGTGCTAAGCTCTCCTGCGGAGTTCCACTGCGTGCGGGTTAGCTCGATGGACGACGCTGACGAACAATACGCATACCAAACGGCAGTAAACATTGGAGGGCACGTGTTCAGAGGAATTCTCTATGACCAAGGTCCCGATTATAATTACATGGCTGGGGAGAGCGCCTCCGCTGGTGTTGGAGGAGTTCAACCCTTGAACCTCATTGCGGGTGCCCCCTCAGTTGAATCTGGTTTACCCACAAGCGCAACAACCATGGTTTCGTCTACTGGGCCACTTGTCGATCCTTCTTCTTTGTATCCATCTCCAGCTCCACTTAACACCTTCATGTCTGGTAGTGGTACGCAATTCTTCCCTCACCCAAGATCTTAATAAACACATGAAACAAAAGATAATAGAGTATCCCACATTCTTCTCTCTCTCACAAACTTTGTCTTCCTACCAATCGATAATATTGTACTAGTATATTTGACACCCGTTGTAGTAGGAGAGAAAGAAACAACGGAAAAGCCAGGAGAGAATCAGAGAAAATGCTGACGATGTATGTTTTTATGCAAATTTTAATGCTTGGTTCAGATATAAAATTCTTCTTCTTGATAAGTAAAGATGTTTGTTTCTATGTACGACATAATGGAGAGCTGATTCTCAGGTAGTGCGTCTTCTTTTATTTATCCAGTAGTTTCTTGTTGATGTTTTTCTCCTCTTCCTCTTCAATTTCTGCACACTTTCTTGCTGGTTTTCAACTTCGGCATTTCCGAGTTTATCCGTATGCTTTCCGGTTTGAGATTGAATTGGGAAATAAGGTTGTGGTCTTTGTTTAGAGTTTAGACTAACCACGAAGAGAAGTTGGTTTTTCATATTTTGGTATGGGCACTCCGACCATGCATGACCATTCAAGCTTAAAAGGTGAAGGTATCTTTCTCCCTCCTCCCATGTGATATACTGCAATTCCATTATCATTCAATAAAACTTTGCAGAGATGTGACGTTGATTATGAAACCGGGAAAGAGAGGGCTAATCAATGTGCTAATATTTAACTCACATGCAGGAATGTATACGTATAATATAGAGAAAAACTGTATTATATCTAAGGAGCACAGTATATGACAATAATACATTATTGTTGCTTGATGAAAGAAAACTAAAACAAGTAAAAGAAAAAAGAAAAGCTAAGAATAGGATATCAGAATAACAATCTAGCGCAGTATGCTTTCTCATCTTCATGAATAGCCACCCCAGTGCCCTCAATTTTCTATGAACCAGAATTTAACCATGATATCATTGCTATAATGTGTAACTTGGCTTGATACTATTTTCTATCATTTTTACAGGCATAAAGAATTTATTGATAACTTACTCTACCATCATGAGTCAACTTTATAATATCGTGTAGCAAAGTTATTCTGTATTTATATAAATTTCTTGATTTTAGTGCAACTTGCGGGTTTTGAGGTTGAGTTCTCAGCGAAAGTGTCACATTTCATGTCGACATTGCATCCTTCTAGTTATCTGTGTTTCCATTCCTGTGAAGCATTCTAACTTTGGTTAACTTAATTGGTCTTCTTAAAAGAACTTAGTTGGATATATTAAATGTGTGCTTGGAAAAAAAAAATGAGAATGAAAATGAAAATGAAAATGAAAATGAGGAATTTGTTCGTCGATTTTTACTTCTCCACTTTTCACTTCTGTTTTTATTCTTACTCTTGCCGTGCACTCCTTTAGAGGTGCTCTAATAAATATGACAATAAAAATGTACTTGTCACTTGTCAGTGAAGTTATCTTAAATTGTCTGGCGTCCATAAAAAACAAATAATAATAATAATAATATAATAAAGCTTTTCAATTAAATAACACAAAAATTTAGGAAAATTAATGCTTTCCTATATTTTCTTCCTTCTTGTTCAACGTCATGCCTTGTTACCATGATAATTGGTATTTACAAGTAAATATCAAGAGCAATGCATGAAGATAGTGACAAACCTAGCTGACATAAATCTATTCTTATCTGCACTGTTAATTTGCGCATCCGGGTGTTGAAAAGCATCTGTTAGGAGACTAATCTCATCTTTGACTAGTTATTAATTATATGACATGTGTCATAAATTTAACACTTCATTTTGCCTTATCTACTTCTATAGATAATTTCTATAGATAATTTCCAAGCAGTGCATGATTCATATTTAATGAATAAAAGCTGCAAAAATAGCCAACCCTTCTTGGCTTGTTGCTGACTGATTTTTAAGGGTAATGTTCGATGGCCGTTAATATATATAACGGCGTAATGATGTATAGTTATGTATCTCCACTAGAGAGGAGGTTTTCTTGAGTTTGAATATATATCCTATCTGGTTGGCCAAGGTTCACCAACCTGGTAATATGAAAACTTGTAATTCTACGTTATGTAGGATTTCCCGTCGTAGAATGACTTACCCCCCATGTTTGTGCATGTTTAATGCAGGGAACCAACAGAAGAATCCGTCTGTACGGACTATCATGCATAGATTATGTTTTAAAAGTAAATGGTTGACATGTTTAATTTGATGCATATTTGATGCACAATTAATGTTGAGAATTTTTATTACGTGCTAGAGATGAAAAATTTTCATCTCATTATAACAAGTTCATGTTTCTTGATTATGAGCGCTTGAGTTTGGGGCCAATGCTAAATGTATCACACTTAGAATTTATGTTTACATAATTTTATTTTATTTTGGGATTTTTATGAGAAGCTGCCTCTTTCTTTCCCAGAGATGCCGACGAAGCTTACGATCTCCATGTTCCCCAACTTTAAAAATTTAAACTTTGTTTATTCTTGTTCTTGTGCCAAAAAAAGGGAATAATATTCTGAAATTATGCTAGTTCTATAGGGTGAAAGCAATAAAAGCAACTTCAATCAGTCAATTAATCCCTCTTGGCTAGGTTAGGTTACTTCACAACGTTGTCTTCCCTAATTGACCCAAGCCTTCCCATTCATGTGCCTTGGCTGTTTGAAAAAATTAAAAGCTAGTTCTATAGCATGCATTCAAACTTGAAACTCAGAAAATGCACACATACCCATAATGCTCACCGACATTGAAAGCCAAGTAGTGGGTTCCATACCTTACTCATATTTGGTGTGGTTTGCTTGTGCTGTCAAGGAGGGAGGGATTTCTTTGAAAAGCCACGCCAACGACCAAAAAAGACTAGGTATTGGGGTAGTAGGTTAAGCCCAGAAACGTTGGAGCCTAGGGCATCACAGTGCTGGGCGCTGCATTGTGGTGGCCCCAACAAGCCGTATTCTGCTCTGTTGATAGAACGAACAGAATTAAGGAGGTAACTGGTAACCCTAAATATTCCTTTGGATTATGAATGGTCTAGTCGGTGGTCAGGGCTCTTGCTGAGCTTTGGTAGGCTAGCAGTTCCCAACTTCCCAGGAAGAATATGTATGTAACTCAATATAGTCAGAGAAGAAAATTGCCCAAGAATAAGAAATTGGAAATTTAAGTCGGTCATTGCATGAATTTTTGGAATCCAAATTCAGAAGACGTAAGAATTTGAAAAACTGAGATATGTGGGCCTTCGGTCAGAGATTTCCAGTCATTCTGAACTCAAGTGCTAGACATGGAATTGTCAGTTCCAAATCGCTGTCTTGAATGCCGGGCTCTTCTTAAGCAAAAGCACGTCATTCCTGTGAAATCACTTTCAAACGAATCTGATTATAAGATTTCTATTACATAATATCAATCTCCGAAGTGATGGGGGCATAGCCTACGCGGCCCCCCGCCGGACCCAAAAAGGAAAAAGAAAAAAACAATAGAAATAGAGAAAAGGAAATTCTTCTGTTTCTTATCCTTTGATTGAAAAAAAAAAATAGAAGCAAAACAAATTTTCTGCTCCTGAGTGGAGCCAACTAGCTATTAAGGCTTTATTAATCAACTAATAATTAAACCAAAACCGCCCTATATTTCTATTGTATTCTTGGTTATCAATGCAATAGCTCCATGGTTCACATGTCATTTTTAAACATACGTGACAAAAACATTCTCTCTCGTCAAGGTATATCTAGCAATTTTTGTTTCCCCAACCAACGCTATATAAAGAACTTTAGCCCATAGAAGAGACGAAAAGAAATGGATTTGGACGGTGAATTTAATACCATCGCTTAAAAAGCAAAGAAAATTCTGCTGAGAAACATTGCAAGGTGTGTTTCTTTTGTGCATGAACTATTTCTGGACATTGGAAGAAATGTGTACACGCTCAATCCCCTCTTCTATCAAAATTTACTGCATGCACGGTCATTCTCTTGCTTCTTTGTCCAAATTTTACAATCAACAGCCGTAAACTTTCAAGTACATTCTCGATATCTCAAGAAATTCTATGCATTTTGAACACTGTTAATGTGGCATTAGTAACATGCAATGCCAGTCGAGGTCAGCAAGTATAAATTTCAGCCTCCACTTTTCACTGAGGATTAGGTGAGGGATGAGGCTTCCCCTTTATAGAATTCAAGTGCTGAGTGACAAATATAACCCCCATCACAACTATAAGGCAACCAATCAGTGCACTGAAGAAGAGTGCTCCGGGTTGCCTGGTCTGAACGAATCCATACAGTAACAAGGTCAGTGAGCCCATCATTTGAGAAGTCCTCACAGATCAGGGCATGTGTTGGTGGACCAGGGAGTTCAATTGTGGCCAATAAACTACCTCCCGGAAATATCACCACAGCTTCTTGTTCTCCTGCTGCAAGGATCATTTCATGATTATCATGCACCCGCAAGGAGAGGGGCTTCAGAGTGGGGATTACCCGACCACCTTCCATTATCCTTGATGGGGAAGGCAGATTTGACCAAGTAACTCCAGTTGAAAATTGCCTTTGCCAAATAGCATTATGACCGTGCAAGCCAGGAGAGTATGATGTAATCTGCAAGAGACAGTATTTAAGGTCATTAATTGTCAGCACAGCATCAAGAAGATCACGATTCCACTTGAACCTACTTAATCATCAGCAACATGCATATCTTTAATGTTTCACAAGATTATAATATAAGTGGCGATGTGTCAACTTAATTTTAAAAAAAATTCCAGACATCATAAGATTCTAATACTGTGACTCAATGCAATAAACAAAATGGAATAATTTCCTTTAATTGGTTTTCAAACAGAATGATTTAATAGTTAATAACTTATTTTTTTATTTTATTCATGATAAACTACTGTAACGCCGTTTGATCCATGTAGCCGACCTCACCTAATGAGAAAAAATTTAGTTGTTGTTATTGTTGGTTCTCAAGTAAGCTCTAATTTTAAATAACCACAGGAAGGGAACTGAACTATAGCATACCTCTCCTTGATTTGTCAAGAAGATAACATCACCGTAGTTTCCTTTTCCATGCTTATGACCGTCACTCTTTTTAGGGATGAGTATAGGTGAAGCCACCTCTAGAGATGCTATATCTGAAGCTTGACTGAAGCTTTTAGAAAATTGTCCATGTGGCAGTAAGTTAAAACAGTTATAAGGACAAATAGATACAGTAAAAAGTTGTTCCCGAACTGGCACACCAGATGTTGCAACTGCCCAACAAGGTTGTAGAACTTCCATTGACCCACTAACTAAAGTCTGCTCAGCACCATTTCCTTCTACAACCTGAAAGCATAATTATAATCCATACATAGGGGAAAATTTTCTCCCTGTGATATCATGCCTAAAATGAATTTTATAAAAAAAACAGACACACACACACCTGCACATGATATAGTTTTGATGAATTTACTATGTAACTAAATCAAAACATATATAGTACAGCAATAGTGAGTGCAAGTTGACTAGTGGATTTATATTTACTTTGCATATTGTTCGACCAGATGCCAGATGAAGAGCTTCAATTCCCTCCTTCTGATGAGCCACCACAACATTAGGAACCCACCAAACTTGAGTGTAGTTTGTTATAGTTGGAACATAACGTAGTTGCTGCATCCAAAAAGCAAAACATTATGACAAATAATAACCCCCCTCTCCAACCCCCCCCCCCCCCCAGGGAAAAAAAAACTTGGTGTGCCTCTTATACTTGTCATAATACCATGGAATGTCATCCATTTATTGTCTTGCAAACTTCCTCTTGTAATCAGCACAAACAAAAAATTAAAATAACAAAAAAAAAAAGGTTCACTTTAATGTAGTGAACCACTAATTAAGCATATTTAATCATTTTAAAGATGTTAATTTTTTTATCACAGTACAGATTTAATACACCGGTTTATTAAATTTCAGAAGAATGACTCTTGCATTGACACATGCCATGCTTCATTAAATACCTTAATCCCCAAACAATGCCTTGCATATTATTATGTGCATTGTAATCTTTCAAAGCATTACTATTATTAAACGGAATTCAATTTTTTATTAAGTAACGGCTCCTCCATTCATGAAGGCGTTTGATGATCTGGCACACATGGAGCGCTTCATCTTAAAGGAGGACGATGATTCTTGGGCACACTTAACCTTCAACCACTGTCACCCTTACATTAGGCAGTGAAGGGTGAAAAGGGGAGGAAGTAAATGCCAGTCAATTTAAAGACTAAATATAACAACCTTTTACAGGCTTAGTAGCTGCAAAGGCTTAGACATGTCTTAAGAGGTACCAAGAATAATTATGCTATTCTCCATTTTCTGTCAAATATCTAACCACTAAAAAGGGAAAAAAAAACTACATATATAGTAAAATGCCAAAATGTTGGATAATTTATCTTGCTCCACAGAACTAAGCATTCTATAATTGTATAGGAGAACCAAAAAGTAATTGCGTCACTTTGCATTCTTGCAAAATAACTACGAAAGTGAGATGGGAATATCTGGTGGCCTTCCAGATTTATTGTGGGGCAATGGAGTTCTTTTAAGCTTGTGTTATTTTATTTCTCTTTTTCTTTCTCTCTAAATGGGGTTTCTTTGTCAGATTCCAGATGGACTGTGGAGTACTGAAGCTCTTTTAAGCTGATGTTATTTTATTTCTCTCCATCTCGCTGTTAGGAGTGCTCATAATCCTCCAGCTTTGTACCCTTCTCTCTTAATATACATTTTTCATCCAAAGACAAAAAAGACGATGCAAATGAATACCGACTCTAAAATCTAAACCACATAAAGCAAAGTTTAAATATACTGTCTTAACAAGCAAACTGGCAGGTCCAAACCTAACAACAAAAGCTTCTAGCTTAACATATGTTTACATAGAATCCCTCTGCAGCATTAAATTGTGTTGGAAAAGAACATTTGAAGTTATAAATTCTCCAATTATAGTCATCTTAACAATAGTTATCCTTAAGTCAACAATTCAAAGTATTTAAGCAATAGCAAATATACTCCCAAGTTTAACAATTGCATGACATGGTTTGTAAATTTAACCTTCTTAGACTTTGCTGAACCAGCATAATTTGCCGCTTTCCCAATTATGTTTGAAATCTTTTTTGTTGAGTCCTTCCCTGGAGGATGGTTCTCCTCAGGCTTGTGAAAAGGGTAATTCACAGTCTTTCCAGGCGATCTCTTCAGTGTTTTCCTCTTGTGCTGCCTGAAGTGAGCCAGCTTCAACAAAGTATCTTCTCTCCTATCCTGATGGAAGGGTTTATACAATGTAAGTTTACTAGGGCATTTGAGATTAAAACATAGTAAAGAAGGGGGACAAAGGTTGGCAATTATATCGTACCCAGTGATGAGGCATAACTCTCAAGATTGATTCTCTGAATTCCCTACATTCAAACTAAAATTTCACACATTATAAGGAAGCTATCTCTTAGTGATACCCAACAAATACACATAAATATAGTGAGGGAATTCACACACACGCGCACACGCACACACAAGGGGGTTGATGAAGTTCTTCAGTTGGATTTGGTGGAGTCCTGGAGTTTTTCCAGGTTAACTTGACACTAGCAATAAATTTCGTTTTGATGGTTGCTCACTGGGCAAGAAAAAGAACTTTATTAACATGAAGATACAACTATGAATCTAGGATAGAGGAACAAATTGACAATAAAGACTGCAAAGCTTTTCATACACAATTTAAGATTTAATTAACCAGCATCTACAGTCTAAATACCTCTCCAGGATGACGACTATTCAGAGCATGAACATCAAGCTTGTAGTTATGCTTTGGAAGTAACTGTAATGCATCTGAAGAATGTGCCTCAATGTTCTGAACAACCGAAAGAGAATATTAATAATTAGAAAACAAAAATAATGCTAGACAGGATTCATTAACAAAATAATTGTTTAGCTATTAATTAACATCAATAACACATACAGTCATTATTGTCCAAGATGTTGGCTTTCTACATATATCATGAAGATCCTAGCATGTTAATTTGTAAAACAAACAAAGAGAGAGAGAGAGAGAGAGAGATGCAAATGAAAGGCAATCACAGAGATTAACTGTGCAAAAAGTTCCAGTGTGTCGATATCCATGTTCACATGCTGAAATGGAGTTTCAGAAACTATTCTCTCCATGGCTAAAATTCTATCAACACCAGGCTCTAGTTCAATTTGCTCTATATTTTGAGATCTTGATTAAAACTTTTCATCAGTTTCTCAGTTAGTTCTTGGACAAGTCCTTCTTACATACTGTCTAAAGCAACAATTCAGTTTGAATGTAACACAATGATAAGACCCAATCATAAAGAATGCCCAAGGCATCAGAGATAGCACACTAGTAAAAAGTAAACAGACCTCATTTTTTCTACTCCATCGTTCTGCACCAGATCGACCAGCAAATGCATAAAATGCAAAATGACGTAAATCCACAGTTCCTGAGCTTTCAGAATCCTACAAAGGAGAAAAAAAAAGAATAAATTTTCAAAGTTTTCCACCTAAACATAGAAAGAGAAGTTATACCCACCTCATACATTTTTTTAGTAAAAAGAGAAATTTATTAAAGACTGAAACACTGTAAGAGTCTAATCAGTGGCCGGTAAACTACACAAGCTGATTAGTTGATTGGGGCAGAGCACTTGTAGTATCCCATCAAAATAGAAAATAGAAAAGCACAAAAAAAAAAAAGAGCAATAGATCCTCTGCCCTTAGATTACATGACAGCAAAACAAAACATGCACAATTTTGCATTCACAAGCCCCATGTCAATACCTTCTTTTCAGTAGCACTTCTTCGATGCCGCTCAGCATATTTTGCTCCCATTCCCATTTCTTCAAATGGATCCATCAAAATCTGAAAGGAGCCATACTGAGAGTTAGATTTACACATTAAGACAGCATTAACAGCAAACATACCATAGATTACCAAATAAATAAAGCTCAGATTGGAAGGTAATACTAATAACTCTCAGTCTGACAAATAAGCTATAGGTGCACAAATTCAAATTCAGTAGCCTACTAAGAGGGTTTTTGGAAACTCAAGAAATCGGTCCAGAACTGTTTAAATTTGAACTATCCTTTCAAATTATGTTTAGTTTTACTAAAACATAGTTTTCAACTAGTTTAACACCAAATATAGTTCGGTGAATTATTTCATAAGCTAATCAAATAAAAATTGAACTACAGAAATAAGGAATGTTTGGTCCTAATGGAAACTAATCATGCGAAAGCCAACTTTCTGTAGGGTTTTGTTTGAACTAGTTTTGACCCAGCTCCACTGTACTAGTTATCCAGTTTTCAGAGTTTGGCAAAAACCCTCTAAAGATTAAAGTACAAATAGAAACTTTTCCAATTCAAAATTAGCAGGAACACATTAGATCATACTTTGTCAACTACTCTTCTGAGAAACTTCCATATCTGGCATCACTGTCACTAGATAGCCATGGCCGTTTGTACCCATAAATGGTCATTAATTTTCAGAAAGGATGATAAACACTTTTGCAAGGATTATAAGCCTTTCAGTTAATATCAAATAAGGGGCATACTTAGTAAATAAAGCATAACAACCCAGAGAAAAAAAGACTGACACATACATGTGGCTGCATTTCCATCCTCCCACCAACAATGATCAAACCCGTATCTCCATGCTTTAGAGTATAATTGCTTATAGAGATTGCAACTTCTCTATGGTGAGCATTATGCGGAAAATCCTCCTGTTAACAACCATTAAAAGAATTAGTAAACTAAAAACACAATCACTGGGTAATTTGAAAGAGATTAAGCAAAAATTATGTCTTGATAATGGTACAACTAAAATATCATATAATGAAACAACCTGTAAATTATTTTCCCACAGCTTTTGGAGGTTGGAATCAAAACACATCACAGACCAACCTGACGTTACCACGACAAGGACCTGCTTCTGTGGTTGCCCAACTTTATAGCGATCAATATATCCTGTAGCCATAGCAACAGGGTGTCTCCCAGACTTAATACGTATTTTGTCAGGTAACAGAGACACCTCGGCAAGTACACGTGCGTCGCTAAATCCTTCATCTACACGCCTAATATGGGGCTCCAAAACCTGAGAAAACCTCCATAATTCTCAAACCAGTTGCTAGTAGTACCATTTGTAACAAAGTTATAAAGGAAAATCAGCTAGCGAATAAGCATGCATTGCCATTTAACTATGTATACAAACGCAATAGATTGGAGAATACCAATCCAAGTAGACGAACACGAAATATGACAGCTGTCCAGATTGTCATCAGTAAAGAAGCCGCAGAATAAGGAAGCAAGTCTGAATTTTAGCGTCATGAGTAGCGACAAGAACTTCCTTCTTTCCGTCCCCGTTTAGGTCGGCAACCAGCGGCGGAGGAAGGCGTTCAGCTTCATATTTAATCGGGTATTCATCAGAGAGATGCATCCAGGCCTCTTTGAACGAAATGCCACCATCTTGCTGACAAGGGATGAAACACCCATAAACAAAGTCCGTTGCAATTAAAGTAACAAAGTGGGAATAAAACTCAAAGAAACATCATTTTCAACAAAATTGCATTTATAGAATTTCAGTGTTTATTTCTATTCTATCTTAGAGTGTTGATAGCATCAAGGTAAAAGTAACAAACTGAAGAGTGAAAAAGATACCTGTAGAGAGAAGAAAATAGCGAAAGCAGAAAGCATAAGAACGGCCAAATCGCGCTTCCTCATATCTTCTCAAGTGATTGCCTTTCTGAAATCATCAATCACAAACTATAGCAAAATCATAAATTTGTTAACCACAATGTTCCAGAATTCAGCTCCTCACGAGTCACGACCAACTTCTTAACTCCATTCTCCCGGCCCCATGTGTGTGAGCTATTGAAGAAACTACTATTGTTATTATTATTATAGGAATTACGCCATAGAAGTGTTAAAAACATGAAAAACAATCAAAAAATATTCAAAAAATGTATAAAGTTAAAAACTATTATAACTTTTTTACATAAAAGTATAATTATAAAAAATAAAACATAAACTCACCATTAACGTTTTACATAAACTATTCAATTTCATTAGGTGCAGTCATATATGAGTTTAAAAAATTAGCAGACTCAATCAAAATTTTAGTTAAAACAATATTGATCACCATAAAATTTTATCTTCCATTTTAAAGAATAATAAAATTATATTAAAACAAATGTGAGAACAATCTCAAAAGTTTTATAATGAAAAAAATAATATATATATATATATATATATATATATATATATATATATATATATATATATATATATATATATATATATATATATATAAAAAAAAGCATGCATAACAATATGATTCACGGTGTTCACGCGATTAGCAGCCATAGGATTGGCTGATGAATTACGTTACGTAACGGAATTTGAAACAGCTACGTCAGTCCGTGAGACTCAGGTGTGTAAGAGGATTATTGGACAATCGTACGTTGCATGGGAATCTCCGTTATGGCAACTTGGTAATAATGTTACAACCTTAAGCCCTTTTTCACGAGGTAATCTACCGGCTTTCTTATTTAAAGGTTTGTACAGAGAGCACAGAATTCATCTGTGTTTGTGATATTTTGGTTTTGTGGAAATAGGAATTAGAAATGGCAGAGGAGGAGGGACAAGTCATCAGTTGCCACACTGTTGAGGCATGGACTGAGCAGCTTCAGAAGGGCAATGACTCCAAGAAACTGGTATCATGTCTCTCTCTCTCTTCCTATTGTTTGTTGAGAGTAGATCTAACTTCATGCCTCCGATTTGGGCTGTGGGTGTTGTACGTGATGTGATTCTGAATAATGGATCTTGTTTGCTTTGTTGTTTTCTGAAGTGATACAGTGGGTCATATTAATTCGGTGTTACAAGGGTAGATTGATTCTGTTCTGAACTTGATGGATCAACCATGATTAGACTGCGATAATGGTTTTAAAAACTCATTTTTGACAACCTTATATTCTGAAATTTAATATTCAAAAATTTTGTAAAGACTGCCTTTTAGAATTGACATATGTATGTACCATGTATCCGTCTTCTGGAAATCTCTTTGCCAGAAGAGAAGCAGAATCTTGGAGTGATATCGGTAAAGGAAGGGTTTTATTGGTGAAGCTTCGCAGTTCACACTGTACAACAGTTTAGGCTGTACAAAGTGAAGAGATATGAAATCTTACACGCATTATGGATGGAATTATTAGCTGAATTTGTAAAGTGGTTCTGTAACTAAGGATGAGGTTATATTTATAGATTTTCTTTTGATGAGAACGAACCAGTAAGATTGGTCAAAACATAGTCGATGGATTGAACCGAAGTGATTCTATACAGATCTCTTACTCCTTTCTGTCCTATGACTTCATTAGCCCTTTCCACTTGATTATAAATTCATAAGTAAAAGCATTACCAAATTCCGCCGAGCGTTGAAATTCAATAATAATGTGGACTCCAGAGCCCAAAGGTTTGCTAAAAGTGACAAGAGTGCGGTACACAACATGGTGAAGGTCATGGGGATCTTATAACCTGCTTTTATTCCAGTTTCATAAACTATGTAACACTAAGCAGACGAATTGGATTTTTTTCCCAAAATTTTGTACAATATGTACTAATTTATTTTTATTTTCAATACGCCTCCTGAAAAAGCAATTACACTGCTTTTGGACCCCCAATTTTTTTCACCAACTTTTGCTAGACTGTTAACTGGCCAAGAAGTAGAGGATCATGCATGTTACAGAACACTGGTCTTTAAAACAAGAATAAATCAGCAAAGAATGCATGTTCTAGGCAGGAGTTGTAACAGAAGGCCATGTAACTTTTATTTAACCAATAAAAGGAGAGGTTCAAGCATAAGTTCTCTCTTCTATCTGTGAAGACCTCTAATGATGGGTGGGTGTGAATGGGTGACCAGAACGACCAGGGGAGTTGTTAGATTGATTTAGATTACTCAAGAAAGAGTAGTAGAATGATTATGTTGGATTATTAGATGGGTAGTCAGTCTATTTATGAAGCAATCTGCAAGCCTGAAGGAACCCTGCTCGAGCAGATATCTGAAGTTTGTATTGTGTTGTTATTCTCACCCCCCCTAAGCTCCGCTGCAACCACTCGCTCCAATACCCTATTTTTAGTTTAAATTATTTGCATTTGTATCTGACAATGTCATATGACTGTAGATGTGATACAACATTTATCAAACTCTGGATCTTGGTCTGTCCGACCCATTTCTTTAAACTGTCTGTGTGATGGTAAATATGGAAATTGTTCACAGGTAAGCATTTTTCCGGAAAGGCAGTGAACTGAAAATCTTTTTCTCCCCATAAAGAAAAACCACTTTCTGGTGATGTCGTCATGGTTAAACTTGGACAAAAGAGTAGAAACTGTATAAATGGATTACTTGTTCTTGTCACGTCAAGTCAAAGAAAATGTAGCTCTAGAATATTGAAACTTGCAATGGTGTTGACTTGTAATTTATGAACTTTTTAAACGTAAATGAGTGTCATTCTGTAGCAAAATTAACAGCTATGATTAAGTAGGATCCTGAAAGGGGGTCAATTTGATATAAAGTTCAGTTGGGAAGGTTAGTATTGTTATTCTTATTCATCTTCATTGTTGGCAAATATATCTGAGATATAATTACCTTTCTAATTGACCCAGATTGTTGTGGATTTTACTGCTTCTTGGTGTGGACCATGCCGTTTCATTGCACCATTTCTGGCAGAGCTGGCAAAGAAGTTGCCAAGTGTCACATTTCTCAAAGTGGACGTGGATGAATTAAAGGTAAAAGAAAATAGGACTTCGTATAATACCCCCTCCCCCGGCCCCTCCGGCCCATTCTCTCATGAAAAAACTGAAAACTTTCCGATAGAATTTGTTTGAAAACCTTTCGTTCGGTGGCTTACCAACCAAACTTATTTCCAGTCTGTTGCTCAAGATTGGGCTGTGGAGGCAATGCCCACTTTTGTGTTTGTGAAAGAGGGCACGATTGTGGACAAAGTGGTGGGAGCAAAGAAGGATGAGCTGCAGCAAACTATAGCGAAGCATATAGCTACCGCTAGTAGTTAAACCTACTAGTGTTAATATTTATGTTCACCTTAAGAGAGTGCCGTAGACGTACTGTGTGCTGGTAACTCTGCCGTTATAATCTGGTGCTGGGTATAAGCTAATTTCTGTTATTATGTAGCATACTATATAGTGATGACTTCTGTCATGGATTCTAAAGAATAATTGGTCCTCTCTGTCTGAAATATGGTGAATTATATATTATGAATACCTAATTACATGAATTTTACTGATTCCCATCCTGTTAAAAATGATAAAATATGGGACTGATTATTATTTTATGGAAGCGAGTGAAGCTCGTTATATCTAACACATTACGATAGTCATTTAACGGGATACAAGGCAAATGTAATGCAATTTCTCATGAACAATGAATATGACGTTCGTTGTAACCTATTACCTTTTTCTTTTGAGAAAAAAGGGGGGGGGGTTCAAATTTATAAACTATTAAGTGACACATAATACTTGTTTCATTTTTTGTGGGGTTATGTATTTAAGGGGTTATGTTTGCCGAATGAAAATTACAATTTACATTTAATTAAAATATAGATTAATTCTGCTTTTCTGAGTTTTTTGTTTTTTAGTTTCTTTTACTCAAAGCGAAAAAGAAAACCACTTTGCTGTGGGCACACAAAGTCCTTTAGCTGGAGGATGCAACTCGGAATTACGCAGGCAAAATGGACAGAACCAGTGGACTCTACAATTAACGGTTTGATTCATCCCAATTCCCAAATAAACAAATCACATCACATCAACGAAAATTGCCTATTTTTTTACCAGTGCCCATATCCGATTAAAAGGTCAGGCACTGGAACTCTATGTTCACACAACAGGGACCAAATTGTAGAACCCAGGTTTCAATTTATAAGAGCCCCTTAACTTCACTTAAATTATAACCTATCAACTTTTGGCACCTACCTTTCAAAACAAGATCAAGTATTTGATTTATCAGTGGTGCATCAAAATTTACACAAGCAGTGAACTAAACAGTTTCCACATATAATCAATTCAGTTAAAAAGTTTTTACCCGTACTCTGACTATTCTTTCCCTGTTAATCCCTACACTGGGACACATCAAACCCTCCAATTCGTACCAGTTGGAGCGCAGACAGCTTCAACTGATAGCCATTTCAAAAGATTTGGACGTGGGTCTTCCCCAAAGTTACTGTTTGATACAGTGACAGTGCATCTCCGTTTTCCCATACATTTCTGTAGAAAATGAAACGAATTATAAAGAAAACACAACTAATAAGCAATAGAAATACTTAATAAAAAGTCAAGAGCATGATCGAGCACCGCCTCTAAAATGGTGAATGATGTGGAAGAATGACAAGTTCCTTGCCGATAATTCCTACAAGTCCCCAAAGGAGTTCCAAAGCTTGCAAATTTAATTAAAGAGATGGCCTGCCCATGACTACATTGCCGATGAACCTTCGGTGGATGGAATTGTTCTGACTCCCCGTAGCTATCAATGTGCCAGTTCTTAATATTTGGGTAGCACTCTGAAACATCAGCACAAACACTGCTCACTGATCTCTTGAATTAAGATTATTTTCTTACAAAAGCTTCAATGTTAAACACTACTTACCATCGCTGCATTGGTTGGCCACAATCAAGTTGGCACTTTAGAGGTCTAAATGATCCAGCATAGCTGCAGTCGGTGCAATTCCCAGCAGCAAAAGCAGTCCAGTACCTTCCAATACTCTGCCCATTAATCCATATTTGACCTTTACCCATTCCCTCCATATCCAAACCCAATGGTTGATCTCCTTCGGGAGCATTAAAATAAGTCTGCAGAATTTCCATATCGATTTTATAATTCAGAGGCTAATATTTTGTTTTTGGTCAACCTTGATCACATTTCCCGCTTTTACCTTATGCCATGTCAACTGCTGCTTCTTTTGTACAACTAATGCTGACTGCATCCATTCAACAGAAGAGATACCATGGAGTGCAACTGGACCTAGGATTCCGGTGTTCTATGTCTCAAAGTGATCTCCCACATTCTTCGACAACAAGAAACAGAAATGAATTTGGTCAATGAACCAGTCATTAGAAGACAAGGAATTAAGTCATTAATAAATTTTTTGGTCTCTATTGGAAAAAAACAGTTAGATTTTTATGCCTGGGATGACAAGGTTCTCATAATCTTAGAAAATTTGTGTCTAAGTATGATGAACTTGAAAGGTGGGTCCCTCCAAGTGGGGCCCATGTTATATTCAATTGAAAAAAAAATGATAGGTCCCACTATGGGAGAAATATAACAAGTAAACGCTGAAAATCACCACAAATCTTGAAGGAAGAAAAGAGAGAAAGAAAAACTTTCTGCAGGCGTGATTTGTGCACGTAATAGGTGGAGGTTTGACTCTATAAATAGAGCTTCTCCCCTCAACCATTATCATTCAAATTCAGAGAGAGTCTCACATCTTCAGAGAAAAAGTGTGAGAGAAGAAAGAGAAATCTTTAAAAAGAGAATTTTTTGAAAAAAAATTAGTGAATCAATTTGTGATGGTACAATTTACAAATTGATAGAGAGATTCACCTAAGGATGAGTTTTGTAATCCTATTATTATTATAGTAAAAGTTTAAGCGGTCTATGGATCCTGTGATTTTTACCTTCATTTTAAAAGGATTTTCCATGCTAATATCTTTGGTGTTATTTTTTATCTACTTAATTTGTAGAAATTATCCCAACAAAATAGTATTAGAGGCAAGTTGGTTATTCCTTTAAAATTCTTAGTATGCTCTGTGATTGCAGTATTAACTGATTTTTTATATCAAATTTTTTTTTATTGAAATTACTGTTAGTTGAAAGGAGTCATACGAGGCATTGTGCATACATACAGGTACTGTTCATACGTACAATACTATTCATACATACAAGTACGATTCATTTTGCTCAAAATAAAAGAAAGCACCGGCAATATGATTAAGTTGACTGCATTTAATTATGCAATTTGGAAGTCAAAGATGGAGAATCTTTTATACATTAAAGATTTATGGAAACCAATTGTGATGGCGAAAGAGGAAGCAGTGGCTACTTCGAAAGATGATAAAGTTGATGGCAAGGCAACAACCAACACATCAGACATTGATTGGACTGTGCTGAATCGTAAATGTGCTACTCAAATCAGACAATGGATTGAAAAGAGTATTTTTTAAAATTTTGCTAATAAACATGATGTTTATGTTCTTTGACAAAAGTTAGAGAAAATGTATGCAAGGACAACCGCACAGAATAAAGTCAATATGATGTGACGATTAGTTAATTTGAAGTATAAAGACGAGAGTAGCGTATTGGAACACATGAGTGAGTTCCAAGGCATTGTAGATCAACTCAACTCGATGAAGATGACTATTAACGATGAGTTATAAGTGTTGCTGATGCTGAGTTCTCTACCAAAAAGCTGAGATATTTTAGTTGTGTCAGCCAGTAACTCTGCTCCTGAAGGCAAGCTTACCATGGATATGATAAAAGATAGAATGTTGAACGAAAAATCTCAACAAAAAGACGAAAGATATAATCTTGAAGTTGAAGCGCTTATCACAGAAAAATAAGGCAAGCAGGGATGGCGCGGAAGAAATAAGAGTAGAGATTCCCAGAGTCAAAACCAGCAAACAAGACGATCAAAATCTAGGTCAAGACACGTCAAGAAGTGTCACCACTGCGGTAAGCCTAGACACTTCATTCGAGAATGTCGAAAGTTAAAGCAGTCCAGAAAACAGGAAACAAAAAATCGAACAAATGATACTGCAACTATCACCGAAGAAGTTGTCATTGTTCAAGATGTTAATTATGTCAATCTAGCATGTCAAAACTCTACATGGGTAGTTGACTCGGGTACTTCCTACCATGTCACCTCAAGATGAGATTTCTTTTCATCCTACACTCAAGGTGAGTTCGGACGAGTAAGGATGGTAAACAATGATATGTCTAAAATTGTTGGTATCGACAATATTTGTTTGGAAACTAACCTTGGATGAAAATTACTTCTTAAAGATGTGAGGCATGTTCCAGATATCTGCCATTTGATCTCCACTGAAGTACTTGATGATGATGGCTACAACAGCTATTTTGATGAAGAAAAGTGGAAGCTTACCAAAGGTAATTTGGTAGTAGCTAAAGGCAAGAAAAATGTGTCTCTTTACTCCACAGAAGCAAAGTTGTGTAGAGGAGATGTAAATACTACTAGGAAAAAAATCTCCATCGAGTTATGGCATAAACGACTCAGCCACATGAGTGAAAAAGGCCTCAAAATTCTTTTTAAGAAGGAGCTCTTACCAGAATTGAAAGGTATATCTTTGCATACTTGTGGTGATTGCATTATGGAAAAACAACATAGAGTATCATTTCGTAGTTTTCCACCCTCTAGAAAAGCGAATATTCTAGACTTAATACACACAGATGTCTGCACAATGAATACTAAGTCACTAGGTAAAGCATTTTATTTTGTGACTTTTATTGATGACCATTCAAGAAGAGTGTGGGCATTTGCTTTGAAAACTAAAGATCAAGTGTAGGAAGTTTTCAAGCAGTTTTATGCAAAAGTTGAGAGAGAAACTGGCAGACATTTAAAATGTGTATGTGCAGATAATAGCAGTGAGTATCATAGACCATTCGAGGAGTATTGTAGAAATTTTGGCATCAGGTTAGAAAAATCAGTGCCAAAGACACCTCAACACAACGGTGTAACAGAAATGATGAACATAACTATTTGTGAGAGAGTCAGATGTATCCTCTCAAATGTAAAACTGTCAAACTCCTTTTGGGGGGAGGCAATGAGGATGGCAATCGATCTAATCAATCTTTCTCCATCATTTCCACTAAACTATGACATTCCAAAAGGATTCTGGACAGAGAAAGATATTTCTTACAAACATTTGAAGGTATTTGGCTGCAGAGCATTTATTCACATCCCAAAAGATGAGAGGTCCAAGTTGGAAGGAAAATCGAAGCAGTGTATCTTTATGGGATATGCCTATGAAGAATTCGGTTATAAACTCTGAGACCCTGTTAGCAGAAAGATCATTAGAAACAGAGACGTGGTGTTTCTTGAAGATCAGATAATCAAAGACTTTTAGAAACCGGAGAAGCCACAATAAGATAAAATTCTAATTAATTTGAATCCAATCTCTCCACCAACAAATTCTAATGATGGGAGAGCTACTCCATATACTGACAATGTTGATCTACGAATTAGCAGTATACAACCAGAGCAAATCCCTGAACAAGTCCAACAAGAAGTATCATTAAGGAGATCCACAAGAGAGAGAAAATTAAGTAGTAGGTATTCTCTTAACAAATATGTAATGCTCACTGACGGAGGAGAACCAGAGAGCTATGGCAAACCTGTTACTGACCAGTGTAACATCCTCTATTTTTTCTTATATTACTAATTGAAATTTATTTCTTTCAAAGAGGAGAAAACATTTTGGATTTTACGGGAGGATTAAATTATTTTATTCAAGTCAAACAAGATCATAGGAATAGTTAAAATGAAATTTATGTAATTTCATTGAGATGACAATTTTGTAAATACTCTAGAATGGCAGTTTTGTAAATACTTTAGAATGACATTTTTGTAATTTATGCAGGATGGCATTTTTTTAATTAATGGATGATGACATTTTTGTAATTAATGGAAGATGGCATTTTTGTGATTAAGAAGTGGTAGGTAGGAAAAATAATTAAGAGGGAGAAGGGGGAATTGGTAGGTAGGAAATAATAATAATGAAAAGTTAAGAAGGAGAAGGGGGAAGTGTCAGTAGGATTTTTGGCAAAGGAAAGAGGAGGAAAAGAAAGAAGAAGAAAAAGAAGAGAAAGAGGAAGAAGAAGGAAAAGAAAAAGGAAAAGAAAGAGGAAAGGGGAATCAAGGTAAATTTCTTGGCTGCCTCTCTAAATTCATCATCATTTCTTAAGGAATATCCTAATTCACGGTATGGATGTAGGATTTTATTTTGTGTGGAAGGAATCAAGCACGCAAGTTTAAAGATTTATCTGAGGTAGGCTTAATATCCACTCATGAATTTTTGTATAAAATTAAATATATATATATATATATATATATATATATATATATATATATATATTTTATGTGATTTTAGATAACATGTGGTCTGGATATTTATTGAAATTCTGTTTTAGATATTTGGACATGCATATGGGTGCATAAGATTATATAAAAGAAAATCAAATGAGAAGTTAAATTAAGCTGAATTTTGGAATAATTGGGAAGATTCTGTTTTTGAAATTCTGAGAAAATTCAGCAAAGATTTTAAAGAAATGATCAACATATGAATTGTATATATATGTCTCACAGATCTATAGGCTTTGAAATTACTTAATTTGGAGTTCATATGAGGGAGCTATGACTGATTAATTGAGCAGAGGTTAGAATCTAGGATAGTAAAAATAAGTATTTTAATTTTAATTTTCTGGGAATAATCCATAAAGAATCTGAAGAAATAATGAACACAAAAGTTGTAGATAATTGTCTTATATTTTTATAGGATTTGATATTACCTCAATCAGAGTTCGTATGAGGGAGATATGATTGAATAAGTGAAAAAATGTCACAGAACATGGTCAAGCTGTGTTCTGAGTTGCTTCAGCACGGGTAGGCTGTGTTCGGGGCTATTTTTAAGCATGTTTAAAGTATTTTTCAAGCATGACCATATATTGAACATGGTCAAACCATGTTTGGGGCTGGATTATCATATTTTTCACTGTTTTCTGCCTAAAAATAATCTTGTTTGTTGAAATTTTTTTAGAAAACATATATCCAAGAAAAATACTTTTAAAATAATTATTTTAGTATCAGAAATTACTCTTTTTCTTTATTTGATTTAAAATGAATCATATTGAATATTGGTATGTGATGAATGATTATTAATCATTTGGTATAAAAATGATGCATCATATTATGAAAGTGATTAAATGGCAAGCGTAAAACTCGTGACGAGTTGCTTGATAATTATATATTGTATTTTGATGAATATAAATTTATATATATACATTTATATGTATGGATGAATATCTACGGGTTGTATGGCTTGAGACGATACTGAGTAGGGGACGCCCTATTAGCCTAAGTGAGTCAAGGGAGGGTCACTCCAATCGGGTGACAGAGGTAATGTGAGGAGACAGATGGATGATGAACTCACATTCCCTGATCATTTATTGTGACTGTAGTTGATCGGTCACTATGTGTATGGCAAATGAGTGAATTGAGAACTGTGATATATCTAAGCATTATTTTAAAAGAAAAAGGGTGAATTTTCAGTGTATATAGTATGTTAATTATGCATCAATTGAAGTGATGATTTTATTTTCAAATCTTAATATTTTTTGTAACTTATACAGTTGAACATAACTCCTATTTTTTTCATTATATTTTATTTATGTTAAGTCTACTGGAAACATTTATTCTCACTATTATTGTGATGTTATGTTCAGATAAAAAAAAATGAGATGCAACAGGAAATGACGTTACTGATGGAGATCTCAATGTCAGCACTACCTCCTCACCCTTTGTATTTCAAGGGTGAAGTGTTGTATAAGGACTCTTATTTAAGTACTGAAATATTTTATTGTATAAATATAACATATGTGAGAGGTCTGTAATAAATATGTATACATATATATTGTATTTATACATATGACGTATTTAAAATGCGTAATGTGAAAAAAAAATTAAAGTAAATCAGATCTTACAAAGTTGCTATAATAATACTAATTAAATTAAAAAAAATCAGACGTTACAAAGTTAGTATTAGAGGCAGTCGATCTTAGGCGACTATGGGGTAGGTGGTCACCTAGATTGACTTAGAGGGGTCTTGAATAGTTATGTGGAAACGTTGTGTAAGGTAGCGGATAAATTTAGTATGAAAGTACTAGTATTTCCTATTTATAATCTTGTGTAATGTGATAACTACTATAAAATTTTGAATTGCTGTTGAGCTTGATCACCTCAATAGTGACTAATATTTTGTTTTACTAATACAGTGAGTTATGACACCACCAAGAAGAAATCTGCCAGGCAGCACAGATGCTACCTTAAATAACATAGCCGCAGCTATTCAAACTCAAGCAGCTGCTATGAATCAGATTCTGCAGCACCTTCAGAATATTAATAATAATTACGAAGTTAGGGAAAATGAAAGAAACCGAAATGGAAACAGAACTGGAAATGGTAATAGATGGTCTGAATTTATGGGAACGTGACTTCCGTCTTTTGTGAGTGCATATAACCCAATAGTTGCTGAGAAATGACTGACAGAACTCGAGAAGATTTTTGAAGTTTTAAATTGTTCTGATGAGCAGAAAGTCAATTTTGGGACATATATGCTGAAGGAAGAAGCTGAATACTGGTGGAAAGGAGTCAAAGAGTTACTGATACATCAAGACAGAGAAATTACATGGCACTTGTTCCGAGAGACTTTTCTGAACAAATATTTTTCCAGTAATGTGAGAGTTGAGAAAGAGATTGAGTTTCTTCAGTTTAGATAGAGAAATGGGACCATTGAGCACTATATTACCAAGTTTGAAAAACTATCTAAATTCTCAAGTACTCTGAAGAATAATCTGAATGAAGTTTGGAAGGCAGTGAAGTTTGAATCAGGACTGAACCCGAAGCTTAGAAATATTGTGGTAACATTAGAGATTCGGGAATATGCCCCATTGGTAAATAAATGTCAGATGCTGGCGACAAGTCTAAAAGCAGTAGAGGATGAAAAGGAGAGGTGGACTCAGTGGAAGCGGAAAAGAGAGTTTCCAGTTATGGATAGAAATACCAGAGGAAAGAATATCATGAGAGGTAAACAACCAGCAGTTGTGGAACCCAAATCTTTTTTGAAAAAGCTGACAACGGGTCAATGTGGAAAATGTGAGAAATTCCATGAGGATAAACCATATTATTTTGGTCCAGTTACTTGCTACCAATGTGGCCAGAAGGGACACATGGCATGGTATTGTCCACTGAAAAATGAGAAAGGTATTGCACGAACTCAACAAACGATAGGAAGAATTTTCACTTTGAGCAGTACTGAAGCAAAGACAACTCCTAATTTGATGCAAGGTACGTACTCTATCAGCAATCTGCCTCTGATTGTATTGTTTGATTCTAGTGCAAGTTATTCTTTCATAACAATAGAATGTGTGGAGAAATTACAACACTCTATTGCGAAGTTACCATACGAGTTAGCGGTGGTGACACCTACAAGAGAAAAAATAATTACCTCATCAGTGTATTTGAATTGTCCTATTGTATTGAATGACAGATCTTTTGTAGTGGATCTGATCTATCTACCTCTGGACGGTATAGATGTCATCTTGGGTATGGATTGGTTAAGTCAAAACCGAGTTCTATTGGATTGTTGCAATAAGACTTTTGAGTTTCTCTCGAACCCACTGAAAGACCAAAAGTATAGCATTATTAGTACTCACCGACTCTATAAGGAGATAAGGGATGCGAATCTGAAATGTGTTTTCTTGTATACTATCAACCCAAGTATAAAACGGGAACTGCTTGAGATTCCAATAGTTCGTGAATTTTCAGAGGTTTTTTCCTTTGAGATTTCTGAACCTCTACCGAAGAGATAAGTGGAATTTTTCATCGATCTAGCACCAGAGGCGAGGCTTATTTCTATCACACCCTATAGAATGTTTTATATCGAACTGCAAGAACTTAAGAAGCAAATCGAAGAGCTGTTAGAAAAGAATTTTATCAGACCTAGCGTATCAACTTGGGAAGCGCCTGTATTGTTTGTAAAGAAGAAAGATGACAGTTTGAGATTGTTGATTGATTACAGGTAATTGAATAAGGCGACTATTAAGAATAAGTATATGTTGCCTAGAATAGACAATCTATTAGATCAATTAAAGGGAACTATTATTTTCTCTAAGATAGATTTGAGTTTAGGATATCATCAGATCGGAGTTAAAGAAGAAAACATTCCAAAAACAGTTTTCAGAACTCGGTATCGATACTACGAATTTTTAGTCATGCCTTTCGGGGTCACAAATGTACCTGCAGTCTTTATGGACTATATGAATCGCATTTTTAGACCCTACTTGGATCAATCCGTAGTAGTGTTCATAGATAATATTTTAATATACTCTAAGAGTGAAGAAGAACACAACTAGCATCTCCGATTAGTACTTCAGGTCTTGAAGGAAAAGAAACTTTTCGCTAAGTTGGAAAAATATGAATTTTGGCTGGAAGAAGTGAAGTTTTTGGGTCACATAATTTCTAAAGATGGTGTGTCGATGGATCCCAGTAAAACTAAAGCAGTGATGAAATGGGAGAGATTAAAAACTATGACTGAAATTAAAAATTTCTTGGGTTTAACAAGATATTACAGAAGGTTTATACAGGGATTCTCTCAAATAACTTTGCCTTTGACTCGATTGATCAAAAAATAAAGTTTTTTTAATTGGACTAAAAAATGCGAGAATAGTTTCCAAGAATTTAAAGTCAAATTGACTTCTCCACCTATTCTAGTTGTTCCTAACCCTTCTGGATGCTTTGTAGTCTATACGAATGCTTCCAAGAAAGGTTTAGGTTGTGTTTTGATGCAAGAAAGTTGAGTAGTTGCTTATGCGTCTCGAGTTGGTTGCAATAGTTTTTGCCCTGAAGATGTGGAAACACTACTTGTATGGAGCTGTATTTGAAATATACAGTGACCACAAGAGTTTAAAGTATCTCTTTGACAAAAAAGAATTAAATATGAGGCAAAGAAGGTGGATGGAATTCATTAATTATTACAAATTTGAATTAAAATATCACCTAGGGAAGGCAAATGTAGTAGCTGATGCATTGAGCCGGAAGTTGTTGCATTTAAGTCAAATACTGATAAAAGAAATAGAGCTAATTGAAGAATTCAAAAATTTGAAATTATCAGTTATGACTATCCCTGGTAGTTTGATTGTTAGTGAATTAAGAATTGAAAGTGACTTGAAGACTCAGATTAAGGAAGCACAGACACATGATCAATTTTTACAAGATTGAAGAGATCAGTCTGACTTTGCAATGTCAAAGGATAGAATTATTATGTACCAGGGCAGAACATGAATACCATAAGGAGAGAATTTAAAAGCTAAGATTCTAGAAGAAGTTCATCAAAGTAAGTATACAATCCATCTAAGATCTACAAAAATGTATCAAAATTTGAAAAGATTATACTGGTGGCCAGGAATGAAGAGAGATATTGCTGAATACGTGTCTAAGTGTCTGGTTTGTCAAAAGGTGAAGATAGAACATCAAAAACCTTCTGGGATATTAAAACCTTTAGAAATCCCTAAGTGGAAGTGGGATAGTATATCTATGGATTTTATTATCGGATTACCTAAGACTTAGACAGGTCATGATGCGATATGGATAATAGTTGATAAACTGACAAAATCTGTGCAATTTCTACCCATTAAAAAAAATTACTCGTCGAATAAGTTGGCCTAGTTGTATATGAAGAAAATTGTACGGTTGCATGGAATTCCTAATAGTATCATTTCAAATCGAGATCCTCGATTTACTTCCAGATTTTGGAGAGCGCTACAAGAAGATTTTGGTACTCGTTTATGTTTTAGTATTGCATATCATCCTCAAACAGACTGTCAAACGGAGAGAATTATACTAACTCTAGAGGATATGCTAAGAGTGTGCGTGTTACAGTAAGGAAAAGGATGAGATGGATATCTGTCACTGGCTGAGTTTGTGTATAATAACAGTTATCATTCCAGTATTGAAATGGCACCCTATGAAGATTTGTATGGTAGGAGATATAAATCGCCTTTATGTTGGAATGAAGTGGGGGAGAAAAGGTTATTGGGGCCCGAGTTAGTGCAACATACTTCTGAGCAAATATAGATAATTCAAGATAAAATGCGAACAGCTTAGAGTCGTCAAAAGAGCTATTTCGATAGGAGAAGGAGACCGATACAATTCCAAGAAGGGGAGCATGTGTTCTTGAAATTTTCTCCTATTACTGGAATTGGCCGAGCAATGAGAATTAATAAATTAATTCTAAGATATTTAGGACCTTATCAAATTCTGAAAAGGATAGGGTCATCAGCGTATCAAATTGCACTTCCTCTGTATTTGTCAAATCTGCATGATGTGCTCTATGTTTCTCAATTTCGAAAGTATCTACCAGATCCGTCACACATAATTCAAGAAGAGATAATAGCTGTAAACTAAAATCTAATCTACCAACTGAGGCCGATAGTAATTCTGGATAAAGACGTGAAACAGTTGAGAAATAAAACTATTCTATTAGTGAAGATAGGTTATGAGAGTTTAACAATGGAAGAAGCCACATGGGAAAGGGAAGATGACATGAGAAAGAAGTATCCACAACTGTTTGAAGACAAGTAAACCTTGAATTTTGAGGATAAAATTCTTTTTAAGGGGGGAGAACTGTAACATCCCCGATTTTTTCTTATGTTACTAATTGAAATTTATTTTTTTTAGAGAGGAGAAAACTTTTTGGATCTCACGGGATGATTAAATTATTTTACTCAAGTCAAACAAGATCGTAGGAATGGTTAAAATGGCATTTATATAATTTCATTGAGATGACAATTTTGTAAATACTCTAAGATGACAGTTTTATAAATATTTTAGAATGACATTTTTGTTATTAAGAGGTGGTAGGTAGGAAAAATAATTAAGAGGGAGAAGGGGGAATTGGTAGATAGGAAATAATAATAATAATGAGAAATTAAGAAGGAGAAGGGGGAAGTGTCGATAGGATTTTTGGCAAAGGAAAGAGGAAGAAAAAAAAGAGAAGGAAAAGAAAGAAGAAGAAAAAGAAGAGAAAGAGGAAGAATAAGGAAAAGGAAAAGGAAGAGGAAAGGGGAATCAAGGTAAATTTCTAGGCCGACTCTCTAAATTCATCATCATTTCTTAAGGAATATCCTAATTCACGATATGGATGTAGGATTTTATTTTGTGTGGAAGGAATCAAGCACGCAAGTTTAAGGATTTATCTGAGTTAGGCTTAACATCCACTCATGAATTTTTGTATAAAATTAAATATATATTTTTTTTATGTGATTTTGGATAACATGTGGTCTGGATATTTATATGGAATTCTGTTTTGGATGTTTAGACATGCATATGGGTGCATGGAATTATATAAAAGAAAATCAAATGAGAAGTTAAATTAAACTAAATTTTGGAATAATTGGGAAGCTTCTATTTTTGGAATTCTGAGAAAATTCGGCAAGAATTTTAAAGAAATGATCAACATATGAATTGTATATATATGTCTCACATATGTATAGGCTTTGGAATTACTTAATTTGGAATTCATATGAGGGAGATATGGCTGATTAATTGAGCAGATGTCAGAATCCAAGATAGTAAAAATAAGTATTTTTGTTTTAATTTTCTGGGAATAATCCATAAAGAATCTGAAGAAATGATAAACACAAAAGTTGTAAATAATTTTCTTAACTTTTTACAGGATTTGAAATCACCTCAATCGAAATTTGTATGAAGCAGATATGATTGAATAAGTGAAGAAAGGTCTCAGAACACGGCCAGTGTTCTGGGTTGCTTCAGCACGGGTAAGCCGTGTTCGAGACTGTTTTTAAGCATATTTAAAGTATTTTTCAAGTATGGCCGTGTCTTGAACATGGTCAGGTCGTGTTTGAGGCTGAATTATCATATTTTTCACTGTTTTCTGCCTAAAAATAATCTTGTTTGTTGAAATATTTTTAGAAAACATATATCCAAGAAAAATACTTTTAAAATGATGAAAATTACTCTTTTTCTTTATTTGATTTAAAATGAATCATATTGAATATTGGTATGTGATGAATGATTATTAATCATTTGGTATAAAAATGATGCATCATATTATGAAAGTGATTAAATGGCAAGCGTAAAGCTCATGGCAAGTTGCTTGATAATTATATATTGTATTTGATGAATATGAATTTATATATATACATTTATATGTATGGATGAATATCAACTGGTTGTATGGCTTGAGACTGTACCGAGTAGAGGACGCCCTATTAGTTTGAGTGAGCCAAGGAAGTGCCACTTCAACTGGCTGACAGAGGTAATGTGAGGAGGTAGATGGGTAATGAACTCATATTTTCTGATCACTTATTGTGAATGTAGTCGATCGGTCACTATGCGTATAGCAATTGAGTGAATTGAGAACTGTGATATATCTGAGCATTATTTTTAAAGAAAAAGGGTGAATTTTCAGTGTATATAGTATGTTAATTATGCATTAACTGAAGTGATGATTTTATCTTCAAATCTTAATATTTTCTGTAGCTTATACAGCTGAACATAACTCCTATTTTTTTTATTATATTTTATTTATGTTAAGTCTACTGAGAACATTTGTTCTCACTATTATTGTGGTGTTATGTTCAGATAAAAAGAAATGAGATGCAATAGGAAATGACGTTACTAATGGAGATCTCGATGTCAGCACCACCTCCTCACTCTTTGTATTTCAAGGGTGAATTGTTGTATATGGACTCTTATTTAAGTATTCAAATATTGTATTGTATAAATATAAAATGTGTGAGAGATCTGTAATAAATATGTATACATATACATTGTATTTATACATATGACGTATTTAAAATGCGTAATGTGAAAAAAAAAAGTAAATCGGATCTTACAAAGTTGCTATAATAATAATAATTAAATTTAAAAAAAACGGAAGTTACAACCAGCACAAGGATGAGTGGTTAAAAACCATGCAAGAAGAAATGAAATCCTTACATGAGAACCACACATTTGATTTAGTGAAACTACCACAAGGAAGAAAAGTTCTCAAGAACAAATGAGTGTACATAATAGAGAACAAAGAAGGCAACTCACAACCACGTTACAAAGCAAGATTGGTTGTGAAAGGATTCGGTCAAAAGAAGGATATTGACTTTGATAAAATCTTTTCACCAGTGGTAAAAATGTCTTCCATCCGATTTGTTCTTGGCTTAGCAGTTAGTCTTAATTTGGAGTTTGAACAACTTGACATAAAGACCGCTTTCTTACATGGTGATCTTCACGAGAAAATCTATATGCAGCAACCAGAAGGTTTCTAAGTGAAAGGAAAAGAGAAGTTAGTGTACAAACTAACTGATGAGTGAGTTTTATAACCATGAATTGAATACTTTCATCTTAATTCTTTGTCATGTTTAAGCACTTATTTTTCGTATTTATCTTTAATTTTATGTATCTTCTACAGATGGAAAAAAAAATAGAAAATTGACTCAATTGAAGAAATCAAAACTAAATTGTGGTTTTTTGAGAATTATGTTTATAGATCAAGCGGTAAAAATGAATTCATTAAGGATGGCTGAGTAAGGAGTATTATCTTTTTGACTCTTGAGACACATCATAATTAATATATTTAATCTTGATTTATGACCATATAAGATTCAAGGAACCTCAAATGTGAAAAATCTGTATCCTGTTTGTTTTTTTGCCTGACTTTACTCCAGTATTTTAATCATAAATAATAAATTACACATCCAATATATGTGAAATTTAGTAAGTGAATAGCTGACACAATTTTATACAACTTTCATGTTTATGTGATCAGCTAATTTGGACGGTAAAAGGGCAAAAATTGGGCTAGAAGAAAATCTGCTTGCTGTTGCAGTCCAGCCCAACCTTACTGTATTATTTGGGTCGTATCTCATAAAATACGTAGTAAATGTACACGAAATTTGGTAGGTAGATAACCGACACAATTACCTACAACTTTTCTTTTCACATGGGCGGCAAATTCGGCGGCTATCAAGGAGGAATATCATGATCACTTTTGGTGGACATAGTGGAATCCAACCTGCCAACTTTAGTGCAACTTGCTTTGTCACTTACCTCATTAGTTATATCTATAAATAGAGGGGTCTTGTGAGCTAAAGGGAGGTCAAAAATTAGCCGAAGAGAGTGTAGTTTTAAGACCATAAATTTCAGTTTTTAGTATTGTAATGTTCTTATTTCTTTATATACTTTATTATCCTTTCATAATATCATCATGCTTGTTCATCTTCGTTTTTGCTTTCTTAATTTGAATATGGAGAACTAATCTCCTTATGCTAAGGTAAAGGGTGAAACTCTTGGTGTGAGAATAATAATTAATCTAACTCTTAATCTTAATATTTATTTTTGATATTATATTTACATTCTTATTTCTTTTCTCATGTTACTTTTTAATGGCTGATTTTATCAGACCGCCGATTTCCTGTTATTTTTATTGGCTGGTTTTATTACACCGCCTATTTCTTGTTATATTATATTATTGTGTTTATTTTCTTTCTTCTTATTTCTTATTATTTTATTGACTGATTCTATCAAACCGCCTATCTCTTATTATGTTTATGGTTGGCCTTGCCACCTATCTCTGGTTATGTTTCTTCTTCGTACCTCTTTTCATTCTAATCTTGTAAGGTGTGAACCTTGATACATTGTAGACAATTTTTGGTACAATAAATTCTTGAATCAATCTTGATTTATTGTAGACAATATAATAATTGGCACAATGTATACTTGAATCCATTTTACAAGCATGTATTAACGATGTAAAAAGAGGTAAATATAATTCAAGTATAAACAAAAGTGAGCTCAAAGTAATACATTTTTCGATTGGAACCTTATTCATGTGAGAATTCTAATTGAGTGATAAAAGAGTTAAATTTATCATTACTCATCATACCAGGCGTGGATCCCTTAATCTTAGCATTCTTTTACCTTGAATACATTTCAATTTAATTTGAGTACATCAATTCCCTATACACTTGATTTAATATTCTTCTCACAAAACAAATATTTTCACAATTAGGTTAGAGTTATTTATTTGGATTCAAATTAGAGTTTTCTATCAATTGGCAATCCTCATGGGATCGACCTTGCATACCATTAAATCTGTACTCTAACATATTCGTGCACTTGCGAGTTTAATTAAAACAACAACACTAACGTTCCGTTTGGTTTGCAGATTTGAGCTGAGGGAATGGGAATCTAGATTCTCATTCCTTCACTTGTTGCGTTTGGTTGTCAGATTTAAATATCTCAAGAATCTAGATTGCCTTCCGTATGAGAAAGCGCTTTCACGCGGAAAGTTGGTGAAGTAAAAGGAATGAATTTGGAAAAGACAAAAACGCCACTTTGATTATATATCCCTTGATATTATGGGTTTGAAGAAGAAAATGATATTATGAGTTTGAGATAATGGAATTAGGAGCAGACTTCGAAACATGAAATTTAGGTTGATGTATTTGTTTTATTTTATTTATTTTATTTTTAATTTATATTATTTTTAAATAAATAATATAAATTATTTATTGATAAATAAAATAAAATAAATAATATTTAAATTATTTTTTAAAATCATTAATATTTTTAATAAATTTTTTATATTACTATTTATTTTTTATATATTATTTTTAAATAAAATTTTAAATTAAAATAATATTATTTTAATAATTTTATTCTTCATGGGTATTTTTGTCTTTTTATTAACTTTTCATTCTATTCTTACTTTATTTATGACATATCAAATGCAGAAAAGTAATGGAGATTTTATTCTTTTCCATTGCATACAAACATAATTTTTTTTTACAGCATTTTATTCCATTCTCAATTCTCATTTTCATTCCTTTCTTTACCACCAACCAAACAACACCTAAAGAAGAGTTTGTATAGTCTGAAATAGGCACCAAGACTGTGGTACAAAAAGTTTGACTCATTCATGGAGGAAAATGAATACAATCGAACAATGGCTGATCACTGTGTCTTCATTAAGAAATTTTCTGATAGTAACTTTATCATTATTTTGTTTTATGTTGATTATAGGCCAAAACATCAACAACATTAACATATTGAAGAGAGAGTTGAGCAAGTCCTTTGCAATGAAGGACTTAGGACCTGCTAAACAAATCATTGGCATAAGGATTACTCGTGATAGGAAGAATCACAAAATTTGGCTATCTCTAGAACAATATGTGGAAAAGATTCTTGAAAGATTCCACATGGACAAGGCAAAATCTGTCAGTTCTCTACTTGTAAGTCACTTTAAGTTAAAAGTGAGTCGGTGTCCTTCAAGCAAGGAGAATAAATTAGAGATGAACAAAGTGCCTTATGCATTAAAGGTTGGCAGTTTAATGTACGCCATGGTATGTACTAGACCAGACATTGCTTATGCTGTTGGTGTTGTAAGCCGATTCTTGTCAAATTCTAGAAAGGAACATTGGGCAAAAGTCAAATGGATACTCAGATATCTCAGAGATACTTTTAGTCATTATTTGTGCTTTGGTAATGTTACAGCTATACTATAAGAATATACATATTCAGATATGGCTAGAGATGTAAATACTCGAAAGTCCATCTCTGGATACTTGATAACATTTGCAGGGGGAGCTGTCTCATGGCAATCATGATTACATAAGTGTGTTACTTTAAGCACCACAGAAGCAGAATACATTGCAATTACTAAAGGTTGCAAAGAAATCCTGTGGATGAAGAAGTTCCTACAAGAGTTAGGTCAGAACTAGGAAAGATATGTTCTCTATTGCGACAGTCAGAGTGTAATACACCTCAGCAAGAATCCAACTTTCCATTCCAGATCGAAACACATTGATGTGAGGTATCATTGGATGCGTGATGTGTTGGAAAATAAACAGCTGCGAGTTGAAAAAATTCACTCTAATAAAAATGGAGCTGATATGATGACAAAAGCTCTACCAATGAAGTTAAAAGCCTGTAAAGAAGCGGCAGGCTTAGCATCATCCCCACTTAAGTTGGGAGGAGGAGATTTGAAAAGTAGGTCCCTCCAAGTGGGGCCCATGTTATATTAAATTGAAAAAAAACGATGGGTCCCACTAAGGGAGAAATGCAACAAGTAGGCACAAAAAATCACCGCAAATCTTAAAGGAAGAAAAGGGAGGAAGAAAAATTTCCTGCAGGCATGATTTGTGCGCGTAATAGGTGGGGGTTTGGCTCTATAAATAGAGCCTCTCCCCTCAACCATTATCATCCAAATTGAAAGAGAGCCTCACATCTTCAGAGAGAAAGTGTGAGAGAAGAAAGAGAGATCCTTAGAAAGAGAATGTTTTAAGAGAAAATTAGTGAGTCAATTTGTGAGTGTTAAAAAGGGGGCTAAATCCTCGTTATATGACCTCTAAAAGGCTTTTTAACGAGCTTTTAGTGCCTTCAATATCAAATATGACATTGAACAACAAACATATGCCTTAAGCTGCCCTTTCTTTGTAGCTTATTAAACTAGGGTCCTTGGATTAGGACCCGTAGTCGGATAAGCCTCACAATGAGCAAGTGAGCATTAGAGCTGCTCTGGTGAGGAGCTCTAATGTGAACGATAACCCGCAACCCCCCGGAGGGAACGATAGTTTGCTTTTCAGTAACTAGAATTACTTCCTCCAGAACCAACCAAGACCAAGGACTCTATAACCTACAAACATTTAGTCTTGTACTTTGTAAAGAAAAAAATCTAAAACCTATAAATAGATCCTAAACCTCTTTCTTTAACATCCGTAGGCTAAGTGCAATAGACCATGGGCATGGTATACTGCATGCTTAAGACCGCTAGGGAACGAGCATAGTTGGAGAAGGTAGAAGTTGAGCAGGTTATCGTATATGTAGTTTTTAAAGACTTGTTCTTCTTCTTCCCTGAGTTAGAGTTTGTTTAGGAGTGTGAATAGTGAAAGGATGCATTCACAAGGGGAGTTGACTAGACTTATTCGTTAGAATAAGGGGAGAAGAGACTGAGTTAGGAAGAAAGGCATGCGATGAATAGCCAGTAGCTTTCTTACTTATTGGTCCAGACACCCGTATACGAATCTTTTGACCTATAACAAGTGGGGATCAGTCAGCAAGGCAAAGGAAAAATGAAAAAACCGACCGCATGACTGATTGATATTGATGTGATGGTCTTCAATCTACCTTCTCACATAGCCCATGCCAAATGAATCGTATTAGGAAATGACTAGAAGGGAAAAGTAAATCCATTAAGAAACTGCTACTATTAGGTTAGACTTTGATACTTGCTTGTGATACTGAGACTAGTAAGAACTAAGGACACGGAAAAGCAATATGCTAAAGAGAAAGAAAGAGATTATATTAGCATTAGACCTAAGAAAAGAAAGCTTTCAATCCTTTCCCAGTGATTTATCCCTCTCAAAATCAGAAGATTCATTTCATCCCACGGATTAAGAATGAGAGCCAGGAGCACACGCCACACAGGGGTGATGCCGGATCCTATTCAATAGATAATTCTGAAGCTGACTCGGGTAGTTGTCGATAGTACCTCAACTTATCATCAGATAAAGAGGAAAATGCCGGCCCATCTAATGCCTTACCCACTCCATCCCCCTCGGGCTCCTTCCCGCCGGTTCCGGAGGCTTTGACCCTAATCTCCCTTGTAACAACAAATTTGCTGCACTTTCTTCTCTTCTCTTGATAATGAACCTCCTGTAGTTCTCCAAGACCTTGACCTCACGGACACCGGATGCACTTCATTGTGCAAAAACGCTTGAAGAAAGCGAAGCTATAAAGGCGAGCAGCCCTTATAGCAAACGACCTACTTATAGCCCTTTTCCCCTTTATTCGGGGACTTCAACGACGAGCCTTACAAGCTCATAAAATGGAAATTCTTCACGTTTCCCTCAGACAGTGAGAATGAATTCTATTACTTGATTGATACTTGATTGAGGGTACAATCCATAAATTGACAAAGAGATACATCTAAGGGTGAATTGTGTAATCTCATTATTATTATAGTAGAAGTTTAAATGGCCTACGAGTTCCGTAGTTTTTACTTTTATTTTAGAAGAATTTTTTACGTTAATATTTTTGGTATTATTTTTCATCTACTTAATTTGTGAGAATTATTCCAACAAAACTTGAGAACAAAGCCAATAGCCAATTTTACTCTGTTTCAACATTTACTGTTTGGAGAGTAAACTTATTGGAAGTCCTACAGCAACACTGAGCAAAGCTATTCTATTTGTTCCAGCAAGAAGATTACCTTTGCCAATATATGTGAATCTCCTATTCTGTATTGTTCCAAAGGCAAAACCTGTTTTTTATGATGTATGTCACATTTGCTTTCACTAATCAGCTGGAAAGAACATCTGCACGAGGAGCAGACGTACCAAAAAGTTGACCATTGATAAAAACATGAACAATATGGCCTGCGGACTAAACCATTAGTAGGGAGTTCACCTCCACGAAAAAAGGATTCAGGTGGACCTATATCAACACTGTAGACACGTTGACATGAAAAAAGATCAATACAATCAAAATATTCAATATCTCATTTAACAGTTGACACCTTTGAGATGCTACCAAAATGACAAAGTGGTAGTATTTAAGATTTTTGCATGATATAATGAGTTAGGACATGAAACATAGTTAGACTTATACTAAATCCAGCATCTGAAAATGTCAACTGTCTATTTTTATAACTGGTGCAAGTAATTTGTTTGGTGTGTGGAAGAATAAAAATGAAGAATGAATCTCTTCTCTCTTCTGCTAATTAGGAAACTTAAAAAATTGTGATAAAATTGCATCAGAAGTAAATGCAAGCGCTTGCCTAGTTATATACCAAAGATAATCACTTGTATCCCATGTGTTACGTTTATCTACTCCAAGAGCCCAGGAGAATTGATTGTAGAAATGTCATCCAAGGAAAAAATATCTTCATCAAAACTTTCCCATGCAAACATCTGAGTATTTGTTGGTAACATTTGCATCTGAGCTGGTTGCACTCCAACCTAAGAATTTATTGGTATGAAAAAGTTTAAATTATTGAATGGAGGGAAGGTGAAGAAATTGAACCCCAGGAAGCATGAGTGCAATCACTGAAGAAAAGAAGATTTCAAGATCTATCATACTTCTACTTTATTGAAGACAACATTTCTGCAGTCAGGGAGAATGCTGATGGACCAAGGTGGCAAGCTATAACGCATATTATTGAACATCACCCTAACAGCTGATTTGGTATCATAGTTTGAGAGAAAAGCAGTGAAATCTCCGAATTCTGTAGAGTAAACATGAGCCTGGCACTGGGATCAGTAAAGAAACCAAAAAGCACGAGGAAAGTAACTATTAGAGTAAGTTGAAACCTGTTGGAAGCTCCCTAACGAATTAACAATTGGATCAGTTGAAATTAAGGATTGCTCGCACATCTCGATAGCCTTATGATGCTCCTTCAGATGACAGTATTTCGGTTGATTGATCAAACCTGTCAAGTTATTACAGAGATAGTCGGTAAAGTCCTGGTGTACTGTTGTAACAACTAAATACCAAAAAATGCAAGCATTAAGAGTGGTGATTATTTGGACTATAATTTTTTTAGTAGTTACTCTTCATTTCCTTTTCCTTTTTGGTTCCTTTAGTGATTAATTTTGAGAGGAAAGTAATAGGTAGAATTGTCCAATACTATAACCAAGGTAAAAAGGTATGTTACTATCAGTGCTCACCATATTCATCTAGAGGAGCATCATAGTCATAGCTGGCAATGATGAAAGGGCCTCCAGCTGTACGTCCAAAATTGGTTCCTCCACGATACTAGAGATAACTGCATGGCAAGTTACTAGAATAGGTGAAAATTTTCAACTTCTGAATCAGTTCAGGTAAGCCAACCGTGTAGTAGTATACAAAGGATCCTCCTTTTTGTATGAATCGAGCAGCTGCGAACTGCGAATGCCAAATCCTGGACAGGTCGTTTGTGAATTGGACCTCCAAATTCTGTTAACCTTCAAATTTGACAGAAAAATTACTTTCTACAGTTCAAATATGCAAGTCACAGTAAAAGTACTTACCAGCCACTCCAAGCCTCTGTCCAAATTGTAGGCTCATAGGGTCTATTGGGAGTAAATTTGTCACAAGAAAATTCATTACACGTGCTTATCTGTCACCAGCACCCAGGAAACAGATTAATTCAGCAAGCAGGGGGCGGGAGCGTCATTGAGCTTTGAGGGGGCTACCATGTCAAAAAATCTTAATAATAATACAATATTCATTATTTATATATAAATATATTATAATTTAGTCTTTCTTAATTAAATTATTATTTTAATTAAAAATTTTATAACTTAATTTCACAAAATATTATTATTGTAAGTAATTATTTATAATTTTTTTTAAATTTATAAATTATACATGTATTTAATTATTTAAAATTTTGAATTGTTATATATAATGTTTTTAATTTTTTTTCTATTCAACCCCTCCAATTAGAAATTGTCTAGCTCCGCCCCTGTCAGCAAGGTTCTTGGAAGATATGGCCATATATTTTATTTTGATCATACAAACATTCAAGCGAGGAATGAGGAAGCACACCACAGGATCCAGTGCATCTTCTTCCTTGCACATCACCCATGGGACCCCAGTTCCCATTTTCACAGCCCTTTTTGCAGCCCAATTCACATAATTCTGACCAGCAGCTCCAGGTAACTTTGCGCCCCGTACTCATTCTCAATCTGGATAATCATAGAGTAGGTATCATTGTTAGAGAGAGTAAGCAATGATACTCAAACGCCAAAGATCCAAGATTTTCACTTGAGACAGTATGATGGGGCCACCCTGGGATTCAAAGAGGTTTTCACTCTTCATCATTCCCACAATCTTCTCAGCGAACCCTTGCATTACCCTCATCCACACCATTTATCCGTTATCAGCTTTAAACCATTTCAAATTGAAACAAGATTCAGAGATTACGCAAGTTACACTGATTTCCTGGTAACTAATTAGTCAATAAAAATATGAAAAATGTTTTTGGAAGAAAAAGAAAAGTGAGACCTTGAAAGGGTCATTGTCTGTTCTAAAGTTTATACCCAGAACGTACTTCAGTCAAACAGGAAATCCTCTACATATGACAAAAATAAAAAATTAATGGGTAAGGCCTAAAACCTCGACTTAGGAAAAAACACACCTATTTTAGGGGAATTGGTTGAGAGGGGTTATTTAATATATATAAGTTTCATAGAGAATTCTCAACACGGGGAACCAAAATTTCATTCTGCATAGACTTAAGGTCCAATGCGAAGACGGACATATAGCCCTATCTTTTGTATTGTCTTTATGAATCTCACCAAATCATATCTGCCTATAGAGAACAAAGAAAATTAAACTCGACTTCAGTGGAACTCAGGCATTAAGTATAGCAAAACAGAATGTGGATGATAGGTAAAACTCACCCAAAAGCTAACTTACGAAGAGAGGGTGTCTATAGACCTTATAAATACCGCAACTATTTTAAAAAAAATTGGTTGAGAGGGGATATTTAAAAAAAAATTATAAAAAATGACTGCTAAACAATGGTAATCCGAAGAAGTAGCATAGCATCCTTTCGAATCAAGTGGAAAGGGTATTTCCACCGAAACACTTAGCCTGAGTCATCGTTACTCTTAAAATTGAATGTGGCTCAAGAAATGGAGGTACAGATTACGCAGCTCCATTAATCCCAACAATAACACCCTCGTGATTCAATAAATGTTAATTGGCCCTTGTGGTTGTAGGCTTTGTAGCCTCCCTCTAGAGAAAAGAGCATATCCAAGGAGAACATAGATAATTAAGCTCAACTTTAGTGGAACTCAGGCATAAATATAGCAAAACAGAATGTGGATAATAACTCTAGGTAGAACTCACAGAATATTGATGATAACTCTAGACAGAACTCACCCCAAAATGAGGGGAGGGTACCTAAAGATCTTATAAATTTCGCACCTATTGTTAGAGAAATTGGTTGAGAGGGGTTATTTAAAAATAATAATAGAAGTTCTACATAGACTTTTCAATGACGAGAAACCGAAATTCCATTTTGCATAGACGTAAGGTCCAATGTGAAGATGGGCATATAGCCCTACCTTTTGTATTGTCTTTATGAATCTCACCAAATCATATTTGCTTACGAAGAACATGGAAAAATAAGCTCAACTTCAATGGAACTCAGGCTTACCTTTTGTATTGTCTTTATGAATCTCACCAAATCATATTTGCTTACGAAGAACATGGAAAAATAAGCTCAACTTCAATGGAACTCAGGCTTACCTTTTGTATTGTCTTTATGAATCTCACTAAATTATATCTGGAGAATGTAGAAAAGCTCAACTTCAATGGAACTCAAGCATAAATATAGTTAAATAAATCTAGCTCACGAAGGGAGAGTGCTTAGAGATCTTATAAATCCCGTACTAGGGGTCATAAGATCGACTTCGCGAATCTCTTCTTTTCAGAGTAGCAAATCTCCCTTAAAAAAAAAAAATTTAAGTAGAACTCAAAAGTTAGTTTATGAAGAGAGGGTATCTAGATGTATAGAGACTTTATAAATCCTACACTAGGTGTCTATACACCCAATGTGAGATTTTTTACCGGACGTGGGACTTTTTATCCTATGATAGTTTAGAGAAGAGAGAGGGAGGTACATTGCAATGTTTTAGAAGAAAATAAAGAGAAGATTCGTTGTCATTTTGCTTCCACGACCATTCCTTCGGTTCTAAGATTTACTCAAATAATGCATTTCTATGTTCCATTAATTGTCAGTCTCACTACACTTTTGGAACCTCTTTGATTGACTCTACAAAATAACGATCGCTTTTTATTTTTATGAATAATTTTATATTTTTTTAATATAAAAATTAATTTTATTAAAATTAAATTTTTATAAATTCGAATTCTTAACAAAGCCTCTCAATTATTAAACATAAACTTACTTATTTTTATATCATAAATTTGTAAAAAAATTTATTTTCTTCTCACACAATTAGGGTGTGTTTAGTTTATATAAATCTTTTTTATTTTTATTTTTAAAATTTTATATTTTTAAAAATATATTTGATTTTTAATTTTATTATTTTTTAATTATATAAATAGTAAAACAATATTCATACATATTATAATGAATTTAAAACAATTATAAAAATATTATAACTACAGTACACTATAATACTAAAAAATTTTAAAATATTTTTTAAAAAATAAAAATAATAAACATTAACTAAATATAATTTTATATTTTTTATATTTTAATAAATAAAAAAACTAAAAATAGACGTGAACTTTCACAGGTTATATAATGTAAAGCCCGCCCGATCACACCCCTCCTAAATAAAAGGGTAAAAGCTACTCGGTCATTTGGGCTTTGTTGGGCTCTTGAATCTGTCACTGTCTCCCATGAGGCGAGACTTGCAGAGATTTGGCATTTGGACCCTAAGAAACTATATTCTCCCAAACAACTTCCAGCGAGGACAAGAGGTCTCAAAGTTTTATTTTTTTTGGTGTACCAAGAGGTCTCAAAGTTGAAAGAGAAAAAATCCTGACAGCGGGGAAAAGAGCAAGCAAAGAGACTGGGATAGGTGCAGCGACTTTTAGAAAGAGAACAACTTAGTTTGAATTTAATTTAGGGACCTCATCTACTTTGGGTACATTGGTTTAGTGCTTTTAAGCCTATTATCACTTGAATTCTCTAACCAATCTTGCTGGATCTTGATTGTTGTTCTACGTTGTCGGTTCATTTGGTGACCTTGCAGCCTTTGTCGCATTGTCATATTGATTTATTACTTGTTTGGTACATGTCATAATCTCCTAATTGTGAAGGAGATTTGGTTGGTTAGACTGTTTGGTCCACCCATATTGATTTTTATTGAATCCATCATCATTCCAAAACAAGATTTAGTAGTTCCCTGTATTTACAGAAAAAATAGTGTTGCCTACCCTACAAAGCTTTTCCTCTAGAAGTTGCATCTTCATCCTCTTTTTTTATTTTTAAATAAAACAACAACAAAAAAACTGATCAAAGCAAGAAATGTTGATAATTGTATTATGGTGGCGGTACAAGAGTTGTACTAGGACTCCACTGATTGAGAAAATAAAGGAGGGGTAGTGGAGCATGGGACCATGAGCACCACAAAACCCACATGCAAATCAAATCCACCACAAACTTTACGTTGGAATCAAACAGAAACATTTAATGGATGGAGACTGAGATGTGAGGGTTAGCTTCAATCATCCCCACTTGCATTCAATTTTTCAAGATAGAAGCAGGGCCCAAACTCACCTTTCTTCTCTGCATATCTGATGTGACACTAGAGCTAACAGAGCTAACTCAATAATACATAGTCCCATTTGCCGCTGGGAAGGCCACCTTATCCTTCTGTCTACTCAATTTCACCCTCTTCCTTCAATGGGTTTCACTCTAATTGGGAGCTTCCTCCTCATCTTCACTGTTGGAAAGTAGATTATTTCATCCTTCTCACCAATCCACCTGCTTATTACAAACTAAAATTAATTACGAGCCAATAAAAACAAAACCAGTTACTTTGGGTTTTCAAGGCAAGTAATTACCTGTAAGTAGTGACTAGATGGTGAAGGAAAATAGAGAGCTCTAGCCTGGAGATTTCTAAGCCAGGGCACAGTCTCTGTCCACCACCGAATGGTGTAAAGCAGTTGTTACTAGCCACAGCTCCAATTTTCTGCAACCAAAGAATAATAAGCTTCAATGATTTTATGAATTCATTTTTAACTGTGAAGTACAGCTATTACTGCTTACCTCCCATCTCCACGGGTCAAACTCAAATGGGTTTTCATAATTCATTTCGTCTAAGTGAACAGATACAAGAGATGCCACCACACAGCGGCCCTTAGGAATTAAGTACCCTTTGATTTCTACATCTTTGATTGCTTTTCTCCAAATGGCATTGACAATATTGGCCAGTCTAAGAGTTTCGCTAATAACCTTGGGGGAGCAATAAACACAAGGCCAGCCACGTTTGTGAGAAAGATATATCATAATGTGTTGATTGGGAAGTGACGTTAGAGAGTGGAGACTCACATTTTGAGTAAAAGGCAGAGACATGTAATCAGTCCATGCATAACCATCACAGCAATTTCTGTTCTGCCTCTTCAATTCCATGTTCTCCTCCTGCAATTAACAATTACATAAACCCAACAATTAATTATAGTGATGAATGACAAGTACTGTGGCCTATAATCGATTGGTTTAAATTTTCCAATGCTTCGCTTTATTTAGTGTCAAACCTTTATTACGTAAATATGGAAATGTACCTTTGTACTAATCCTGCAAAAATACTATGAATAAAAAGCACACGAACCTCCACCTTTCATTGTTGGTTCTTTGTGAGCTCCCATGAAAGTGACTTTGCTACTGTCTTTTAACTAACATTACTCAAAAGCAGTTCAAATTCTAATATTTAAAAATATTATATCTTAACCTCAACTACTGATAAAAAAAAATTATATCTTGTAGCCCGAGAAATAAAAAAAAAAAAAAAAGAAGTCGGCAGGGAATCAAAAGAATAATTTAAAACACAGAAAACAGACAAGTTCAAAATATGCAGTATAAAATGGGAAAAAAGAAAAAGTATGTGCTGGTCCTAACTTACGGCCGTTCAATCTAGTATCGTACGGTTAGGAAACACCCCAAACCATTTCGACATCAAAGTGGGCCCCCGTACTCGCTCGTGTGCGCTTTATAGTGCTTCTGCAAAGGAAAGCGACTCCGTAGAAGAAGTCAAACACTTCCACGGCATATCGTGGGCCATACACCACACGAGCTACAACTTTGGGTGTGGGTCCTACCGTATATACCAAATCCTAACCGTTCGTTCGGTAAAAACGCCAAACTTAAAAAATCTATTTTATTTTAATAAAAAAAAATTGCATTCAACTGTTGTTTAAAACAATTTGTCAACGTTTATTTTAGTTTTTAGATGGTTGCTTCTAATGTCGAAGGAACACACTTATTTTACTATCATGTTTATGGCCGTTTGATTTACCACGAAATATAATGAACCCTCAAGCACAAATGAACTTACCACTAACTTGGATAGAGCGACAGGGCAGTCGGTGAGAAATTTGACAGCCAGGGTCATAGCCGTTGGCAACGTCTCCTCCCCTGGGATCATCATCTCTATGATATTGCCGCTAATTGTTTCTAGCGATAGGCTCGCGGTTGAGTTTGAGTCACTGTTATCCCGTAAGAGCACGTCCAACGCATCATTTACTGCACCGGCACCCTTCTCTTCTGCATCATTATCCATACCCATCTTCCTCTCCTCTATGATCTTCCGCACCATCTTCACCATCCTTTCTTTAGCCTGCTCAATCACCCACTGAAATTAAACAAACGCCACAAAACAAAACTATTTTGCGATCACCAAATAAATGAATAGACCTTCAAGGATTTATATAGTCTTGTTCCTGGAAACTTTATGGGTAAGCAAATCAAGCCTTTTACGAATTCTTCAAATTCTCTCTTCAAGAAGTCCAAATCTTCTCCTGGACCAACGGTCATCAGCACTTTGACCAGAATAGTGAATGTAATCTGATATACGCAGAAAAAGAAACCTGTTATTAAAATAATTTTCTTAGGAGGAATTTATAAGAAAGAAAGAAAGAAAAAGATACCTTTTTTACTTCATCCTGAACGTAAATTGGTTGGTGAGTATGTTGGTTCCAGGTAGCCAAGCACTGTTTGACAGAGTTTTCAATGTCTTTGATAATTCGAGATTTGAGTTGTGGGGATCGCAGGAATCCTCCGATGAGTGCATGTACTTTCCTATGGAGGTTTCCATTCATTTGGAGTATAGAGTGTTCCCCCATTAATTCTCTTATTGATTTAGGATAAGCAGGAACAAACACGTTCCCCTGGTTCTGCAAAATCACTTTGTTCACCTCCGGGTCAGTGGATACTATCACATCCGTTCCTAAAATGCTTGTCTTAAACACATTCCCATACCTGCAAACACATACAAAAAATCAGCATCCTTTCTTCCTTTCTTTTAATTTTTCTGATTCCATTCATCGGATTTTGGTGGGGAGGGGAGGAAGAGAGTAGATGATATTATGCAAGCAAAAAAAAAAAAAAAAAGAGGCTGTGGTTACTGCCTGCAGAAGCAAAGATAGTTGCAAAGCCTAAGGTCTAGCTAGTTATTGCAGAAGCAGGCTTTTTCTACTTTTACATCCTTGGATATGCTCTTTTCTCTAGAGGGAGGCTACAAAGCCTTCAACCACAAGGGCCAATTAACATTTATTGAATCACGAGGGTGTTATTGTTGGGATTAATGGAGCTGCGTAATCTGTACCTCTATTTCTTGAGCCACATTCAATTTTAAGAGTAACGATGACTCAGGCTAAGTGTTTCGGTGGAAATACCCTTTCCACTTGATTCGAAAGGATGCTATGCTACTTCTTCGGATTACCATTGTTTAGCACAGTCATTTCAAGTTCGGTTCACCCTACGTACTGTGAAAGACGTCAAACTTGTCTGCCTTTGTTGACGACAACGAACCACAACATTTCTTAACTCAATTGGTTCTTCCTATAGTTTGAGCGAAATGTATTTCCGTTCATTCTTTCAAAATTTTCACTTTACAGGCTCATGCTTCTTCATTAATTATATGTCTCTAAAATAACAAAAAAACAGTTGACTTTTATAATGTAATAGATCACCCTTTTTTTAATATCTTTTGGAACCTGCTTTCTGAGAATTGGTAAAAAGTATGGATAACAAAAACATTAAATCAAAAATAAATTAAATAAAGTGAACCTTTCAAACTGCAAGTGAATAATTCTATACCGAATTAAGATTAATTATTTAAATTTCTACCCTCATATCTTTTTCCATATTCTAAATAGTTTTGGACCACGAAGACAAATTTGTCCCCGAGATATGGTCATGACTGACTTTAAAAAAAATGCGAATATTGCAAAAAACCATTGTCTTCTTAAAAGTTGGGCTTCGAGTGAATAAACTAGAAGAACAAGATTGTATTTTCACATTGATATGAAATTGCTTCATGATTGATTCTACTTTAATTTTGCTGCTATATGTATATGGATTCCTAAATATTCATGATCTGATTTATATATCTTTCTACAATAAATTGACCATTGACAGTTTCTGTCGGTGAGGTAAATCTCTAGCGTGCGTAATGCTCTCCAATCCCTCTTTTCTTGGCGGAGAAGATAAGCAGAAAATGAAAATTCTGTCGGAGAGCATATTGGCTGAGCATGCATGTCAATGCCTGGTTGAGAATGAAAGAATAAAAGAAACAAAAAACAGAAATCGAAATCATGTAGGAGGATGGATGGAAGCTTACAGAGACTTGCGCTTTTCCATGAAGCTGAGAGGTTGAGAGGCGTAGCCGCAAGCAATGAAATCAAGGGTTTCCCCGAGTAGAGGCCAACCGGAGCTCCCTTTCGGAGATTTGCCCTTCTTTTCCTTATTTTGCTTCTCCCCACTCAGAAACCAGCAACTTATAAGGATACCCATCAGAACCCAGACTCCTATAATCCAATATTCCATATTATCAAAGCACCTCCTTCCTCCTCCCCCTCCTTTTAATGTGAGTTCAGGCCTCTATATCAGTTGTTGTGAGTACTTATGGCAACCAAGAGGTGATCAGTGACTTCTCAGTATTCAGTTCATGCAGCTGTTATGTTGTACTTCGCAGTTCTGTGGGTGAGAGAGAGAGAGAGAGAGAGAGGGAGGGAGAGGAACAGAGAACTCTTGAATGTTTGATGAGTCAAGGAAGAAACTTCTTTTTGTCCTGGGGAGAGAGTTAATGAGTGGGGATAGACATATTGAGAGGGAGATTCTGAAGATCTAGGGCTTCAAACAATCATTTAATGACATGGCTATATCGGGTTCACCTAATGCGCCACGCTCGGTTATTTTGTCTTCACCCTATTTAGATAGATATTACCCGGATTTCTCTCCCATCCCAACCCGACCCAACCAACCGTACTTCTCTCTCTCCCATTTTCTTCTCTTCCTTTTCCCTTTTTATCTTTTGCTGTTGCGGTGTCAACGAATTTGGTTCTATTTCGACCCTCTAATTAACTGTGAAATCATTTTAGACTTTAAGCTACCATTTCTATTCAAAATCTACCTTGCCTTAATGCTAAATTCAAATGGTTTATGCTTTAGTTTAAAAAATAAAAATTTAATATAAAATAAAAGGTAACTAAGTTTTTTTTTCTTCAAGCTACAGTACTCAAGTCTATCCTTTAGATATTTCTCCTTGGACTATATATATATATGGAAATGTGTGGAATGCAAAAAGAAGAAAAACTTGTTGAGGAATGATCTTTATGCGTAAAACGATATCAATATTAGTCATATTCAACAACCACACTTTTGATAAATACATTTAACATCATTACATTGACATTAACCATGATGAACCATCTTACCATTCGTAAAATGAGCTTTTATTATAATTCATCTATATAGAAAGCAATAATTTAAACATATAATTAATTACTCGATACTTATTAGCATAACTTCAATCCAAATAAATGTGCATGTCTCCACAAATTGAGTAATAATTTATTAAGCCACGTCGATTTCTTGATGCACTTTTAAAAGGAATATCAAATATGTCAGGTAGATTACTTTTTTTTTTACTAATAAATTTATTACATGACCTTTCTTCAATTTTAAAAATATAAATAAATCTTTTTTATAATAAAAAATAAAAAATTGGCATTTCTCTTAGTTAATGTGCGTGCTTATTACACTACTATTCATTTTATTATAATATATATATATATATATATATATATATTAAAAACTAAAAAATAAAATACAACTTAATTTAAGTATCTCAAAAATCTTTTATAAAAGAGATAAATAATAAAATAGCTTTTCCATAATTTTTTTAATTCAATGTCTTTTAATACAGATTATTCCTTTTCAAAGCCATTGTGAAATAGTTTGAGCTATCAAAATATTAATTTTGTTGACTTAAAATTTTGATTAAAAATTGAAAAAAAGAAAATTTTCAAGAATTCATCTTTTATTTATATATTTATTATATTTTTCTCTTTTATAAAGGACATTTAAGATATTTAGGTCAAATTGTAGTGTACTTTTTTAATTTTAAAGATAAATATATATATATATATATATTTATAATAGAAGATAAAATTGTGTAATAAAAATATTAATCAAAGAAAGAGAAAGTATTTTACTCTTTTTTTAAAGAGATTTGTGTATATTTTTTTAATAATAAAGATGATAGTATAGTAAAAAATATCAATATATAAAGGGAAAGAAGCGTATTTTACTATTGTTTTTTTATAGAATAATTTTTTTTATTCAAACAAAAAAGAAAAGAAACTATTTCTAATTCCTAATAAAAGTAAAATAAATAAATTAGAAACCATATAATTTGATCTTTATAATAGTATTTACCACAATGATACTTTTTACAAACAATTTTTAAGATACTTGAAATTTCACAAAACCAAACTTATCCTAAAATATTATTCTAGTTGAACATGGCTAAAGAATTTGTCAGCACAGAGATTTATTTCATATTTGTGGAGTTAATATATAGCAAATATCAATCATTTTATTTCAAATGAATTTTTAATAGCTAATGTATATATAGTACGATATATATATATATATATATATATATATATATATATATATATATATATATATATATATATATATATATATATATATATATATATATATAGAGAGAGAGAGAGAGAGAGAGAGAGAGAGAGAGAAATTAAATATTAGTTACATATTGAAAACCATCGTATAGAAGTTAATTATCAAATATATCACGCTGGTTATTTTAGTAATCATATAGCTTAATTAGCATCCTCGCTCAACATTTAAATTCAAATCCAGTCAAGAGGTAATGTTAATTGAGAATAAACTCAAGTTTTTTTAAAAATATTAAAGTGATTGAAATAAGTTAGGATCTCAAGTATCAGTCGTTATAAATTTTTTTTTTGTGGGTAAACAGTCGTTATAATTTTTAATAATATGTATTTATACTTTTGGTATAAAAAAGTTATGAAAATTGTGTATTTGAATTTACATTTTTAATATTTATTAACAAATCAAATCTTTAGCCGGTTTCCATTTTTATTTTTTAGATTCTCTCATTCGTGATTTATTTTATGCTTAAAAAATGCTCGCGACATAACTCTATTTTGACTTTATTGATTTGCGAAACACTGAATACTTTTTCAAATTAATGGGATCCTGCCCTCTGGTATACTCAAACTGGAAAGCCATAAGTGCCCTTAATTTCTTTTCTTTTCTTTTTTTCCTCTCTTTACTTTCTTTATACTCTTTTCTCCATGAATTTTGTACAATTAAAACTTTCCCTTCTGAATTTGGCTCATCTCTTTGGCAGGTTATTAGCACTGTAAAATCACTTGCTATATTCTAAAAATTATAGCTCAGTTAAGCCGCCAGCTTTGTGGTTTGTGCTTCGTGCCCCTGTCATATGATGCTAGTTGGAAAAATACATGAAAATCAGACTCGGGAGTATGTCATACTATTTCTTTTGAGTAACCTTTTGCCTCTGCATAAGCTTCTCAAATTTGGAGTGTAAATAAATAAATAAATAAAATATTCTATCCTATCGTAAGTTATCTAGTCGACATCAAACCTTGTATGGGATAAATGATATCTTATTATAGCTCATGCATATCAAACATTTTACAATCATATTATCTTATCCGATGTATCAAATAAGATCTAAACTTTGTATAAAGAAAAAAAAAAGATAGACATGGGAATATGGTGGAAGGCAACTATTAGCTTCTTTACCCAATTTAAAATCTATCGATATTATTTTTGAAACTTCGTTCCATCAAATAACCGAAAGCTGTATATAAACTAATTTTTTTAGTAGGAAGGATTAATAAAATATAGTCCACTAGAATTTGCTTCCATAGATTTTATTTTTCTTTTAAATGGAAGACCCAAAAAAAAAATGAAAGGATGTAAAGGAGTGGCAATGAAAGGTCTAATCGTAGATCAGTTAGTGCTGGGGGCCTCAGTACTTTTGCAGAAATCAAGGGTTCTCCTGCAAGTGCCTAGCTATACGTAATTATATATGGACTCCTTCGGTCTTCTTTTCTTTGAATTCATTACTTGGACGTAGAAAGAAAAGGGGTAATTAAACTTTAGTCTTGGAGACGGGTGGACATGATCTCAGTCTCGGGTGTGTCTACAATCACGCACCACTAGTCTCCCTGCAGTGGGCACGTGAGAGTAACCTAGTGGCCCAATAGAGGGCGTCCTAAACGTTAGCGTCTTCTTCTCACTTTTCATTATGGACTTACGTCCACCAAACTAACCCATCGTCTTGTCTGTGTCGTTCCTCAGTCCTCCACAGTCTTCACCACCCATTCTCTCTCTATTCTGGCGCTCGCTTTCTCATGCACATTACGCTAATTAAACTATGCTCGATGCTCTTCCACTCTCTCTTTATTTTTTTCTTTTTTCTTTTAGACTTTTAAATTCCAACAACATGGATTTTGAAGTTTTTACCTGTGAAAGCTGTATATAGCTTATTTAAAAGTGTGCTTGCGCCAGAACTAGAGTAAACATCAAGTGGTCCGTTTTTTGCATGTGAGCTATGGAGAAAGTTTGTGCAGGAGAGAGGGTCAGTGCTGTGTTTTGACCGCTTTCATGAATGCTAATGCAGAATGGACCATGCCACCCTATGGATCATGGCCCTGCACTCACTTCCATTACACACCCTATATAGCCTCATCCTTATCATTCCCCAATCATATTCCAATCACTTATGTTTGGTCACTATCTTGAGGTCGATCTTTACCTAAATAATGTTTGAAATCAGTTAGCATATGCCGGCCCTACTACGTAATTTGATGTATTGTACGCTTTCCAGAAGGGAATTGATAGACGGATTTAACGGGCAAATGGTGTAACAAAAAGCTTAAAGAGAGAGCAACACCTATTTCATAGATATTTGATGAATGACCGAAGACCTAGCAAGTCCCCCATATATAACAACTTAGAACGTTCTTCGTCATGATTCAATAAAGCCAACTTGTCAAAAAGTGTTTGTATGCGCTGGCTCACTCGAAATTAACAGAGGATTAAAAAAAAAAAAAGATTTAGCCGAGACGTGGCAGGTAATTAAATGCAGAGTCAAACCCACTCCCCTGTTCTCATTAAGCTGCGCAGGCTACAACTCCATCCACATTATTGCAAAATGAGCCCACTTTTTTCATCAAAAAAAAAGAAAGAAAGACAAGCCCAGTTTGGTTATAGTGAGTGCCTTGCCAAAGCTTCCGGTTTTTGAGCTTGGCATATGCGAACTTCATCCTCACTCTTGTCCACGAGCTTAGTATACTGTAGCTGGCCAAGAAAGCATTACCTTTTTTTTTTTTCCTCTCTGCCAGCTCTCTCACTATGCCCCTAATGTAAGTCAGGTAGGATTCAAAATGATCGCATATTGCTGCAAACCCTATTAGGTGGGACAAAGACAACAACGCAGTTCTTGGAGATTCGAACAGGATTAATATCAGCATTAGCCTCTGCCATACATTTTGTTCTGCATTGTCCCCAATGGCACAGGTACCGATGAATTAACGAAACATCCACACATCAAAATTAGGGGAGGGAAAAGGGAAGGTGTAGGAATAACTCTTTTGCGAGATGATTTTTCTTCTTATGCATTAATATATATATATATAGGCCCTTTCTTTTGAATAAGATTTCGAAATTGACTGATAAACTTTGCAGCATAATTTATTTTTAAATTTTTGAGATACTGGTTTATATTATACGTTCATATACTAAATTTTCAATAAGAAACAAAATAATGATCAACTGAAACGATAATATGAAGATAAATGAAAAGTAATGCACTTGAACATTAACAACATAAAATTTTCAGTAAGTTATATTTTAGCAACTTTTTTTGAAGATGGATAATAATAACTTCTGGGAAGATTTGTACAGAAGACCACGTACTCGTATAATTTTGTCTCTGTCTGAAGGAATTTTTATTCTCTTATATCTTCCCCACCCCCCTCTCCCACCCAAAAGGCTTTAAAAAGTTGTAATAGTCGCCAATCGAGTAAGTTAGAAATTTATATATAAATATTTTAGATTTAAATTGAAATAACTACTTTTTAGTATAACCAAACATATATATATATATATATATATTAGTCACCCGTGTTTGGACCAAAAGTAAATATATATAGTTTTAGCCCAGTACAAATTGAAGATGGAAAAATTGCACTAATCACGGTTGGAATATGCTTGACTTCAATGGTGATTTTGGCATGGGAAAAAGCAGTCAGTGCTCACCTGGTGGAAGAAGCCAAAGGGAGGGCATCCGCAGACTAAGGAAAAGAAGGAAATCGATCATTAAACGGAATTAAGTGTGAGTTTGTGTGTGTGTTTCTTCCTCTTTTGCATTTTACATTTCATGACACCTTGGGCGCTCCCCGCTCTGTGGACAGGAAAGAATTTAAGCACGATAATGAGGGGTCCAGTTCTCAGGATTTCATTTCAGCATAAATTAAAGGAACCTAATGATGTTTTATATTTTGATTAATTTACTCATACTTTTTGCTTCTGAAAAATCTATGGAATGTCTCTCGTCTTTTTAAGTCTTATATAGAATGTCTAGATTTTTAAGGCGTACAACTCCTAAAAGGCCAAAGTTTTTCGTAACTATATATTTTGGATACATAATATCATCTTATTTTATAACGTATTAGATTTAATTGGCACAAACCTAAATCCTAAAAGATAAAAGTTTAGGGTGCGTTTAATTTGTAAAAGCGTTTTTTGTTTTCATTTTTTAAAATAATTTTTATTTTTTATTTTTTGTATTTTTAAAAATACATTTAATTTATGTTTTTATTTTTACTATTTTTAGTTATATTATTATATTTTTATTTTTATTATTTTATAATTATATAAATAATAAATTATTATATATATAATTTAAAATAATTATAAAAATTTTATTGTTACAATACACTACAAAATTAAAAAATTTTAAAATATTTTTTTTAAAATAATAATAATAATAAACAAACGTATTATTATATTTATTTTTAATTTTTAATAAAAGTAAAAATTACAAATAAATAAATCAAACAGAACTTTAATTTTTGACTTTCACTGGGCCGGTGGGGGTGGAAGGACCATTTAGATTTATCTGGTGGCAAACAATCTAGTCCGGTTAGTTTGGGATTTTCACTCATACCCCCAATATTATATGTAAGTTGTGATGCCGTTGAAGATAGACTTTTTCTTTTTATAATACACTTTTGTAATTAAAATAAGTTTAACGTGTTGAAAATTTATTAATATGGAAATATCAATGAACTCTAGTAACCTGACGAATCTATTTAATTTCTACGGAGGCTTAAATTCGAAGTTTTATTATTATTAATTATGTAAATTATTTACCATTTCCTATTCCATCGTAGCTTTATTTGTCAATTTTCTTCGGCCAACCAAAGGATCGATCCTAAGAGAAAGTGGATTTGACGTTCCACAGGGGCTGCTTTTTAATGCTTCCAGCTTTCAAGGTTTTTTTTTTTTTTCTCTGGCCAATAGCTAAACAAGTTTATTTGAAGTCTTGTCTGTTTCGAATTTTGCCAAAAAACTTTACCAATCCCCTCCACGGTGCGTATTGATGGAAATGGTCGGTACGCAGGGATTCTCCGATTGTAATTACTACTTAGGGTGTGTTTGGTTTTGTGTTTGAGCAACATAACTTTACCCAAACGTAATTTTTGTAGAAACTATAAAGTGTTGTTTCTGCAAAAATCATGGTTACACCAGCAGCAAACGGACTTTTTCTTCGATTCACCGCCAAACCAAACATGCACTTAATCAGTAAGGATTCTCATGAAAATAGTCCTGCATGAAAAGAGATAACCCTTTTTCTTTTAATTGTGTTTAGAAATATTAATATTTGTATATTTATAATTTATAATAATAAAAATTAGCATATATTTAGTTTTAAGAATTTATGTAAATTTAATTTCTTTTTAATTTCATAAATATCTATTCACACAAGCCTTCCCGACCTACTCTATTTCGTCTATTTTATAGGCTTGGTTATTAATGAAAAAAACTTTCATTACAAAATATGAGGCTTCTAAATAATCAAATTATTCGTAACATATAAAATCATAATCTATCTGTATTGTGAGAAAAAAAAATTAAAATAAAAATGAATGAAACCATTACCAGGCGCGAAACTAACGGCACCGTCTGGATTCCACAAATTACGTTGGCATTGCCATTGACTCGGTGGAAAAATGACAAATGCCATGATAAGGCTAAAATATTAAATTCATTTCAAGAAAACAATCATTAATAACGGACTAAAGACACAACAGTTGCGGATGTTTAAAAAGTCATAGTTTTATATTATATATATATGTGTGCGCGTGTTTATCGTACTTAAGTTTTTTATATATGAATTTTCAAGTTATAGTAAATATCACCTTAATAAGTTCTTATATTATACCGTGCTACCTTTTCCATATTTTTTTTAATTCCTTTACAATTTTTTACTCAATTATCATAATTATTGTGTTTAAATTTATTGTTTTTCATTTATTTTATTTTATTTTTTATACCATATTTTTTTTTGTACTTTCATTATTACCTTATTATAATGAAACGTTAATATTTTAATTAAATTTTCAATTATCATTAACATTTTTTATTTTTTATTTATCAAATTGTTTTTTTTTCATTTTAATTAATCTCAACGTGAATGCTGTCTTATTTATATTTTCATATTTATTTGATAAAACATGAATATTTGTATGTTTAATTGTTCCTTTAATTAATTTTTAATTTGTTTCATTTTTTTATTTCTTATTTATATATCTAGTTGTGTTCAATTTATTTCTGTTTTTAATTACTTTGATAATATAGTTATATTTGTATAATTATTTTTTATATATCTATATATTACTGATGTGAAGTGATCTTTAAACTATTACCGGCACTAATTAACTTTTGATTATGAGCAGTAAATTTGAGAAAAAAAAAGCTTGGTAGTAAAAATTTATGATTTTCTAATCAACTATAGACTTTTTACAATCAATAAAAATTTATTCAGTTAATAAAAATTAAAGTATTTTATTTTTAATATAAGTAATTTCTGTTAATAAATTTACCATGTAAGTATTCAAAAAAGTTTGTAGTATGTTATGATTTTAAAATAAGATAATCTTTTTCAACTTTAAATTTGTTAAAACAAAAAAAAAATTATGAACTTTTTATGTAAGATATTTTGAGTGTGTATGTGTGTGTGTGTGTGTTTTTTTTTTTTTAAAAAAAAAATGATCAAAACTTTCCCCTAAACCACTATATGAACCCGTCTTGTTAGTCCTTAGTCACAGGTTAGATCTTTTTTTTTTATTATTATTAGATGCGGTTAGTTTTTTTTTTTCATCAACTAGTTAACGAAGACTAATTCTCTGTATTATAATATGATTATGGTTGACACTTTTTGAATGTATTTTGTTTATTTTTATTAGATGGTTAATGTTTTAATTTATTATTATTTATTATATTTATTTAGTTATTTAAATAATTTAATAATTATTATCCCATAATAATGCTTAGGAATACAAATTAAAAAAAAATTAAAGAGAAAAGGAGCGTAGAAGGATGACGACGGAGAATGATGCTTGTTTTTTTTTTTTAAAGGCTTATTTATTGCTCTTTAAAAATCTACAAATTGTTAAAACAATAAATAAAGGCATGGTTTTAGAAATAATGATAATAAGGAAATTGATTAATTAGCAAGGAGTTGGCAGAGGAATATAAAAATGAGGGTGCAACTGAGAAACCGACGTGGCCGGTATCCTTTGTCCCCTTACGTTAAAGTTTCGCAATTCACAAACTCTTTTGTCTCTCTTTCTCAGTTCTCAAATCTACCGTCTTTACGCGCAAAATATCATGACCAGCTCCTCAGCTGCAACTCGCAAGGTGAGCCCTAGCTTCGTCAATTTCCCTCACCCTATTTGCAATTTCATATCAAATCTCTTTTTTACGTTCTTGTATTTTGATCCTAATGTCCAGGCTCTCAGTAAGATTGCCTGCAATAGGCTTCAGAAGGAACTCGTGGAGTGGCAGGTCAATCCTCCTACTGGTTTCAAACACAAAGTCACCGACAATCTCCAAAGGTATTCATCTTCTTTCATTTTCTTCCAATTTATTTGCCGATTTTGTTTCTCATTCATCTTTGGTTGCTGCGAAATCCATGGAGAGGATTTTTTCAATTTCTGGAAGTCACACACTGCTTCCTAATCTAATTGATGGACAGATTTCTTTTTTCTTTTTTTTTGGGTCTGGCTTAATCATGCCTTGACAGTTTTTCCCCTTAAACTTGTTTCTATTCTTTCGATTTGGTTTATGTATATTTTTGTTTACATGTCCCCATTGTTCAATTGCATCGTTTTCGCGATTCTTCTCAAAGGTGGGTTGTTGAAGTGACTGGAGCTCCCGGTACACTTTACGCCAACGAAACCTACCAACTTCAGGTCGACTTTCCCGAGCATTACCCCATGGAAGCTCCGCAGGTTCCCCACAAACCATGGGACTCTTTTATCCGTAATATCTATGAATTTACCTTTTGTATCACTTTTATTGTGTACGGCTTAACAGGTCATATTTTTGCATCCCGCTCCATTGCATCCCCATATCTACAGCAACGGGCATATTTGTCTAGGTATGTGGGTGGTTTTATAATACTAGTGTTCCAGACCCTATTTACTTTGTTTCACGGTTATATCTTGTTCTTTACAATATTCCTTTTGGGTTAATATTGTTTCATCCAATTTTTTTGTTTTTGTTATAGTACAGCCTTTCATTGGAGGGTTTTGGTTATGTGTAGGTCCATTTATGTTTAAATACATTTAGTTTCCCTGTTATTCATTCTTTCAGGTATTGTTTTTACTGAATATTTCTTTGGATCTTGTTAATTGCTTCTGAATTTTCTTTGATGTGATGAGTTACTTATTATAATTACTTGCTATCACTGGAAAGAGTGTGTCATTGAATGGGTGGCTTAAGCTCCACTGATGCCTGAAAAAATAAATTTACCTTCTCAATTGAACACTCTTTCTCTGAAGGAGGTACACCTAAAAAATGTAGGGAACAAGGAGATAGCAAAACTGCACATACCTGGGGAATAGTAGGAAGAAGGGTGACTCTCATTTTTCCTTTTTTCAAACTGTTTTTTTTTTGCATGCATGTATTTCTTATTCTTTATTTCTAAATTTTTGTCAACCTGCAAATTCATCCTTCAAAGTGTCTTCTCTTTTTTAGTGTCTAACTTAGGGCATTGAGCTGGTTATCTTGTTTTTTCTCTTTTGCCTGTCCATTCTGGGAGGAATTGATAGGAGTTGTTACTGCAAAACGATCAGGACTTTCTATATGTTTTATTTGAATGCTCGACTTAGAGATATTTTGCATAGTTGGTCAGGCAAATGCCCTTCTCTCTCTCTCTCTCTCTCTCTCTCTCTCTGCTGATTCTGCAAATGCTTATTGATTGCGTTGAGGGTTTGCTGACTAGGATTTCTCTTGATATTATAAAACTGAGATGACACTATTAAGAAATGTAACAACAAAGCAGGGAAAGAAGTTAGGAATGCATTGTTATCTCAATCTATTCAAGGCTTTCTTCATATAGATGATCTGGATCAGTTCGTCTACATATGTAGGTCATAGCATCTAGCACATGCATAACATCTTATACAAAAAATAAATCCCTTGCTTTTTCTTGGGGGAGGAGGTGAAGAAGCATTAGCTTTCATCTCCAACTACCTCATAATTTTGTCAATGTGAAGTATGAATTTATGTTTTGGTTTTCACATTTCTCTTTTGGGAGTTTTACGTTTGAAGACATGCACCTGAACATCAGATTCTAATTTCTTCATTTAATTCTGAAGAAAGAGTACAGTGATGAAGTCCCGTGCATTCTAGTTAATCATACTTTATAGGTAGCAAAAAATAAAGCATGATTTACTTGATCTAATATGTAGTCCTTCCTTTTGGTGGAGAGCTGACATTTAATATGCTCCGTGAAATTATGCAGATATATTGTATGATTCATGGTCCCCAGCGATGACAGTTAGTTCTATTTGCATCAGCATTCTCTCAATGCTTTCAAGCTCAACTGTGAAGGTGTGAATTTAGTTATTGTGAATCTTTTGTTTCCAAGTTTCTTCCATCATAAAGGTAGTTCTACACATACACACTTCAGCTGTGGCAGGGTGCTAATTTCCAGAGGGCATATTATTTAAATTGTTTCAACCAGGTTTTGATTAAAACCTAATCTAATAAATGATGGGAAGTCTCATTGATTATTATATAAGATTTACGTGTGAGTGTATAGTCCGTATTCCCTTATCCAACGGGTTTCCTTTTGACTTACCTGACAACTTTTGATCTTGATCTCTCTTGCAGCAACGCCCCGAAGATAATGACCGCTATGTAAAGAACTGCAGAAATGGCAGATCTCCCAAGGAGACAAGGTGGTGGTTCCATGATGATAAAGTATAACAACTTGTTTACTTTAATAAGTTCACAAAAGTAGAGTAGAGGTTATCCATTTGAAAGAGAAATGAAGACATGGGGAAAAAGCCATTCTGGGAATCCAGGATCTTTTTAATGCATAATAACAATCCTGTAAATTGGCATTTCCTGATATATGTAAAGGAAGAGGAAACAATGTGTCCAAAGCAACTTTAAGGCAAGCAAACTCGGAAAATTGTAGTCATGAGATGAGCGGTAATTGGGATATACACGGTCTAATTATCTCCCGTAATTGATAACTGATCGTGGTTAATTGATGCCTTTTATTCCTAGGGTGTTAAATTTTCTGAATTTACAATGTGGACTACTAATTGCTAATTTCGGTGATGATACGTCCTAGAGCCCCTGGTATTTGTAGCTTTATCTCCCAAATGCAGTAGAACCTGTTGCTATTTTTAAATATGAAAGTAATTTTCTGCAACAGTGCAGTCCTTTATCCATATTACTTCTAGAGTTTTAATAACTCGTGCGATATACTGCTGCCTCTGAGTTGGTTCTGCTCTATTGTGTCCAGCGATGAGCAAGGAAGAGTGAAGTAATTACATTGACAGAAGAATCTCGAAACAAGGAGTTGAAAATATGGAAGTTGGATCTTCTAGAGTATTTTATAAAATAAAGTAGATAAAGTTAAAATGGAGACAGAAAAAATACATAAATTGATAAAACTAATATTTTATAAATAAATGAAATTTATTGATTTAGATATAAGTCTTGCGAAATGTGTTTTTTTTTTATTTCTAATTTTATTTTGTAAATTTTGTTAAGAATTTTAGAGAATCCTAATATGAAAATATGAGTTAGAATTCACATATGTTGACCTTGTAGGAATAAATTCCCAAGTAGGATTGGAGGTTGTCTTCTTGTCGGATATGCGATGTTAAATATAGGCAGTGTTTTTGGTTATACATTTTGTAAATGAAAACCAATGTTTTAAAATTATAAGCTACCACTCTAATCAATCAATTTTGAATTGTAACTACATAGTTCTACCTATCCTATAATGACACATTCAGTTACTACCCATAGGTCGTGCCCTCTGGTTTGTTGATCCCATTCTTAATTTAAGCTCCTTCTTTCTCTTTACCATTATAGTCTTAAAAAAATTAATTTAATTACTCAATTGATCTTTTTAATTTTTATTAACTTTTAAATAAATTTTTATGGTTTAAAAATTTATAATTAAATTCTTATAATTTTAAATTTTTGTAATGAAGTCTCCGTTGTTAAACTAAGAGTACATTGACTCGTCTAAATAAGTGCAGGGGAACACCTCGTCTGACCCATCAGACCCCGATCATCCCAATCTCCCGTTTGCCTCACATTTAAATGGGCATTTTTAGTTCTCCCCGCCTCTCCTTCCCCCGAACCCGAAAAAATATTCACCCCCGTAGACCTTCCCCTAAATTAAAATAGAGGGGAACAACTTCCAACCCCTCACCCATCCACCTTTTACCCTAAACCTTTTCCCTTCAAACCGGAAAAAAATTTCACCCAACAAGCATAATCAGAAAATTAAATCCTGGATGAAGGTGGCAAGACCCCCCAAAAATATTAAATTATTTTTTAATGCCCTCAACTACTTTGCACGAAGAAATATAGAAGATAGATTCACGAGAAAGAGAATAACGGGAGGGAAAAGAAACTTGGGTTTTCTAGAAGTGGCATCCGGTTATTTTTTCACAAACCAACTCTCCAATAGTATTCATCCTTAGATAGGGACCCAAGAGGAAAAACGGGGGTTTACCATAACCGGCCAGAAAAAAAAAATTTCAACCAAGCGCTAAATAAACCAGTTCAAGGCTGCCATTGGAGATATTTTTTTTTAACAGAAGGAAAAGTGTCAGGGAAGTCCTCTGTTCCGATCTGGGGAATGGGTGAACTTTTTTTTTTTTTTCTTTTTTTTCAATTTGGGAAAGGAGAATAGATGGGGAAAACCAAAATATGTACATGTAAGGCACTAGAGGTTGGGAAGATTGGGATGTGATGTGTTTTAATGAAGTGTTGCCAAAGGTATACTTATTTAGATAAGTTAGCACGTTTAACTTTTTTAAAGGGCGATTTAATAGTGGAGAATTAAGTAAAAAAAATTTAAAATTGTAAAAATTTAATTACAAAATTTTAAACTATAAAAATTTATTAAAATATTGATTGAAATTTTAAGGATCAATTAAGTTATTAAATTAAAAAATTTAAATTCTCAAAGGAGGCATATATCAAATAAGTAATAACTAATAGACGCAAGGACGTGTAGATTAAACATGGAATCGAGGACTAGTGTTAAGGGTTTACGCATTGCATGTCCCCCGTATTTCAATCCTCATTCCAAAAAATTGAACTTTTGAGGATGGCGCGGAGCAAGAGAGAGGTGGGAACTAGTAACTGGCTGATTTGCTGACACGGAAAGAAAAATTGGATCCCTTTTTGACATCCAAAAAAAATATCCAGTGGACAAAAATGGCCCAACTTCCCTTGTACGGTTAGCCTCTTATGTGGCAGAAAATAAATTATTCCAATGCTTGTCCTTTCCTTTCAATCCTTTTTCTGATGAATTCTGGATAAAAAAAGCTTCCTGTTGATGGCATCCGTCGGGTTATAGAAGGGCAAATTCCGCATCTCCCGCGCGGAAAATCTTTCTTCACCAGATGAATAACGACAAACAAAGTAAGTAAGCATGACGGAAATCAGAGCAGTAAATCTAACCAAAACCAAATACCTGGTATTCTCATATGGGCAACATCAGTGATTGGGTCTTCTTTATGAAAGTGAGAGTGTTGGTTTTTGATTGAAAACAGAGTATAAGGCAGTATAAAGATAAGGCAACAGAGTAAGATATGTTTTATTTGTTTAAAAAACAATTTTAGTTTTATTTTTTGAGCTCTTTAAATAGAGCTAAAATCAAAATAAATACATTCTTTATTTTTAAACATGACTAACAATTTCTTAATCTGATAAAATAGAATAAAAAATATTCTAAAAAATTAGGTCACAAATAACAAAAATATTCAAATTCTAATAAACTAAGTTATACAGAATTCAAAAAAATAAACTTAAACAAAATCCTAAACAACAGGTTTTTATAGGCACATGTCCAACACTCCTTGACTTAATAGATGCTAACACTTAAGTTTGCTTCATTTCATTAACTGAACCTCCCCAATCAACATCTTATCTACTAGCTGCAACTTGTGTGTTGCACTATGTTTGAGGAAATAGTCTTTTAACTTGCTTGTTATATTCGCAACTGACAAAGTCAATTGGATTGTCTTCTAACAACAACATACTTTTTACCAAATTACATTTATTGCTTGGAAAAACTATTTTCTCTTCCTCCATTAGGCCTCCACTAACATTTTCTTTGAGGATGATTTGTTTTTTTTGCAATATGGACATGAGGAAAAAGTCTCATTTTGGTTAACCTGCTGCTTGTTGACGCTTTTAGGTTTGCTATTCTTCATTTGATCATTTTTATTATCTTTGCCTCCTCTTGAACTTTCTGCCTTTGTTTGAAAAGCACCTTTCATTGTCCCTTCTTCTCTCATCAATCGCCTTTGTTCTTATGCTTGCAATGTATTTATCAATTCTGCCAAGGAAATGCTCGATAGATCCTCAGATTCTTCTAATGAAGAAATTTTTGACTCATATCTCTTAGGCACAGTAACATGAATTTTTTGTACAATTCTTTCATCAGAGAAGTCATTACCAAGTAGCCTTACCTTGTTAATTATACCCAACAATTTATTGGAGTACTCTTTGATGGTTTCGGCCTCCTTCATTTTTAGCATCTCGAACTCCTAAATCAAGTTGAATATCTGCATGTTTTTTGTTCTTTCATTTTCTTGGTATTCCTTTTTGAGGTAGTCCCATATGCTTTTTGCTTATTCCAAATTCATGATTTTTGTAAATATAATGTTTGAAATCGCAAAGAATAGGCAAGTTTTAGCTTTGGATTTCTTTGTCTTTATTTCTTTGTGGGTCTTCATCTGAGCTACTGGGGGATTTACAAGCAATAGAGGCACTTCATAGTCTTCTTCCACAGCTTCCCAGAGGTCTAAAACTTCAAAATAGACCGACATCTTAACAGCTCAAGCTTGATAGTTTTCACCATAAAAAATGGGCAATGCAATGGAAAAGTTTGTTTTTGTTTCCATTCTTGAATGTCGTTTGAATTTACTCACATAGATCCCTTAAGAAAAAAGCTCTAATACCACTATTGATTTTTGATTGAAAATAAAGTATAATGCAGTGTAAAGATAAGGCCACAAAGGAATATATGTTTTATTTGTTTAAGAGGATTTTTTTAGCTTTATTTCTTGAGCTCTTTAAATAAACTTATAATTAAAACAAATACATCCCTTATTTTTAGGCATGACTAACAACTCTTTAATCTAATAAAACATAATCGAAAAACCTCCAAAAGACTAGGTCATAGATAACAGAAATATTCAAATCCTAATAAACTAAGTTATCAGCAAAACAGAGTTCAAAAAACAAACTTCAACAAAATCCTAAACAACAGCTTTTAAAGCACATGTCCAACAGAGAGTAAGTTTATGTATTTAAATTTAAATAAAGTCAATGTAACCCAATGGTGAAAGAGTTCAACTTGTTGAAAAGAAGGAAATCTTTACATATTTATTTGTAAAATTATTTAATTTTGTTAGCTAAATGACTCCAAAGCTACTAAAAAATGTTACGGAAATTATGCCACGTCAAAGGAGTCAAAAATGTTAAGACGTTACTAATTTTATGTTTTGAAGTCCCTGATTTTTTACTTATCTGATATAACAAATTTCTCTGTTTAAGCTGTATAAATAATGAGTCTGTGGCTCAATAAAAGTTGGCTTTTGCAGTTTAGAAAAACTGATCATTTTCTCTTATTTTATGCTTTGTTTTACTGGAAAAATCAACAAATTGATATCAGAGCGCTCTTCTTAAGGGATTTGTGTGTAACGATGGAAGCAGAAAGCAGTTTTTCTCAAATGGCTCCCTCGTCTTCGATGGAGAAAATTACCAACTTTGGGTAGTGAGAATGGAAACTTACTTGGACACTTTAGATCTATGGGAAGCTATGGAAGAGGACTACGAAGTTCCTCCGCTACCAAACAATCCCACTGTGGCTCAAATCAAAAGTCATAAGGATTGAAAAACTAGAAAGTCAAAGACAAAAGCAACTTTGTTTGCTGCTGTTTCAATAACTATTTTCACGAGAATCATGTCTCTCAAAACAACAAAGGAGATTTGGGATTACCTAAAGGAAGAATATGCAGGAGATGAAAGGATATGAGGAATGCAAGTGCTAAATCTAATAAAGGAATTCGAGCTGCAAAATATGAAAGAGTCTAAGACAATCAAAGAGTACTCAGACAGATTGCTTGACATTGTCAATAAGGTAAAGTTACTTGGCACTGATTTTAATAATTCAAGAATTGTAGCAAAAATTCTTGCTATTGTGCTTGAAAGATACGAAGCTTCAATAATCGCCTTGGAGAACACAAAGGATATGTCCAAAATCACTTTGGCAAAGCTGTTAAATGCCTTACAAACTCAAGAGCAACATTGGGTAATGAGGCAATAAAGTTTAATGAAGGGTGCTTTTTAAGTCAGATCTCAAAACAATATCAAATATAGAAATTTTACAAGTAACAACAAAAAGGAACAAACCAACAATACCTAAGTCTTTCCTCTTTGTCTCTACTGCAAAAAACCAATTATCCACAGAAAAAATGTTGGTAGAGGCCAGATGTAAAATGTCATAAGTGTGGATAATTACAATATATAGAAAAGATATGCTAGTCTCAACAGCAACAAGAAGCTAAGGTTGTTGAAGATCAACTCCTAGAAGACCAGTTGTTTGCAGTATCATGTTTTGCCACTAATAGCTTTACAAAATGTTGGCTTATAGATAGTAGTTGTACAAACCACATGATTTATGATCAAGTGCTTGAAAAAACTCTGATTTCCAATTATACAATTGGAAATGGAACACACATTGTAGTAAAAGGCAAAGAAGCAGTAACAATTGAAAGCCATATAAGTTTGAAATTAATTTCTGATGTCTTATATGTTCTTGAAATTAATCAAAACTTTTTAAGTGTTTCTCAATTGTTAGAAAAAGGCTATAAGGTGTCGTTTGAAGACAAAAATTGTGTCATCAAAGATACAAATGGCACAGAAATGTTCAAAGCTCAAATGAAAGACTAAAGATTTGCTTTAGATTTGATGAACAAGAAGCAAGATGTTGTGCAAAAAGAAGAAAGTAATATAGTACTTTGGCACAAGAAATTGGGGCATTTTCATCATACTGCTTTATCTTACATGAAGAAACATAATCTGGTGAATCGTTTACCAGAATTAGAGGAAGAGCTTCTTAAATGTGCTACCTATCATGATGGGAAGACAACTATACTTTCGTTTCAACAAAAGAAGTCCTAAAAAGCTACTTAGAGACTACAATTAATACATACAAATGAGGGAAGACCTATGAAAACAACATCACTGAATGGTAGAAGCAACACGAAGCTCATGACAAATTTGCATATGAAGCAACAAGAAAGCACACGGATATATGTAGACAACCAAACTACAATTTCAATTACTAGTAATCTAATGTTTCATGGCAAAACTAAACATTTTAAGATAAAGTTTTATTTTTGAAGAGAAGCCCAAAAGGAAGGAGAAGTACAACTGATCTATTTTAAAATAGAAAATCAAAGTGCCGACATCCTAACAAAGACAATTTCAAAGGCGAGATACTCAGTATATGTAGCTTTAGAGTCAAGGAAGAGTGTTAGCTAAATGACTCCAAAGCTATTAAAGAATGTTGCAGAAATTATGCCACGTTAAAGGAGTCAAGATTGTCAGGATGTTGCTAATTTTATGTTTTGAAGTCTTTGATTTTTTGCTTATCTAATATAGCAGAATTTTTTGTAATTTTGTTATTATTAAGCTGTATAAATAATGAATCTATGACTCAATAAAAGTTAACTTTTACAGTTAAAAAAAAATTAATTTTTATTTTATTTTATACTCTATTTAACCGAAAAAATCAACAAATTTTAAGAAAGCAAAAGTTATCATTAATTGATTTTTTCTGTTAATTTATAAAACTAACGTAAATTAAAATCACACAACATTAAGTAGGCAGAGCAATAGCTCCTGTGATGGCTCCATCTCAACTAAAGGTCTCAACGTCGATGAGTTCATGGGATTTATATAAAGATGAATGTTTTAAGGAAATGATTGACGTTATTTCATGTCTTGTTTCGTGTAATTATCTGCAGAGGTGGTGACTATTAAAGGTTGCCAGTCCAATAATACTCCTTCACTTGCTTTCTACACTATCTTTCATTCACCAACTTAGCATTATTCAGAGTTACACTCCAACCCAACTTCTCCAGTTTCCCTTCAGCTGACCTGTTACCCTCTTCACTCTTCCTCTGCAAAGTTCAGACCTCTTATTTCTATCTGTTTTGGAAGGAATTAAGATCAAGTAGTAGAGATTGAAGTTTTGTTTTCCGTTGCTTCAGTTCAATTAGAAGATGTAAAAAGATATCAGGGTTGATGATTCTCTTTCCTTCAATTCTACTTACCATTTCTTCAAGGACTATTTAAGAAGAAGTTTCATTCATAAATTTTTCTTAGCAATTTATTTGGTTGTTCTTCTCCTTAATTATAAGAAAGTAAAAAAGAAAGGAAAAGTGGTATAGAGTAAGTGGCTGTTGAATTTGTTGACTGGGAGCACTTCTTGTATGTGTCAATAATGGGATTGCGAGCAGTAAGAAAAACGTCAGAAAATTGAATACTTATTTCTTAGCACTCTTTTATACAAATCAAGGACTTGTTTGATGAATAATTTTTCTTACATTATTCTTTTGGTTAGAAGCATGGAGCAGGTGAACGAAAATCTCCCTCTTGAAATACATCATATTGTAATTACTGAAAATTGCATTATCTTCTTTTGATTATTGTGAATCAATAGAGATAAGGAATGCTTTCATTTGGTCTTTGTTGAATGGAAGAGTGTGCGATACATTCCAATGGAACTAAAGAAAATAGAGTTCGCTTAAATATATGACTAATTATATCTTCCATTCCATATTTATTTTTCAATAAATTTGATTTAATAAGATTCTATGGTTAATTTAGTGTGCTGTCAGAGACCAGTTTCAATGGTAATGGAATTAAACGAAGTTCCAAAGAGAAAACTCGAAAGCATTCGTAGGCAAGGCAGTGTTACACGATAATTTAAACAAAAACAGAAACATCACTTACTTTGATTCTAAAGAGTAACATCAGTGATATAATCAAATTTGAATACCAAAAAACACATCTCATGAAGACAAAATGGTAAAAGACAGTTATTAATTTAACATATTGTACAGATCTAATGCCTTCGAACAATAACAACGTAAACAATTCTGTCACCACTGCATATTCATGGATCTCAAAGTGTTGTTTGGTCGGCAAGTTGGGCGTTGCACTTTCGGTACCATAATTAAAGTTAAGACACCGGATTAAATTTAATCTTCATACTGATATAAAAAGACTTTCATACCCACATAGAATATCAAACATTAAAAGAACACAAGTATTTCTATGATTGCATATATAAATGATGGCTGGTGGAGTTTTTTCTAGCAATGGTTCGGTAAGGTGGTTACAAGCACCAACAGAATAAAGTTGTTAGCTTTAATTGAAACGCATTCGCTATCATCAACCCTTTAACGTTGGGACCCCATTCTGTAATCTCCCCCAAGCACCAACCCTATATAGTTTCTTCTGGGTTAAGGGATGCGTCTGTGATTTTTATAAGGATATTAATCAAGATGCTTTTTATTTTTCTTCTAATTTTAAAATACTTCAATATATTATCTTTCTGCTTCTTCTTTTTCTTTTAATATCCACATGCATCTATTTTAATATGACAATCCCAATGGCTATTTATGAGTGCTGCATAAGATGAAGCGGCAAGCAGCAGCTAAACATAAATAAGCACACGTCACTGTATCGTCAACCAACGTGTCGTTACGAGGATCAAGCACCTTGCACCCTGTCTAATTTACAAACTATAAAAGCTAGATGCTTCTTTCAATGAACAAACAACCGCAAAAATCTCTATTTGAAAACGACCCTGAATTGGAGAAAACTCTGACATATGCTCGTGAGGCCACCCATACAAAAGATCTCTGACTCCATTGAGTGGGGAGAGAGCTTCCTTCGTAAAGTTTCCTTTTCTTTTGTTTCCCATCTTTCACTTTGTACTTTTTCTCACATTACCATCCAAAATTGTCATTCTGATTAGTCTATCCGACGGTCCTGATTTACGTGCCAGTGCTAGTTTTATGATCGGAAGATAATTTGAGTTTTATACATTTCTCTCTGGTATGAACAGTGAAAATTGCAATTCGCAAATGGGGTCTCTCTGTTTTCCTCTGGTTTCTCTATTTCTGATGGTTGCAGCTTCAGGAGTATTTTTTGGAGCAGAATCAAAGACATATTGGGGAGATGCAGAGGTTTTGAAGGAGCTGAAGAATGGGCTCGACCCTGGTTCTGTAAGTCCCGGTTCATGTGTGAGTTCTTGGGACTTCACTGTTGACCCATGCGACAACGTCTTCGGCGAGAAATTCACGTGCGGGTTGAGGTGCGACCTCGTCGCGTCCGGGTTGAGTCGAGTCACAGAACTCAGCCTTGACCAGGCGGGTTATGCTGGATCTCTGGCATCCACTTGGAACCTTCCTTACTTAGAAACTCTGGACGTCTCAAACAACTACTTTTCTGGTCGAATTCCTGAGTCGTTATCAAACTTGACTCGGCTGCGCCAACTCGGTTTGTCAAGAAATTTGTTTAACGGCGAGATACCCGCTTCCATTGGGTTCCTCTCGAATCTTGAAGAACTATACCTTGATAGCAATAATCTGCAAGGAACAATCCCAGCTAGTTTCAGTGGCCTTGTGAGCTTGAAGAGGCTTGAAATTCAACTCAACAAGCTCAGTGGGCAGCTTCCCGATTTGAGTTCTCTCAAAAACCTTTCCTACTTGGACGTCAGCGACAATGCCGTCACCGGAGAAGTTCCAGCGTCATTGCCCAATTCCTTAGTTCAAATTTCAATGAGGAACAACAGCTTAAGTGGAGCGTTAACATCGGAAAGCATCAGAAATTTGATGTATTTACAGGTGGTGGATTTAAGTTATAACCGACTCAGTGGCTCTGTTCCAATCGTTCTTTTTGAGCTTCCGTCGTTGCAGCAATTGACCCTCTCCTTCAATCGGTTGTGGTCCATAGAAGTTCCATCATACACTTTGGGCACCAAAAGCGGGCTCATAGCGGTTGATCTAAGCGACAACCAGCTTGAAGGGCTGTTACCCTCATTCATGGCACTGATGCCAAAGCTTTCATCTTTGTCCTTGGAGAACAACAAGTTCACGGGTATGATACCGACCCAGTACGCACTGAAGGCAGTTTTTCCGGAATCCGGAATGTCACCATTCGAAAGGCTGTTGTTGGGTGGGAATTACCTGTTTGGAGGCATACCCAGTCCTCTACTGGCACTCAAGCCCGATTCTGCCAATGTGAGCCTAGCCCACAACTGCTTGTACAGATGCCCTCTCACTTTCTTTTTCTGTCAGGGTGCTCAACAAAAATCATTAGCCGAGTGCAAGAAATTTAGCCCCGTCATCCCTTAGATGATGATTTTCAGATATATTTTGATTTCTACCACCCTCGGCGATGCTCCGGGCCTCTCTATTGGTCCAGAACAGTTTTTTTTTTTTTTTTAAAAAATATCTGGTTTTGGCTTTTAGATTTGTTTAATGGTAGAAAATCTTGTATTGAAAACAAATGAATCAAGAAAGGAATTCAGGTAGCGTGGTAGGTAATGAAGATTTGTTTTTGGGGTCAACTACTGGATTTTGTGAGTGTCTGACAGATGGACGTTGAAACCATGCGACATTGTGGGATGGAGACCCACGTTTGGAGGTCCTTGTCTAGAATTGAGATGCTTTGCTTGCATCATTTGTTGAGCTAACTAATAAGTTTGTGCGGTTGTCTATTCTAGATTTTAGATCAAGCCCCAAATAGTATCGGAGTTATTGTCTTTGACTTAAATGTCAAATGATTTCATCAGTTTTAACGGCTGTAACTATAATGTTTAAGCAACAAAAAAAAAAAAATAGCGAGTTTAGTGAGTGTCATTGTCATACCAGGTCATGGAATTGGGTGGGTAAAGTGACTGTGTTACAAGATGCGATGCGTAATGATTATGCATTTATTTAATCTTTAGTGAATGATAAGAGTAATTACCGTATGGTGACGTGCGATAGTTGAGAATTAACTATTAGGACAATTAATTACATAATTTTTTAATAGTGGAATCCTAGGAAATTTGCATCTCCGATGAGGATCATTATCAAACTCGCTCGTACTGGCCTCCAAGATACAGCAAATTAAGTGACAAAATGCCGCAAAAGATGCTAGTCTTGAAGAGGTTCCGACGAACGTTCAAGTGTCAAGCAATTAAGCTGATTGAGTTTTTGCTCTCACAACTGAAATTTGGCTGCATATGAATTCAACTAAAAGAATCAATGTTCAAATGGGTAAGTGAAATCAGGTAAACTTAAATACAACTATATACATATAATAGTTAGATAACAAAGATTTCATTTTTCCTTTCTCATAATTGGCAATTCAATGAATTTACAGTCCCGATTGTGTGAGCCTTTTACAGGGTATTTGCATCCAAAAAATAGAGAGGACTGCAATAAAACAATACAAATGACAGAAATGTATTAATCATTTTCAAAATGAGTCAAAATACATGCCTCTTGAGAGAGCAAATGGAACAGCAGGTTGAAAATGGCGGTGAACTGTTGATCCAAAATCCCCAACATACCAACTCTCTATGAACGGTGTAAGAAAAATCCGAAGTAGGAAACAACATATATATGCAGACAAGCGCGTTCAGAAAATCAAGCAGTGAATGAAAGACGATTCGCTTTCCAAGGCACACGTTTTTCACCAAAATGGCATACACTTTTAATTGGAGTGCGGGTATTGGGAAATGAATAGAACATTAATCAGCTTCCGACAGGAACACAACAGGCTATCCTTGTAGTGCGTAATTTGTAAGGATAAGGTGGGTTGGTTTGCACTTTGCAATTAGCTGAGCGATGAGCGTGCATCCCTTTCGCTTTCACCCAGCATTGTGAGATGTGTCTAGTTGTTATCTTTGGTTGTAGTAAGGTTGGGTTTCGCAAGTTTATGGGAATTTTTCAATCTAAGAATGTGTCGGATGCTGAATAATTTTCTTTTTTCAATTCGAATCAATCTAGCCTGCATGTACTATTTAAATTTTTTCTATACTTGTATTACAATGCCCATAGTTTCAATTTGTGAAAAAAAATCTCTCTACTGCTCTTTACCAAAAGATGTCAACAAAATATAGTATAAAATGGAGTTTTCCCGGCGCTTGCACCTTAAAACGCACTAACGAGTAGAATTGAAGAAAGAAAAAGCAGAAGGCTCATTTTAATGGAAAATGGATGAAAGGTGCCAAATGATTGATAAGGATGCGTAATTGTCAATTAAACAAAGAGTAGTAGTAAGAGTAGGAAACTGTCCAATCTATGGAGCAACTTTGTTATATTGAGTTGGATGGTGAAAACTTAAAAATCAGAGTTTAACTTAATCATTATGTAATTTGCGATCGATCATAACTAATAATGGTGATTCAGAAAAAAACGAAAAGGGGGGGGGGGGGGAAGTAAAAGATTATGCTGAGCTCCAAAAACTTTAACCAAGGCCTGTAGTAATATTTTGAATATTTGAGGCAATCACTGAGCCCAAACAAAATAAACCCATGTATTCCACAAAACCTACCCAACCTCAACCTCCTCCTCCTCCTCCCAATGAAGTTAAGATCGTCATGTGATCCAGATACAGACGAATTGCGGAATCTCCATCATCAACATTTGTCTGTGTCTTTACCCATCTCCCAAATAAAATCAAAACTTCGAAGAAGGTGGGTGTTGGTGAGGAACCAGGTTTCTGCTCCCTCCAAAATTCAAAATCAGACAAATTATGCACACAATAAATTAAAAAAAACAAAAAAATCCTCGAAATCGAAGATAGATGGACCAAGCTTCCCTCTTTCGACCTTATCCAATCAGAACAGAGAACGTAGATAAAATCAGAGTTGGGGTTGGGGCGGCCGAAAACGACGCTAGAGCCGGCTTCTTTCCCCCATTTACTTTAACCGCTACTATCACTCAAATTTAAAACCTTCAACAACTCCTATCTAATTTACATATAAACTCCATATTTCTGTCTTTCTTTCTTTCTTTCTTTTCTTAATTTTATTGTTAAATATAAACTCCATCGTCATCATTCTTCTATTTGATTTGTTAAGTTTCAAATAGATATTTTGTTAAAAAATTTCTTAAAATAACATAAAAACAGAAAAAAATCTAAAAGATATTTTTAGTATTTTTAAACATAATTGATAACATTTTTATAATTTTAAGAAAGATAAAATTTTAAAAATAATTAATATCTATAGTTGTTTATTTTGAATTTGATTTGAAAATAAAGATGTTAACTTTACAAGACAAATGTATGTTCTAAATAACGAAAAGTTATAAATGAAAATATATTTCAATAAATAATAAAAAAATTGCTTGCTTTCTATTTTATTAATTATATCAAATTTAATGGTAAAATTAAATAAATCTCAAATGTGTATATAATACTAATAATTTAGTTGTGGAATATAATAAATATATTTTTAATTATTACGTTTAACAATATTTTAAATCCGTGGTATTACTTTTATTTATAAACTCCAAATTCAATTACATTTATAACGAATCAATTTTGAAAATAAAAATCTGATATTACTTAAGTTTTTAAATTTTTTTATAAATTTTAAAATTTACTTTCGCCGAATATTTGTAAGTGTATAAAAATCTCGTAATATAAAAATCAATTTTATATAATTAAATCTCAACTTGTACGTACTTATTTATAAAATAACTGAAAATGTTTTACTTTTTTTTTCCGTGGTAATGAATGACTATATTGAGTGACAGTCACATGTAAAGCGGGTGGCGGGAATAAATTACATAATTGGGAAAAAGTTATAACGAAAGGATTAAATAATGTTACAGAGAAAGTAAAAAAAAAAAAAAGAAATAGTTTTTGTCTATATTTAATTTAATGAATTAAATTAAAAATTATTATTTATATCCATGTATGATGATGTTTTTTAAGAAGTTTATCTTATAATTTATATATGTGTAAATTTTTTTTATTAATTCAATTTACTAAAAATAAGAAATTAACTTTATTTATAAAAAAATGATGGAAAGGGAAAGAAGGCGCGTGGTAGCAATAGCAGGGGGAAGGAATGAATGATTTGATAAGTAGGGTAAGTCGGGGACAAAAGCTGGCATGCTGTCATTGGTTCCCTTCACTTGCAATCGCGTTGCTTCGAAGGCATGCCTTCTTCCCAAACCAAACCAAACTCATCATCATGATCACCGCCCTATTCCCGCCACGGAATTCCATATTATTTCGTTATTGTGGGCACCGAATAGTATTAGATAATCGAAACCAGTTGCACAAGCCATGATCAAGAGGCATTTGTAATTTGGCAATTGAGGGTCCATTAATATATATTCCAAATACCCCCCAACCCCACCTATTACCTAATTAACGTAAGCTTGTGGTGTGTTGGTTTGGCCGAACGTGTGCCATAATAGTCAATCAAGCCTATTATCATGGAACCCGCATTCCTCGTCTTGTCTTCGATTTCCCTTCATTTTTATTTAAACCCGCTCGTCAAATATATTTGTAACTGCGTTGATCTCCTCGTGATTACAAAGACGGCATCGGCTTTACGAGGAGTTTAGGTAATTTCAGAAAAAAAAAAAAAAGTAATCTTAAATATTCAATGTTTTTATTGTCAAATAAAATAATTATTAAAATGATTTAGTAATCAATTGTGCTCCTCATTTCATCATAAGTATTGCTCCCCATTTGATTTTTATGACGGTAATAATTCCTCGTCAAATTTTTAATGCTAAAAATGTATCTAACAAAATGGTCTAACTATGAAGGATATAAGAGATATCTTAATTTATTTTATACACTCACTGACACCATATATATATAAATATTATATATGAATTTACTGAATGCGTAAAATATTTATAAGAAACCTGTGGTTATGAAAGTCGTGAACGGCCAAAATAGGTGGCCATCATACGGTGTGCATTAAATCGCAGATCAGGCAGTATAGTCAAACGAGATGGGCTAATTCCCTCCCAAAGGGGAAAAGTATCGTTTTGTTTTTTGTTTTTTTTTTAAAAACCTGTTTCCTAGGTCTCAAGACTCTTGGCGAATCTGGTTTTAGAAGGGAAGGATAAAAGTTAAGTAAACATACAACCAAAAAAAAAAGAGGAATATATAATGGTAGTATGTGAATATTTGCCACATACGCTTCTTCGAGTTATCCGTTTGGTTAGCAAAACTTTTATTTAGATTGTCCATAACGTTTCCGTTATAATAATATATTTTTACATTATATAAGAATTAAAGTATTTTTTATGGAAATAATTAAATATTTTTTTATAACAATATATTATACAATAAATTAATATGATACAAATTAAATTATAAAATAAAGCACGCGAAGCTAATTAAAATATGTCACCATCATTTTGATGATGGTATCTTAAATAATTAGAGATATCCAAATTATTTGATACATTATTATTGAAATGTTATTTAAAATACTATATATGAACCATAAAGTCACGCTATTTTTTTATTGAAAGATTACATAATTTTATGCTAGACCTCATATCGTAAAAAAATAGAATAAATTATTATTATTTATCTTAATTACTGTATTTATTATATGATGATTTACAATAAAAGTATAAAACAAAATAATATCTCTTCTATAATTAATATTTTCATTATACTACTATCTACTCTATTATAAAAATACATATACAATTTTTTTTATAAAAATATATTACAATTTAATATAAATGTCTCAAATACCTCTTATAAAAAAAAAAATTTTATCTAGATTTTTTAAAATTTATTATCCTCCGTTACCAATTATTCATTTTAAAACAATTTCAACTGTCAAAACATTATTTTCGATGACTTACAAAATTAGTTAAAAATAAAAAAGATGAAAAAAAATTTGAGTGAAATCTTTTATTTTTTAATAATTTCTATTTCATAAAAAATTTAAATTAAATTGTAACATATTTTTTATTTTTTAAAAAAATTCATTTTTTTGTGATAAAAATAAAAATTGTACCATAAAAACATTAATTAAGAAAAAAAATGCAGTGTATTAATCAACATAAAAGAAAATATTTTGTTATTACTTTTAAAATTTGTATATATTTTTATAATAAAAAAAATTATGTAATAAAAGTATTATTAAAAAAATAGCTTATTCAAAAAAATTATGAAGGTTACACACTTAATTTTTACTTATGAAATATGTGATATATCATTATTTTTCTTTTAATACTCTAGATGTGGATATTTAAAGAGATATTTAAAATATTTTGTTTCACACATATATATATATATATATATATATATATATATATATATATATATAATATTAATATAATACTGAATGAATTATTACTAATTTTTATTTGATATTTTTCATCATCTTATCACATATATGAGTTGTACTAATTTTATACTTTAATATTTTATATTTTAACATCTAAAATATTACAAAATACTCCAATATAGACTGAGAGAGAGAAGAAAAAGAGAAAGAGAAGAGAGAGAGAGGGAGGGGGGGGGGGGGGAAGGAGAAGAGGAAAAGTAAATTAAAGAGTGGACTGGAGAGAGAGTGAGAAGGTGAGGCGAGAAGGAAACGGGCAACTTTTAGTAGTAATAGATAGACCAGGGACACATTCACCCCTCATTCAATGCTTTACCAAACTCACCTTCCTCTTTTCTTTCCATTTCATCCTTTTCGATTCTTCCATCCCCCTCGTCTTGCACCCACATCAAATCTCTCCTCACTTCCTCTGTTTTCTTATCTTTCTCGACTTCAGGTACTGACTTACTTTGTCTCAATTTTCCAAGATAATAATAAAAAAAAGACTGGGTACTTGTTAAACTCTGTTATATCTGTTTCTTTTAAAATATATCGGATATCGTTTGTGCTTTTTAGGCCGAGACAGAAATGGAGTGCGAAGCTGCGTTGAAGGCCAGTTTTAGGAAAGATATGACCTTGAAATTTAGCCCCGAAGCATTTCTAGAGGAGTTATCGGCGTTGAATGGGCAAAATGGCACCCCTTGCGACGACTTTTTTGTGGATGACCTGCTTGACTTCTCTCATGAAGACGCCCTTTTAGAAGAAGAACCAGAAGTAGAAGAAAAACGCAAAGATGTCTCTGTTTCTGTTTCCTCTCAGCAGGCGAACCAAAGCCATGATATTTATAACATTGGTACCAGTTATTCTGTCAAGGACGAGTTCGGGTGTGTGCCCTCTAGCGAACTCAGCGTTCCGGTACCTTCTTTTTCATTTCACATCTGATTAAACGGTTTTTCAGGTTATCCTTTGCTGGTTGCTGACGAAAGTTGCAATTTTTACAGGCAGATGATGTGGCAGACTTAGAGTGGTTGTCTCATTTTGTGGAGGATTCCTTTTTGGAATACTCTGCTGCTTACCCCACCGGAACTTCAATAGAGAAGCCCAAGAGCCATGCAGGGAAAGCGCTTCAACCCGGAAGCCCTGTTTCGACCCAACCCTGTTTCAAAACTCCGGTTCCAGCTAAGGCTAGAAGCAAACGAACAAGGACCGGCCTTCGAGTTTGGCCACTGGGGTCTCACTGCTTCGCGGACTCATCCTCAAGCTCCTCCTCGTCTACATCCTCTTCGTCGTCTCCGTCCAGCTCTTGGCTAATTTACACCGGCGTAACCCACAACTTCGAGCAAGTTAGTTCGGAAGCAAATTTGGCGGCGAAGAAACCGAAGAAAAAGCCAGCATCGGAGGCGGCGGGGACCGGTGCAGTGCAGACGCCACGTAGGTGCAGCCATTGCGGTGTGCAGAAGACCCCACAGTGGAGAACGGGGCCGCTCGGAGCCAAAACGCTGTGCAACGCATGTGGGGTCCGATTCAAGTCGGGTAGGCTCTTACCCGAATACAGGCCGGCATGTAGCCCGACATTCTCCAGCGAATTACACTCGAACCACCACCGTAAAGTGCTGGAGATGCGGCGGAAGAAGGAGGTAACGGGTGGAATTGAGTCCGATTTAGCCTCTCCTCCGGCCGTTCCTAGTTGTTGATTAGTATTAATTTAAATAAATTTTAAAAAAACTTGGTAGAAAATAGCCGAGGAGGGAAGGAAAAGAACAATTTACTGGAGATTTTAGACCCGGTTCGATGGGAGGCGGAGTTAGTGTACATATTTTTTCTCCTCCAGGTGGATGCGGTGGGTGTCTAGTGTTTGTAACTGATTGAAAAGACCTTGATTTGTACGTTTTAAAAAAAAGTTTTCTTTTATGACATTATATTTCCAAATTCGGAATGTGATAGGGTATGGAAAGGCCGAATTAGAATTGGAAATCCAGGCAAAGCAGGCGATCAGTGAAAGCAAGAAGAGTGAGATATAGTTTGTGTAGTCAGCGGCAGTAAGATGAAAAGGTTTGCATTTGGGAATTGGGGGAGACGATATCCCCTCTCACACTAATAGTCATCTAACAAATTATCCTTAGACTCGTAATTACTAATTAATTATAAATGGACGGTTCAAGCATTGAAAAGTTAAAAAGGAGTTAGTTATGAGTTGGCATTACCTATCCTTTTCTATTTTCTTTTTTAATAGAAACAGTGTGTTGCACGCACGGTGGTAGTAATTTCAGATGAGTAAAAGAAACCAAATTGGATGATAGTTTTTGTGTTTGTAATGTTTCCATTGATGAAGATAATGAAAAAGGGTGGAGGATTCCACATTGGGATTAACTTGGAGTGTGGTAAGAGAGAGAGAGGCAGTTATTCGTTTATGGTAAAGTTTGTTTGAGTAGGTGCCTAGGTGTTGTGTCAAAATTTCATATTCAATGCCTCCATCGGTGAAAAAAACTAGCCACCTCTCCAAAAAAGAAAAAAACACAAAATGCCTTTGCATTCTAAGTTTGTAGAATGCTATCCATTGTTCGGGATAATGTGAGGTGAAATTCAAATTCAAATTCAAATTCAAATTCAAAATCAAAGATAAGTGACCTGTAAGGCTCCATATGTTGAAAGACAACTCTACAAGTCAATTCAAATCGAGCTGTGCTTTGCAGTGTAACATTACATGTATATCGAGAGTGAAAAAGAAGTCACTTCCAAGTCCAACATTTAGGAACACGAATTGCCAAGTTAGATAAGAATCGGGAGTACATGGTTAATGCTTATAATGTCATGTTGGACGGTGCAAATCAATTAAAGGCAAAATCATGGCTTGGAAATGGTACAAGAGGTGCCTTAGGAGTTAGGGCCTCTCACTAACATTGAATTTTTCACCAAAATCAAACTAACCCAACCACTTCGTAACGTCTATAATACCCCGACAATTTAAAAAATTAAAATAAATAATCAAAGGGCTATTGAAGTTGTTTGAGGGCTTTTGCTTTTTGGCTCAAGGGCGGCGTGGGTATCTTTATTCTTTCCATAGTTCATTCAAAATTTAAATTCGATTACAGAATTTGAATTTCGGTCTCTTTCTACCAAAGGCAACAAAAGAAAAATAAATGCGAGAGGGGGGAAGATGACGTACATGGGTATATATAATGGTGCTCGACAAATTTTAAAAACAATAACAAGACCCAATTTTCGAACATAATCATAACTATAAGTAACTATGAATATTAATTAAAGCATAATATTGCTCAAACGAATCAGTAAGGTATGATCTCTATTACAAAACTTCTTTCTATTTTATTTGGGACATTTTGACCCAATGATTATCGTTCGTGTCATTAGGGTTGCAATCTAGAGATTTGTTTCCAAATCACATAGCAACCTATTATTCGAATTTATAAACCTCTCTCTTATCGTGTTCAAGAAAATCTTTTTTCCTCTCGTGGCGTCTGCTACCTAAATTTGAGTGAGTTGGTTGTGATTAAAATGAATACCCACCTTACCCAACCTTTTTGACCCTTAACGTTTGATCACGTGCTTCCGGCGCTGTGCTGCTATTCCTTAACCTAAAAGATATAAACTAATTCCGGTGAGTGGACCACATTATGCTTGGCATTTTTATATTTGACCCTTTTGTTGTTATTCTGGAATAAGCCCAAGTTAGTAAGTAACCCAACAAACATCCGAAGGAGAACTTGGTCTCCGGCAGATACGGTCATGTTCACTCTTCTAAAGGATGGGATATAGTTGAATTTGAAAAATAATCGAATATGGAACAAATAAAGAAAAGACGACGAAGGAGGCCCAACAACAGTCCACATGAAGTGCCGTGCAGTAGAGGAGATGTGGTGTCCACATCCTAGTTCTCAATTCCTAATTCCCACCCTTCACTGTTTTTGAAACGCAGGCATTTGGAATTTGGGATCCCCTCGTGCTTACACACTCGCCCATACACAGTTATTATTTTAAATGTGGGGGTTCTATCATCATCTGATCCAAGATTCTTTATCGATAATTGGGGGATTTTGGAAGAAGGCCCAAACTGGCCCTTGGCCCACGAAGAACAAGAATATATATATATATATATATATATATATGTATTCTACGACCCTCGAAATGAAATGAAACTAGGATTAGTAACCGCTCAATAAGCATCCCATAACCACAATGTTTCCTTTTATTATAAAATTCGTATAAAAACTTCCAATGTATATTGTGTAATCCCTTTTCTGTAACAAATATTCCACCCTCAAAAATTTAGAACAAGTAATTTATGATTGATGTCCGTAGATATAGAACATAATATTAGAGTTCCCAAACGAAAACAAAAAATTTATTTGCTGCGGATGAACGTCCGAACGAGGTCGTCACGAGCATAGGTGCAAGGAAGGCATGAAAACAAATCCAGTTGAGATTGAATTGAGGAAGGGGATGGAGGTCGTCCCTTCCCCGTTCAACGTGCGTGCTCATCCTTTTAGTTTTTCTGGCCACCACATCCCCACACCCAACATCCAACATGCCCATTACCTCCCCAACCCCAGCCCCCACCTTCGCCACTACTTCCTCCACCTCCACCTCCACCTCCTCCTCCTCCTTCTCCCCCTCCTCCACCTCCACCTCCTCCACCACTACCACTTCCTCCTCCCCATCCATGACCTTTTCCAATTCCTCCTCCTCCACCGCCACCGCCGCCACCACCTCCTCCTCCACCACTACCACTTCCTCCTCCCCATCCATGACCTTTCCCATTTCCTCCTCCTCCTCCTCCTCCACCTCCACCCCCATGACCTTTCCCGTTTCCTCCCCCTCCTCCTCCACCACCTCCACCATTGCCACCACCACCTCCATTCCTTCTTTTGTGCCCTTTCTGTCTACCTGTACCACTTGCTCCTTCTCCACCATTTTTCACATTCAAATTCTTTTGAACTAGAATTTCGTCGGATGAGTTTGTCTTACTCCCACGGGAAACATCATCAGGAGTAAAAGTTGTAGAATTGAGAGAGTGAACAGCGCCATCCGTTATCTCGACATTATCAGTCTTCCCATCAACCAAACAAATATTTAAGATTCCCACAACTAGAAGAAGAACCCCAAACACTCTTCCCATCTCCATCTTTAATTGGGTAATGACTCAACCCGACGATGCCTAGCACGAACTCCCTCGCACCACCCTTTAATACCCTATTGACAGTCCCCACCCTAACAAACCCAAAGCCTGACAGAGCTATAAACCTTCCATAAGGCTGCAAAAGTTAGGCTGCAGGATGATAACTTGTACTGTGATTTTCCTTGCACTTCAATTTGTCCCCACCCCTCCTCTATTTCTTTCTGAATTGCTAACACGGCACCCTTTAGAAACGTTCCCGGGAAGTGCAGCACCCAAGCATGCAATACTGGGTTTTAGTTAAACATAAAAATCTTATCTGTTTAAAATGGTCACTGCTCACTTTTTTTGCAGTTATTGCATCATATGATAAGCAGTTATCGGTAGCTTATTGAACTCTTAATAATTAGTTGAGTTGTCATGCATTATTGACATTTTAAGTTACATTTTTTGATTCCGCCAATTATAGAAGTTTGTGTTGTGCATGCCAGTAACACTAGTATCCTATATCCGATTGCGCCCACTAAGGAAAGAAATTCAGCAGACTAAGGTACATGTAGAATATAGAGTCCATGTGGGATGTTGAGTGGGTGTTGGCTTTTGCTTAACGATGAGAATTTGCATGCGGGGTATCTGTGCAACTGGAAGCGGCGTGATGAAGACTACATATATATATGAAGGTGATCAAGATTAAATTATAGAGATAAAGGGCGATCGAGTGGTGGCGGTGTTGGCTTACTGACTTGGATATGTAAGTGCATTACAGATCTGCAGATCTTAGTTTGATGCCAAAGAGGGATGGGCGAGCTGTCCATGCCATCATTTCTCCATTTGGACCAAATTCCTTTGTGCTCAAGCTCTTGCATATGGTTTGGTTCTCTAGTGGGTCTTAAACAATCCCTGTCTCTCTCAAGTTTCATCATGAAAATTATTTTGTATAAGACATGGAATATAGAACGGCAATTATACAAGTTTAGGCGTGCATTTATTCAGGAATATCTCTTCTCTATAATATCTGCGCATATTTCATATATTTTCTGTTTTTTTTTTTTAAATTCCGTCCTCTTTTTTCCCCTTTCCTAACAATTCATCGAAAAAAACAATAAAATAAATTTTTTTGGACAAGATAAAATGTTTCTTTTTGTTTCAACAAAATTAAACTTTTTTTTAATAGATAACAGATTATAACATTCATAAAATAAGTATAAAATTTAAATTTTCGAAAACATCTAACAAGATAAAATAAAATAAATATTATAAATCAATATTTTTGAAAGATAAAAATAATTTAGATTATAAGACAACACATCTCTTAATTTTTATTATCAACGTCATAAAAATAATTCACTCAAATACAACTAACTTTAAAATCAGAATAAAAAAATTAGAGTATTTTAAAGAAAGACAACACAATTTTCAATTTTTTTTTAAAATAATAATTTATGACATTAAAAATTCTTCTAATTTTGAGATATTGTAAATCTAGAATAAAAAAATAGATATTTAAAAACTGAAAAATATCGAATAATATCTGAGAAAACCAAACCAAAAAAAGTTTCTTACAATAACAAAAAAAACTTTTCTAAAAAATTTTTTTTTTTAATAGAAGAAAGAAATTTTTTAATTGAAAGAAAAGAACTTTCTATTAAAAGAAGACAAACAGATGAGAGGAGGAGGAGGAAGGGGGGGGGGGGGGTTGTGTTCCGCAAGCATATCTGCGGCGCTAACACAGTTAAAATTTCTGTGAGCTCATAATTTTACTATGCTTCCATTCAAAAAGGCCACAGAAAACTGGAAAAGCGAAAAAGATAAAAGATTGGGCCTATCTTTGCTCGAATTTGGTTTTAGGCTAAAATAGCCCATAGTTATACCTTAAAATTCACAAATGCAAAGAGCCTCTTCAGACGACGGGAACTACACAGAAGTATAATGTTAAAAGGTATTTGTTGATTCAATTAAAGAGTTAAGACGAACATATTATGTTAAAATTATAAAATTTAAACTCACTCACCAAATAAAAAGCTGATATCTTGTGATTTGATGAGTGATAAATATATTTTCCGAATTGCGATCATTAACTACAAATAAAGTGCTGCCATCGATTAGAGAGGCCTATATATGAAAAATCAATCCAAAAGGTCTCATCAAATTATGATGGCAGCATAGTGGAAGAAAGGGCAAGCTGCGTTGACATCTCTATATACCCTATATATTTGGTTACAGAAAAAGTAACTGCAATCACTTTAATTCAAGGACGTTAGATTGTTACCCATTTTGTGGTCTTTTCGACTTGCATCAATTCTTGTCATATGGTAGGGTTAATCTATTAATGTGGGTAGCAAAATATCTAACTAGAACAAGTCAATATTTTCCATCAGATGTTCGATATAGCTTAGATCAACCAAGGTGTCTCTGTCTAATTGACATGATGGTACGTATTACTTTGATTAAGCCATGAATGACGCAAATGGATTTATTTCTGATTCTTTCTATTCTAACTCGAAATTAAACTAAAAAAAAAATTAATTAAATGGTGACCAAGCTGCTATAGGAGATGTATAATAAGCTTTTCACCAAATTGGCTCCAAGTTTCGTTTGAAGATGAGAAGCTGGTGCCTGAGATTTGGTCTTACACGCATGCAAAATCTGCATGTTTCAAGTGTAAAAATTTAATGTTCAAGCATTAGGTGTACCACTAGGCCACTAATAATTAAGCAGAAAAGATATTCCAAGATGTTAACGTTGCTTGACAAATCATCCCAACCGAAGGTTGACTTTGCCCAAAAATAGTAACTTCACTCGTATATAAATTAGTCAATTAGCTTATCGAACTATACTTTGGAACTCGAAGGAGAAAGAGTCATTCTTCATTGAAACACAAGTTAACAACTATATATGCAGACGACTGAACAGAACACGCTTTCGAAGTTGTAAGGCAGCGACTGCAACTAATTCCCAATTGCAGAGTAGCTTACGCATGTGTAGAAGACGTAACGTGTATGCATCCACCTTCTTCATTATAAATGGGAATTACATTACGTGCAACGAAGGTAAGCTCCAAGGCCAATGCCTCTCCACATCATCAAATATTTTTCACATGTACAAGTATTCGACTTTTTCTATATAAAAAAAAAATTTGTTATCAATTAAAGATATTAATAAAATAGTAAATTATACTAATTTCTCTGTGAGGTTTTGAAGTAATGACACCCGATTTCTGTCTTATTAGATAAATTACAACCCGCTCCTTAACTTTTCAAATTATAAAACAAAATAATCCCTGCAGTTCACAGTCTATTGAGGGATTTAACAGGTCTAATGTAGGAATGCCCAAAATGCAGCATATTGATTCTCTCTAAATATGAAAATTAGCTTGAAAACATGATGCCATTTGCGTAAGATATTTTCAAGAAAATATGGAATCCACTAACCAACATTGACTCCCACATATTTTTATATTCTTCACTCATTCTCTCTGGCATTCACAGAGAGTGCATAAACCCGATTGAGCATTCATTATATGTTTTACTCTCATCTTTTTGTGGAATTCACAGGAAATGCTTATAGCTAAAACGGATGCAGGGAAAGGATATAACTTGGTAGTGACCGAGTAAGAGGTGGTGCATGGGCATGGCCGAGGTGCTGCCAATGCAAGAGCATCGCCGGCCACTATATTAGGTTCTTGTTTACACACTTACCTTGTGGTTTGATCGTTTGATTGCCTGATAATAAAACTATAACCAACACAAGTACACATATAGTCGATTACATGATGTTTTAGGACGCACACACACACACACACACACACACACACACACACACACACACACACACACACACACATATATATATATATATATTACGAGTTTACACACCCGAGAGCAATTGTGCTTGCTAGTTACGACAATTAATGATGATTTTCAACCAGCATTTCCCTGCTCTTGATGCGCAGTTCATTTGTAGCTTATGTCGGTTTCATAAATATATTTGTCATGCTTGAGAAAATTTTATTTAATTTGTATCTTCTTTCTTTGAAAAACAAAATAATGTAACATTAGCTCAAATGTTTCTTATGATTGTGGTATTTAAAATTTAAAGGTTTCATTACGTTGTTACAGCAAAAAACAACAAAGCGAAAGATTCATAAACTTTGGCCACATGTTGGGGTGAAAAAGGCCTTAACTCAAGCTCTAGTTTCCTGTTATGCCTTTACAGGTGAATGAGGCCCAACTTTGTGGGTGAACTTGAGCTACATTGCGATAATAGTGGAGTTGATTTTGTTGAAGTTGTGGCTGACGTTGAGCTTCAACTACGCCTTAACTTGTAAAACCCAAATGACAACATTGAATTAGCAGCCAAGTTTCTCCTTGAGAAGAAGCATGGCATATGCTTGCTGTTTAGATGCATAATTATAGGCTTAACGTGAGAAAGGAGGACAAAAGAAGGCTTTTAGAATCTTTGTAAATCACTGAAGGTCAAAATACTCATGTCACGTTTCTTGTTAACTGCATGAGTATATTCTGTTATTGACAAGGGAGCCAAGTAGTAATTTATGAAACATGAAAGGGAATTAAGTGTAATTAAACCAAACTTCAGGAAAATCAGTGTATTTTACTCAATTATATTGAACTTTAGAACAATGTTAAGGTTTGAAGATAAACTGCAAGGTTAATTTGACTCTGCCATAGTTGACAATGTCATCTTCGCTCTGAGCTGGTCTTTTAGGCACATATTTCTTTTACTTGATGCATAGATTTAGTATCTTTTCCTTCTGCATCAAACAGATTATTATTGTTAATTGGAATTCTATTCTCTATACAATAATAAATTAATTGTAGTAACTGTATGATTATCTTTAGTCAAAAACCAGATCAAGTCAGACGTGGACTCGATCTCAGACTAAAAACAAGTAGTGGTTGTTGAAATCATTTTAAGAATAGTGCTGCTGTAAAATACTCTCTCCTTTTTTAAATAAATAATATTTAAGTCCAAATTGATTGAGATCAGCATGGATATATCTGAAGTTAAAAAGAGATTGGAGTGAAGCTAATGAAAAGGTAATATGCTTTTCACCTAACTCCCACCACGGTCACATTTAAGATTAACATGAAAATTTTTAACTCGAGATTACCAAGTGGTGGAATTCTATTCGAATATCCACTAGCTAGCTAATGTAAACTAAACGAATAACTAACCCACAGTCAAAAAATCTTTAAATTATGCATTTGATGTCACATTTCTATTGTAAGCAAGAGAGAGAGAGAGAGTGCAATGAAGTAAGGTTCAATTGTGTCGCTGGTGGAAAAAATGTTTTACGCAGTACATTACACAATTTGGTTTATCTAGCTTTATATGTGGGCGTATACAAAATATTATATAAGATAATATGGACATATGAAGCATAGGTGGCTGAGGGGAGATCGTGGCCTAATGCCGATCAAGAAAATTGCATTCATATATTTATATTTGTATAAAATCTAGATGTATCCTTTCATTTTGTTGTTTCTTCTCTAACTTCTTCCACCTTTCCTGCTGCCAAATACACTCTGATAAGCCTAAATCTTTGGCTGAAAAAAAAAGGGGAGGAAGAAGACAAAGGAAGACGGCACTTCGTGGGAAAACTTTTATTTCAACCTGTCCTTCTAGTGTTCAGTGATCAAACCGACCAAATTAACCGGCACGTACGTTCTCATTTGCGACGAAAGGAAGCGCCGCTTTAAAGCGCAAGTGTATTTTTCCCAAGAATTAATTCGTTCAACTCCGACTTCACTAATAGGAACATAAACCCACATCTTCAAAATTTCCTGCAACATAATTAAACATCCGTGCTTTCTTTCTCCTGCTTCTCACCAAAGCTCAATGCATGACTCATCTCCTTCAACGCCTCGGGTATTTGTCATTTCCTTGCAATATTTAGTTATTTACACATAATGTGTGATTTTTTTTCAACAATTGACAGCACATCATTATCAGGAACCGTTAATACGGAAATAACCAAATTAAACAACCTGCTATCAAAAACGTAAAGGCTGTGAATTAAGTGGGACGGCTTAGTTTAATTTGGAGGAGGTTTAAGTTGCAATAATGCAAGAGGTGCTGACATTGATTGCTTCAGGATGTTGATAAAGCGGGTTCTGACAAATATGATAGCGTGTCTTGTGATGAGATCCATCAATTTGAACACCAAGTCCAGCCACATAAAGCTAACTTGATCAAGGCAGAGGCCACCCTTCCATATCTGTATTTTGAATTTCTGACGTGCCTTAATTTTATGTAGGCCCAACGCAACTGGAGGGATCTATTAGTCAACTGGTGGTATCCATCATTGAACTATTCTTCAAGCTAATGAGTCAACCGTATTGATATAATTTATTTGAAATGAGAGAGGAAACTTTAAAATACTCATTAATCATTAATTTAAATAGGAAGTTAAAGTGAAAGTCATACTATGGATAAGACGATACAAGGTTTTCATTTATTTGAAATGAAAGAGGAAACTTTAAAACCCTCATTAATCATTAATTTAAAGAGTTAGTAATTAGTACATCGGTGGTGAATAATTTTTTATCCACCAACAATGTCTAGATTATGACATTTGACAAAAATAATTTTTAAAATTATTATTCTTGTCACGTGTCGCGATCTGAACATCGTTGATAGACAAAAAATTATCCACTATCAGTGGATCAAATATTTTTTCTAATTTAAAAAAGAAGTTAAAATCATATTTGTATAGTATTAATTTTGAAAAATAAAAGATGATACAATATTTTCATTTATCAATGGGATTTAACGTTGAATACTAAAGGATTGTTTGGTTTAGAGGAGGAGAGGGAAGAGGAAGAAAGAAGCGAAAAAATAATTTTTTTTGTTTAGTTTAATTTAAGAGAAGAAGAAGAGAGATAATAAATTTTTTTTATTTAATTTGTAAGAAAAAAAAATATTACTATTATGTTTTTATTATTTTATTTTTATTAAAAATAAAAAAAAATTATATTAATTTTTTTATTAAAATTTTTAGTTCAGAGACTTTGATTTATTGTCTTTTTATTTTAAAAAAAGTTTTGTATTTTTTTTATCTAAAAATAAATAAATAAATAAAAAAGATAATTTTAAAATTTAAAATGGAGCGCCTCCTCTCTCTGCCAAATCTCTTCATTTTTTGAGGAGAGATTTTGAGAGAAGAAAGGAATTTTATCTCCCTATAATTTTTTTTTTCTTCTCTTTCTTTCAACCAAATATATTTTAATAAAACTGATTTAGACCTCTACAGTTATTGAAATTTTATAAATATTGGATCCGCATCCACGTATAAAAATGCAAATGTTATTTCTTTGAATTTCCACTATATTTACCGATTATAATTACTCTTTTAATTAATTCCAATATATTTTTACTAATCCAGATATAAAAAATAGAGAAAGAGGTGAAATCTCGATGCGCATATCTTTTAGTTATTTTTTTTTATATACTTTTGAGGAAAAAAAAATTCAGGATAAGGTTAAATTTAAGTAACTGAAAGTAAAGACTCTTCAATGAAGCGAACCAATTATAATGTTCACTCCTTAATGTCACATCTAAATTGATTAAGACTGAGAACAAAAATCAGAACGAAAGTCTAGCTACTGCAAGTGGACATGAGAAAATCTGGTTTCATTAATTAGGCATCAATATCGTCCTAGCTGGCCTTAAACAATATTCTCTGTTCATACATTCTACCCTTTTGCAGATTTAATTGAACATATTATTTAAAAATGAGGCCGGGTCCAAAGTGGCAAAGGTTGTTTTCAGAATTTCTGGTAACGAAAGACACACTTTGATCCATAAATAATGTAATGATGCTTAACTTTCAGGCTTTGTGTCTTTCCAGCTAATTAAATTGGAGGGAGACTAACAAGTGAGTAAAGATCACTTCCCACATAAAAAAAAAAAGAAAAAGAAATTCAAGGGAGAATAAAAACATGAAGAGAATATTAGAGAAATTTCGATAAAATGGTGAAACGAAACCGTCTATGGTTCTGGGATGTCTATCCCGGGAGAGTTGCCCTATATACTTATAAATAAGGTGGGACATCAAGTCTGTCATCTTTCGGTGCCGATGAATGATCACAAAAGTTCAACCTACATAATTTTCAGACATATATGGAGTAAACTGCAAAATGAATAAATAAAGCAAAAATCTAAATAGATCAGCAATTAACCAAAGAAGCGAGAAAAGTTGATAAGGCCAGCTTATTTCATTATCATATGCGTGGATCATATTGCAATAAGAAAGACAAAATTAGGGTAAATAGTCAAACAGTTTTTCATGCCTTCAAATTTTCTTGCTAAGGCGGCAAAATGAAAAGAGACAGATAAAGCAAACTAAATTCATTACAAAGCAAACATAAACATCGCAAACTAGTTAACTATATTTTTGTTAATCTAATGTCTAATTAACAAAATCCGCAACCGCCAAAGAACAAAAAAAATTCATAATACTCGATCGCATATAGAAAAATATTTTGTGTCTTCTTTTCAATACAATAATGACTCGGAATTAAGTTTTATTTCTAAAAATATTTTCACTTTTCATTTTTTTTTTATTTCTTAGCATATATTATTCGTAAGATTTTATTATTTTGAAAAGATGTCTATTTTTTGAAATTAAATATTTTTTATCTTTATTTTCAAATTAAATTGACATTGATGTCTTTAAATGTTACTCTATTTTTTAATTTTGATCTTTAATAATCATGGAAACGTTTTAATTTTCTTTAATATTTACAATCGACTCTCTTTTAAAATTATAAAAAGGTCACCGGGTTAAATTTTAAAAATACTAAAACATTTTTTTTTTATTTTTTTACTTTCATTCTATTTTAAAAAATATTTTTAAAAATTCAACAAAATACATTTTTAGTTAAATTTTTTTATTTTTAATAAAAATACAAATAGGGCCACATCATCATTAACTCTTTTTTTTATAGAATATTCTAACAGATTATTGGAAAGTTTAACACCGTAATTAGAGTTAATTAATTTCCTTTTACATTTAAAGTCTTTTCTTCATTGGTCGTTGTCTGTTACTAATATATGAGTAACTGTAAAGGCTACCGCATAATTGCTTACTGTAGTTCGATTTCGGGGACGTACTTGACTAATGGATAATGCTAAAATTCACGATACCCAATGTGACCGAGATCATTTATTGAATGTTTCGTTTATTTAATTTTAGTATATTTCTTTTAGCACAAATTTTGCCTCGTGTTTTCATACTGAAAAGGGAAATAAATTAATTTGAACTTAGTTCAGGTAATTAGAACTTTAAAAAAATGTACATGGAAATTCTTAATTTTCAATTTACAATTATATCCAGTGTTCCGAACACTATAATATTTTTTTTTGAATTTTTTTAGTAGTTAAGAAATTTTACTGAGTATTACGAAAGAAGAGGTTTCGATAGAGTTACATATTCCAAATTGAACCTAGAACCAGAAGTCTAAAATGTTAAGTGTATTATGCAAAATATAAAGGCACGGACACAAATCAAATCTTTGTTTGCTAGGGATGTAATTAACTAACTTTTAATGTTACTACGCTTTAGCTATTTGTCTTTCAATTGAACAAGTAATTTGTAAGGCGCCTAATGCAAATGTTCCAATATTATTCCATAAAAAAAAATATGTAAAAGTCTACAATCATCGTTTCCTCATTTTCGAGTAAAAAGAAAATTTGCGCAATACCGGCTCACATGATAGGGTCACATAATTTATCAAAAAAAAAAAAAAGAACAATACGGTGACGAATGATGTGGTGTATCTATAATGTAAGATGGAAGTGTGCATTGAAAATTATATACCAAGTCGCATGTACCTGAGAAAAGAGAAATCCAATTTAATTAGGAGTATTTTTCAAAACCCCTTAGTTTAGATTGACAACACTTCTACTTTTTTCTACGTACTATTTGGTTGAATATTACAGAACTAAGAGCAATAGACACAGAAAATTACTGGATTCCATATTCCTCCGATCGAGGATAAATATTATTTTAGAATAGTCATTTTTCCATTCTAGTTTTCTAAATATCTATATATAGAAGAGAGATGTTTTAAGTAAACTGCTAGCTAGTATTTATTTACATCAACAAACTTAAAAATTGTCAATTTTATGGACTATCTGAATTTTGAACACTCGCAGCTTCAAGCGCATATTCTCTAGCTGGCATCCACAACTTCTAATATTTATATTTCTTCTTTCTCACCTTCCTTCCTTTTTTTTTTCATTACTTCTTTTTTAATTTTTAATTACGGATTTGGTAAGTTGTAGTAATCAAGTAAATTTAATTAATAAAATTACCAGCCGGCCAAATGAGGTGATTCAAGAAAAAAAAAAGGAGTCATTATGTGTGATTTAATTATTGGTGACGAATTTGTAACAGTTTGAAGAAGATTTTATATTCAATCTTGTGAATCATCAAGTAAAAGAAACATATGTACGTGAAATTATTATTTTGTGTGTGTAAATATCGTGGGACAATGTAAACATTTGATGTGGATGTAATAGCTTTTATTTAGTTATCATGGTTAGAAACAATCCCTGTATACCTATGACGGTGAAGGTTTGTATACTTCTCAGCTGAGAACCATGAGAGCTTTCGCTTTCGTCGCCCTTACTTATTTAGTTCTAAATAAAAGACAATCCTGTTGCGTTCCATAATCAATTTTAATTTCTCTTCCAAGGTCTATAAAAAGAAACTCGTGTATTTAAGGGTCCATAATATTTCCCTCAACCCAGCGCAACACCCGGAGTTGCAATCTCAAAAAACATAAAGATAGCAGAGGACAAGAAAAGCTACATGGATTCTCTTGTACAAACCTCCCTTGAACCTATGCATATGGCACTCTTGTTCATTATTCCACTGATGCTGTTGTTGGGTTTAGTGGCTCGAATTCGGGCAAGGCCACCTTATCCACCTGGACCAAAAGGCTTGCCCTTAATAGGTAACATGCTCATGATGCACCACCTCACCCACAGGGGTCTAGCCAATCTAGCCAAGCAGTATGGTGGCATCTTTCACCTCCGAATGGGCTTCCTTCACATGGTGGCCATTTCGGACCCAGACGCAGCTCGTCAAGTTCTTCAAGTCCAAGACAACATCTTCTCCAATCGCCCCGCCACCGTAGCCATTAGCTACCTCACCTATGACCGCGCTGACATGGCCTTCGCTCACTACGGTCCCTTCTGGCGTCAGATGCGAAAGCTCTGCGTCATGAAGCTCTTCAGCCGCAAACGAGCCGAGTCATGGCAGTCCGTACGACACGAAGTCGATACCGTTGTCCGTACAGTGGTGGCCAACACCGGGAAGCCTGTGAATATCGGGGAGTTGGTCTTTTCGCTCACCAAAAATATAATTTATCGGGCAGCTTTCGGGTCGAGCTCGCAGGAAGGGCAGGACGAGTTCATTGGGATACTGCAGGAGTTCTCCAAGTTGTTTGGCGCTTTTAATATCGCCGACTTCATCCCCTCTCTCGGGTGGGTCGACCCGCAAGGCCTCAACACTAGACTCGCCAAGGCTCGTGGGGCACTGGACACATTCATAGATAAGATCATTGACGAACATATGGAGAAGAAGAGGGATAATAGCAACGTTGGTGGAGGTGATGAAGACATGGTGGATGAATTGTTGGCTTTTTACAGTGATGAGGCTAAAGCCAGTGAATCAGAGGATAATCAGAACTCCATCAGACTCACCAAGGATAACATCAAAGCCATCATCATGGTACGGAGTTCATATTGTTTATGAACAAGTTATATAAAGTTTAAAATATATGCTGAGTCCAAATCTCTTGAATTATGATTCTTTTGTTGAAACTTCAAGATTACTTTCGATTTTGGAACAATAATTACAGATATTGTCAAGCCATGTAGATAAACAGTTTCGAAATGTATGGCAGTCATCGTTTCCCGTGGGTAGGTGAAAACAAAATATAACAATTCATTTTGTCTGACTACGACTAGGACCCCCGAACGGGGGATGGTCAATTTCCTATTCTGGAAAATGTCTGCTGCGAACAAAAATTGTTTTTTTTTTTCCCAAATTTGCTGCATGCAAAAAAAACAAAAAAAGGTGACAAAGAGTTTTGGCTGAAGATTTGCATTGTAACAGGACGTGATGTTTGGGGGGACGGAGACGGTGGCGTCAGCGATAGAGTGGACCATGGCAGAGCTGATGAGAAGCCCAGAAGATCTGAAGAGGGTCCAACAAGAACTGGCTGACGTGGTGGGTCTTGATCGCAGAGTGGAAGAGACCGACTTCGACAAGCTCACCTACGTTAAATGCGCACTCAAGGAAACACTGCGCCTCCACCCTCCCATCCCCTTGCTCCTCCACGAGACAGCCGAGGATGCGGAGGTTTCCGGCTACTACATTCCCAAGAAGGCACGCGTGATGATCAACGCTTGGGCAATTGGGAGGGACAAGAATTCCTGGGAGGACCCTGAATCGTTTAAGCCATCCAGGTTTCTGAAGGAGGGCGTCCCCGATTTCAAAGGCAGCAACTTCGAGTTCATCCCTTTCGGATCGGGTCGAAGGTCCTGTCCCGGCATGCAACTCGGACTCTACGCCCTGGAATTATCGGTGGCTCACCTTCTTCACTGTTTCACGTGGGAGTTGCCGGACGGGATGAAGCCCAGTGAGATGGACATGAGCGACGTATTCGGACTCACCGCTCCCAGAGCCAGTCGACTTGTTGCCATACCCAGTAAGCGCGTGGTGTGCCCTCTCTTTTAAGCCCAGGAAAACAATTGGCGGAGAAGAGGGACGTGATCCAATGATAATGCTGCAGTCTTTTTCTTTCTTCTTCTTACTTTTTATTTTTTAATCTTTCGATTATATTTAATATATGAGGAAGAACCACAATAATTGGTAGGGAAAAAAAAATGAAGTGGGGGAATTCGTTTATGTTTCTTGGAAGTTAAACTCTTCTTGGTTTGATCTTTATGGGAAATATTTTAGGACGTTGTTGTAATTTACCCCACTAACGTGTTGATGATGAACTAGTTAACAGTCAAATAAAAGGAAGTCGTTGTTGATATTGATGCATGGCAACTTGACATTTTTGAAGGAAAAATTAAAGAAGTTTTGAAGTCTACGCTACTTGTATTTAAACCAATAGAAATGTACGTACTCTCGTTAAAAGAATGCAAGAATGATGAGGAGAATGAGATAAAAGTACAACTGAAATTATGTAGTCAAATAATCTATAATCCAACTAATCAAAATGATATGTACTGTGATACTTTCTAATACGTGGAGCTGTAGGTTTTTTGTTTTTGTTTTTTTTTTTACCTTATAGAGGCATAATTGAATTCTATTGCTTAAGGCATAGCATGAGAAGAGGAGGAGAAAAATGAAGGGAAAGTGGGAAGTGAGGAGGACGTGAGGGCTTTCTTTGAATGCATTGAGTGGCACCTCTTGTCTGGATCCTCCTTTTTTATTTGTGGAGGAAACCCCATCATATTTTCAAAGCTCATCATTAAAGTTCAACTACTTGACATGGGAACGTGGCCTATTCATACCATACATACACAAAGGCGGGACCTTCCGTAGTTCTCTGTCATCACCATACCGACATGGCAACATAGCCGATTCAACCAATTATGTAGACAAAAGCTTCGTGGGGTAATTGCGTAGGTGTTTTGTAGTCAGTGGTGTAGGTCCTTTCCTCAACAAAAGCCAAGGTCGGCGGTGAAAAAATCAGTCGATTTCATAAGGACGGGTCGTTGGACAAAGTGTTTTTGGGTTGCGAGGTTAAGTTGCTGCATCTACAAAATAAATGGACCTGTCATTTTATGCATCCTACTACTTTTGATTAGGTTTTAATCAACAGATGATGTTATAACTTACTCCAACTGCTTCTCTTTTTTCCTTTTTTTTTTCTTTAAAAAGAAAAGGTATTACTGCCTGTTATTAGAAAAGTCGTTTGCATTGACTGAGTAGGCATAACATTAAGCACCTAAAACTCAACTCAAGACTAAAACAGAAGGAACTAGGCAGAGATAGAGAGCAAAACGCAGAAATGAAAAATGAAGCTCAATCTTATGTTTGACGGTAGAGAGAATAGCCTTATACGGACTTAAGACTAAGCACTTACAATTTATCTAGTATGTACACTTGGCTGCATATCAACCATTCAATAATAACCACTGACCAGATGACAAACAGACATGGAAATAATACCTCTATATCAACTAAGACTACCCCATGCCATTTAGTGTTTTGCTCCAAGGCCTAATATTTTTCATTCAAAGGCCCCGTGCTCATGGAATTTACAGAAGCAAGGCCTGCCCTTGGAGCTTGGTCCCCAAGCCAGTGCCGTTTCCATCCCATAATAATGACCTAAACAAATTTCGCGGCAAGGTCGTATTCAATCCCCAACACTCACCCACCGTAGTAAGATCCATTTTACTCTGTTCTTCAGTTGAGCTTTCATATATATATGCAGTCGCGCATTAAAAACATGTAGAGATCATAATCTAATGGGTGTAATTATTTATCCTCATATATATAGTACCTCTAGGCAAAGCTAGAGCTCAATACGAATCAGTCTCACATCTATATTTCATCTCAAACATGGAAAGATTAGTTAAGATTGTGATCCAAGTTTCATATGGATTCTTATTATACCGACTTGGACAAATTATGAAATTATCGGACAAGAAATAGCGCAAATAAATTAACTAAAGAATATGGAAATGGGGCTAAAAATGGCCCATTTCTTGTCTACTGGGAGCTACTTTGCTTTAGCTCCACCAGCACTGTAATTCAATTCTTTCTCGTACACCACACCAAGTTCAGAACAGTTACTCTTTTAGGCTCTTTTCCACCCCAATTATGTAAATGTTAATTGGTATGCAACCAATGTTTACATCAAGATGCGAACAACAGCAAGGCCAACGGCAGAGATTGAAACAAGGGTCCCTATACAGTATTTTATAACTTCATATTTCCCTGCTTCCAGCTGTGCTCTTAAAGCATGAATCTCCTGAACATTACATTTAGAAATATAAAATGAAAATGACATGGCATGAGAATAATTAAAGGTTCAAGAATATACTTCTCAAAGTCACTCGTATCCTTACTCTGTCAAGTTTGTTAGTCAGGTTTGTAGTTTCAGTATTTTGATTGGATAATTCCTCCCTTATTCTCCTGCACTTCAATGAATTATCAGTAAAACAGGTATTCAATCTAACACTAAGTTCCATAATGCCTTACAATGAACATATTTTGACTCTTAATTCTTACCCCCTTTCAAGGTTCAAATCCAACCGCTGCCCAGCAGTGACTTTATCTATCTCATACCTTGCATCATACCAATGTGATTGCACAGTAAAGATCATAACATCACAAAATCAACACATGTATTGATATAGTAGTGGATCAAGGTCAACCGCTAAAGACTTGATAAAACAGACCTCAATTCACTGCGCATCTTCTCTATATCATTCCGAAGTTTCTCAGTCTCATGTTGCAACAAAGAAAAATGGTGCCCCTGCATCATAATTTTTCAAGGATATTACAGCACCAGGCAAACAAAACCGACCTCCTCAATCTAGCTAAGCACTAGAGGTAAAATTATAAGGACAAGCAAGAAACAAAGACATTCCCCCAAGAAAATGTATAGTCTCAGTCTCACTCTACAAATGATCCAACATATTACAACAGAACCAAGCAAATTTCTTCTTTGTCCATCACAAAAATTGCTTTTATAACCACATGAATTACTCCCAAGACACAGGTAGAAGGATAAGCAGCAAACGAGAGTTTTTGTACAAATCTGTTGAGTATTCCTGTGCCAAGTATCATTAGCTTTAGGTGTAAAAGTGAGGCTTTACACTTGAAAAAAGTACAATTAATCATGTCACCCCCATGATTAACAGAGACAACCCTTGAGGATGATTAAGAGATATCCTCAGACATCCTAAAATTGCAAGAAAGACACATAAATAATTTCCAGACCACATAGAGCCCAACTGGTTTGGAGATCATCAAACCTATGGGTCCAAGAGATGACTAAACTAATTGATTTATGTTAACTAAATACAGTCCAACGGACCAAATTCTAAATGCCCGATATCAACCATTTTAATGAAAGATACTAATATGACAACCGAAAACACTATGGAAAATGGCTTAAGCATCTTATATGATTGTACAGACGTCAAAAGTGGCGAAGAAACATTATGGATTCTAGTAAGAAGATCATTGCATGCAATGCAAGCAAAGATGATTGGGGAAAGGAAAAAAAAATTAGATGGGTAGGAAATAGAAAAGAAAGAGAAGGAAAGAAAAAAGTAAAATGCCAATAATGCTTAAAGATGGGGAAGAACAAATAATAGACAAAAAGTTCAAAACTTATGACGAATCAATTTGATTTTATGACTTTTATCAATTAGATAACAACTACATGAAAAATAAGCCAAAAAAGGGGGCATTAGTATGTTTTGCGGCTGTATTGAACAAAGACAAGAATGAGTACTTAGCATTTACAATAACAGTAGAGGCAGAAGGGTATCCCCAATAGTGTTTTCCCAATAAATAAATGTAAAAGAATTATTTATTCTGCATTAGTGCAATTCATGGAAATTACGTTCATAGCATCAGTAAAACAAGACGGAAGGCGTCTGTAATTAATATATGCACAGAAGTGCTTCACTCAAACCCAGCAAATTCACTATTTACTTCATCCACATGCACCTAAATCAGTACCCTCAAACTCTGCACATAACACTTAAATCTGCATAATTAATGAATACCTGTGAGCTCTGCACTTCTGATTTGAATTTTGACAGGTTGGCATCTTGAGTCATTTCAATCTTAAAGACATAAACAGGAACCAAACCAGCCAATATTAGTACATAAATTGAATATTTTTATATTTTAAATGGACAATATTGACAGGGGGTAATATGATGCCAATTGCACATTATAGGACAAAAATTGTAATTTGGAAACAAAGGATCTTACTTTCTGCATTTCTCCTTTTGAAACAAATGACTGAGATACATTTTCCAGACTGTCGTTCAAAACTTCAGTAATGGCAGCCGTTAAAGCCTCGGCTTGCTTTGAGGGTACACCTTGCCCCTCTAATCTCCTAACCTAGACAAAACGCAGGATGCCCCGATCAAACAAAAGTATAAAAGCATGAAAGATGCTGCGTTTCTATCTCTTCTGCTGACTTTTAAAGACTAAATTCGACTGGCTTCCAAGAAAACAGGGTGGAGGTAAACTCAAATGGAAATTTCAAGCAGCGATTAAAGGAAATGTTAATAATAATAAAAAAAACTAATTAAGAAAGAGAGTAATTACAAGGGCTAATGTGTCAACGAGAAACAAACGCTTTCCGTTAGAGTTCACCAGTTGAGAGATATGTCTACGGCCCGAAATAGAAGGCAAAGGAGCTGCTAACGGATCATATATAACTCTATCGAAAGAAGATGGCACTTTGGAAACCCCAAAGCTTCCAAATCCAGTTAAGGCGATCCCTGAATTGGTTCCCAATTGTCCCACCCGCCTGTAAGCCGCAGCCACTGCCATTAGATTCCGTTAACAAGCTATAAATATCGTCGGGAAATTTTTCGAGCCCTAAATTCCACCCAAATCGTCTTCACAGCAACCATTCAAACAAAAGCACACAACCACAAATTAAGATTCGCACGAGAAGCTCCGTTGAGTCCTCAGATGATGAAAACCACTAAAGCACGAAACTTGGTCCAAAATTTCATCTTCCTCCCTTGCTTGTCCACTTTCTTGGCAACCAAAAGGGCAGGGAACAATAATAAATAACTATTAAAAAAGTTGTTTCGTCTGGGGAAGTGTGAAATGGACGGTACCTTAATCCCAATGGGAGATGGAGGGAGTGCTGTGATCAAATGCTCTCCTCGTCCTCTTCAGGGGAACCAAGCTTCTCCCTTCGCTTTGTTCAACGAAATAATACTAAGCTCGATTTTTTCCCAAAGGTAGAAGCATCGCTTTATTGTTTATTCTCGTTCTTTCAATTTTCAATGGAAAATTTGTACGGTTTATGGCACTGACAAATCTGGACTCCGCAATCTGAGTATTCCTAAAAAGGATTTTCATTTCTTAATCACTCAAAATAATGGCATTTTAAATTTATTAACTGTAATCGTAATAGTAATACCTAAATTAATGATCAACTTATAGTTTTGTGGGAGGGGTCTCAAACTTTTTGAGTTTTGTTAACTTAAAAATGCACCAAGACAAAAAGAAGACATTTTTCTTTTCCTGACAAATAATTTTTTACTAATCAAATAAAGTTCCAAATTATAGGATGCTAATTATTAACTTCACGAATTGAACGTTTTCAAACACAGGATCCAAATAATTGGACGAGGACTGTTGCTTAACTCAAAAAGTACATCTATTCTTTGGCCTATTTATCTAACAGCCCTTCTTTGGTAGATAAATTCAATAAGTTTTTCTCCCCTTCCCTCCCCCCCCCAAAAAAAAACAAAAAGTTTTCCTCCCACTTGTGAGGCACTGACGCTGACACTAACCATCAGTACTTACGGATCTATAATACTATAGTAATTATATGTAATAGATCCTATAGTAATGATATGTAAATTAATTTTTTTTTCTTCGAAAACACTAAATGGACAGGTATGTAGAATAACCAAATTGATTATGAATACAGCTGAAACTGAGTATAAAATGACCAAGATCAACAATTTCAAATTCACGGACAGTAAATTGACAAATGACTAGAGAATTCATTTGTAGGATCCCCTCCTAGTTGTGATTGAGGATTCGTGCAGTGTAATCCTTAATAACTCATTGTTACAGTGGGAAGGATCTACATGTTGTCATGACTGCACAAGTGAACAGAATGAAATTACTAATCTGTACAATCTGCACTGACATTACTTTCCACAAGAAGCGAACAAATCGGTGTACTGCAATCCCAGTTTTCTAATTTTCGTTTATTAATGGCTAGCAAGTAGCAAGCTTTAGCCCAGCAAGATGCTCTGGACGTGTTATAGTCTCAACACCGCGGAAGGTTGATGCTAGGGAGTTCTTTTTGCAGTTTTCTTTCCTGTGCTTGGATTCTTTCTTCCCCGATAAAAAAATTCATCACCATGTAAATTCTTCAGAAGGCGAAGTATAAAACATAATCTTCTAGTTGAGAGGTAGAAGAATATACAAGTGATCGTCCGAAATGTTTCATAAATAAACAAGAAATAGCTAAAATGGATATGTCCTTATGTTACAATATCACCATTTGATTTGTTTTTCCTTGGAATATGCTTGATACTAGGCTGTTCCTCATTCAATAAAATGAAATTATAAGCAGAGTAAGTCGGGTAACGTGATTACCAAGAACCTACGCGCTTTTTTCTTCTCTTCGCAGCCAAAAGATGATATTTCTTTGAGCAGTCCCTCTAATTGCTTCAGCAACTGGTAGAAAATATTGGAATGGATAAAAAGAGAAAGATGGGAGGCGAAGTTTCTACTGTTGGCAAAGAATGCTGCTATAAACTGGATAAGGCGAATCCAATTCAAGCTGGTCTAAAATCTGCTGCGTAGCCCACAAATAAGAAGAGTGACCCTCAATGTGATCTGTCACGTCAACCTGCAAGGATCCAAATCCAATGGATGATAGCAATGCGTATAGAATATAACAACTTCCAACAACAGTTACACGTTAGCAAAATGGGAGAAGGAACATCTCACGTTTTGGATCCCAGGAATCTCTATTCGTTGGATTCCGGCTAATCCTTGAGTAAGTAGACTGCTCAAAAGTGAAAGGTTAGTTGTAACCCTATCCCACTCCCATCCCCTCTAAAAAAATTGTGGGAGAAGCCACGTGACTCGTAAAAGGAATATCAGATGTGAAAAACTGTTCACATACAAAAAATATGGGATTCTGTTCTCTGCTTTTACGGGTCGGCATGCCTTATCTTACATTGTGTATAAAGAGGCATACCAAAAAAAATTGTCAAAATTCTATTCTTTCCTTTTATTTTTAAGTGAACATTTGTAAGCATTAATTGATCCGTAGGTTATGTAGTGTAGGTCAACTGGATTACCCACAACTCTGCAGAAATTCCATCACTACATTTTCAAGTACCTGGCACGGAAGGCAACTCCAAGCATCCAATCATTTCTTGAATAAGCATTTATGAATCTTCCTGCTACCATCTATAGAACAGCAGAATCTTAGAAAAAACTTCATGCATGTATTTGCATAAAACAAACAAGACGCTACAAAGAGAAAAACGAAATCCCCTATCACCTTTCTGGCAGCATTCCAGTTCTCATCCCTGATTGAGATGGGTGCTCCAAGAAGAACAACTCTTTCAACTAGTTCAGCTGCCAATGAACAGAAGATATCCTTTAATTTGAAGTTCATACACTCAATTACCTCAATGGAAAGAAAGGAAGCACATCAAAGGCAAGCAATGAAAAGAGTAGCACTACGGACCATTATTTTCAGTTTCAGCTAGACACTGGAGACACTTAAAAATAACTCGTGCCCCAAGTGAGTAACCTACAAGTGTCACAGGCCTGAAACTCAGGTTAATAAAGAAACACAATTCTCTAAAAGCAGAATTAACAAGAAAAAATTTGAAATTAGTCAGTTACCTATTCCCCTGCAATCCGTTTAACAATACTTCAGCAAGCAACTTTCCAGCTTTGTCTGATCTGAAAAGTAAAATCAACTTAGATATGCAGATCTACTTATAAACTAAGAACGGAAACTGCTCATAACGACATTTTAACTAAGACAATGAAGCCATCACATCCTTAGCATTCTGTTTATACAAAAGAGAAAAAGATAAATTGATACATCCTTGGCATGCCAAAGCACCTTGACATCTCAAAGTTCATCCAGGGTGTAGTTTTGGCGCACTTGAAATATTACCCTATTTTTTAGAAAAAGAAATTTCATTGGGAAAAGAGAAAGTACAATCAGGAAGAAGAGGACAATATATCCTTCAGACGGAAAAAGTAAAAGGAAACAAGAGAACCAAAAAGGTTCAAGAATGCAATAAAGCTGCAAATGCTGTGTCAAGAGTATTCTACTCATAATCTACAAATAAAAAGTAAACCTGTCAATTGCAATTGCCCATTTACTGTCTATGAAGTCAGTTGCTGCAAGTAATGCAGCTGGCCAAGCCAAAGCGGTTAAAATTGAGCTCAATACAGTCATCATTGCCCCACGCTTCATCAGCTCCATTGCAAGTCCTACATCAAATGGTAGAAATATTGGCATCATACACAACTTTAATTAATATACTACTAAATAGTACTAGCAGCCTGAAATAAAAACCAATTACTTGAAGTAAGCCAATCCTGAATTGCAGTGCTCACAGCAATCAGATTTTTGGACTCCCACTGTAGCGCATACCTAATGTTTTTGCAAGGCCATGTGAAAAGTCATTTGTTTGGCTGGGTTATCAATCATGACTCATGAGAGCAGTTATATCACAATTATCAGATCAACATGAACGGAAGGAATATACAAGGTGATTTCATTGTGGTAAGGTAATTTTCAAGGGTCATGTTGCATCAAAATTAAGCATTACATGCCAAAATTAACTTCTTTGAGTTCCTCACTCCTTGACCAACAAATACAGTAATGAAGGATAATGGATAAGAATTCATATTTATATCATTTTTTTTAATTTATTAATCATAATGATAAACCAAACAACCATATTGGGAGATGGAAGATGGTAAAGATGCGTACCTCTCCAAGTTGTCATTCTGCCCTTCCCATGGCCTTATAAAATCATCTTCCTCAAAGACAAATCCTGAGACCAAGATTTCAACTGCTAACCTCTGCAAGCAGAAGTTCAACAACAATTTAATTTTAAAACCATAAGCCAAGTGCGGAAGTATTGCTTGATAAAAAGAGAAAGGCGAAGCGAAATTGCCACATGCACATGGGTCATAAGAAAGCTCCATGATGCTCAATGAAGTATGAAATGCCACCAAAAAGTAGGATATAAAAGCCATAAGAACTTACGCCTTGGTTATGGTTTTCTCCTATAGCTTTGAATTCAAATTCATCTACACTACCAACTCTCCTAGCCATTTTGCTCCCAGTAAGACTAGCTCCAGCAGCTGGTAGCAAAAGTGTTAATGGCGTTAAAAAAAAAAAATCATAACCTCACTACAAGAAAGAGAGAGCCCAATTGTCCTACAGGTTCTAATTGCATCACAATAACAGATAAAAATCACCGTATACTGCAAAGAAAAATATTAAATTGAAGGTCGAATGTACCATCTTCAGGATATGGCAGAAATTAATGGGCATGCATCACTCCTCCATTCAGTTCTAAATTTAAAACAAACTGACATATAACCTTTGCAAAACCTCTTTTGAACAGATAAAAGAAGAATTGAATAGTTCCTAATGTAGTCTGGCAGCCAGTTATTTTCAAGTAATTACTGTGAATATGTTAATCAATTTTATGCAGCAACAAAAGTATAATCACCTTCACAGCCTATTGAATCAAACATTTTGTATAAGTTTAGAAACATTGTAGCACAAAAACAACCATATTGGGAATGCATTTGACGCCCCAAATTGAACAAAACACACCTTTAAGACACTTAAGCGAGTCAATAATGACTTGGTGATCTTGATTGTATCTTTATATAACACAGTAAACTCACAAAGAGCTACTTTATTGCCATGTTGGGGGAAGATTTAAATTAGCATTAGAAGATTCCAGCAAATCCAAGCACATATAGCAAAATACATACCTCCAAATGAAGCAGCAACAGCAACAGAACCAGCAACAGTTCCTGCAGCACTAGCAGCTGCGGCAAATCCACCTGCTCCAACTATAGGGATCAGGGTACCCAAAGTGGGAGCCAAAGCACCAAGTCCTGCAGCGATTGCTGGGGCAGCTAATCCTGATGAATGCTTAAAATAGGTTAAGAAACAATCAAATGCAAGAGAAAATTGATTCATTTGGAGATTTTATATTTCACATTACAAGTAGAAAAGATGTTAAGGGACCCATACCACCAGTAATGGCCATCAAGGTTCCTCCAGTTAATGCAGCAGCACCAATGATGCCACCACGCTTCCATTTAGCCCACTTGCTTTCTTTTGGTTGTGTTTCATCTTTCTTTGATTCTTGCTCTTTAATAATGGCCATTGCAGAATAAGCAACCATGGTCTCAATGGCCTCCTGCAAAGTGAAACATTTGTCTTCATCACTAAAAGATATGAAACTAATGAATGTGAGAACTTATAAAAATTGACAATTTGAAGTATTGTTTATGACATATACACATGTACAATTTGGCTCAATTTGAACGCAAGTAACTTAGAAATTAAGTGTATAGGTGATGTTCACCAAAGTGAAGATTACTTCCTCTTATGTCCATTTAATACGGTAGACACACTAAAACCTTACACCTGTCTTTCATGATCACCTCAACTTAAGTTGTTGCCCAATTACATAAAATTGTCTATTGAGAGATTCAGTATACAAACCATTTTTGTCCACTTGATATCAAGCCAAGTTGCAAGCAACCGCAGAGCCACACGATGTCGAGCATCATAGCCCTTTCTTCTCCGGGTATATTTCTTGTTATTTTCACCCAAATTTGAAAGACAAGCAGAGAGAAGTTCATAGAGAACTGTCACTTTCCTCTGATAGCTGAGCATCGTTACCTCTTCAATTGGTCTTTCATCAATTATACTATTAGTAGATCCCTGATGTGTGTCTGTACAGTCAAGGAAAGGAGTATCTATCTCCTGACAAGTTTCCAAATGCATATCTACCTTTTCAGAATTTGATTGAGCGATAGGAGTTGCAAATTTCTCACGATATTGGTTCTCATATTCACGGAACTTGTCTCTTTTAAACTTAGAAGACTCTGAACTTTTGTCCATGCTAAGTACCATACTGTTAACAGCTTCTGATAAAGCAAGTTCTTGGTCTAACCTTTGAGAAGAATCATCATCATCACTTTCTTCTAAAAGTAGTCTGATGAACTGTGACATTCACATACATAGTCCTTGAGTGTAATATTAAAAACAACCATTAAATACAAAAAAAAAAAGAGCTGTGCTATACTGCATGAACTTCTTAGACTAAAGAAGACGCAGAATCCAATGTGACAGTTGTTGTCGGAGAGAGAGAGAGCAAGAGGAGCGGTGCTAATAAAATCAGCAGCAGTCCATGTGATGCCACATATGGTTTGGTGATTTTTTTTTTTATTGTGCTGTTTAGCTTTTTACTCACAATCACACAAAAAACCATAATAAGTCACCATTACTATATTTACTTAAATTTAAATTTCATCTATTGTATTGCAAATTAAGAAATTGCTCACGTCCATTCATATTATAAGTAAGATAACCCAGAAACAAAAACGAGTAAATATGGAATTGAAAGACATAAGAGCCAGGAATGCATGAGCTAACGTTTTCCACCTCCACTTTAGCTGGGCCACTCTTTGAGGCACGCCGAATACAAATACAAACAAAGATAAGAGTTAATTAAATCAAATAGGTATAAACCTGTCACCAATTGAATAAAGGATGTAGGAAAGTAGAAGATAATTTAAGTAACAGCAAACATTTATTTCAAGGTTTGGACTAGAAAACCAAACAATCCTTGAGGGACGAAAATATTAGAAGGCATAAAACTGAATAATTAACTTCTGTAAGTGTATGTATGCAGCGCGCTAAAGAGGAGTGAAGAAAAAGTAAAATAACATACTGGTCCAACATGATGGCTAGATCCAGTAGTTTCCTCAAGTCCAGACCATGCTGCAGAATCAATGCCTAGGAACCTGTTCAGTGACCAAATAACATTGAAACAGAATACAACACAACACAATAGGTGTCTTTTCCACTTAAAAAATTAGCGCTATATTAACATATTTGAAAAACTAAACAGAATATGGAAGAAAAGATATGCGGAAAGTATTTGATCTTGAACCCACTGAGTTTAGCGGCTTAAAAATTGGAATGAAAAGGAAGGAAAAAAAAGAAGAAAGAATTAGTGCATGAGTCTGTATGATTTGTAACTTGAACAAAAAAACTTTTCACAATGGCTAGTTGGCCCTAAAGTTTAATTTTAAGCACTGCTAATAAAGAGACGTTGCCCCTTGAAAAAGATCGATTATTCATTCAAATTTACTTCTCCTTCAACTATGAGACAACCTGACAGCACAATACCAGCGATCCTTCGAAAAAGAACTAGTCAACGAAGACGATCCAATCCACAATGCTATGTAAGTGAGGAAAAGGATCACACATACTTGAACACAGGACGGAGAAGATCCGAGTTCTCGTGGACCCAAAGCTCCGGATATTCGGATACTCCTTCACTGCCGGAGCTACTGCTACTAATTCTTTCGTCAGATAGATAGTCATCGGGGCAGCCCAGCGGGTGGGTCTGGTGACTCTGTGCCTGGTGAAGAGCGAGGCCGAACAAGGCTCCAGCTGCGTACCTCTGCGTTGGCGTCAGAAACGACGTCGTGGCCATCATCTAGAATTCTAATACCCCAAATGCAGGTGGAGCGGAGCAAGACGAATCATCATCATCTTCTTCTTCGGTTGCGAAAGGAGGGATAGAGAGCGATCGTCGCTTCGATTTCCAAGGGAATTGAAATTGAAATGTGGATGTTAATACAATTCCGAAGAGAGATCTGTGTTCTTTCCGTGGACCGTTACTTGCGCGAAAGGTTTTGATTCTAATGTCTCCTCCCGGCTAGAAGGTGACGTGCTAGAGCCACTGCTTCCAGAATGTCTACTTCTTTGGCCAAATGAATTCCTCGTCGGCTTTTGGTACTTGGAAGTTGGAACCAATGCCCACAAAAATACAAAATAAGCATCGGATTTCATGTGTATATTATTTCACGGGCATGTTCAACATTTATTTTCATCCGGTAAGATAAGTTTATTTTATATAAATTTAAATTTTTTTCATAAATTTTACTATTTAACTAAAAATTAAGTCATGTAAATCATTTAGATAACATATTATTGATCTAAAATATTAAAATTATGTAAATAAATTCAAGAATAAAATATAAAATGTGTTAAATGTTTTATTAATATCCAGAATATAAAATTTAAAAAATAATTTTATATGTACATATAAAAAATTATAATTAGGAAGTGTTAGAATAAAAATATCATTCTTTAGATATGCCTTGCGTTGGTAAGTAAACTTTCCTTTTCCCTTTTTATGATTATATATGAATAAAATGATAAAACCAAAGTAATGTTAATTTTATAACTTTTGTCTTTTATAACGCTGTCAACTTTTCCCCCCTCGTCCCTCTTGACAATTGACAAGAAACAATCCTTTTAGGCTGTGTTTGGTTGGTACGGATGGGAGGGAGGGGAGGAGTGAGGAAATTTTTTTAAAAAAATTATCTTATTTATTTTAATAATTTTTTTTAAAAAAAAGAGAAAATAGAAGCACAAAATCTCTTCCTCCTCCTCATTTTATTTTCTTTCAAAAATAAAAAAATTTATAGGAGAAAAAAATTATAATTAAGTAAAAAAATAAATGTCTTTAACTAATTTTTTTAATACTTAAATTAACCTCTAATTTTATCAATCCCTCCATGCGCCCCTCCATTTTGCAACTTTTCTTTTTTTGACATAAATTAAAAATTATTTTATAAAATTTTTAATAAAAAAATAATTTTAAAATAATAATTTTTTATTTTTTTACATATTTATTTAAAATTAAATAATTATAATTATAATTATTTTTTATTTTTTATATTCTCCTCTTACCAAAAAAAAAAAACCAATGCACAAAACTCCCATTTAATAGAGTTTAAGAAAAAAAATAAACATAATTTTATCTTTATAAACAAAAAACTGTATCTAAAATTTAAATTCATAACCTCTAAATTACAAAACAATAATTTTATCCTTACATCAAAATTCATTCTCTTTCTCCTCTTACAAAGAAAATAACAAAAATTATTTTTTCTTTTATCTCCTCTCCTCAAATTAAACCTACTAAAAAAATTTTATTTTCATTTTTCTCCCCTAGATTAAAATTCTTACTCTCTATTTAAACCAAACACCAGGTAAAGTACTTCATTCATGGGAGAGGGCTGCCCAAGTATAAATAGGCTCTCATTTTGAACCTATTGAGTTTGAATAAACTACAAAAATCTTAATATCGTACCAACTTATATCAACATTTTATTAACTGCACAAAGAAGTAAGTTGTCAGGCAGATCAAAAGGCACAGGGAGGAATCTTGTCACAACCCGTTCGTATAATGATCGAGCTATTTCAAAACAAAAAATAAATATACCACTTGACCATTACAGTTACAGTCAAAGGTTAAATTACGGACAATCGGAAGAGCCAGCCCATGTGGAATACAAAATCAACGGTGCAAGTAGTCACATGATGCTCCCTTCTTACAGTGCCCCCTTTCATAAAATTTACAAATTCGCTGCCCTTTTGGCGGAGGCCTGTGCGAACCCCCATTTCCAACACCAAATAAAGGTTGTCTGTTACACACTGTTCTACCCCTACCAAAACCCGATTCCCGACCATAACCATGAAACCCCCGATCTCTGGAAGCGGAGTATCGATCACTGCCATATCTTGTTTGGCTTCCCAAGTAGCCTGGATTTCCTGTGGAAGAAGAGTATGGATTTATGCTCCTATTTTCCTGCATTGTTTCCTGACCTACTCTCCAACCCCTATTTGCATTTCCTTGAGATGCCTCGCAACCACCAATTGTACTCTCTGACCCAAGTCTCAAAGTTCCATCTGTAGCCATGTCCCAGGCTGCAGTGGATGGAATTTCTGAACCTGACTCCCATCGAGTAACTGAAACACAACTGTTCTTTGTACCCACGTCAAAACTTCTTGAAGAATGTTCAGATATTCTATGATGATTATGTACATCTATTCCCCGTAGTGGTTCCTCCGCAGCTGTGGATTGAGATGGCAATTGTAAATCAGCCGTGGAGCTCAGTGCATCACCTTTACCTGCATCAGGCATTGGGCTAAGGCCGCCCTCAGCATAACCGAGACAATCAGTTTTAGAACGCTCAGTCAAATCCTCACCACAAGTCATGATTGAAGTGGGAGATTCCAAGCCACCAAGAGATTCTATTGCCTCCACTTCTGCCAACAGATCTGAAACTGATTCATCAGCATTGGGTTCGCTAATGATTGCCTGCCACTCAGATGTATTACAGGCTTGATGAGAGGGGGAAGAAGGACTTAGTTGACTCATTGAAGATGGAGTAGCAATACAATCACCAACTGTTTCAGTTGGTTGCAATGAAGATGCAGAGACAACATTGGAGTCCCATTCCTCAACAGAAGGATTAGGAGGAGCACGTGAACATCTCCTCCATTCAACAGTCACTTCATGAAGTGGTGTCCCACCATTGACTAAGCTGGAAGCAGTACTCCTCATAGGGCCAGCTTCTTGAACAGGAACATTTGAAGAAGCAGATTGTTTGTTTTCATAAGAATGACCAGTAGATTCAGCATTATTAGGCTTAGAGGTGTGACTGCGCAACTCCAAGAAATCAATATCTGGGTTGTTTGGTGACGGTTTGGTTACAGAAACAAAATCAGATGTGGAATCCCAGCAGTTTGAGGAACTACTTACAGGAATCAACCTGGATAAATCAATTTCCAGGTTGTGCTGTGATGTTTTTGTCACAGAATCATGAGCAGACACGGAAACCAAGCAATTGGAAATGCTATTATGAGGGCCTCTACAGTTATGTCTAGAAGACTGCCCTGAATTCTCCTCACTGTCTGATTGCTTCTTATAAATCTGTTCCCTATGACTCTGACCCTCAGACGTCCTGTTTGAGTCATGATTTCCATTATGTTTTTCAGTGTTTCTCTTAGTCCCATCATCTTCCCTCAATCTATAAGAATGATTTTCATCCAATTCCTCAGAAAAGGCAGCTGAAGGGGAAGGACAGCCATGGGGCTGGGCATGAAAGAAAATTTCACTTTTTGATGACTCCTCCCTCTTTTCAGAAATTCCATTTAACCCCTCATTGTGATTGGCATCTGCTGGGATGGTCCAACTAGAAGAATTAGAGTGAAATCCATTGTTTCTCAGAGATTCATCCTTACCACTAGACCAGGTACTAAGATCATCCTGCTTTTGCTCGCAGCTCTGCTTGATAGTTCCACTGTCAGCATGAATTTCGTTCCTAGTTGCATTTCTCCCACCATTCTGGCTGTTATCACGATCATCCAAAGCAACCGTGCCCCCCGAAGGAAGGATTTGGCTGTGTTCTGACAATGACACATTTTTATGACACTTACCACTTAATGCATTCATCAATATAACAGAGTCATCTTGAGTCTCATTAATCCTCCATATTCTGAGATCAGGGGGAAAAAGTCCACCTGCATTCCACTTATACAGCTGCAACATAGAAAAAGGTCCTTCAACCTTCCCAGTTGGATCCTGATAGTGCCACAATTTATCAGTTGCAGTTTCATTAAATTGCAGCTCCCTCCCTGAACAGATAGGCAATGATGAAATATCTAATGCAACATCAGATTCTTCTGATCTCATTACTACGTTATTGCTATCACCAATTGCTGTATCATCAGGGTTGATCTGGTTCTTTATCATATATATATTTCCAATCTGCTCATGGGTGACGGGCAAATCTCGTGTTCTGCATCCAACACCATTCAAGACATCACCCCAACTTCTTGAAGAATTAAGCTCCTTCTCTCTTTGATCAAATCCAGGATCTTTTGACCCTATATTGTCATCTACATAGACACAATCATATTTACTAGGACAACTGTAAAAGAAAGGTGAAAACACGGTCCATGGAGCAAATGAATGCTACCTTGCTTCCTTTCGTCTGACTTTCCAGCATCTTCATCAGACTCAAACATTGAATCCATATGTGGATCAGAGTGTATCTCCGGAATTTCATGGAGCCTGCGCTGTCGTTCCTCAGGTGAGTTTAGTAGCTGCAATTTCTCCACACACTCTATCACTGTGAAGTTTGGTTAAGGAACACTTGACTAACTTGGACCTTGTCTTTGAGAGAAAATGACTATCTAATGTCTATGACCAAATAAAATTAAAAAAGCAAGCAAGTTCCAAACCCAAACAATCCAGGTCACCTACATAAAGCCTTTATCAAGATTTACTTGATATCCTCCACATGAATTTCCCTCTTCTGCTTAATTCTCTATACAGTTGTCCCATCTACTAATCCATCCACAGATTCATCATTACTTATTACTTTTATCTACATCATCTTGTATCTCCCTCTCATCTTATAGATTAATGCTCTCACGTGAATTTGCATTTGCAATTAGTAAAAGCCCTAAACATTTTAGCTTTTATTGAAGCTACACCTACCTATGTCTCATATCCTATCCCATTCTTCCTTGTTCTAAATATCTATGATAGTTTACAGCTATTTCTTGAATGAATGTCTAATTTCTGAATTAAACAAACATGGTACATAATATTACTTGATTGCAGATCATGTTATGCATTGTGGAAAAATAAATTTTACAGAAAAAACAATAAAGAAGAATGTGGTTCAACTTCAATCAATAATTTACAGATGATCAAGGCAATATAAGAGAAAATATTGAATAAATAAAACTAATATTTCTGAATTGGTATCTTTATATGCCTCCATGGAATTCCTAAAATTGTATCATCCATTCATCTTACCATTCTTAATATGCCTAAACTGCATTTTGTTCATTGACAGATAATTCATCTATATATGATAAATAGTAATAAAAACAAAATATGCTGTGTTCAGTATCCACAGTTTAGTGTGTTGGCAGAGGGAGGAATGAAGGAGAGTAATGTAAAGTAAAGGATATTCTTTTCTGTGACCCTTTTCAATTGCTCTAGCACAAAGATGGTTAAGCTGTAATATTTCAGCTTCCAGCAACTAGAATAAAAGGAGGACACAATGGTTAGAAATAAGGCCTTCTAACAATATGACTAATCAAATTCTAAAGATATAAAAATTTACAGCATGACCATGCTTGAATGCATTTATCAATTAGGTAGCATAGAATATGCTTTTAGAATGAGAGCATTGCCAACTCAACGGAAAGATTTCAACATATTAATGAAACAAATCCACTTGACAATAATTTAGGGACAGATAAAATGCATGCTATTCAAATGAATAGGATGTGGTTAGGTGTAGTTAAGTGACCCGATTCATGAGACTATTCTTCATAGAGCTTCTATGCATTTAGAGTTTTCCTTAGAGTAGAAATGAGCACTATTGATCATGAACCATATTTCTACACCAGATCAAAAAATTGATAGAAACTTACATCATTAACTCTCACATCTTGAAGTGTCAATGCTTTGTCCAGAATGTCTCCCTACATCCAAACAAAATTGTCCTATTAAACAAGCACAAAATACAGGAAGAAGTACGAAGTTGACATATTTTATGAACTAACCACAGTCAATCTCTTCAAAAGTCCATATCTTATACTCTGGCATAAACGACTGCATTCATCCTGGATATATAATCAATACATGAAACATTAGCAAACTCCCAAATTCTAGAGGATCACGAAAGTTCAGAGTAATAACCCATTCACCTCAGAGAATTCTTGATTGGAAATCTCTTCTATTGATATGATCTCTTTCTTGTTTAAATTTAAAATTTCAAGCACAATATTTGTTGTTCTTGTGTCTATTTTGTAAGGTTCAGCAACCTTACTTGTACCTGCACAAATATTTACCAACAACATTTTCAGGCCATTTGTGCTTTACAAATATACATGTGAAACATACCTTGAGAATTGGAAATTGCCAAGGTTAACATACCTACAACTTGGACAAGCCTATACATCTCTTGATTTTGATCACTAAAAGAGATTCTTCTCCGCACAATTGAACCAACAACCTTCTCATGAAACTTTTCAGCGTCTTCAATTAGATTCTTCATTTGATTGCGACGCATGTAGATCAGGTTAATATTGTGAGCATTTATTGCAGCATATTCATATCGGTTAATCTGTGGCACTTGCACATCAGCTTTTTTACATCTTTTATGCCTCATATCATTAACTACCTTCTGCTGATTATTGTAGTTGTCATTAGCCTCCATCTGGCCAGCAACAGCATCAATAATTCCTGCTCTAACAGTATTTTCTTCAGGGGAATTGTCTTTTATATTATTTGAATGTACCTCTGTACAGGAATTCTCAGACCTAGAACCTTTTTCATCTCTGAGATAATGAAGTTTATGGGGAGCTTCAACCTTACAACCCATAGCAGCAGCTCCTTTCCATGGGTTTTTAGCTCGAAGTAGTTCATCTACTGTTAAAGATAGCTTCCCTTTCAAGTACATCCAATATACCTTGAAGAGATATTCCCAGCTGCTTTTGTCATCAAAATCTACTTCACACTGTACAAGTTGCACAAGGAAAGGGGAAAAAAATAAAAAATGAGACCATCATATTGTCATGTATCACTAACCCTACATCAATCCCTCCTGGCACACACGAGGGAGGGAGAGAGGAAAAATTAGACGGAAACCCTTCTAGACAGGAAAGTTTAGCATACCATTTCCGTATTTCCCTGCGCACTGTTCTCAATGAGCATTATAGTTTTCATGCATATTCCACACAAACCTTTACTTCCTCTTACACAGAGAAAATCAGCATCTTTTGTGCATCCCTTACACAAAGAATATGTACAAGTATAGCACATATAATGGGATGCCTTCTGACAAATACTACATATATGCCAACCTGAGACAAGAATTGAAAATTATGAAAGGGAATCATTTAATACATACTAAAAGAAAACCAGAACTCAAATTAAATACAGGGCATTGACTAATCAAAATTAAAACTCCGTGTATGTGGAAATGCCCAAGATGCTAGTGAGCATATGGAATATTGTTGACACTATACTTAATGAGATTGCGGATACATAGCATTGGAGAAGAGTAAATTTTTCTTCCTGGGTAAAGTGGTGTCGTGGAGGTCTGGATATAAGACCACGTACAAACTACATAAAGCCCTCGTCAGTAGCTAGTGGCTTGCATTGGGGAAGATTAAGTTAATTCAGAACAATATAAGACTACAAATAAATTAAGCACAAACACGAAGAAGAGGCACATGCATTGGAACTGGAACTACATTTTTATATAGGGCAGGCGAGATTAGATCTATACGCATGGTATTCGACACTACTTAGAAAGTAATAGCGTGCCAACAATTCGCATCAACAGTGCAGTTTAAGGAAGAAGCTGCATACCACAATTCCATTTGGCCTTTGAACGGAAATATGACTCGTCTCGCTTAATGCATGCGGGATGATATGCTTTAGGGCAACCCCTAAAAAAGGATGTAGAATATAGTGAGAAAATAAATAAAGGGGAATCTTGACACGATCATTTACCATTGAATTTTGCATATGCTTCCTTGATTAGAATTTAGAAGCAAAGACCCCAATGCTTTGTATTTAGTTTTGCGTTTGCCAGGTGCCCGGTATCAAATTAAGGGATCTCATCCCGAAATTTAAGTTTAGTTTCGTTATATTCCGAATTTTTCTAGTAGCAACCAATTCGAACAATTCCAAACTATGGGAATCATCACTCACCGACTATCGCAGAGAACAAGACTCCCACCATCAAAGCATATGAAACAAACATCTTCTTCCTCCGTATTCTTCCTCAGTGGCGGCGTTTTCGGGAGGCCCTTCGCTGGCCGACCTCGCTTTCTTTTTCCCACACTGCCGCCAGCAACCTGAACCTCTAACTTCACCCCAATAGTGGGCAAACAACCATCCTCTCTCTGGGTCATGTCAACATCGCGAGCAAGCGTGACCGGAACTCCAACAAGCCGCGAATCCTCCTCCACTTGAGTAACCCTCTGGCATGGATCGACGACCATAATCTCCGCATCCTTATCCGAACCGCCCAAATTCAACCTTTCCTGCCGCCGAAGACACGAAGGTTGTCGCTGTTCATGTGGTTGTTCCATGGGAAATCGAGGCTAAGAAACCAATGAATCAGGAATTCCGAAGCATAAGACCCCTCGGAAACACCCTAACATTCGCAGCAATTGGGGTGCGGTCTGGTCTGCTTAGTGACTGTGACAGTGAATGGGTGCAGATGTGACGAGGCATTGCTTTGTTTTGTTGGTAATTTCGTGTCAGAATCAGAGAGAGATAGCGGAGAAGAGTGGGCCTCTAAGAAGCGAAGGTAGACAAGAATAGCGGGAGGGCCGTCACTTAGGATAGGGTGAACGTGAGGAGCCCCAAATTTTCCTTTTCTTGTTATCTTTTGATTTTTACCTTTTCTAAGCAACGAATCTGAAAATTGTCAATCGTCCCAACAACGCTACACTCCCATTCCCATTCCTTGTTTTCTCGATCACCACGTGGTTATTGAATTTGAAATACCGAAAAAAGGCACTAAATTTGTTCAACGCCAAAAGCACGATCAAGCTTCTTTTAAAATTATTTATAGGTACCCGGTTTTAACTGTTACTTATCATTTTTGTTCAGCGTAAAATCTGCTAAATGGGATTCATGCTTTTGTGTTATGGTAAAGAGGTTGCAGGGGAACCACACTTCCCTTTGTTACTTTGATACTTCCTTCTCCAAACTGTTTAATTATTATTATTATTATTTGGTAATTTTCTTTGGACAAGAGTCAAGAGGGCAACATACATACGAATATAATGTCGTATTCGCCCATCCACCTCCACCCTTCAATTTAGGTAGATTTTGCATTTTTTATAAACTAGACGAGGACCCTCGCTCGGGCAAGAAGTTTAACAAGGATAATTACATTACCATTACATTATCATTGTGAAATGATTGGTTTGACTTGTAGTTTTGTTTATTCAAACAGGATCATCAATGATTTTATGCTTCCAACGAGCGACTCCCTCCTTTTATCAAATGCTATCATCGGATAAGACAATGGGTTTCTTTTTTGTTTTTTTGTTTTTTTTTGTTTTTACCAGGACAATGTGCTTCTTAGCATTTTCATGAATTTGGGGCCAATTACCTTCTGTATAATCATATGTATTTTTTCAAATCACAAAATTATCAATAAATTTATATTTTATACAGATCTTTTTAAAATTTATTATTAAACACAAATAATCTTATTTATTATAATACAAATTATTTAAAAATTAAATTAATGTTTATGAAAATTTAAAATAGAGAAATGATAGTATAATTTTTTTAAAAATATTTGAAAGAATGCAAGTGTAATTTTTATTTTCCTTAAGTAGAATATCTTAATTTCTCTTAAAATAAATAATTTCGAGAACAGTTGATTGATATATTAGAGATAGGCAAAAGTTAAAGAGTTATTAGTGAAATGTTTAAAACATACTATATTATAACTTTAAACATTATTACTATACTAATTGTAGTATAAATAATGTGTGGATATATATACACACACGTGTGTGTATATATATATATATGTGTGTGTGTGTGTATTAATTCAAAAATAATTTGCTAACATTTTACATGTTGTTAATCAATAATATTTTAGATATTTAAAATTAATATTTAATATTTAAATTCATATTTTAAAAATACCGAAATAATAACATTTTTGAAAATATATAAATAAAAAAACAAGAATGCTTGTATTGAATCAAATTAATTAGCATAAATCTCAATTTTTTTAATTTTTTAATTTTTTAAGACGAAAATGAAAAAAATCCATAAAAAGTATTATTATATGTTCATAATCTTCATTATTAAATTAATCCTCACAACAAATTCACTCTACAAAAAGTCAATTTTATAATTGAATTACGGTATCCTTATGAAAACTCAGTTTCTTAAAATGTGAAGTATTTTTACTTTTTATTTTTTATTATTTATTATTTAATAAATAAAATTATTAAAAAAAAGATAAATAAAAAATACCAAAAATAAATAAATAAATAAATAAATAATATATATATATATATATATATATATATATATATATATATATATATATATATATATATATATATATATATATATATATATATATATATATACTAATTTAGTTTTAAATTTGGTAGTCTCTCTCTCTCTGTATATATATACATATATATATAACCTCGTAACTACGTAACGGCGAGCGTGAAAAAGGGTATCCAAGTTAGGCAGAAAAAGTAGGGAAGCGTGATAATGACATTTGGGGAGTCTATGTCAGCGTCCGCTAGATGTAATAATGATCATTTGGAAAGGTCTTTTACAGCCACTAGTCCCATCCTTCAAACCCCAGTACAGATGGCTACACGTCGGTACCAGGAGCACAAATTCTAATGCAATCAATACCCGTTTGATTGCACCAAAGGCCCACCAGCAAAACCCATTTATTGGCAACTGGAGGCCCAAACTTAGCCCCCTTCTCAAATGCTGTCACCTACGCAATTTACACGTGAAATGTGAAAAATCCGATAATACATTTCAGAATTTTGTTTTTTTTTTAAATAAAAAAAAAACTTATTTTCTGGATTGAGATTATTCCAAATTTTTAGAAATTTACAAGTAAACTCATTAACAAAGGAGTTGTTATATGCATCATGGTCCATTTGGGAGCATTATGTTTACCTAAAGTTGAATGCTTTTTTATATACTCAGATCATACCAATATCATAGTTTATGTTTGTTCTAAATAAATTTGACTTTCAAACAATCTGATTCTCTTTATTATTTTTTAATAAAGAAATTTTCTTTATCAAATATTTTTCAAGCCAATATTTTATTGAATTACATAAGGACTTATATTTATAGGATAAGTCAATAAAATGTATGTTTAAATAAAGATCATTTTTTACTTTCAAGTTTGTGTAATTGAGAGAATTTTATAATATTAAAATTTAAATCTATAAAAAAGAAGAGAAAAAATAAAAAACCGAACGACACTTCTAGAAAAAGCCGATTAATACTTTTATTATGGACGCAACCGGATTTTAATTAATTGGGATAATCTTTTGCAAGCTAAATTTATTTTAGTTACTCGATAACACAAAAAATGCACATTTCGTCGAACTGAAAAGGAAGAAGAGGGACATCGTTTCCCCAGGAATTGGCATTTCCGTGCGGTGGAGGCATCCTCATTTGTTTTGTTTAAAAAGGCACTATGTTTCCTGTATAAAACATTCAACGCCTGTGTCGTCAGTTAGCGAAAGTAACGCAGATTTCCTTGATTGAGAGATACCAAAATCCCCAAATAACTATGTTGCAGAGACCCAGACGACGTTGCGAGGGCACAGCCATGGGCGCCATCGTTCTTGATCTCCGACCCGGTCTTGGAATCGGACCTTTCTCTCTAGGTAATTCGCCGCCATACACATGTATCCAATACTACTTATCGTTGATTCGTTTACATATCAAAATAGAAAGGGTGCAGACATGTATGTGTCCTTCTATATTAGCCGTCGGGGAAACTCTATGAGGGAATTGAAGAAACCAATTGTTTTCTAATTTTCTATTCATATGATTTGTTTGATTGAAGCGGACTGAAAACATTACTTTATAGTATTCCTTCTTCATTTGCCTTTCGCAGCTTATTGAGGATGGGTTAAATTGGAAGTGCCTTCTGGTTTGCACTTTTAATTAATCATGATTTCTTGTTGTAAACTTGGTTGAAGATTTAATAATCTCTCGATCGATGGGTTGGCAGTCATGCGTTTGGTACCTTGTGGGCTTTGTTGTTGTTGTTGTTATTATTGCTGTTGAACTAATTACTTGGTATCCACAACTCAGCTAACCTGAACATTCATGCATATGAGAATAGCACCTTATTATTATTATTATTTTGCTTGTTAACTGGGTTCAGTATTTCTAATGCTGTTCAGGGATGCCAATCTGTGAAGCATTTGCTCAGATAGAGCAGCAGCCTAACATATATGATGTTGTTCATGTGAAGTATTTTGACGAGGTTTGTGGCAAATGACTAACTTCTTATGATTTATGTCATCTACGTTTACTATATACTCGCACAACACCATAGTTTCTTCCATTTTGTTGGAGTTTCCTGGATTCTATTATATAGTTTCTTCAATTTTGTTGAGCTTCCTGGATTCTATGGTTAGTTTCTTCAATTTTGTTGAAGTTTTCTGGATTCTATAATTGATCGCGTGCATAGACAGACTAAAATGTAATGGCATCGCCTCTGTGAGCCATCTGCTGGCTTGTTTAATGAGAGACTTGGCTGAATCGTTTCTACCTTATGCATATGCAGGAACCCCTTAAGTTGGATATTGTTATAAGCTTCCCAGATCACGGTTTTCATCTTCGTTTCGATCCATGGTCTCAGGTGTTGTGCATGTTTTTCATTTTGCTGTCAATACTTTGTTTATTCTCAAATGAAAATATTGTTCCTATTTCTAGTAGTATGCTTATTTGGAAACTTGAGATGACGTTGCTTTCAGCTTGTGGAAATCTTTGTCATCATGTCATTGATAGGAAGCATAACTAGCTTATTGTGGTGGTGGACTGAAATAATCATTTCCTTTTTTAGTATTGCAACTGATTTGATGGGAAAGGGTGCCATCACTAATACTTTGGTTTGTAACGTAGAGGTCCCATCACTGAAACTCCGGAACACAATTAAAGGATGTCTTGTGAAATGCAAGTTTGGAAAGTTTGTATTATGGGTTCTGGAATTTAAAGGATTCTCTTAGAGAACGCCTTGCAGATTTTAGTTTGCAATGTGAATTTATATTACCATTGAAGTTCAATGTACCGGTATGACAGAAGAGGATAAGAGAACACAAAGTACATTGCCTAAGGATCTTATACACATAGATAGATCATAGCTGTGTAGTACTATTCTTGGGAAAATGAGATATTGCAGAAATGATGTCATAATAGTTTGAGCTTTTCTCTACATGGAAACTGTTTTGTTACATTGATGTATTCCTGCCTGTGAGGAAGATATATTTTTCTAGAACACTTGTGGCTTTGTTGTACAAATGTTGGTGGAGAATTGCAAGTATGTCCTTTTCTTCTTGTAGACGTGATGGTCTAAATTCTGTATCTAGTGATTGTTACGTTTTTAATCAATTTAAGCTGTCGCATAGTGCTTCCATTTATTACTATCCACAGAATACATGATTAGATGACTATGTCATGTAGAGACTGCGCCTGATTGAGATATTTGATGTAAAGCGGCTTCAAATGCGCTATTCCACGTCTCTGATTGGGTGAGTCTCTGGACCTAAAATTTTACTTATCTAGTTATTTATAGATGTAATATTGATCATCATGTCAACTTCTAGGGGACCCTCAACTTTAGCTACTTTTGTTGCCGTATATGCACTTTTTGGGCCCACATATCCTGGAGTTTTTGATAAGGATCGCGGCATTTACACTCTATTTTACCCGGTATATTTTTGGGATTTGTAATGCATAATATACAATTATATATTAATTGTATTAAAAAAAAGAATTCTGTATTAATATTTTTTAAATTTTATTTTTCTCCTTTTTGTGATTTATAGGGTCTTTCCTTTGCATTTCCTATACCAAGTCAGTATACTGATTGCTGTCATGATGGAGGAGGTATTTCATTAAATCCTCTTGAAATTGAAATTTCCCATCAAGTTTTCATGTTCTAATTTGTTGACTTTTTTTTCTTTTCATTTTATTATGAAAGTGGAATTGCCATTGGAGTTTCCGGATGGAACCACACCGGTTACGTGCCGTGTTTCTATATATGATAGTTCCGCAGGTAAAAAAGTTGGTGTGGGATCCTTAATGGACAAGGCTTCTGCTCCTCCATTACCTGCTGGCAGCATTTACATGGAAGAGGTTCATGCCAAGGTTTGGGTCTTTTAGCCCTAAATCAGTTTACATTTATTTTCTAAAGAATCTTAGGGACAATATTATTTGATCAGATGGCTACTGGATTGTCTTGATTTCTTGATTTAATCCTCTTGGGAGCTTTGCTTTTCTTTTTTTTCCTCCTTCAGTATGTTGTTTGTTGGCTAGCTTCATTTTAGATGAGTTTTTCTGCCCCCTTTTTACCAAGTTCCTGGCAATGATGGGTTTTAATTCGGCTCTCTCTCTCTCTCTGTTCTATAGCTGGGGGAAGAATTGTACTTCACAGTTGGTGGTCAACACATTCCTTTTGGTGCTTCTCCACAGGCAAGTTTAGGTTACATATACCTAAGTCTGTTTTTGCTTTTTTATTATAGAACTATTTGCTTTGCTTTTTGTTTTGTTTTGTTTTTTGTCTTGTCATCTTCCAAATCCAGTCAATCCTTTATTCTTTTGAATGAAGGGAAGTTGATGCTTTTCTCCTGGTTCATCCTTTGTATTTAATTATAGCTTCCTACTTTATGCAGGATGTTTGGACTGAACTAGGTCGTCCCTGTGGAATTCATCAGAAGCAGGTACCACCAATTACTATTTTTAAAATGGAATGTTATGCTTTTGTGGACTTTATATGAATATCAACCAATATAGGTTGCAGTTTACTGATTCAAATTTTGGTGCACTTAACCTTAGTTTATCTGCAAGTAAACAATCTAGCACTTGAAGTTTTTCTTTCTCAACGTCTCTGACTTAGTAACTATTGATGGATCATATGAGGACCTTGGCAATTGACTGCGGCATGCTTCAGACTCCATGATTAATGTCAATGTACCATTAAGTTATCTATTGTCACTTTGTTAGGGCTTGGGGATTTGCATTGAACGTGTAGGAAATTGTTGCATTGCTCTTCTTTGCCTATAATTTAGTGGATTGTTTCACGCATAATCTTGTTATGATACATTTAGCATTGACAACTTCTCAAAGGCTGTAGGAATGGGAATGAGTCTAAACAAAAATTAAGACGGGGCTTATAGTTTAAACAAAAAATGGATGTAATTTGTTTCTTCTTGTTATCTTGATAATAATTCCTCCCTTTCATAGAGGAGTATTTCTGTTCACTTGAAATTTAGCTATTCATTTAAAGGAGGCCAAATCTGAATTCTACCATGAGAATATATTAATGTGGCAATATATTTAGCTACTAAACTTCTTTAGTAAATATCGTATGGGTGGATATTGAAGCTTAATTTTGCAGGTAGATCAAATGGTTATTCACTCTGCCTCAGACCTCCGGCCACGGACAACTCTCTGTGGGGATTACTTCTATAATTATTTTACTCGTGGTCTTGACATCTTATTTGATGGGCAGGTTTGCACCTTGTCTCATTCTTTTGTTCATGTACTGAACTACTGATAATGTATAATTGAAATAGGAAGTTCTCATTTCTGTTGTATTTACAGACTCACAGGATCAAGAAGTTTGTGTTACATACCAACTACCCTGGTCATGCGGATTTCAATTCATACATCAAGTGCAATTTTGTTATCTATGGCTCAGATTGTAAGCTATTTTCCATTTGCAGTCTTTAAGATTGGTCTTGATACTGCGGAAATGAGTAAGGAATTTTTGTGTTGGAAGAAATAAGATCATTTTGATTTTCTATTTTGCAGTTGGAGGATCTTTTCAGGAGGTAAATAACAGCAAACAAAGGGTTATTACACCTTCCACGAAGTGGGAACAAGTTAAGGTAATCTTTTCTGCTTCCAACTAGTAGGATATGCCTTATATAATAGTCCATCTTGGAAGATCTTTATTTGAACTATATGGAATAATATAGGGAAGAAAATGGTGATAAGCTTCAATAGCGGATTTCCTTTTATGATTAATATAAGATTCTTACCTATAATAGCATTTAATTGATTCTTTTAGGAAATCCTTGGGGATTGTGGGCGAGCTGCCATTCAAACACAAGGCTCTACAAGCAACCCTTTTGGATCTACTCTTGTGTATGGTTATCAAAATATTGCCTTTGAGGTGGGTCATTCTTTATGCCTAGAGTCCAGTGACTGCTAATTTTTATAGTTTTGGTTTAATCTACTTTGTGCTTTGAAGAGACTGGTAATCTATGTTCTGGTGATGGTAGCAGGTGATGAAGAATGGTTATATTGCAACTATAACTCTCTTCCAGTCATGACATGATGGTACATTTTTTTAATCATGTGTGCTTTTAGTTTTTTTTTTTAAAATGTTGCTGTAATCTAATAAATCAAGGTAGTTTGCTACCAGCTAGTACTAGACCCTTGTCTTTCATATTTCCAGCTTCAGTCAAGTTAATGAACATTGTTGTATTTATTGATTTATAGGTATCACTTGGAGGAATGAGTTCTTGTGCATGCAAGGGTTGCTGGTTATTCTTTATCCCTTTCCCCATTGTTTAAACGTTTGTCTAAAATGGTTATGAACTTAAAAAGACGCAGCAGGGTTAGGTTTGTACAGTCAATGTGTATAATAGTTCAGTCATTATCAGCATTGCAAGGAGCTATTACAATTGTACAGCTATGTAACGGATTTTAAATTTTATATGTGATATTTATATTCAACTTTTTGGTGTCGAGCTTTTAACTTGCTGCTAATGCTGTGATCTGAGTAGGTTTTGCACTAGCTACCACTTAAAGTTGAAACGTTCGTGAATTTCATAATTATTGGATATGTGCTCATCTGCGTTTGAACTAGTTTCAAGATGCTAAAAATAAAGTCATTCAAATATGTAATCTAGCAGCTAAAACCTACTAGAGACTAGAGATTATTGTTGCCCCCTCAGGTTTCGTAGTATCCCAATATAGTTTAATTAACAAGTTGGGGAGCCAATCTTTGCATCAATAAATTTGAGTGAGAGAAACGGTGCTGCATGCATCCTCATTTGTGATCTCCCTGGTCCATATCACACATTGTAATCGTGCTCTGATTGTCACAAGCAAATTTCAAACTCTATCCAATAAGTGTCTTGGAAAACGTCCATGGCATTTGTCATCTAAGGCTAGTTAAGGTGGTTGGGGATGGAGCTGGCTGACCTCTTTCCAACTGAGGAACAGCTGACGAGCTAGATACGATCCTTGTTCTATGTCTATGGGTCTGTAAAGGATGACATGTCTGATTCTTCTTAATCTGTCGAGAACATACATAACTGTATGCAAGAATCTCGTATTCCCGTGTCTAGATAAATAGTTCTGGCATGACAATTAACGTGTCCTTCCGCCTTTCAAAATTAGTGCATTTCTTGTTTTCCTCCGAACTTATCCCTATGCCCTGTGACTCAGTTTTTCTAGCTTGAGACCAGTTTTCTCGGTAGAAAGTTCACACAAACTTTAACGGCTTACTTGATTCAGACGTCAAATTATAGCCTTTCACTTTGATATATCTGTTTTTTGTTGGATCAACTGTTTAACCAATCTTGGTTACGTATTCGAACGAACAAACAAATTGGAATTTCAAAGACGCGGAAACGAATGTATTCTGATGCATACATAAGTTAAACAGTTTAACTTCCAAATCTGCATAACATCGTACGTATAGTGATTTCAACATCGTTTTTTGGTAGTAACAGTGGATTTGCTGATGGATCATCCATGGACCAGGCAATTTCCTAGGTGGCAAGTTGTTCTTGTCTTGCTTCTTCGGCACCTGTTTTAGTCAGCAAGACCCAGATATTCTAATGGCGATCAGGTTTCATGGTTCACATTCTTTTGTAGTTTTATTTTCAACATTTTTTTTTGGCATCTCTTCTTCCTTAGGAAGCAGTCTTGTCCCTTTCTTCAATCATCTACCCAAAATCCTCCGCACAAGGGCCATGAACTCTATGCATAAAGGAATAAAGAAGAAATAAGAAAGAAATAGTTGATAGACACCAAATGATTCGGTTTTCCATATGGTTGAGAAAGTTTTTGCAACCGTAAAAGTCTGTCTTTGTAATTAATGATTGTGTCTTTTAAAAACAGACAAGATGCTCAAATTATAGCTGAAAAAGAATGCTCCTTTTAACTCCTAAAACATCTATCTCAATCAAAGGGGAAAAAGATGTATACTTTATTTACAGCAAATTTAGAAGCAATAATTTCTACTATCATATGCAGTTTGGCCAAACGTGGCTCTAAAAAAAGTCCCTTTTCCCCTGGTTTTTTTGAGGCAGCCTGTTGAGCAATGACATAAAAAAAAACTTTCGAACCGGGAACAGAAACTACCATACAAAGCATTACAAAGGATTACAGTTAACAATGCTGTGCAGTACAAATATGTATGGTGTTGTACAACGAAATTGAATTCCTACATAAGCGAGCGTAATCCTCATAAAGACTTGGTTTCCGAACCCCTCATTTGCCAAAAGAAAATGTTAACACAGAGTAGGCTAACAGTGTAACTAGCGTGCATAACAAATATATGAAGCTTTTTGCTCCCCCGTAGATTTACGGCGTGAGATCCTTTCAGAACTGCACCCACTAGATGCATAATTATGGCTGCCAAGAAGAAAAATAGCCATTCCTCAGATACATAAATATGATTATGTATGTAATCCGAAATGTTAAGAGGTTCTAAATTCAATTCAACTCATCAACCAAAGACAGCTGAAACTTCACAGACCTGTTGAAACTCACAGTCGAAGTATGCAATATGCAGAAGTTCTTTTGCTTTTGATTGGTGCAAATTTCTTTTAGAGTGATTTCTAACGGATTTTTAATCCCACAATAACTAATACATATCAATAGTGGCCTTGTCAGGTTAACTTCTGTGAGTTGCTTCTCGAACAGGGAATTATCTTTGTTATTCACTGAGTCCCAATGTGCAGGGGACCTGGAAATGTGACTTGACAAACCGTGACCGGGTACAATAATGGAGCTTGAAACCAAGCATCAAGCAAGGTAGATGGGATTATTCACCAGACAACCAGCTCAACACTCGGTGGATTGAATGATGACATGTTTCAAAATTACTTGTCTTTAAAAATATATTCCCAAACTACATTATAATTCCACAATCTCATTGCAACACCACTCAGAAGAAAATATCCAGGTTCTCGTTAAATGAAATTGTACAAATAAGGTTAATGATTTCATTTTCCATTAGGTTTAAAAGGAGACGAGCCTGCATTTTATTGAGGGCGTGGACTATTCTTTTATCTGAAGCATGCCTTTACCAGAATAGAAATCTCAAACTAATGAAATAAAGTAGACTTCCCATGCACTCTAACCTGATTATTCGAAGCTGGGTCATGTATTCTCTGTGGTTTCATGTTCAAATCAATCATGTTATTTTCCATCTTGGCATTCCCATCAACATCAGGTTCTGGTGCTGCAACCAGAGCTATCCCGTGATTTTGTTGTTTCTCTCCCATTCTTACTTTGGGCAGTGGATTTTGTCCTCTTTTACTCTCATCTGGTTCCAGAGGCAGTGAAGCTGGGTTTTCTGTAAGACGAGGTTTATCTCCTGGAAACTATGGAGCAAACAAATACTATACATTTTGAACATGCCTAAAGGCAGCAAGATCACAGATTATGATGAATTTAAGAATGAAGGAGAGGCATACCTCAACTCTCTGCCTAAAAAGAAGATATCGTCCATGCGTTCTTTTACCTCCAACATGAACCATCATATCACACTGCAAACAAAGGGAACTTCCATCTGTCTCGCAATAGAAGAAAGCTACATCCAAGTTCAAAAGGCAAAACATAAGCATAAGACATATGATAAATAAGATAAGGATGGAGAAAGGAAACAGACTACCAGGTGCATTTTCACATATGTCACAGCGGGGCACATCGCTTGGACTTGCCAGGCCAACCCTTACATGCCGGCTAGCTAACTTATTACACATGTGAACCTGTCAATCAAATAGAACCATTGCTTAAAAGATTGATTAGAACAAACAAAGAGTTTCGCTTGTAGAAGTTTAGTGAAAGATCAATCTAATCAAGGATGTTTATGAAGCAATAATAAAAGCCTTTGTGGTCAACTATCAAGCCTTTCAATTTGTGGCAAACGAGTATACCCTGTAGGTCCTCATTTCCTTTATCCACGGGCTCCGTCAAGTTTAGCCAATGATTTCAAAATAGAACTTCTATGACAAAATCGATTCAGCACAAATCTATTAATGATTTTTTTCCCCAGTAAGTGAAACACTCTGATTATGGCACACCGCGAAACATCATAATATAACAAGCCCAACATTATTGTGAAAATGAAACAATAAGAAAGCAATAAAATTACCAGCATCGGAAATATGCAAAGAAAAAAAGATAGAAAAGCAAAGGGCTTTTCTAGAGCTAGTTCATTGCTCAATGAATCGATGAAAGCGTATCAGTCAAATTTAGTTATTTGAAAAGGATCCACACTCACAGCGCTGTTTTCTTATCATATTCAATTTGGGTATGAAGAAAGAGAAAAAACACTACCTTCTCGTCACAGGCACGGCAGAGCGCGGCCTCATCGGCGGCGCAGAAAACGATGGCGGCGGCGCTTTCGCAAGCATCACAAAGCGGTCTCATAATTGAACCCTCCCAGTTTCATTGCTTCAACTATCAAATACAAGAAAGCTGAAGTCAGATACAAGAAGAAACACCTGAATTTCCTCATTAAAATATAATATAACTAATAAAAAGAACAAAAGCCGAACAAGACAGGTTTTACCAAATCCATGTGGGTATGATAGTTTTGTTTTTCTCCGAGTTGTATGTTGCCTGCTGTTAACTGGTGGTGCTGGAGGTGCTGCTTTTGATAATGATGATGATGATGGGGAGGGACTATGATTTGAGAGTAGGATAGAGAGGATTTTGAAGGTGGGGGACCTGGGTTTAATTCAAGAAGCATTTGTGGGTATTAATAAACAAAGACACAATAAATGAGTGTTTGTCCATTCTGTTGGGCTCGAAGATAACTTGGTAGCCACAAATTCAAAGCCAGTGTGGGGCTGACAAGAACTCTCCATTCATTCTCACCCACCAGTTATGATATCTGACATTGGGACCCAAACCCTTTTTTCTTTATTTCTGCTAACCCTTTTTAATATTAACTTTCTTTCTTGCCCATCCATTTACCCTGCAGGAATCTTCTCCCTTCTTCACCTACTTCGTCTCTTCTCTGCACTCCACTAATCCTAGACAGATAAACAGGATGCTCTGCATCAGGGTAATGTAATAGGACAATTTTTATTTTGCAGTAGAAGGCAAGTTTCAAAAATCAAAGTATGAATTTGATTCCCTTAAAATACGTGAATGCATCAAAATACAAGAGACTTCTATTTCCGCAGTCCTGATTCGTGCAGCTTGCTGTCTCCCAACCTCTTTTCAATAGAGACATAAAAATATTGAGATTTTTCCCAGAATAATTTTTGCCATCGTAGTTGGGGGTTGGTAGATATATGTATCAATCTATACTAGTGATAGGAAATGCAGTAACATTTTTTCTAACCACCTTATACAATTTTGTTAATATTTTCGATTTTTTATATAAATTATTTCTCGTTTTACTTAAAAAAAGAAAGAAAAGGGTAGTTAAATTCGCTTTGCTTGGCATCATTTTTCTTGTTGACACTTCGACACTGTCTTCTGTATTTTGCTGATGTTCTTCACGTTGTAGCGTTATATATTATTTTAGAGTGCCATCAAACAGAGGCATCACTGCAGCCCCATCTAAAGTTTTAACTCCTTTTGCTCAAATCTTCACTTAACTATTTAGGGTCAATAATTGAAGTTTTTTTTTTTAATTTAGTAGTTTTATTCAAATAAAAAATTTAGTAACACCTATGTTAAACATAAGAAAAATAAACTAAAAGCATAAGAAGCTTCTCAAATAACCTGAACTAATTTTTAAAAGCACATTAAAAAATAGGAAAAGAAGGAAAGCAACAGCACTAATCAGTTGCTACTATTGTAGGGCGACAGAACAGCGATTTCAAAAGATGGAGTCAGTGAACTCCCCAGTGGAAATTTTTGTTTCCAATCTTGTCTTGGCTACATACAGAAGCAGCAGCAAGGGCTTGTACTCTAGCTTGTATCCCATATATGGTGCTATTTATGGACTAATGGACATCCATTTGAATTATCTCACAAATTGTTGGATATATACAGTTGATTCTGTAAAAACACCTTATAACTGCATTCATGGTTCATGTTACTATGTTAGATTAAAGTTTTTCTAAATGGTTATTGAAACATGCATAGACTTTGCTCTTATTATACGAGTCTTACATTGTTTTTTTTTTTTTTGGGTTTTTTTTTCTTGGAAATTCATGACTGCACCATGAAATTGCTTTTGGATCCAAAGTAAAATCTGAATGTTCACTTTGATCCTTAGCATTCTATCTTAAAATTTCAATTTTAAATTTCATGTCATTTCCATCGCAACCCGCATTTAGGTAGGGAATGAGATTTTGAAATTGCACATACTTAGAATTTTGGCAGGTTGTGAATTTCATCAGTAAATGAGGCTAAGAGAAAGGCGAATTGCCAAATTCTACGGTGAATATAACATACAAATTACAACAACATCAATATCACAATTTCTTATTTCAAGTATCAAACGAGCAAATACAATACAGTTTTTTTGTTTTTTGGGTCTGCCATTGCCTTACAAACCATGACTTGCAAACGACAAATACACAAGTTGGGATATATTTGAACATGAATTAACAGCAATAATATCTTCTTTTCCCCCTTTTTCTCTGTTTAGAATTTTATAAGGAACAAGCTCCTCTCTTGTAGACAAAAAGGAATTGAGGTTTCTTCACTCTTTGTTTTAGACACTATAAACAAGTTAAAACGAAAAGTTCAGCATGTCCATGCTCAAGCTCTCCATCATCACATTCTCCATGAATCCACACTTGGTTGGAGCCCTCTTAAAGCTGTGTGCACGGGGCTTGAAAGAGCAGGAAGAGATTGGAATGATTGGGATATTCTCACAGTTACAGAGCTCTATCATGTACCCATCTGGGTCGTGGAAGAACACCTGGTCCACCTTGGTTCCTTCATCGTCTACCACAGCTGTCACATACCTCATCCCCATATCTTCCAGCCTTCTCTTAACAAGCCCAACGTCCGTACACTGCCCAGAACCAAATCACAGCGAAACTTCTTAGCTTATAAATCTTGGTCGATCCATATTGACCATTACTGCTACTAGAATTTAAGAAAAAAAATACTTACTTGGAAAGAGATATGGTTATCCTTGGGATTAATGGGTCGTAGTTCACTCATGCAGGTATCAAACTCATCAATGTCTGGATTCTCGATCAAGTGTATCCCCATACCATAATTATACAACCTATACAAGGAATCAAAGGCATAGAAGTTGAAAGAGAGCTAGAGAAATGGCAAAAGCATAGAAAAATGCTAATGAAGAGAAAGAAAACTAACCAGGCACCATTGAAATTGAAAGAAGAGGGTCGTTTGATGAGAACGAAGCCCAAGACATCCTCATAGAACCTAACAGATTCCCAAACAGATCTGCACAACAGAGACACATGGTTCAGTGAGAGCAGAGGAAGGGATTCGCAGCTGCCTACTTCCTCAATCTCCATGCCTCACTATTTCTCTCTTTACTAAATCACGATTACTCAGCCTAGCTTTCTCTTAAGCTTTGATCTCTGCACTTGGCGGTGAACACAATTGCCGGAGTGGGTTCTTATATAAACCCAGTAATTTGCTAGTAGGCACTGTTGGTTCTGTCGTTTTCAGTAGGAACTTTCCTCGCAGATTCTCTTAATCCACGGAAACAAAAAGAATGCCGCACTCTCCTCATTAACATCATAGATTTAAGCATAGTTTTTAATTTCGTACTTGTTTGTGTGTTTACAGCTTTTGGTTTAAATTAACTGTTGACCCATCGAGTTGGAACCGTACAGAGAGTAGAAGGTTCAAAATACTGAGAAATTTCTATGATGCTTCGCAGCACAAGTTTTATGAATTTACGTTTATTTTCTTTTGGGTATAATCATAGGAGTCTACTTGCGTATATTGCTGAGTCTGTAACAGATTCTGATCCCTACAATTCACGTAGTAGCCGGACATTAATAAAGCAGTAGCAAAGTTTGTCTGGTATGTAGCATGTGATATCTTTGGAGAAAACCAAATTCGGAATGTTACTTGTATTACTGTTTTATAAAACCTTGAGATAGTACCCTACTTTCTTCTCACTTACTCTCTGTTCATTTGCAGCCACGTTCAAAACTCAGTTATGATTTTCTTTCTCTTTTCATTCAATTTCATAAAAAAATAATATAGTATAAATAATTTTAAAAAATATTATTTTTATTATATATTATAATTTGAATATTATTAATAAATAAAAAATTATTCATCAATAATAAATTAAATTATTTTTTTAAAATAATTATGAATCTAAAGATTTAAAAACCATATTCCTTTTGTTTTTAGTTCCACTCACATTGGGAAGGCTCAAATAGATTCTACTTTGGTCATTGAAGCTCAACACGTTAATTATGTCTGGGACCACTCATTTTGTGAGCCCAACATCCACTTAGCCCAGTTCAGCATTTGAAATTTCTCAAAGCCCATTTGAAACAGAAAAAGAAAAAGAAAAGTAGCAATGCGAAGAAAGTTTGATTGTTGTAGAAATACTTTTTAAGACTTTACGATGTGATACGCATACTCCTTGATTTGTGTTTGCATAATGATATTTGATACTGAGAATTTGAGGGCGAGAAGAACTCCCACCTTACAAGTGATAATGGTATATACATTTGGGTTTGTGATTTAGAGCTTCACCTAATGGGGTTGGGCAATAGTGATCCACTGATTAGACTGTGAATGACCCCATTTAACTACTGCAAATCTTTTCCATATGTTTGTCGTTTTGCAATCAACGCAGACTCACAACACCCCGCTCACCTAATCCACACGTTAACTATCACCTAAGCCTAACATTCCGTATCAGATGCTCATCATTACATGTAACCCCACAATCTCTATTCCCCCTGCACCATCTCCTTTTATTTTATTCTTTTATTCTTGGTAATTATAATTAAAAAACGAACTTTATTTTTTATATATATTCATTTTTTTAATTAACTTTACTTAAAAAATTATCTCTCTTTTTTTTTTTTATAAAATTACATGCAAGAAATTTGTTTTAAATACATTTAGTCTATTGAAAACAAAATGTATTAACTTTATTTACATAAATTTAAAAGACAAGAGCAAACCAATTTTTTTTCTGCAAGGCAAATATAATTAAGAGCTTCACTTATGGGAAAAACTGGAACACCCTAAATTTGAGGATTATTCCCACGCCTTTTTTTCTTTTTTTGTGTGTGATGAAAACCACTGATGCAAAAGTCATGGCCTTTCTAAGTCAATAGTAGCTTAATCGCATTCAAAAAGGCTCAACCATAGGAGTTTGAAAGAACAACTAACACGGCTTGCCAATCAATGCGTATAAATAACGCAAAAGAAGAAAAGAATCAATCATCAAGAACGACCTCTGCTTACTATTGAAAGCCATCTTGCCGAAGCATAATACAAGATAAGCTCATCAACCTTGCAAACCCACCCAAAAAAAAATAATTTATTGTTGAAGGCGAAAAACGATTGATCTCCGCCATAAACCAAGTACAGAATCATCCTTCACCAACTACCGTACCGCAGATGTTTTCCATATCTTGGGTTTTTAGGAGTCTCCGGTTCCGTATATATATAGTCTACTCTTGAAACTCGATGAAACTGTTACTTTTTGTGGAAACTTACTGAGTTTGAGTATAAATTATGAAACTTGAAACTATTCCAATTTTAAGGACGATGTTATATTCTAATTAATCGCATTCTTTTAGGCCATGTGTTAGTCGCTTAAACCGGTATCTGTATTTATTTTAAAATTCTCGTACATACGTTTTTTGACCAATACGCAAATAAAATTCTAAATAAATATTTTTCTATTTTGAAAGTTTATTTATGATAAACAGTTGAAAGGCCAAGACACATGCATGTGTGAACGGGGTCGAGTCCTTCACTTTTTGTGTCCACCACGTGCACGTGGCTGGTCACATTACTTATTTTGGCCAAAAGTTAGCCAACAGCTTTTTCCTCTGCTAAAAGCTGCCCAGCAGTTGCCGCAAACACCCCTCTTCTTAACTCACCGCCACATTCAACAAAAGCTCCCCACCATTTTTATGGTAAAATAACCGATAAGTTGTGGGTAGAGTGGTAATTTGGTGTCCCGGGGATTAATAATATTAGCGCCTCTCGCTTTGGCGCGGTTATTTTGTTTCCGAAGCTAAAAATATACACGGGACAGAATGGAGACGCCACAGCCTCTCCTCAAAGTTTCAAAATCCCAGTCACAGAAACACTTGACATATATTATCCACGACACACTTGCATGATACGGAGGGAAGGCCGAGAAGCTGCCTATTCTGCTTTCTCTCGTTTCTTCTTCGCTCTCATTTATTTCTTTCTGCATTTGCCGGCAGCTCCACAATTCCCGATTTGGCTTCTGAATACTCGCCGGATGCTATTCTCACAATCATCTGGCTTTGGATTTGAGATCGCATTTGCACCGGGTGAACGAATGCTTCAATTTAAATGTTTCAAATTTCATGCATTTCTCTTGTTTATCTCTTTTGGATGTTGACTTTGAACTTCCACATTTTTTTTTTTTGGGTTCCTCAGCAATGCACAGAATTTACGGCCAACCTTTATAGAAATTTTCATTTCTGCGATTGTCTTTTATGATGACGGGTTGCACTGATAATAATATGAATATTGGTCCATTTGATAATAGTAGTTACCTGGAGCTTCGGTTCTACACCGTCTTTCCTTAACATAGCCCATCTGATGTCAACATTTGCTCTCGTAAATTCTGACTCAGAATAGTGATTTGATTATTAGGATCTAGTTTCAATCTTGACATTTCGCAATTATCTTAAAAGGTGTTCGAGTGGTTCAGATTTTCTAACATTTTATTGTGGAATTTCGCCTTTGGATTTTTCTGTACAGGCTAGATTACATCCATTCATTTTCAGATTTTCTCACTCTGCGCTGCTCTGCACATGAAGTTAGTGAAGAATGTTACTTGGAAATTTTACACCCATGTCTCAGTTCCCTTGGTAAATTTCTTTTTGTCGGCTCTAAATTTCTATTCCTTGAGAGGAAGTATTTGACAGTCTGGATTCTGTTTCTTGAATTGGGACCATCTCATTAAACTCCATGTTCTTCACTAAAATACATAAACCACCGCATTTTGGTCTCGAAATTATATAAGCTTGTGATATTGGTCAATGAATATTGTCCCCCTCTGACTTGATTGAATTTAAGACTGCATAAAATATTATCTGTTTATCTTGTATTCTTGTTTATGTCCGCATAGAACACTAACTTTTGATTAGTTTGTTGCTGTAGGGGATGAAAGCTTGAGTGGCCCTTGTGTTCCATACTGTCCCAACAATACTTGCTACACGAAAGAATTCAAAAAGTAATAAATTAGCCGAATAGCCGAATACCAAAGGAAACATTTGGCCAGCTGAAGACGAACGGCTTTTGGAATCCTCTGAATCCGGGACGTATGGTCTCGTTTTCATCTCTGGAATTCAGCTTTAGAAGAGGAGAAGAGGTGAGAAATGGGTTCTATTGGTGGAGAGGAGGCAATGCAAGGCCCGAATAGCCGTGGAGAGAGAATTCTTGTTTCTGTTCGTGTACGGCCTCTGAATGACAAGGAACTTGCCAAAAATGACCCGTCAGATTGGGAATGCATCAATGACACCACCATCATATGCAGGAACAACCTTTCAGCTTCCGACAGGTCCCTGTACCCAACGGCATATACATTCGGTAAGTAGGCGCTTATCTTTACAGGTCTCTAGTGCAGCCCTGGCTTGCATATATATTCATCTGTATAGTAGAATATATGACTGAATTAGCTTACAGAATAAGTTGGGCGTTTACCATATTTGATGTTAATCATACCCCGCATAACTGCTACACAAGATACTGTAATTTTCTGCTTCAATTTAGGGCTTGAAATCTCTTTGGGATCTTTTTTCAATCTGTATATTTTTGTTGTGACCATTGTGTTTCGGAGAAATATTCCTGTAATATGTTATAAATCTGTTCATATGTAACAGCTTGTGGTGTTCCATTGCTTTTTATTGGTGGTACATTTTACCAAGGCAATAATTGGCTTTTATACCGTCAGACACATGATTAAAATAAAAATTTGCTTCCCTCTTCTGATCTGCCTTGCTTCCCTTTGGCTGTAGACAAAGTATTTAGATCCGATTGCTCCACTAGGCAGGTGTATGAAGAAGCAGCTAAGAAAGTTGCTCTTTCAGCTGTTAGTGGCATCAACTGTGAGTTTCTTTCCTCTATTTGCCATTTCCCCTTCATGAGCATCCATGAGTCCTATATTAAGGCCTTTGTTCTCCCTCCCCGGCCTTTCGGGTGTCTGGTATTCTATCTTATCAGCAAGCGTTTTTGCATACGGACAAACAAGCAGCGGAAAGACTTTCACTATGAGTGGTATAACTGAGTACACTGTAGCAGACATTTATAACTACATAGAAAAGGTAAATGAAATCTGAACTCATCACATCATTATCCTGCCTTTCTCAAAGCCATTTCTTGATTAGATATTAATTTTTTACAGCACAAGGAAAGAGAATTTGCTTTAAAGTTGTCAGCAATCGAGATCTATAATGAATCTGTAAGGGACCTCCTTAGTTTAGACAGTACTCCACTCAGACTTCTTGATGATCCTGAGGTAAAAATCTTTAAATTTGTCTCAAATGAGTTTCTATGCGCACATTTTACTAACAGTTCGACATTGTATCAGAGAGGGACAGTTGTTGAGAAACTCACGGAGGAAACTTTGTGTGACTGGAACCATTTTAGAGAACTTCTTTCTTTCTGTGAAAGTAAGGATGGTTTGAATAATTGCTGCTTCAACCTAGTTACCTTGACTGGCTTTCTTTTCTGTTTCTTTCTTATTCTTCTTTTTTTTTCTGTTAAATTTTTGTTCAACTAGAGTTGACTGCATAGTTATCCTACATTTGATTGCGTTTTTGTAGCTCAAAGGCAGATTGGGGAGACATCCCTGAATGAAGCAAGCTCTAGATCTCATCAGATTCTCAGACTGGTATATTTGTTACTATTTTTTGTTCAAGGGTTTGAACTTTTTGCAGTTTTATATAACATCTCTAATAACATTTTCATAAATAATGTGGTTCTTCAGCTAATTGAAAGTTCTGCACGTGAGTTTCTAGGAAATGACAAGTCAAGCTCTCTTGCTGCTTCTGTGGTATGACAGATTTATTCAGATTAAAGGAAAATAAACAAGAATCAGTGTATTATGTCAAAGAACATCAATCCGAAATCAAAATGATGCCTTGTTTTCCGGGTACAGAATTTTGTTGATCTTGCGGGGAGTGAACGTGCATCCCAGACATTATCAGCTGGCACAAGGTTGAAGGAGGGTTGCCACATAAATCGTAGTTTATTAACTCTAGGGACTGTTATCCGCAAACTCAGGTTAGTTTGTGAAGATTGTGTATAACAATTGCTCATTTTAACCCATGGCTCTCTTTAACTACATGAGATTAATTTCTACTTTTAATTGCTTGTGGTGACACCTTCAATCACCTCTTGAAATATAAGCTTGTCAGTTAAGGTTTCCTGACCTGTCTAATGGGAGTACCTGCCACACATAGCTTTATTCAATACAGAACAAGAGACATGGATTGAAGTCATCTTTCTCCATCTCTCTCTATTGATTTTTCCTGTCACAACTCATATTTATGCATGAAACTGACACTGGGTTTATTTTGATCTTCAGCTCTATGATTATTTTTTTCCTTTGGCGCAAATAGGTTGCTATCATTGACAAGTGATAGAACGTACAGGACTCTATGTTTTACCAGATATAAGCAGTTGATTCTCTTTGTTTTTCTTTTTAGCCCCAAACTACGTGCACTCCTTCATTATGCAACCACATTCTTATACACCGCCTTGTGTTGCTAAATGGTTCACTAGTCTGGGACATTATGAGCGTAAGACTGCCGTAGAGGTTCTTTTTGTCTTCAAAACTCACTGAATATGTGATATACAATTAGTGTCTGATATATTGAAAATCTTGTATACCCTTTCCTTTAAATATTACTTTCACTTTATTTAAAAAGAATAAATTTGATTTCAGCAAGGGGAGAAATGGACATATTCCTTTCAGAGATTCAAAGCTAACACGCATACTGCAGTCCTCCTTAGGAGGCAATGCTAGAACTGCAATAATCTGCACCATGAGCCCTGCACGAAGTCATGTTGAACAAACCAGAAATACCCTCTTATTTGCAAGTTGTGCCAAAGAAGTTGCCACTAATGGACAGGTCAATGTAGTGATGTCTGATAAAGCATTGGTTAAGCAATTGCAAAGAGAATTGGCTAGACTGGAAAGTGAATTGAAAAATTCAGGTTCAGCCTGCCTTACATCTGATTCTGCTGTGTTATTGAGGAAAAAAGACCTCGAAATTGAAAAGGTAATGACTGAGGTCCTAACAAAAAAATTTATTACTTTTTTATGCATTTGTCCTATATCTCTGTCATCAGGGCAAATTACTTGTTTCATATAAATTGGTAAAATACATCATCCATAATGTTGCATAACGTATATGTTTTTCCTTGAGAAGTAGATGTATTGATTGCAAGTGTGGTATATGTCTGCAGTGAATTGTTGATTCAACTATATACCAAAGATTATTTCCTTGTATTTCGCGTTGTAATGAAGGTAAAAGAGATGAAGTCCTCCCTGCCTATTGATGCCGTTTAAAGGGCAAGCTCACCCCAGTCACTGCTTTCTTCCTCTATCCCTGAACAAATAGTCAGAATAGTGACTAGTCTCAGTAATACTTACATCCCTTGCTCCTCCTCTCCTTTGCTTAGGGCGACCTCGTTCCCTGCTTGCCAGTTTCCTGTAAGCTGAATTAGATCTTAGTCACACTCTAAGCCCATGGTAGTTCCATTCCATCCCTTACTCTGTTCAATCTTTGATCTTTCATTGTGGTCAACACCTGTGGGATAGGAATAGAGCCTTCAATAATTATAGAAAAAGGGTGAGCTTAGACAAGGGGGTTCTCAGTTTAATACAACCTGCCCTAAAACATCCACTTTTAAACTAATTTTTGTTAGTCCTCTTTTTTATTTTCTTTTAGGGGACACCTTTCAAAATGTGTTATATATATAGTCACTGATTATATGGTGTGAAACCCAAGCTTGAGTTTTATTCAATATCTGAAGAATGATGACTCTGTGCTGTTCTTATTACTTATATGTTTCTTTTTGGCTATAACTCTGAACTTTGTCTCTTGTCCCCTGTACCTGCAGTTAAAGAAAGAGGTAGTGGAGCTGACTTTGCAACGTGACATTGCTCAATCTCAAATCAAGAATATGCTTCAAGTGGTCGAAGATGATATGTCTTCGATGGAATTGGTAAGTATATTTGCCTATTTAAAGCGTTAAAAGTAACCTTATTCCTTCCTTCTTTAGTTATTTTTTTCTGCCCCTTCTCCAGGAAAGTTTGGATCCTCAATATCCCAAATTAAGGGTACAAAGTTCATGGGACGTTCAAGATAAAACATCACTGGCACCCAATTTATCAAGTCTTCACTGCACGGAGAGTGTCAGATCTTTTGATGCATATCAATATTCAGATGGACAGAGTTTTAGTTCTGATGAGAACTTGTTCCAACTTCCGGACTTTGAAATGAATCTTCCCTGCAGAAAGTCTTCCTCAGGGCTGTCAGCTACAGATCTTGAAGCTGTAGGGAGTGATTTGAAGTTAAAGCACATTGAACAACAGCATGATGAAAGTTTAGAGGGCCATTGTAAGGGAGTTAGGTACAATAATTCAGAAGACAACAGATATACAGACTCAAACCTTGCTGATTTAGGCCCAAACCCGTACAGTGACTGTAATGCATCATCTCCTGGGGCAGATACGGCTACCTCAGGATTGACAGTAGTTGATCATAGAGACGAAGCAGATTTGGGTTCATCTGGGTTCAAGGAAGATAAAGAATTGAACAGCTTCAGCCAAGATTTCGTTCTTGCCTCTGCGGACAAAATATCTCCATGGTTGTCAGAAAATGTTACATCTAGTTCTAGAAGGTTGAAGTTTACCAGAAGTAGAAGTTGTAAAGCAAGTATCATGATGAATTCATCTTCATATTGGTTTGATAAGGAAGAAATAATTGAGGACAAACCCCCGATATGGGTTGAAAAACACATGACTGGAAGACCTGAGAGCTTTGAGAGGAAGGTTCACGTTCATCAATTAAATAATAATATGGATGCCGAGAGGCTGTCAAGCAATGGTTCCGAAAATTCTGTGGTAAGTGCTGCTGTTGATGTACAGAAGGCCCAGTCCTCCTCTGACAAGGAAAGTGATAGAAATGGCACTTTAGCTCCTGAAGAAAAGGAAAAGGAAAATCTTGAAGGATTGAATTTACTAGCAGACCATGATGTAAGTTTCTTTTGTTAATCTGCCTTCCTTTCCTTCTTTCTTTCTTTCTTTCATCTTCTACTCGGTATTGTTGTCCATCGTTGATGGTTAAATGAGTTACTGGACCTAATTCAGAATCTTTTTCCCATTGCTCTGAGTAGTCTTTCTTCTAATTCTGTGTAAGTACGTAGCTGATGTATGTAGGATGTAACCAAGTTATTTTTAAGTTACGATCACATAATACGAGTTGACTTCCAAAATCCTGCTTTATTTGAGAATTCCACCAGTGATTCTATAAATTGATTTGCATGACAGGCTTTCGAGACAAAGTCATTGTTCATCATTTCTGCGAAGAGTTCTAAAGATGTTGGCTTGGACCCAATGCAATCTGATGAAGAAGGTCATTCGGACTGGCCTTCAGAATTTAGGAGGCTCCAAAAAGAGATAATTGAGCTCTGGCATGCCTGTAATGTTTCGTTGGTTCACCGGACATACTTTTTCCTTCTGTTCAAAGGGGACCCATCAGATTCTATTTATATGGAGGTAGAGTTCAGAAGGCTGTCCTATCTCAAGCAGACTTTTTCCCATGGTAATCAGACTGTACAAGATGGAGGAATCCTTACCCCTGCTTCAAGGTAACATTTCAAATATTCAGGTTTTGTTAATTTTTTTTTTTTTGGCTGAAATTTTACTTTTTAATGTTTAACGTTTCCTCACAAACAGCATGCGATATCTTCAAAGAGAGAGGCAGATGTTGAGCAAGAAAATAAAGAGGCGGCTTTCTAAATCTGAAAGAGAGAACTTGTACTTAAAATGGGGCGTTCGTCTGAGTTCAAGGCATAGGAGGTTGCAGTTGGCCCACCGCTTGTGGACGGAAACAGAAAACAGGGACCACATTAGAGAGAGTGCCGCCATTGTTGCAAAACTTATTGGTTCAGTAGAGCCAGAACAAGCTTTCAAGGAGATGTTTGGACTCAATTTCGCCCAACCACCCCCAAGTAAGAAATCTTATGGTTGGACAGTAGGTATTAAGCATTGTTCAAGTGGATAATCGTATTGGAAGTTTGATATGGCTATGTAGTAAAAATTTCCGTTTAACACAGACAATTCCTTTTATTTTTTCACTATTACGAACAAGGAGAAGGGGGGGGGGGTCTGACTCTGTTAGCTATTGGTTGTAAAGAGGTTTATAAGCATGTGCAGCTTGAAGTTCATGCTTTCCTCATCTGTTGTAGACTCTGTCAATGTGGAATATCAAGGATGGTTATGTATAGGCTCGTTTTGTTACCAATAGAGTATTATTAATACTATGTGTTTTGTCGTACCTGCTAATAGCAATCATGCTTTTTTTATTAAAAAAATCTTGCACAGTTTGAATTTTTGAAAATCAAGTTAGGTTACATTATTTATTTTCCACATAGAACATTGCGTCATATTTCGTTATCGTGCATCTAAATAATTTTAATACGAGGAATCTCATTCCTAATTAATATTAAAGAATCATATAACAATTTCGTGAAATGAGCCCCGTGTTTGTTTTCTTTTGGCCTGTGGCTTTCTTCTCATACCAAAATTAGACACCAGCCTAGACATGGCGTAGTTTAACGTGGAATGAAAAGCGCCATGGTTTCTTGTTGTAAACGGATCCTCTGTGGGGTTTAGTAGAGGGAGACCAGGCGACTGATCTTTGGACCAGTCACCTGGTCTAAGTGGAAAAAAAACACAGCACGCGGTGCTGTGCCTCTCCTTCACTAAAAGATCCGAATCTGTTTCTTGTTATGGTGATAAACTGTTTATTCACATTGAATTATTATAATCTGCGGGTTTTATATTTATTAATTTTAAAAAAATTCAAACTCCAACTTAATAAATTTTTTTAACAACGACAAGGTCTAATAAATGTAGACATTAATCACTCGTGCGGTGATTTTGTTAATTACTCACAAGGCTTTTACACATCCCGACAAGGTATGCAAGAAGAATTGTCAATGTTTCCGGTCGTCACCCTCTCCTGTATTATATTAGTAGAGCTGGATCTTCATCTCATGCCCAATATAAAGTTGCTCCATCCAACCACCCTGCAAGCTCCGTGATTAATGGCACCATCCCTTTTGATTCTCTCTTTCTCTGTTCTTAGCGTAGAATATGCGTCTTTTCTTCTGGTGTCAAAGAAGTTCCTTCGTTGGCGTATTGCATATTCTGAATTCCAAAATGCCAAAATCAACTGAAACAAAATATCCCTTCAAGTATAACAAGAAAGCTCTATTCTTTTCATTCCTTCTTTTGAATATCTCAAACCCCACGCTTAAAATTGCCAGTGTTGAATTCCTCAAGCGAAATAAATGGTTTCAAAGGAAAGAGAAAGGAAATGATAGATTTGTAACATTTCCAACCCAGAAAATATTCAAAATAAGGAACTGCAAAGGAAGAGGATTATGAAGTCCATTTGATTTGTGGTGGGTTAAAATTATATGAATGGAGTTTTACATGCTTTTAATCACAATTATTATAATCTTCGAAAGAAAAGAGAAGATTCTGGTAAATAAATTTCTCCATTTTTTTAGCAATATATATATAAACCCATTTTTTTTTTCTGTTAAGATGGTCTATTCAGGAGCACTTCCCTCATTAGGTTAAGGTTACACACCCAATTCTTACTATTTTGCTGTTAATTTTGGCAAAAACGTAGAATTAAAAAAATATAGAGCTAAACAAAATGACCCTTCTTGAATCATGAGTAAGCAAAGTAGACAACTCTAAATTACAGGAACAATAAACTATGATTGGCGGCTTCTTTGTTTATTTTTTATTTCCGGTTGACCCTTTTTAAGACAACTCAACAATTCAACTCTGAGACTCCAAGACTGCAATACATTTTGGCTTTTATACAAAGTAGAAGACGGAATTGCAAAAGAATTAGCAAAAGAATCAGTTAAGCATGCTGTCGTTTTCCTCCATTTATATTACTCATCAACAAACTATTTCACTTTATTTTCGTAAAATAATTTTCATTATAGATGACAGATTCATTTTGGGTTTCACTTCAAGGAATATATATATATTGTTCTGCTTGTGCTGGCTTTGGCAATGCTCATCACAGCTTCCTGCGAGATGCTCAACACATACAGAAGTTTTATTGACCCAAATCATCATCAGAAAACAAGCTTTTCTGATTCTGTTGTGTGATAGGTCTTTTTTTCTACAAACTGGAGTGACAGGTACAATTTTTTTCTGGTTACTAAGTTAGTTTAACTTCTTTTTTTTGGGCCCTCTCTTTTAAATTTTTATGCCAGAATGGAGAAAAGGAACAATTTTGATTCTATTCCCTTTTCAGGCTGAAGGAAGGTGAATCTGTAATTATTTGCCAACCCTATTTGTTACTTTCAACTATTCGTAATGAAATATCAAATATGATTCTCGCCAGATTAATAATTTATACCTGGCCAAAAAATAATAATAATATAGTTCTTCCATCATTGGCTGTTATATAAATTTTTTTTTTTTTTATACATAGCGATAGAAATGATTGAATGTAATTTTTGTCATAAATTGCTCATTTTTTTATTTTTTATCACTACACCAGGTTTAGAAACTTTCATCCTGATTTATCATTATAAAGCTTTAAAGTTTTATGCATCCGAGTCTCCCCAACTTGACCATAAACACATCAAGGCGTCCAAGTTCATTAGGAAAAACTTAGTTATAGTTCATTAATAGCTTGCACATAAAGATATTCGCTAAATGGGTCCAGTAAAAAAACTTTCAAGTCAATTACGTTTAGTTGCTTACTGTTCTATCATTTGTCCTATATATATATATATATATATATGAATAAAGGTTTTACTAATTTTTATATTTAGAATAGACAACACCTGTACAAATGTGTTATTTAAAATGTGATAGGAAAATGTTGGAGCGAGAACAACTACACTGGCTAAGAAAACTGAAATCTAAAGGACCCTTTGAAATTATTGGAATCAAATCAAACTTCTATTCTATTACAAAGATCTCTAATCTAGTTTGGACTGAGCATATAATTAAATACAGCAGCGAGCAAAAATAGTTTGCAAGGCATTATTCCATGGATAACCTCAATTTTTTAACAAGTACATAATATGTATCACATGAGCAAGACAAAGCTTCATAGTTTATGCTACCATTATCCACAATCTGGGCCTCTGCACCACATCCAACAGGAAATGTTACGTTACTCAGCTCTGGATTGCCCAGCACGGGAAGAGAGGATGATGCCAACAATGAGACCATATAACGCCAATGCCTCAGCAAAGATGAGAATCAGAATCATTCCAACAAAAAGCTTGGGCTGTTGAGCATTCTGTCACATTCCGACACGTAAGCGCCACGCAGGCATGACATGGACACGATGTGGCGCCTAGTCAGCAACTTTCTGTGCAAGTTTCTAGAAGGTTCCGGAATGTTCTAGGACTTTCTAGACAATTCTTGTACATTCTAGAAGATTCTAGAAGACTCTAGAATAGAGTAGAATACTCTAGAATCTAGTAGAATATTCTAGAAGGTAGTGGAACACTATAGAATGTGGTGGAATGTTCTAGAAGATGGTAGAAGCATTATGTCCTAGAATTCTCTAGAAATGTGTAGAGAACTCTTGTAAATACTAGTAGACTAGAATATTCTAGAGAGATATTATGAACCGTTGGATCAAATAGATCCTAACCGTTCATCTAAGGGGAGGTGGCCTATATAAACCCCTCACCCCCTCATTTGTAAGGCAATCCAAAAATCCAAAAATCCAAGAATCCAAGAATCACAAAGCATTTGGGTATTAGAGCTTTCAAGCATTCTCCAAGTTCTCTTGTTCATTCTCTTGCTCACTTGCTAGTTTCATCTCTTAATCCTTCTCTGAGAGGTGTGTTTGGGAAAGGCTGACTTAGTTAGCAACCAGGGGAGTGTCCTAACTAAGTGCCGCACGGCTCAAACTCGGGGGAAAAGAGTAAGGTCGTGACAGTTGGTATCAGAGCCTCGGTTCGTGGCTAGCTCGTGACAAGTAGCATCATGTCGGACGTGGAGAATACTAGCGCGCCTGTGGTTCAAGGTCAAGACCCTTCAAGGGGAAGGGATCACAACCGCTCCAAGAGAGGTAAGGAGAAGTCGCAGGATGCTTGGTCGGCGTGGGATACTCGTCTCTCCAAGGTGGAGCTTGTTGTGGGAGACACCAAGGAATGCCTTGATGTTCTCGAACAAGAGATGGAGCAACGCGGGGGCGAGCTCCATGAGGCTAAGTTGGTGATTGAGGACTTAGCAAACCGCCTGCGCCATGAACAAGCCATTCGCGAGCGGATGACGGAGATCATTGAGGATCTTCGTGGACAAATGGAGGAAATGAGAAAAGATTGGGTCCTTTGCCGTGAAGCCATATCCAGCGGCATGGTGGAGGCAAGGCCAACAAGGGTGGAAGTCCCCAAGCCTAAGACTTACAAGGGCAACCGAGATGCTAAGGAGATAGATAATTTCCTATGGGGAATGGAGCAGTACTTCGAAGCTACTCACCTTGATGATGCATCAAAGGTACGAACTGCTTCCCTCTATCTCATTGATGATGCTTTGCTTTGGTGGCGCATGTGTCAAAGTGATAGGGAGCAAGGTGGGTTGGCCATCAACACATGGGAAGAGTTTAAGGGCCAACTTAAACGACATTTCTATCCTGAGGGAGAAAGCTTCCTAGCAAGGAGGAGTCTTAAGCACTTGAAGCATAGTGGCTCAATTCGTGACTATGTCCGCGAGTTTTCGTCCCTACGACTTAGACTTCCGGACATGGCACCATCAGAGTTACTATTCAACTTCATGGATGGGCTACAACCTTGGGCCCAACAGGAGCTGCGACGTCGGGGTGTACAAGACCTCACATCTGCAATTGCTGCTGCCGAGACTCTTGTCGAATTCACCAAACCTAAGGACTCTGACAAGTCAAAGCAAAAGGGGTTCAAGGGGAAAGGTGGGGGAGACAAAGAGTCAAGGCAATGGACTAGAGGTGGAGACAAGCCTTCTGCCAGTAATGGAGGTAAACAAATAAAGAAAGGGGACCGGCGTGACAACTTCAAGCCTAAGAGTAATTGTTTCTTGTGCGGGGGAGAACACTGGATGAGAGATTGCCCCAAGAGGAATGCTCTTAGCGCAATGATAGAGGAAAGGGAGAAGACTGACTCGCTGAGCCAGATGGGAACTTTACAGTTACTAAATTCCCTCAAAGCCCCAACACCTCAGAGTCCCTCTAAACACAGTCTTATGTATATTGAGATCTCTTTAGCTGGAAAGGCAACGAAAGCAATGGTGGACACAGGTGCTACACATAACTTCATATCCGTGGAGGAAGCCAAAAGACTTGGTCTAAAGGTGACCAAGGAGAATGGTTGGCTGAAAGTGGTGAATGCTGCTGCCAAGCCTCTTGAAGGAGTAGCACGGGGAGTGAAGCTGCAGGTTGGAACGTGGGAAGGAATAACAGATCTCTCCGTAGTGCCGATGGACGATTTTCCAGTGGTGCTAGGTATGGGATTCTTTAATACTGTCAAAGCTATTCCTATTCCCTTCCTTCGCTCTCTGGCTATATTTGAGGATAAAGCACCTTGCATGGTGCCTACTACTACCAAGCCTCAAGGAGATAAACGCCTCTTATCCGCTATGCAAGTGGAGAAGGGTGCGAAGAGAGGAGAAATCACCTATCTTGCGGCTCTTAAAGAGGAAGGCCCAAGAGAGGATCAAATAGAAATGCCTAAAGAAATAGGCAAGGTTCTTGAGGAGTTTGGCGATGTGATGCCATCTGAACTGCCCAAGAAGTTACCACCACGAAGGGAGGTGGATCACGAGATCGAATTGGAACCAGGTGCACGGCCTCCTGCCATGGCACCTTACCGCATGGCACCGCCAGAATTAGAGGAGTTAAGGAAGCAACTCAAGGAGCTGTTGGATGCTGGGTTCATCCGTCCATCGAAGGCCCCTTTTGGTGCCCCAGTCTTGTTCCAGAAGAAGAAAGATGGGTCACTAAGGATGTGCATCGACTATAGGGCACTTAACAAGGTAACAATTAAAAACAAGTATCCTATTCCCTTGATAGCAGACCTTTTCGATCAGCTAGGAAAGGCAAGGTACTTCACTAAGCTGGACCTACGATCGGGGTATTATCAAGTCCGGATTGCTGAGGGAGATGAGCCAAAGACTACATGTGTGACACGGTATGGTTCCTACGAGTTCCTTGTTATGCCTTTCGGTTTAACTAACGCTCCTGCTACTTTCTGCACCTTGATGAACAAGGTTTTCCATCCTTATTTGGACAAGTTTGTAGTTGTCTATTTAGATGACATTGTTGTCTATAGCAACACTCTGGAGGAACATGTTGAACATCTACGAACCGTGTTCAAAATCTTAAGGGATAATCAGCTCTACGTCAAGAAAGAGAAATGCTCGTTTGCTATGCCAGAAGTACACTTTCTTGGCCACATCATCGAGGGTGGAAAACTGATGATGGACAGGAGTAAAGTTCAAGCTATAGTGGAGTGGGAACCCCCTACCAAGGTAACTGAATTAAGATCTTTCCTTGGCTTAGTCAACTATTACCGGCGCTTCATCAAGGGATACTCAGCAAGAGCGGCACCACTCACTGACCTTCTTAAGAAGGATAAAGCATGGAGGTGGGATGCCCGATGTCAACAAGCCTTTGAGGATTTGAAAAAGGCTATCGTGGAAGAGCCAGTCTTAGCATTGGCAGATGTGACGAAGCCCTTCGAGCTGCATACAGATGCATCAGATTTTGCTATTGGGGGAGTACTTATGCAAGATGGTCACCCCATAGCCTACGAGAGCAGAAAACTGAACGATACCGAGCGGCGGTATACGGTTCAAGAAAAAGAGATGACTGCCATCATCCACTGCCTGAGGGTGTGGCGACACTACTTGCTGGGGGCAAAATTTGTCATCATGACAGATAATGTGGCCATTAGTTATTTTCAAACGCAGAAAAAACTCACTCCGAAGCAAGCTAGGTGGCAGGATTTCCTAGCGGAATTCGATTATGAGTTAGAGTACAAGCCTGGAAGAATCAACCATGTGGCCGATGCCTTAAGTCGAAAGGCTGAACTAGCTTCTATGAGCAAGCTAGAAGGCGATATCCTAAGGCGGATTAAAGAAGGACTCCTGCAAGACTCCACTGCCAAGGCGATCCTCAACCTGGCCAACGAGGGAAAGACCAGGAGATTTTGGGTAGAGGACGGGATACTCTACACGAAGGGGAGGCGTGTTTATGTGCCGAAGTGGAATAACTTGCGGAGGGAGCTCATAAAGGAGTGTCATGATACAAAATGGGCGGGCCATCCAGGTCAGAGACGTACTCGAGCTTTGCTAGAGACCACCTACTATTGGCCACAAATGCGAGATGATGTCGAGTCTTATGTGCGCACTTGTTTGGTATGCCAACAAGACAAGCTAGAGCAACAGTGTCCCGCAGGATTGCTTGAGCCACTTCCTATTCCTGAGCGACCATGGGAAAGTGTCTCTATGGACTTTATCATGGCCTTACCCGTATCTGAGGGGTTTGGCTCAATAATGGTGGTTGTTGATCGGTTCTCAAAGTATGGAACTTTTGTTCCAGCCCCTAGAGACTGCACTGCAGAACAAGCCGCCAAGTTGTTTCTCAAGAACATAGTAAAGTATTGGGGTGTGCCAAGGAGTATCATCTCTGATCGAGACCCGCGCTTCACAGCCAAATTTTGGGCAGAGTTATTTCGGATGCTGGGGTCCGAGTTATGCTACTCTACTAGCTTTCACCCACAATCAGATGGGCAAACGGAGCGGGTGAATGCGCTACTGGAGATGTACCTACGGCACTTTGTAAGTGCCAACCAGAAGGATTGGGCCAAGTTGATGGATGTGGCTCAGTTCTCTTACAATCTTCAAAGGAGTGAGTCCACAGGGAAAAGTCCGTTCGAAGTGGTCACAGGACAACAACCACTCACTCCACTCACGCTGGAAACCACATACACAGGTGTCAGCCCCTTGGCTTTCAAGGTTGCAAAAGAATGGAAAGAGCAAGCTGACATAGCCAGAACTCAGTTGGACAAGGCGGCCAAGAAGATGAAAAAGTGGGCAGACAAGGGTCGTCGCCACGTAGAGTTCAAAGAAGGAGATTTAGTGATGGTTCGACTTTTGCCTCAACAATTCAAAGTCTTTCGTCCCTTGCATAAGGGGTTGCTGCGGAAGTATGAAGGACCTTTCCCCGTCCTCAAAAAGGTTGGGAAGGTGTCATATAGGTTGGAGCTGCCACCCAAGTTGAAGATACATCCAGTTTTCCACGTGAGCATGCTGAAACCATATCATGCTGATGAAGATGATCCAGACAGGGGAGAATCTCATCGAGCCCCCACGGCTGTAGTACAATCTCATGACAAGGAGGTGGAGGCTATATTAGCTGATCGCGTCATACGTAAAAGAGGAGTACCACCAAGTCGTGAGTACTTGGTGCATTGGAAGGGAAGTCCTGAACAGGAAGCAACATGGGAGCCAGAACAAACATTATGGCAGTTCAAGGACTTGATCCAAAACTTTCATGACACTGGGACGAGGACGTCTCCAGTATAGGTGGGGGAGAATGTCACATTCCGACACGTAAGCGCCACGCAGGCATGACATGGACACGATGTGGCGCCTAGTCAGCAACTTTCTGTGCAAGTTTCTAGAAGGTTCCGGAATGTTCTAGGACTTTCTAGACAATTCTTGTACATTCTAGAAGATTCTAGAAGACTCTAGAATAGAGTAGAATACTCTAGAATCTAGTAGAATATTCTAGAAGGTAGTGGAACACTATAGAATGTGGTGGAATGTTCTAGAAGATGGTAGAAGCATTATGTCCTAGAATTCTCTAGAAATGTGTAGAGAACTCTTGTAAATACTAGTAGACTAGAATATTCTAGAGAGATATTATGAACCGTTGGATCAAATAGATCCTAACCGTTCATCTAAGGGGAGGTGGCCTATATAAACCCCTCACCCCCTCATTTGTAAGGCAATCCAAAAATCCAAAAATCCAAGAATCCAAGAATCACAAAGCATTTGGGTATTAGAGCTTTCAAGCATTCTCCAAGTTCTCTTGTTCATTCTCTTGCTCACTTGCTAGTTTCATCTCTTAATCCTTCTCTGAGAGGTGTGTTTGGGAAAGGCTGACTTAGTTAGCAACCAGGGGAGTGTCCTAACTAAGTGCCGCACGGCTCAAACTCGGGGGAAAAGAGTAAGGTCGTGACAATTCGCTCTAAAGAAACAATTAATTTCAATAAATCAAATGGAGATCGAAGAATTAGCAAGAGTGGGAGATATAATCTTCCGGTCAATATTAGTGGGAATGTTATGATCTATTCAACATTTCCTTGCCAAGATGACAGCCAAATACGTTCAACAGACAAGGCAAGTTAATCAAAAAACTTTCTTGACACGCTTAACTGGAGTATGTATATTACTTCAACCAAATTAAAATGTATTTCCCATTCACAAGTCATTCAAGTTTCGTACAAGTCGACTTTAAAGTTCAAACAGAGGTCCCAATATTTGCCAAAAGCTGAGTAGACATAACCTATTGTGATGGGCAACACAAGTGGGGGATCTCAATGAATATAGCATTGACAAATTCAAAGCAGTGGCAATGACAATATCAGTAACAAATTAACAATAATTATGAGACTGATAAATTCAATCGACAATTAACAAATAATCATGTTTTCTCCCAAACGTTGTCACTGAGGTTAAACAGGTCAGAATATTTTTTTTTTTCATTGTACACTTGCAAGTCGAAACCACGTAAAATAGAGTAATAGACAACAACAAAAAATTCTAGATGGATAATATTATATATTTAGTACTATAGTGTTATACCTATTAGGTACAACTAAGTATCAATCTCCACTGACGCAAAGCATGAAGTAAGTAGCGCACAGCACAGAAATAATTAAAACAATGCAGTTATACTGGTCACTACATGTTAAAGACAAAGTTGCATGGTCGGAAAATAATTATGATAGGAGACCATGATAGTTAAATAAAAAGAATACACTTGAAATTCGACCTATGATACAAGAATAATAATTTATCATCAAAATTCCTATTCCTAAGGTCAAGCCAGAAACCACAGCATAACTTACAAAACAGATAAACAATTAACAAAAGTCGCAGTCCAGTAAGTCCGTAGGATCTTTTATGCTCAAGTAAATTAAATCAATTTATCTTTACCAAAGCAGGTGGGCAACATTATTGGCATATCTAGGCAAATAAATTTCGATTATATGTATCTTCTTCGATTTTGCCCCTGAGGATATACATAAGAGTTTTGACATGGTTAAAAAAGTAGATAAATCAGAAGCTAACCTTACTCAGATATAGATAATGAAAGAAGAAGATTTGTGATTCAATCCTCGATAGCCAAAAAACTCACAAAGTACCCAAGCTTGTGTCGTCAGTGAACCAAGATCAGAAGAGTTTTTTGTCATTACCAAATTACCAGGACATAACTTGTGCAATATATTACTTGTAACGTGAGATAGAAAATGCCCTGAAACATGAGGGTCCGTTTGATTTGTAAAAACGTTTTCTGTTTTTATTTTTTATTTTTATTTTTTAATTTTTATATTTTTAAAAATACGTTTGGTTTGTATTTTTATTTTTACTATTTTTTAGTTATATTATTGTATTTTTATTTTTACTACTTTATAATTATATAAATAGTAAAACATTGTGTATATAATTTAAAATAATTGTGAAAATTTTAACGTTGCAATGCACTACAAAATTGAAAATTCTGAAAACGTTCATTTTGCGTTTTTAGAAATTCAAAAAATATTTTCTAAAAATAAAAACAGAAAATAATACACAAACGCTTTTTCATATCTAACTGAAAATTGAAAATAGGCAAACCAAACAAACCTTAATTGTCTAATTGTTTATCTTTCTTTCCTATAACATACAATAACCAACTATGGACAGAAAAATAACAACACTATACATTTTCTGTAGTTGTGCATACTCTGGCAAACAACTAATGATCAAAGACCCAACAACCCACCACCAGTGATTGGTGTACACTGTTCGATGAAAATTAGCAAAGTGATGTCTCGTGGAATTAGAAAGCTTAACCCGACCATCAACTCTTACCATATGGCTTTCATTTTTAATTATATGACATCTGGAGAGGAAGGTGGCCATCAACAACAGCCGTGTCTTCATATTTACTTGATTCCCATTAATAGTTAAAGAATGTATCTAACATAATTCTATTAGGGGTCTATTATGTTTAGGGAGACTTCAATCAACTGGATGGACCCAACTTCGAAAACTATAAGTCTATAATGTGCATACGATAAGACGATCAAAGTCTACAATCCCGCATTCAATCAGCCGAAGATATAAGAAAGAGAGTGGGGAGAAACAAAATATACCTAACACCAGCATCGCCTACAATACCAATTGCCATGCCAGCAGAAAGGCCAGCAAGCCCACAAGCAAGACCGGAAGACAGGTGGGCGTAACCATCAAAGAGATAGTAGGATTTGGCCTTGGGGTTAATGCCGGTACTGATGATGACCGCAATGATTAAACCATAGATACCCAAGACACCAGCCATAACAACGGGTACTATAGATTTCATCACAAGCTCCGGTCTCATGACACCCATGGAGGCAACCCCGACACCACTTTTCGCCGTGCCGTAAGCCGCTCCCATACCTAAAACACAAAACAAATAAAGAACGCCGCGAATCAAATTTGAAGAATTTCAAATCAATTGAGGAATAAGGTGAGGTTTCTAGTAGGGTAACGTAAGATTTTAGGATTGTCGAACTAAAATAAGAATCAAAATCCTTAATTTATGTAAGTGAATATTCAAATGAACCGAATTACTCACAGGAGAAAACAAGAGCAGCGGCGGCTCCGAGGAAGCCGAAAAATGGAGCAGTTTCATCGCCGCTGAAAGCAGTCATTTTCCTCAGAAACAAATTCGCAACGATTAGCCAAAGGGCCAAGCAGAGAGCGAGATCTGTTGCCCTTTCTCGGTGGTTGGTTCCTGTGTCTCGCCGAACTGCTACTCCCCCCAAAAAAATGTATGGACATAATAAAATTAAAATAATAATGATAATAATAATAAATTGCAGTTTTTTTTTTTTTTTCTGAATACAGTGGATTTTCTTGATGAAAGGATACAGTGGGTTTGTGCTTTCTAATTTCTGTAGAGACGTTTGGATCGAAAAATTAAACAGTAATTTCTTTTAAATGGAACAACAAATTATTTACAAACTCATAGAAGTATATAATGTTATTGCATTTATTGATATATAAGCAGAGAGTTTAAAAATAGAAAATTTTATTGATATAGATATATGGTTGTTAAAAGAAAAAATATAGAATAATGTTTTTTAAACAGATAGTTCTTTATACAATTTATAAAGTGATAATATGCATATTATTCTTAAACTTAGTAAAAATGATAGAATCATTAGAAATTCTGTTTGTTTTGGGTGAATTTTTTTAAAAACAGAACAAAATATCATTATATTCAATAAATATAAATAAAAATTTAAAATTTATATAAATTTTAATAAGACACAACAAAAAAATAAAATATAAATCATGTATTAAATTAAAAGATAACACACCTTCTAATTATTATTAATTAAATATTATAAACAAATTATAATAATATTGATCAAATTATAATATGTTAAATATTTTATAAAAAGATAAAAAAATTCTTTAAAGAAAAACAACACACTTTTCAATTTTTTTAAAAAATTAAAATTTTATATTTAATTTTGAAAAATTGTAGACTTAAAAAATAAGTTATAATTTTTAAAAAAAATTTGATTAACAATAGATCTCTTATAATAAAGAGATTTTTTTAAAAAAAAAATTATCAACAATATACAAAATGCTAATACATATATTTATTTAAATGAAAAAATTATTATTTTTCTTTCAAATAAACAAGTGGCTACATCTAATTCCTTGTTGGTGGAATTTTTTAATTTATCGGTGATGCATCAAAACCTTCTTTTATAAAAAAAAGAGTAATTATTTGATTTATTATCAATGAATCAAAAATTTTTATTAGCACTACATTAAATATTGACATATATATTTATTTAAATTAAAAAATTATCATTTTTCTTTCAAAAGATAAGTGACAATATCTTATACACACGCTGTAGTGATTATTTGCTTCCTTCTTTGTTTTTCCTCCTACCAAGCAAGAAAAAGGTAACTCAATTTTTAAGAACAACTGAAAATAAAGAGGGGCTTCCCTCATGATTGAGACGTAATTATGACTTGATGTGGAGTTCCATAAAATTACCATTCACTTTCTGTACAACTAACTAGCCTAATAAACACGAGGTTGAATGCTTCACATATAATACAAGTTAATTTAGCTTTATATAAAAAAGAAGAAGGTAATCAACATTATACTCTTGCTTTCATCATTGAATTTATCTAAACCCCCAGTGAACAAATAGATAATTTACAACACCTCGAGCAAGTTGCCTTAATTTAAATAAAAATGAATTATTTTTCGTTTACAATATCAATTTGTTATCATTGAATGGCAAATGAAATTGTTGGCACATTTTTTTCAATACTTCACACTGAAGAACTAGTATTGCCCACGCTTTCCTATATGCCGAGGGGCCCCGGAGATGTATGAATAAAGTCCATTCGAAACATCGCTGAAATAATTATAAGAAGCAGTGGCACTTCGATATGGAAGTGTAATTATTGCTCGAGCTTTCGTATCACTTTTGTGAGTTGTCCATTTTCCATAGCATTTTGTAAATCTTCACTGGGATTCCATACTGGTGCCTCGTTGTTGTGTTCTTCCATTTCCTCCTCCATCCCGTGGAGAAGAAATTTATATTTAGATCTTCCATGATTTATTCTCTAATTGTTTGACTTGCATGCGAAGCAATCATGGTTATTTTTTCTATTAATATATCACTAAAATGGGATACGATGCCACATCTTCCCGAGGCATTCTATGGCAAAGTAATTGCAGCTTGCAAGAATCTCAGTAAGCATCGGAGCGCCTTTGGTATCAATGAAATGGGAGTTCGAAAATAGAATGGTTGAACAAATATATATGATAGAATCAAAATGAAGTTGTTACCATTTTGTAAATCTTTCGATGTTTTAAAATTGGGATAAATTAATCTTGACATAAAATTGCAAAATAAAGAGTCCGAAGAAGGCTATTTTGGATTATTCCATATTTCTTCGCTACCAAGTACTAATAAATCATTACTTTTTACTATTTATTAGTGAGAACGAATGAGGTTTAAAAAGGACGTAAAAGACGGGGACGAACAATAATATTATATATCCGTGGCCGGCACGGCAGCACCATTCCCCCTCTCTTACGTGTAGGTCTTGAGTAGGCTACTCTTCATTCGCCCTTGAACATCATGAAAGGAAAATGTCTCCCTTTGCACTCGCGGTATTGGCCTCAGGAAGCAGTAAATATGTTTCGTTAATCAGAACTTGGCAAGAAAGTCCATTGACAACAAAATAGTAATCAAGAAAGTAAGAAAAAGATGATGCTGGGAGAATCACACTTTTTGACAAAATCGCACAAAGCAAAATCCCTTATCAACGCAAAAACAAAATGTATCTAGAACCCAAAGAGGCATGTCAGTGCAACACAAGAAACGAGATCTAACTAGTCAATTTCCAAACGCGTTGTCATCAATTTGAGTTGGACCCTCCACTGAGCTCGGATCGACACGAGGCAGAGCCAAAGCCTATTCATTTTGAAGCAGCAGGACCCCTCGGCTAGCCTGTGACCATCATGCCATGATCTCTATTTCCCATTCTTTCTTTCTCAATCAGTGGCCCATCTTCTGCCCTCATTATCACTTCATGCCTTGAGAGTTCGTGTTCAAATAAATTACTTATCTATATATCACTGTCAGTTCTTGTATTCATCGATCTCTTGTCCTATACCTAATTGTTGTCGAGAACAAATCAAATGACATCTGATCTGACATTTATTAGAACCCATAGCGTTGAATCTGTTTCGGTAAGAATCAGTACTCGCTGCACATGTTCATCATTCGATCCCTTAGACATAATAATAGCCTGTACTGAACCTCCCATCATATTGAGACATATAGCACAACCCCTTTTCTCTCTATTGATATACACGAGTCCAAAGCTATCTCATCTAATAATCATTCTAAAATCTAGAACAAACCTTGGTACAGCAATGTGTCTCCATTCGATGAAAAGCGTGGATAAGAGTTTCAGTCAATCCATAGTTCAAACTTTTCAAATCCTTAGCAATAAAAATTAGGTACAGGAATGTCCGCTCTTGGATGAACATAACATAAGGATCAATCATCGCCTCATTGAATGAACAATTAGCAGTCGATTAATGCTTATAAATTCACTCTCACAAATCTACAGAGAAATTCAATCAAAGGGTTCTAAAAATTGGTGTTAATCATAGTGTGTATTGGGTAAGGATGTTAGGGTCTGGGCCACAGAAAGTTAAGATTATACATATTTTATAGCTTTTTCAGTGAAATGTGAGAATTAGCACCTATATGGGGCGCAATCATAGTTCGTGTCCTTGTTGAAGAGAAGCTTGTGATTCACACCTAGATACAAACAGGGAGTGAAGTTGAAGACAGTACTTTTGTTAATATTTCCGTTGATTTTATATTTATTATTTTTTTAATACTTTTCCATGTAAAGCAGAATTCAATGGTGGTTTGTCTGTTGAGTCTTCAGTCTTCACCAACCACCGTCAACCATAAATTATAAAATTTACAACAAAAATAATAAAAATGAAAAGGGTAAGGTGTAATTGATAGAGAGAGAGAGAGGGGAGGGGTTTGGAGCAGAGTCCGTGTCAAAAATGGTTGATATCCAAATAGGACCCCACAAGGATCTCCTTTAGCCGGTTACGCTAACTCTCTGGGTTTTCCTCCCGCTTTTGCCGGAGTTTTCCTCCCACTTTTGCCGTTGCTAATAGTAATATAAATATAGAACAATAACAGTGGAGATATGTGTACGTTAGAGAGGTGGATGGAGATAGTTCTTCACTGTGACTCACCGTCATAGCTTATTAAGCTTGGCTTTGGGAGAGAGAAAGAAGGGGACGTCTATGGTGGCGGGGTCCACAAAAGAGGTTAATGATGCGGTCCGCCGCATGATTGGAGACCCACAGCCGACCACCACCGTCCTACGTGGACTACGCCGGTCCACATCATTGTCTAAAGGGACAAGTCATTCGCTGCTCCCCCGGTCTAGATAATCTACCAATGCTTCTTTATTTTATTTAAATGTATTGTTTTACGTTAGTTAATTCACAATTAGTGAATAACTGAATATGAAATTAATCATGTCTTTGCCGAAAAAAATATTTTACAGGAAATTGGATGTGTTTAATAATTAAAATTTTGTAATTTATAAAAATAATCATCAGTATGAATGATAGAGTTAAAAGAAAATGCAACCAAATGAGGAGATTAAAAGGACACGTGCACAATGTCATAAGATCCCAAATTTACTACTAATGAGTAATGATTTTGCGTAAAAGTGGATGCAATTTACATGCCACATGGCTCACGAAGCTCCTTCAATTCAATTGCATTTTACTTTACCCGGCCGGGACGCCTGCATTGTTTTTATTTACTAGTATTAGTCACCAATCGGACCGCGTATTTTTCAGTAAATGAAAAAGAATATATTGACTTAATTATAAAAGAATAATAATTTAATATATCATCGGTGGATAATTTTTTATCTATCAACGATATTCAGATCGTGTCAAGTGTCAAAAAAAATTATTTTTAACACGTGATACGATCTGAACATTGTTGGTGGATAAAAAATTATTCACCTACGATATACTTAATCATTTTCCATTATAAAAACTATTTCTCCCCTATAAACTAAAAACATAATTCTTAATTCTTGCAACTAAAAATTGTTTAAGAATGACTACTTTAAAAACATAATCATGTTTTTTTGTTGTTATAAAACTAGTATTTCTTTGACTGTCAACTGAAAGAATGTTTTTGGTACGGTAAATAAATAAATAAAATTGATAGAGATATCAATTGAACCTCTTAATTAATAATCCTAATTTATAGTAAATAAAAACCTATAAGCGATCAGGTAATAAGGCAAATTACAATACAGTACAAGTAGTTACATATATATGATATAGGAGCTAAACATAATAATAGTTGAATATGTGGAATCTTGTTGTGGACCAGTTGAAAATTACAGTTAGTTCTATATCTCTTACTGAATAGTGTAAATAAATGCGAAAGAGCAGTAATGATTTACATTGCAAGCTATGCCGCTCAAGCTACGCAGATATCATGGCAAAATCATACTCTTTGCACCATTGGCCCAAATGGTCCATTCATCTTAGGAAAATATCATGAGCACAGAAAAGATTATACCAATTTTTCTCCATTTCCACATATATATGACAATTGATTTTGATAATTAATTATTTTATAGCACGTACATTTTGTTTGAACTAGCGGTTGGTAGAATTTGAATCCCATTCCGTCGTTAATTATAGACCGTTCCTGATAATGAACTATTAATCAAAGGCATGGACTTAGGACTTAGGAGGGATTTTGTTTATTTATTTATTTATTATTTCATTGTTTATCTTGTACGTAAAGTTGGAAGCCAAATTCACCAACCTGTGACATACTCGTGGGTTGATGCTCAACTTACGTTTTCTCTTATAATTCTACACTACCCACTTGTTGAGTAATCATTTGACACCGTAGTTTTGTACCTTAAAATTGACACTGCCTGGCTTTAGCAAATGTAATTAAAATCCCATTTTGTTACACATTAACATATAAACCAATTTAAGATATATATTCCACAAACTCGCAGACGGACGAGAGACTCGCGGGACTGAAAGCGCAACACGTGAACACAATATCTATCTTGCCAAAAATTAGGAATGAACTAAACTATATATATATAGAGATTTTTCCAAATTTTTATAAGTATAAATTTAATATACTATTTTTGACACAAATTTGTAAAATAATATTTAATAAATAATTATTTTTTGAATATATAATATTCTAATAAATTAGAATTATGAAATTTTATTTTACCCGAACACATGATAAACCAAAAAAAAAAAAAAACGTAACAAGAACTGTAAAAGGACAAAAAGGATAAAAAAGAGTTCTGTAGGAAGCCAGTTACTGACGTCACCAAATGCGGGACAACCATCAAAGCCATGCGCAATTCAGCGGTCCTTCTTCTCCTTTTATATATTCTTTCCGACTCTCGCACTTTAACGGAATTTTTTTTTATATCTCTCTCTTCATTACTCTGTTTTCTTCTTCGTTCATCTTCTTGGCTTGCTCGCCAATCTCATTCATTTCTCCTTTTGTCTTCTTCTTCATTATTGTACTCTTAAACTCAGGTGAGCTGAGCTTAACAACTCTCTTATTAATGTCTATACCTTTGCATCTCAGAACCAAAAACTTTCCAATTACAACTTCCTCATTTTAGTTAACTATCTTCTTTTCTGGCTTCGTACTATATATATGTTTCCCCTCAGTCCATTTTCTCTTTTAATGCAACAGATGGAATATTAATGCATAGCACGAATTGTTCTTTTATCTATCTCCAACCCAGGTTAATCGAAGCTTCTTTTTTTTGTTTGTCACATTTCATCTCAGAAAGGTTATTAATTCAAGATTCACTTTCAAGTTTTTCTTCTTTTAAATTTCCTGTCACCACTCTTTGCTCATTCAGGCGCATAGTTTGTCTATCCTTTTGCAGTGTTAAATAAGTGAAGTAGCATATCCAGAAGTCTTGCATAGCCTTTTTTATTTTTTTTCAATTTGACTTCCGACACACAGAACTGCGTATCCAAAACCAGCTTCTGGGATGGAAAATTGAAATGTTTTTCTTCTTTCCTTCTCTGCTTTCTATCTAAAGCCCAATTTTTTCCAAACCCAATTCGCCTACAATTATGAGTATGTGCAGAAAATGCCTTGAAAACGGAAGTTATAGAAGAAGGCTGCACATATTGGGCACCTATAAAAGTTTTCGTTTTTGAATCAGCATTTTCTCATAGTCCCGTCAAGGAAAGAGGTCAGATGTGCCATGAAAATTCTCGACAAACAGACAAGAGAGTCAGAGCCCCAGTTTCCACAACGAGACACGGGCTCTGCTCAATGGCTAAAGAATGTGCATATACCCCTTTTTCTCTTTTTATTATCCTTCCGAGGGCAGGCCTTGATCCAATAGAAGGGTGCCTCTCTTTTTGCCCCCTCAACCTTTTCTCTTTCGAGAAACGCGTGCCAAATTGTGATGACGTCATCCATACTGCCTATATACCATTCCCTTTCTTCCTCCACTTTCTTAAACACTTGAAGCTCACAAATTCTCACTTCTCAATTTATTCTAACAACTCTAGTTCCTACCTTTTTAGTTTAAACGTGTCTGGTATTAGCATTCCGTTCTGTACCTATTGTTTCCTAAAAAAGTTGTCTTTCTTTGTTTTTTATCCATGTCGTGTTTTTTTATTTCTAGCTAGTTTACTTCTTTATATTATGTATCTAATTATTTGTCAAAATAATTATTTATAGTAATGGAATGGGAACCCCGTTCTTGATGAATCATTCCCTCCATTCACCAACACAAGACAACATCATTAGCACAAGCCTCTAGTTGTCCGTTTCATACAGATCCCTGCACAAACAGAGCCTAAGCTCCGACTCGGCCTCTTGATTTTCATCAAAGCCAAACTCTCATAATTTGGTTCTCTCTCCCTTTCCATCATTGTTTCTGAAATTATAGGTTTTGTTTTATAACACGCGCTTATTTTTATTTGGTTTCAGATTAAATTTGGTGAGTGTTGCTCACCACCAAATGAGCTGATGATTATCTCTGATAACACTTGTCACCTTTTCACTAAAAGAGCTTATGAATTTTGTTTCCCTCTTCTTTTAAAACTCTAGGTTGGCCTTTTTAACTTTTCCGTTCTCTATAATCTTGGTTGCTGTCTTCTCTTGTTCACATATGGTTCTCGTTGGTTATAATTTATACATGATGAAAGTCAAGTGTGGTAGACATTAATGGTGGTGGTGAATTTTATGCAGTAGCAGTTGGTATGATGGAGTCTTGTGTCCCACCTGGGTTTCGTTTCCACCCAACCGATGAAGAGCTTGTTGGCTATTATCTGAGGAAGAAAGTAGCTTCTCAGAAGATTGATCTTGACGTTATCAGAGAGATCGATCTATATCGTATAGAACCATGGGATCTTCAAGGTATACAACTCTACATATAGTGCTGTACCGCTACCTTTTGCTCCTTCTCCTCATTCGTATATGAACTAGCTAGGGTTTTGAATGGCCAGCAAAATGGAAAGTATGAATCTCATTAGAATTTGCATCAATGAAGAGATTGCACCCAGAAATCTTGTATGACTGTGTGTATATCCCAATATTCCCTATAGTATAAACTGGATCTTTAATTTTCTGAGTTTATTACTTCTTTTAATTAGTGCAGACACATTTTTGGAAGTTGTGGATGAGTGTTTTTCTGAAACATATTTATAAATGAAATGACAGAGAGATGCAGGATCGGGTATGAGGAGCAGAATGAGTGGTATTTCTTCAGCCACAAAGACAAGAAGTATCCAACTGGGACGAGGACTAACAGAGCTACCATGGCGGGGTTCTGGAAGGCGACAGGAAGAGACAAGGCAGTATACGATAAGGCAAAACTCATTGGTATGAGGAAGACCCTCGTTTTCTACAAAGGGAGAGCTCCTAATGGTCAGAAAAGTGACTGGATCATGCACGAATATAGGCTCGAATCTGATGAGAATGGACCTCCACAGGCAAGCATCGTATATCCTTTTACGCTCTTTGACTCTCCTGTTGTTTTTGGGTGGGTGTCCGTGAATTGAAGTGTTATGTTCAAACATGATGAGTGGTTGGCTTTCCATTATCGCCTACTCCCTAACTTTTCCCTCTTTTCACACGCACATAAACAAGAGTCATAAGTTGAAAAGCACTATGATTTCTATTAGTCTAATTTTAGAGACTTCCAAAGGTTTCAAATTCCAAACCTCTCTCTCTATTGTAGTTTAATTAGTCTTAAGTGCATAGTGAATTACTGAAATAACCTTACTGTTACTGCATTAAAGGAAATCACGAACTTGATTGGCTTCTGCAACCTCACTTTATAACTCAATAGAAAGAAACAACTTTTGCTTTCTTAGACCACAAACATTTGAATATTCACCCGGGTACGTACAAGCTTTCTTAAAACATAACTTTCACCAACAATAAGTCAAAAGTCACTGCATTCAAAGGCGAATAATTGAACTGCCTTCCTCATATTCTTTCGTGGTACAGGCTTTATTTGCCATTTTACTTGTCAAACGTAAACGGTAAACCTGTATGTAATTGATTACTAAGTTGGCCATCTTTCAATATTCTTTGACTACACCTACTAAGTCTTAATTAGTCTTCTCCTAACCAAATAGATGGAAAATTCACAAAAACATAAACACGCATGACAGAGAAACAACTCGCTTCCTTTGAAAGTTCAGCATACCAAGTTGGCTTAAAACATGACAAATGGGAAAACAATTTTTTTAAAAAAAGAAAAAGAAAAGAAAAAAGTCCTGATAGTTTTGGCTCAACTCGTTGAAATTCTGGTTGAGTTTGTGCAGGAAGAAGGATGGGTTGTATGCAGAGCTTTCAAGAAAAAAACCAATAGCCAATCGAAGAGCATTGAAGGATGGGATTCAAGCTACTTCTTCGACGAAACTAGTGGAGTCAGCTCGGTCGTCGATCCAGTTGATCTTATTTCAAGGCAGCCTCGGAGTTATTTAGCTCAAAATTATTTGTGCAAGCGAGAGATAGAAGCAGCGGATAGCTTGAGTTTCATGCACTCAGACCACTTTATACAGCTTCCTCATCTAGAAAGCCCGTCTTTGCCATTGATGAAGAGGCCAAGCTCAGTGTCTTTAATATCAGACAATAATGAAGAAGATGACCAAAATAGATTACCCAACAACACAAAGAAAGTGACTGATTGGAGGGCTCTCGACAAGTTTGTGGCTTCTCAGTTAATGAGTGAAGAAGACAGGCGCGAAAATGATGGAGTGTCCAGCTTTGAGACCCCTACCAGCTCGGACATGGCGTTTCTGTTACCGCAGAGTAGTAGGGATGAAGGGAACAAGTTAAACCCATTTTTAAATACAAGCTCAGACTGCGATTTTGGGATATGCGTGTTTGAAAAATGAAGAATAAAGGGACGAGAAGGTTTTTAATGGCACGTAGTAGTAATATATAAATGTTTGATGGATGATGAGACATATATTTTTGTAAGAATATGTGTGGAAGTGTGAAAACTCTCTCTATAGCCCTCTGTGTGAGTGCAGTAGTGCATGCGTCCAAAATGACTCTTGAACCTAGACATACTTCTATATTTAAATTACCTCAAACAGGAAAACTCGAGCGCTCATGCCTAAGAGATATAGCTGCGACCGCAGAGAGAATGATTCTTCAGTCCACACACTTTTCTTGTATTCCTAGATTTCTGGGTAAAGCAGCTTGCCTGCGTTGTATACCTGGAAGATACCTACCAAATGGTTTGCTCGTCTCCAGAAACACGATGGAATATATTCTGAACTACCGTTTGTTTGATGACATCAACCTACTTCAAGGCTTTCTCAACTATTTCGTACAAGTTTTTCTTGTTGTCACTATCGTTAAATAAATTTGACTAAAAAAATCGTGTTAGAAACTATGTCGTTAAAGAAGAACGAGAGTATCGTACGTGGAAATTAGAAATTATATAAGAAAGCGATAGCAGAATATTCTCTTGGAGATTGCTATTGATTTTTCAGATGTATGATGTGTATATATGAATACTGATTTGAATGCATTCTTGGGGAATTCGTGGAGCGGAAAGGCGCAAGTCAACCCGTACGGCCATTAGTTTCCAGTTTCTAAAACTTTGAATAGGTATGGTTAATTTTGAAAAATATTCTTTATTGAATTCATATTCAAGCAACTCAGAAATTGCAACCCACACCAATTAGTTGGCTATATATGATACCGCAATTAATAGAAGCTTCAATGCTCAGAAATAAATATAAACTAAGTATTTGATTCATCGTGACAAAAATTTAAAATGCTATCACTTATTTATTTAATTTATTTAATTAAATCAAGTACAATAACTTTTTAGATATCTATTTGTATAAAGTTTTAATTAGTCCACCAATAAATTAATAATATTTTATAAATATATGTCATATAATTCGTCTCCAACACCCTTCCGATTCGTGTTCTATAAATTAATGCCTGACACATTATAACGTTTGAGACAAACTAGCATTAACATGACAATTAATTCTAGCAAATATATACATTCTTAGCGACAGAACGATGACCCTTACCATCTCAAATCCTTTTGGACTAAAAATTGAAGATGTTTTTCATTTTGGATTGTTATGTTTACTTCTTTTAAAAGCTAAAGTCATAAATTAAATTGACACTGTACCTAGTTAGGTTAAGAGCTAGAGATATTTTATAGTTTTACTATTTAATTATTGAAAGTGAAGTCAGTGAAATTTCAGCAGTAGTGCATGCAACTGATGATGAACGAAAGCACGTTAGATGAATTAATTTGTGTTTATTTTTCATGGGAAATCCCTCAGTTTGAACATCACCTCCATGCGAGTGCATATATATACTGACATGCATGCGCCTGGTAATTGTGGTTTCAATGCATGCACTTGTCAGGAATCATATGCCACATTTCTTTAATTAATCAAGCCGAAATGCAACAGCCTAATTAGTTCATTTCTTTTCAAGCAAAAGACTACCGATCGAGAAGACAAGAATCTAACTCTTTCTTTTAATGCTATTTCAACAGGCAGCAAGTAATATATACTCATGTGTCTGTGAGCGCCAAATTGATAAATTAAGAAGATCAACGATCGATGCAACAAATAAAAAATTCTATTGCTTTCCAATTGTGTAATCAAAATTATTGTGCATATATGTAAGCATAAGAAAAATAATACACAAAGGTGAATTGAATCAATCATAAAAGGCATATTAATACAAAAATAATACTCACAATATATAAAAGCAAAAAAAATTATTTTTCAAATATGCATAAAAAGAAAGAGTTGATATTTAATATATTATTAATAGATAATTTTTTGTTTATCAATAATATTCAAATAACAATATGTGACAAAAATAAGTTTAAAAAATATATTTTAAAAAAATTATTTATTAATAATAAATTAAATTATTTTTTTAAGAAAATGTACACATGTCATCAAATGGGTAAGAGGTGTTAAAAGAAGTAAGAAAAATACTTGTCATTAGTTGCTAACCAACCAAGCATGTTGAAGTTCATAAAAGAGAGAGAGAGAGAGTACTGGAACCAAGTAGACGTGTAAAAAGTTAAAAGGTAAAGAACTGAAGTTGAAAAGTAGTAGCAATCACAAATGGAACTATGAAATGGGAAGTGAATGAATTAGATTGACGGTGGTTATTGGTGAGCATGGGCGTATCTCGTTGTGAGTTTTGGTGGGTCCTTGTATTGTCTAGCATGCCTTGTGCAATATGGCTCCTGTTCAGCATGCTCTGTCTTATATGTGTGCTGCACAATTTGACCCTCCTATACAAAGGATTTTCTTTTTCTGCCTGAAAAGTTCATTTCTCTACAAGCCGATAGCATATTTTATTAATTCTTTCCATTTTTTTTTCTTTGTGGTAAACTGATTCCTTCTCTGATATTTTGAGAAAATTGATGACGTCAAAGTTGCGAAAGAAACCGTCAAAATTAACGAAGAAAATTTGGTTGTTTTCTTAATGTAACTTTGTGTCAATGTGATTCTTTGATTGAGAAATTCAATTTCTTTTGTATTGGTTCTCTGTTTCCAAAGAGATTCATCTTTTTCATACGGTTCTGATAGTAGCCTGCAGCTACTGGGTGGACCAAATGGTCCAATTGCTTCCGTCAATCAGCTTATTCCAACATTTGCGAGCCTTTTATTTGTTGTTATGCCTTCGACCACGACAAAATAAAATTGTACCTGTGAGCGTTGTATAACACCAATCTGCCTTAACAACATTACCTAAGCTGCTCTGATATTGGAAACACACAGATTCTTCGTTTCTAGGTAGCTTTGAGTTCGACACTTGGCTACTATCTACTAGGGGGACCAAATGGTTCAATTATTATCCCCAAATGCCCCCACAATCAGTTCATTCTAACATATATACCGTCCCACTATATTTTGTTCTTATCTCATGACCCAGCAAGAGATCAGAGAGAAAGAGAGAGAGAGAGAGAGAGAGAGAGAGAGAGAGAGAGAGAGTATCGTAAGTCTAAATATCTTGTCAATTTTTAGGCTTTCGTTCTTAATCCTACCATGCACACCCTTAATATAACGTTCCCTAAACTCTGCCTACTCTTAAAAGCTACACTCTTTTACATTACAGTATAATAGAGATTAACTTTGGCTATATTCTACTTAAATTATAACTATATGAGCGCTAATCCCATTCTAAGTTCGATTCCTACTCTTAACTTTACACTACTCTCCTCCCCACATGATGGTAACACACAAAAAGGAAAAAAAATTGCGACTTTCTCAATATCAACTCTAGCTACTGCTTTGCTGATAGTCCAAGACTAGCCTCTCAAGCGTGCATTGATGCACATGTTGTCTTTGGACAAGTAGGACCCAATAGTGGTTCTAAGTATGAGTGCTTAACTTTGCGCACTGAAAGACTATTAATCATCTTTCTGCCGACTCTGGAGCCTTGAATATTGGAAACTAAAACACAACCCACCTAGGCCTAGCAAAATTTCACAGCACTACCATACTACCAAATTCATAGAAAGCATGCACATAAGTTAGGCCTGTTTGCCAATTACCGCAATCAACGACACCGCCACCTGCAACCAATAATTCTGTGCCATATTGATTTACAATGATTGCTACACTTCGATAGCATATGTTCTTCATGGTAAATTGCTATACGACGATTATTTATCCGACTAATTGGACTGTGTAAAGAAACGACACAGAGAATGCAAGTGTTAGATATCTTTGATAGTTTAGATGACACTAGTTGGAGATATATCTTACCATCAACTCTTTTTTTTTTATTTTTTATAAAAAAAAAAAAATTAAGGATTAGCATTTGTGGTCTTGTGTCAGTTGGTGGCTGTGTGAGGCAAAATGGGTGACCCCTCCACACAAACAATCTCTTTCAGTCGGCCGTGACCAGCTTCAACAATCAAGCTCTACCAACTGAGTGCAGTGAAAATCAAATTGTATATTTAGAGAAGAAAAAAGAAAAAAACAGTGCCTAAAAGAACACAACTCCCTATTATCATTGCTATACCCCCAAGAAAAAAAGCTTAACTGTTATGTACACATGCTGTCTCGATCTTGGTCGGAAGGTGTATTTTAAATTTTATGGGCCAAAGAGGAGTGTCCACGTTTAGACAATGTTAGCTTTTGGAAAATGGAGCAGACAGAGTGAGGGGAAAAAGATGATGAACATGGATAAGCAATCACTGTGATGGTTGACCAAAACAAGGTTCCTTTTCTAAGAACAATGATACCTATGATGGCACGCAACTATGCAGCTTTGATGAGTTTCTCATGCAAAGAAAGATAAGTGGGAGAAATGTCTACCAAAATTCTAAGGACCCAAAAACGGGGGAAAAGAGAATTAATGTGTGAATGTATGATATATCCCTAACTAGCTACCTGCCTCCATCTTAGAAAATATTGTGTAACAAAGTCAAGCTGACCTCCTGTTCGATTTTTCTTTTTCTCGCCACCAAAATTCAGAAAGGCAAAGTTGGTTTTGAGTGGACCCTAGCTTTGGTTGAGTGGCTACTACCATCCCTCCATAACTATGATGATACCGCTGGAGGGCTGAAGCCTGAAGGTGCATAACCTTTCTTAGCATGTCTCTGGGTTTACGAATGTCCATTAATTTAGTTCATCATCATCGCCACCAGAAGGCCATGAAAGTTATGTTTCTTTAGTTGTTAAGTTCTGGGTTAGTATAGTCCTCGGAGTCTAACCTTCCACCCTACAGAACTTAGCCCAATCCCAATTGTTAGACCTTTTTTTTATTTATATTTTTTTAGACATGACACTTTCTTATCTTTTTTTTTTTTTTCTTTTGGACAGAGACATGACAAGTTAGACCTTCAACTAGTCCCCAGTGCAGGCTGGCCATACTTCAAGTGGGAGGAAAGCCCATTCGTAACTATAGGCCCAATACTATTTTCCATATATCCAAGATCTCATTTTCGAGAAAAATAATTTTTAAGATTTCAACATAAAACAATATCTAGGGACTATCTTATAGGAACTCTTTTTATTGAAAATTATTTATAGTAAATCACAGTTTACTGTAATACACCGTTATTTTTATAAATAATAGTGTTTAAATAAAAAATTATTTTGTATTATATATTATTATTATTTTTAAATATTATTATTAAAAATATTATTTAAAATAAATTTATATTATTTTTAAAAATTTCATTTATATATTTATTGTTTTAAAATTTATATTAAAAATTTTGTTTCACTTAAAAATTTAAATATAAATATTATTATTAAAAATATTATTTAAAATCTATATATATATTATTTTTTAAAAATTTAAAATATAAATTAATTATATTTTAAATTAAAATATAAATAAAATATAAAGAGTAGTGTAATTTATAAAAATTTTTTAATAAATTTTTTAAATTTATACTATTAAAGTAAATAATTGTTTAAAAAAGTTATTTAAAATAAAAAAAATAATATATTAATATAAAATTTATTTAAACAAGAATTACATCATGGCAGATACTCTAATAAGAAAGGACTTTTAAAGAAAAAAACAAGAGCAAATTTTTTAAAACTCAACTTAGACATTGTTAGGAGCTCTCAAAGCAAATTTACTTGAATGAAAGAAGTGTTACTCTTTAAAGATAATTTTTTTTAATATTGTATTAACTACATATATTAAAGATTAAAATATAATATTTAATAAATTAAAATTTAAACAGTATGTTATTTTTTTAATTATAATATTTAATTTTTTATTTTATAAATTACAGGACTTTTATCCTCTCTTTTTTTTCATGTTTGTGATCTTAATACCTAGTATATACTATGTATAGACGTGATTTTCTACTTGTTTTTTTTAAAAAAGGTGAAAATAAGAAAAGAGTAAACAATATCACAAAAAACGAATATGTCATTCGAATTTCAAACTGAAATATGAATAAAAGCAATCAACTCAAGTCTCATCGTCACTGACACAAGTTAGAAACGCGGTAACAAAATTATGTCAACACCTTATCCCCTAATACATGACGAAAACTTGTACCACTCAGACAACGGGCGAAAATGGTTCTTGGAATAAAAAATAAAAAAAATGCTGCCCAACTTTAGGTGGTCGGTTTCGTATTAGTCCTGCAAAATCAACCACCCTACATGCAACGTTCACATGAATAATAACCTTGCTGGCTCTAACTAATTACTATAATTGCCGAGGTGAAGGTTCTTTACTTACAAAGGAATATAATAGCATTAGTCATCCCAATATATTTTTAAAACAGTTTATCAAACAATTTTTGTATTTTATAAAATAATTTTTAAAGATAAATTTTAAAAATAAAAATAGAATCAAAGAGCCTCATTATTATTGCAAATGAAAAAAAAAACCCTTCTTTTCTTATGTCTAATAAAAACCAATGGAAAAGTCTTGATGCGTGGAGCCCAGACATGTGACTTACTTTCAGAGTGGTTTCATACCAAATCTCAACCCGGACCTCAGCAACCGGGGAAAACATTAAAAAAAGAAAAAAGAAATAGAAAAAACCAAGTGAAGAGAAACTCTAACAAAATTTACTAACAGTCAATCTTTCTGGTTTTTAACACATATCATTCCCCCATTACACATCCAAAAACTGAATCACTTCTAACGTATAGCCTTTAACGAAGCTCTACTTTGATTTGAGTCCTACACCCCCTAAAGCATAAACCCAAAAAGCTCACATCAAAGAAGGATAATGACTAAGCCAAACAGCTACGGATCTCACTAAAACCAATCTAGACACAAGACCAGAAAGCATAATACCAAAATTTCCCCTTACCTTTTTGAACGCCATGATACATTAAACAAATTGCAGAAAACAGGTAACTGAAGACGATGATGAATTAAAGATCAGGACAAGAATGATGAAACTACGAACATATCTAGAGGAGGGCGTATAAGAGGCAGTAGTACAATGTCAAAGTTTCATTGCGTGGTTAAAGGCCAATCTTTTACAGCAGTTCACGGGGGAATGAGATGAGAGGTTACTAATGCATGACATAAAACCCAAATGAAACAGAGACAAACAACGATTAAGCCCTTTCACCACGAATACGTCTGGCAAGCTGGATGTCCTTGGGCATAATGGTCACCCGCTTAGCATGGATAGCACAGAGATTAGTATCCTCAAATAAACCAACAAGATAGGCTTCTGCAGCTTCCTGAAGAGCAAGAACAGCATGGCTCTGGAACCTCAAATCCGTCTACACCACCAGGAAAAGAAATATACAATTAAAATTGGTCTCTACAAGTAACTCGATGGTTAATAATATCAATGATTGAAAAAAAAAAAATCATTACCTTAAAGTCCTGGGCAATTTCACGGACAAGACGTTGGAAGGGAAGCTTCCTAATCAGGAGTTCAGTACTTTTCTGATACTTCCGAATTTCGCTGATCAAGAGATCAAAATAAATGAACACACAATTTGATTTGAGTTTAGAACAAGACTAAGAAATAGTGAAAGAAAATTAATTAAAGGAATTAACAAAAATATTTATACCGAAGTGCAACAGTTCCAGGGCGGTATCTATGGGGCTTCTTTACACCACCGGTGGTAGGAGCAGACTTTCTCGCAGCCTTCATATCCAAAAGGCAAATGCAAAAATAAGACTTCATAAGCTTGCAACAATTAAACATTTTCAATTAATAATAAAGGTTAAACCTCTGTACGTATTCCCTCAATGACTGATAAAACACTTGAGAAAATGCAAATTATGATTTAACTAAAATCAAGACAACTATAATACAACAGAATACCCGTAACATGTTCGACAGAATATATGTATAATTTTTAAAAAAACACCGATATAACAATCCCATTTCACACTCGTCCCCCTTAATCAGACACATAGGACATAAATATAGAAAAGTGCCTCAAACAAGGGTACACCAATGTTTCAAAACCTGAAATATCTGAAAGGGAAAAGAGGAAGAAATCAAAAGGAAACCATAGGTTTTATAAAAATTTTGCTGGGTTCGTGCCGAATTGCTACAAAATCTGAAGAGAATAAATTGAAACACCATAGTCTTGCAACAAGTAATTAAACGACAAAAATGTCGCAAAATTTAAACGTAATGTAAAGGAAATATTAATAGACAAAACAGGACTAGAAACTTGGCAAGAAATATAAAAGAAGAAAATCACAAGCTAATAACGATATACGGATGAAAAATGGGGATGGGATATGAAAAATTTTAAAAATTAGGAAAAGCGAGAAAAAAGAAATTGAAAGACCTTAGTGGCGAGTTGCTTCCTGGGAGCCTTTCCACCCGTAGATTTGCGAGCGGTTTGCTTCGTACGAGCCATATAGGCTAACACAAGACGAGAGTGAAATATGTTGCGAATTAAAGCATGTAAAGGGACGTAAAAAACTTGAAGAATAAATAAATTTTACTCAGAAACATAAAAAATGAAAAGATAAAGTTAGAGAGTACCAGTTAGGGTTCGGAATTGTACAATCACCAGATGCCCCCCGGCGAGAAGGCAAGGTCCCGGTTGAGGTTGAAAATATAGCGCACTGTACACGTTGCGAGAAGGTTCTTTATGAAGAAATTTTTACAATTAAATATAAAATATTTTCCAGTCTTTTAACCAAAAAATCACTCAAAGCATCTTTTAAATTCAATTTTCTATTCACATTTTTGACATCCTTAATTTTATTTATCACTTCCATTTTCCATTGAATATAGATAATTTTATACGTTGTAAATCAACCCTTTAATTTCATAAACTTATCAAGCTAACATATCCAAGGAAAATCTTTATCGTGAACATGTCCTTGATCATATAGAAGTAAATTAATTAATATGGGACTATAAATATTGAATCAACACCATTTTGAAAAAATCATATATATTTTTTATTAAATTATATTGCTTGAGTAGATTTTTTTTCATTCGGTTATAAACAAAAAAAAGAAAGAAGAAGTAATGATTTAATTCAAATTCACGGTAAATTTTGATTATTATTAATAATTATTAATTATAAAATAATATTCTATTCATATTATTAAAATTTTTAATATAAATATTTGTAAATATGAAACTGTTTAATTTTTTATAAATTAAATAAAATTTTGTAACCTTTAATTTCTTTATATAAAGAATTTAGTTAGTTATTACTTTTTTAAAAAGATAAATAAATAACGAATTATACTTCATTTGCAAAAAAAAATTGTCATTATAAAATCTATTTTATTATACACATCTAATTATTTTTTTATTGAAATATTAATTTAACACTTTTAATTTATTAAAAATTTTAATATAAAAGTATTTTAAATTTAATTATGTACCGTGAAAGAAAGTTTACTACGTGATATATAACTCTTACAATAAAATAAATATTTAAAATAAAAATGATTTGATCTTTGACAATTCTTTTTATGCACCAGTAATATCCAAATAATGATGAGTGATATAAAAACCTATTTTAACAACTTATTACTATTTAAATAAAAAATTATTTACCTCTCAGATAAAATACTATTGCGTTCATTCAAAATTTCGTTGAACGGGAGTATTTTTTTTTTCCAGAAGATTCACGAGAGCGCAAGGTTGGAGAACACAACAAAGATCAAAATACAAAACAAGAAACTTCAGCTCCATTTCGGCCTATATTACAATACGTGAAAATTACAGAGAGTCTTCACAAGTTATATTACAGAATTAGAATCTTCCCAAAAAAGATCTACGTCAGTACATCACGCAGTAGCTTTCCTAGCCCTCTTGGCCGGAGACCTAATTGACTTTGGCTGCTTTGGCTTCGCTGGGCTTACTTTCTTTGTCTTTTTCATTCCATCTTTCTTCTTAGCCGTTTCAGTTTTCTTGGACGACTTTGCCTTTGGGGCAGCACCTGCAGTGGTGGTAGCGGCTTTGCTTTGTTTTGGGCGTTGCTGATTCTTCTCTTTGGTGGACCTTGTTATCTTGGTAGTCCTGTCCTTATCCTTCTTTGCAGCTTCAGAAAGCTTGTACGAAGCCTTAATCTTGACGAGCTTTCCTCTTGCAGCTTGGTTCTTCAACTGCAGAGCCAAAATCTTCCTGAAATTCGCAGGCAGCACTGTCTTGTGATTCTCCTCCATATACTTCGCTATGGCGTATGGGCTGGAACCACCCTTCTCGTTCAGAGCCAATAAGGCGTCCTTAATCATCTGCAAAATCCCATAACACTCACATTCATCACGCGACTGATGAATTCCAACATCTATAACGAAGAAATTTACCCGAAATCCTTTTACTCTGTTTGTAAACAACATACGTAAAAGGAATCCTGAAAGTTGATTAGAAAGCTAGGTTAAAAAATAAAAAGGGAACAAGAAACTTATCACTTGAAAAACCTGAAAATAGGGAGGATGAGAAGCCGTTTTGGCCTGCTTGGGCTTCGTCTCTTTGGGACCCTTGGGCTTCTTCTCCTTCACTGGCTTAGGCTTCTCTATGGGCGGGTCAGCGGTGGGGGCATTACCTTCTCCGGTGGAAGACATCTCAAATCACAAAAGAAGAGTGACGAAGATTGATCAGTAGATCAACTAGTAGGAGCGAAGGCGGTGGGCTCTGACGCCACCAGAATCTAACCTTGGGCTAATATAGAGCCAGGCTGCAATCTTTGTGGAAAGAGTGTAGCGTATTATTGGTCGAGCGAATCGACACACGGATCGCCAGCGTGTTGAAGGAGAGATCTAGAACCTACACGTGGCGAATTGCGGAGATGTACGGCATAACTAAAAATGCGGTGTGGTTGGATTGGAGTTCCGGCAGGGCGTGGAGTTTTGCTTGAACTACGCGAAGAAGTAAAAAAATGTGTTTTCTTCACATGGCTTCGCCTCCCACACCATAAACATTTTTTTTGAGAATTATTACTAAGGGGATCATAAATCAGATGTTATTAAAGTTAGGAAAAATGAAATAGATACATTTTGGTGTCAAAACTATCCACAAAATAAAATGTCGGGTAAGGTTCTATTTTGATTTTTTATATATTTTTTATGTTTCATAAACATTTTTTAATATTTAAAATTAATTTTGTTAAAAAATTAATTAAAAATATTTATTTAAATATATGTGATATTTAATTTATTAAATTATCTATTTAAATAATTTAATTAATTAATATTACATTTAATTTATTAAATTATTTATCTAAATAATTAACTCAATTAAAATTTACCATTAAAATATAATAGATAGACGTAGTCATTTTATTTATTTATTTTACCCTAAAATATTTTTTTTAGTTATAAAAATTATTTTATTTATTGACAAATCACCGGTTGAGATCTTTTTGGTCCTAGCCGACATCTTAAATAAATAAATAAATAATTACAATCAAAGTATCGAGAGAAGTTATGCACCTTTGAGTCTTTGACATCGTACTCGACTAAAACTAATGACACGTAATCTAAAATAAAAATACAAAATTTAAATTTAATTTTTAAAGTGTTTGTTATAAAATTTAATAAAAAATATTTTTACAATTCAACATTATATAATTAAATATGTTTTAAAAAAAATTTTGTCACATTTTGATTATAAAATTTCATAACAAACACCACTTACAATCCGAGAAAATTTATCTAATTTTTAAAAAAAATAAAATTGATGAGGCCCGCTAAAATGAATCTCGGTGAAGCACGATCTCAATCCTTAATGGTAGAGACTGTGTCGAACAGCCATAATTAGATAAATAACAGTAAATAAACAATAAGGCATCCATATGACTTTCACCGAAACCGCCACTAGAAATCCATATATTCTCATCTCTCGTATAGCATCATAGACACACACCCAACTGCAAACTGATTGACAAATTCGTTTGTTTGTCTCAACTCTCCAAATCTTTTATTGTGGTGTTTTATAAAGCCAAGTATCCATTATTTAGAGCATGAATGATCACAGTATTAAGAGAGAGTTGGGTGTAGAAAGCCATTTATTTTGTTGGGTTAGAGGAAAACATATTGAAAATGACACTTGCTTTTCTCAACCATGCAATTAAAAAGCCACGATGAATATCTCAAAGTTGCATCTTACATTGTCTCAAATCAAAACTGATACAATCTCAGACACCAAGAAATCTAAAGTAAACTATTCATTATTCTCCGATTAATGAAATAAATAAGTCGGCCAAGTTACACAGGATGAGGTGATAGCCCTTCAGGATTCCACCTCAGCAACACCAGAGATTGGTTATACTTTAACATCAATATCTGACCCCGTTCTTTGCTGAAACGATGCCACAAAAGCAGGGTAACTTGGAAATCAAAGAGAATCACAAAATGACATAGAACCAGAGGATCAAGAGTGCAGCACTGATCAATTAGCAGCACGGATTTCATATCATGGCTCGTATTCAGCAAAACTGCCATCATTAGCTAGTCTTACATAACCTGGAGCATGATGAAACAACAGGTCTAAAAGGTGAAAATTTTACTAACTTTGACATGATCTAACATTGCAACCCACTCTATTCAACTTACCACCATGACTACAAACGCTTTGCTTAAAGACAAGATATCCAGTCTAGCCCTCTTCAACATTCCTATATTCTCTTCTGAAGAGAAAGAAGCACTTCAAAAATATAATTCTACAAATTTTAATCAACCACCACCCTAAAACAAAAAGAAAATTGCTATTCCACCCAAAGTGATAAACTGTACAAAAGTCGGCTGTTCTTGGTGAAATTCAAATGCGAATACTAAGCATGCCTTTTCAAAACTGTAGCAGTGCCGGCCATGAATTTCAAATTCAGTCAACCTTGGGTGGAATAGGACTGCTCATACAAAAAAGGTCCTTTGTCCTCTTTACTTAAAGATAAATAATGAAGGAGATGAAATAAATGAAAATAAAACCATGCAAGAAAGCAAAAAGAAAAAACACTTTAAAAAAAGGAGAAAGGTACATATCACACCCTTTCCAAATGCTTAACACAACAAATTCACAGCTTCTTTTAATGCCATTTAGCATATTGTGATACTCAGAGATTATAATCCTCAAATCCATGCTAACAAACTAAACATTTCGAAACATGATGAATCCAAAAGAGATAAACTGAAACTAGCTAAAGATTTAAATGACATCTTTAAGTTTTATACCAACTATAATATAATGTTATTTCCATATAGATAAACACAAATTCAAAACCTTACATCAAGCATGAATATAGACAGTCATCACTTCATTTGTCAAACAGAAACATCCATCTTACTTACGTCCCATTAAGCACTGGACAGTCAATCTAGGCTCCAGATTTCTTGAATGACATTTTCAGTAATAACGTTTCCCCAAAACAACCAAAGGAACAGAGAGTTCAAAGCACTATCAAAGGCAACTTGACAATCAAGTTGATTGCCATAATTATGTGTTTAGACCAACCTAAAACAAGATTAGAGTGAAAAATACAGGTAATAAATAAAAGAAAATATTTGGATCCCTTATATCAACAACATTTCCAACATAAATCATATTGCCTTACTGAGTATTAAGTCATTAGGATAACAGTATTCAAGAAATTATCCCAAAGTTGTCATGCTTAGAGTATAATTGAAAAGATAAAAGACTCTAGTTTAACTGTGTTGATTGATTCGTATCCCTAGTTATTCTAGACCAGCACAATAGCAAGCCAAAGCCACACAAATTGAAACAACTAAAAAAGAACCCTAGTAAGTTTCCCATTGCAAATATAATATATTACTAGCAAATCCTATGCATTTCATATACCTTCAATCTATCTCTAAAACATATAGATGAAAAAGTTATCAGTGTATCCTCCGTCTGTGAAACAAGCTTCAACGGTTTATATGATCATCACAGTCTTTCATCAAACTACTGCCTCAGAATAATCAAATTACAACTTAAAGCTTTACATAACTTATGACTAAATATTCAATAAAAGGTAATGGTAAATTCATCCAAACTTATTGGCATAATAACTAATCTACAATCTACCATCATGTACAAGCAAAAGTAGCACTTCCGATAGATGTTTTTCCACACATTCTATTTGCTTCAAAGTTCCCAATGTTTCACAGAACCTTCCAAGAAAAATTTCGATAATGATTAAAAGGATGTACTTCATCCTTAAGAGTCCACACCATCACATATTTCTCACTCTAAATCAAACGGGATTTTATTCTTAACCAGTGTCATATAAAGCAACATCAAAATTAAAAAAATTCCTGGAGAGCTCCTCAAGGACACCCAGATGAACAATGAGTACCAGAAGGACACAAATCAATCTATTAGATTGTTTGCTCTTAACAACATCCGTGATCATCATTCCAAATAAAGGAAGAGAACTTTCACCATATTTTGTCCATACTCTGATCTTCCAGAAAATTCCATGAACAGATAGTGTTCCATTAAGAGGCTTATAGACATTAATAAATATTCAGAAGGGGGTCTGGCCCAATCAAAATAACTCCTATGGTACGGTAAAGCTTTCAGTTCAGATCAAATTATATGGCTCCTAATCATGAAAGTGAGTCATAAACAAATTTAACTCTCAATAACCTCATGAGAAATACAAGAGCCTCATTATGCAAATTCAAATATCAAACCTTAACCATCAATTTGTGAAAAGATAAATCTATCACCTAAAATTTTTTGCTTCCAGTAGTCCCATGTATTTTCCAATCATCAACATTATACTTGATCAGTCATACATAAATTGTATTTTAAAAAGAAAAATCCTCAAATACAAGTCCTCGATCCCATCATACCTAAGCAAAAGGAGTTCCACCCCACTCCATTATACAAGATCACATAATTCTCACTCCAGGACCTAAGAGACAGCATAACCTAGACACATTAAATAACCTAATTCTATATCACCTATGATCTAATAGATAGATATAGAAACAAAACAGGTGGAATTGGAACAAGAGTAGAGTAAAGACAAAAAAAATATGCAACTTCAAAATTTCATGCAAACAGCTAGCTGCATGCTCATCATTGAGAAGTCCATCCCACGATTCCAGGTCCACCTAAAAACAATTAAGGACCCAAAAGAAATCAAGAAAAAGAAAAAGAATTCACTGCTGCAAATTAGAACATATAACTCTTAACAATAATCTTTACCAAAAAGTTCTTTAATCTAATAGTAGTGTCCACGCCTGTATGAGCTATTGCCCCCCAAAAAAGATGAATATGGACCTCCACCATACTGCAACATGAGTAAAATTAACACATCACTATTGCTATGATTTAACCATATAAACTATATAACAGGTTGAGCAATGTTCACTTACATCAGGACCATAATAGTCATGCGAGCTTTGCCTGCTGCCAGCCCCAAAGGAATCTACCAATCAAAAAGAGTCATCAAGAAAACAAACCATACAATTGACTAAATCAAGGGAAGCAAAGAAATAAAGTCCAAACCATGGTAATGATTTCCATGAAATAAAGCTGGATCAGTATAGTCCAATCGAGGACGAAGTCTACTAGGCCCCATGTAATCAGGATCTGGGTCCTAAAAGGCAGAAATACAATTTCAAACTAATTAATATTTGCAAAAGTCATATAGAATCAAAAATCAATTTGTAAGGAATAAGTCAAAAGATATCATATTAGCAATGATCTTACAGTCATATAAAATGGCCGTTTCACCCCATGCACATTTTCATCATAAAGATGCGGATCATCAAAATGCCTTCCCATAAAAGGCCTCTCAAACTGTCCATCTGAGGAGAATGGCCTCCTTGGGGGAATGGCATCACCAGGGCCTCTCACAGGACCATACCATGCTCTATCAAGATAAGGTGTAGATGGACCAGCAACCCCAGCACCTTGGCCACCAGCATAATGTCCACCCCAAAAAGGCCCCCTTCTTTCACCTGTGTTGCAATATAATAAAATCTTAAAATCCCTCTAGAAGAGTTATAAGATCTGATTTTATAGTCTTTGCATCAATGCATTGACATGCAGAAAGTGATTCAAAACTGCTAAAATTATTACAACTGGAAGCTCAACAAATAACCTTGTGGACCAAATTGTCTCGGATGGATATTTGGAGGTGTATTACTAAAATCAAAGTCATTCCGAGAACTTATTCTTCCAATTTGACTCTGTCTGCCAGGATAGAAGTTCCTATTCCTATTAAAATTTCCCCAGTTGAAGGGGTGTCCTCCCTGTGCAGAACCTCTTCCTATAGAAATTGTCATTAAATAAATCAGGACAATCTGCTAAGGCAAACAAAGTTTCAATTTAAAGGAAACAAGACTTCCTTACCAAATCTTGGAAAGGCTCCAGTCCTAGCATGACCAATTCGGAACCCACCACACATGCCACCCTTGACAGCCTGTGTTTTAGGCAAAGGATTTGAAAGCCTAGCTCTCACTTTTGTCTGACAAATACGGAAAAAAATTATGAGCCCTCTTACTAGAATAAAATGTCACACAAGCATATGAGGGATACAAATCAAGTGACTAAAAAACCAGACGCTCATAAAATTAAGCTTTTAAAGAGGAGATACTAGATAGGAAGGGAGACCAATAAAGAGGCACCTCCTTTACTATTCACACCGTAGATTAATAAGATACAGCCAGAAGTTATTTAAAACAGAACAGAAAGTAAGCGAAGGAAGGGAAATAATCGGTAATGTAAGAAAGCAAAACCATGCAAGTAACAAACTAAATGAAATGATATACCTTGGATGCCCCATCGCCCAATTTTGAATTATTTATACCATCAACACAAGCAACGGCAGCTTCATGTGTGGAGAAATCAATAAATCCAAAATCTTTCCTCTTAGCTGTTGACATATTCCGTGCCAGCACAATTCGTACAATTTCACCATAAGATTTAACGTGCTCCCTGACATGGTTTTCATCCCAGTGAGGAGGTAGACCATCCATAAAAACAGATTTCACATGTGCCATTATCTCTGGGTCTGGCTCCCGTAAGGGTTCAGCAAAGGCTACTTTGGCAGTTCTCTCAGCATGGCCAAAGATGGCATCAGGCTTTTGAAGCCTCTTATAAGCAAACATGGCATCAGCATGACAAGAGAACTCAAGGAATGCAAATCCCCTGCTCAACCCTTCATGTTGAGCATCCGGAACAAGGGTAATGTTTTCAACACCTTCAATACCATAGTCATTCAACTTCTGTTTAATCTGCCACCCATATCCTACAGAGAATCAGTGAACAAGACAGGAAAAGATATACATTCAACAGAGTAATATGCCAGACACTTACAGCTTCTTTTGTCCATGAATTGCAAATATTTCCCAAGAATAATGTGTCATTATCCTCACTGGGTGCAGTGCCACATCGCTTACCATGTATCTATAAACAAAGATATATTAGACCAAAGCACACAAGAAAGAGAAGAGAAAACAGCAACAAATAAACGAACAATCAGGACAGGAATATACAACAGGGTTCTTCATTTCTGATAAAGCTTTTTTGGCATGTTCCTTATTAGCAAACTTTACAAAAGCATAGCCCTTATTTCTGTTCATTGAAGGATTTTTGTGCAACCTGACTTCAACCACCTCACCAATCTTCTCAAAAACCTTTCTTAGATCTTCCTCTGTAGCATCACGATCCAGCCCTCCAACAAATATTTCATGTTCTTTCTTAATCTTGCGCTCATTTGCAATAGCTGCCAATTCCTTATGCTCCTCTTCCAATGTCTCAGTTTCTTCAGGAGGTTCTTCTTCCAATGTTTCAGTTTCTTCAGGAGGCTTCTCTTCCAATGTCTCGGTTTCTTGAGGAGGCTCCTCTTCCAACATCTCGGTTTCTTGAGGAGGCTTCCCTTGTTCTCCAATATCCAACTTTTCACCACAATCTTGTGTTCCTTCGACACCACCAATATTCTCTTTTTCAGGTTCAACATCTTCTTGCTGCAACTGGTCTTTCACTTCTGCACTAACAGACTCAATATTATATTCCTCTCCATGATCAATATTCTTTCTCTCTTCTTCCTTTGATTCTTCCTTAATTTTCTCTCCCTCCACTCCCTTCAATTCTTCATTTTCTTTTTTTCCCTCTTTTGCACCAGTTAAATCTTCACTCTCCTGTGATTCAGTGAGGTCCACAGCAATGGGTCCTTCTTGCTTCAAAGAAATGGAGGCATCTGGAGAGGCTGGTACTTGAACTTCCTCTGTGTTTATTTCCTCTTCTGCTGATTCACGAACATTCTCAACAACAGGTACATCCACTTCCATGGGATTTTGTTCCTTCTCTTCAGATTGTCCACCAAATCCCGCGTCTTGTTCCCCCTCTTTTTCACTCCCAATCTCATTTACATTGGCTACTTCAACATTTTGAGGCTCATCAACTTTCTCTGCTGCCTCAAAATTATCCATTTCAGGAGTTTTATCAGCTATTGCTTCCACTTGTTCTACTGATTTCGGAATGGAAACTGCTTTGGTTGAAGTTCTACCTCTCCCTGATGTTCTCCTCACCGCTGATTTTCTAGTTGCGGCAACTTTGGTATCTTCTGACACTTCAGCAGCATCAGCCAATGTTTTTGTCTCCTCTATTACAAATTTACCAAAATAAAAAACCAGTGAAAATTGTTGAATTTGCATTCAAAAGAATCAAAACTTCAGTAAAGTATAGTAGTAAAATGGACGGATATTCGAAGACCACAATAACTAAGTCTTTCTTGCTTATACAAGTGTTCCCATAAAAGGACAATGCATTAAAGAAGTAAAAACCCACTGTAAGCAAGAACTTGAAATCTAGATTGAGGGTATATTACCAACAATTCATAACCTAATCACCGATAATATTGATCGATTAAAAAGATGTCAAAACTCAATCACAGGGTTCTCCATTCCCACTTGAAGTTCAGACTTGGAGACACGCCAATTGCTTTTCTTTCTGGAAACAATTCCACGGTTTTCTATCCCTTATCAAGCGAAAGCTTAATCTAAAAAACAAAACTTCGGAAGTAGAGGGAAATTATTATAAAAGAGAAAAATTCATAAAGAAGGCGTTGGAGAATTCTTTACCAGACGATTGCTCCAGTTTCGAATCAGAGGCGGGGTTTGGTGCGGGCGAGGCTTCGTTCTTCTTCGCCTGTCTCGTTCTCGGGGTAGAAAAGCCCTTTGTCTCAGGGGACTTCGGGTTAGCGGACTCTCCGGCCGGATTGGAAGGGGTCACAGGAGTTTTAGTTTTAGATGCAGATTTCCTTGCCGGCGGTGTCTTCTTAGCGGGGGTTGATTTGGAGGAACCGGCATTTCGAGTCCTCATGATGAATCGTCGCAATAGAAGTAAAAAATTTATCCGAACGAGAAGCTAAAGGATTTAACTTTGGGGACGTTTCAGTCCCAAATTCTCAATATGCGCCTATTGAAGAAGTCTGATCAATTCTGTAGCGGCCGGGGATCGTTTTGATCCACGATAATTATCAGGCGGGGGGGAGTCTGCGTTAAATATAAGGGGGGATTCTTAAAAGGAGATATTCGTGCAAACGACGTCGTTCGTTCCCCCCTTTCCAGGCGACTACAGTAAATCCTTGTTGACTCCTTGTCTCCTTATCCAACCAGGCTAGCAGCTCATAAAAATAGTCTATCGAATACGGGCCGTACTAGTATGACAATAAGGCGTCATATTTGGGATTTAAATTTATATATACAGTTATTTCATTATTTTTATTTTTCATTCTAATTTTAAAATTTTAAACATTATATAATTATATAACCATTTTTACATAAAAATATTACTATTTTAATTATATAACCAGTTTTTTAAAACTACATTTATTAATGTATTTGATATTTTTCCTTTTTTATTTATACATGAAATTATAGACATAAAAATTTTATGTATTACATTTATTTTTCTTTTAAAAAACTAACAAATTTAGATCTAAAAAAATTATGAAAAATACTAGTAATATATATTAGTAACAAATTTCATAATTCAACATAACATTATACAAACTTCTATTAATAGTTTGTTAGAGATAGAGTTTATGGGTTTGTTTAGAAACTTTTTTCAAAATTATTTCAAAATAATTTTTTTTGGTTTTATGAAAATAATTATTTTTATCATATTATTTTTAAAAACTATTTTTTTTTATTTTTTTTTGTATAAAACTATTTTTAATTTTTTTTTTTCAAAAACAAAGAGAATTATATAAAATTATAAATAATTTATCAAAATTAATCCACAACTATCACCCAAACCACGTTATTATATTTTCAATCATTATTTTTAAAATTTACATTAAAATAAATTGTTTTATTTTTTTTTCTAAGAAAATAATAAAATAAAAATATTTGAAAACATTTTCAAACAATATATTTATAAAGTCTGAATTAATATTATTTATATATATAAACACAAATATTATTATTGACAGATTTAATTATGTTTCTTAAATTTTAAAGCATTGAATAATTTTAAAAGTTACTCAAAATTTATTATGAGTATAATGTTTAATTTTGGTCGTAAATGTTTAATTTTTTGAAATGAAAAGTTTTTAGTTTCTTCCATTTTGATTATTTTTTTTATAAAAATTTAGGTGATACAGCTTTTTTTGAGATGATAAATTATTTCTAAAAAAGGTGTTTGTTTATATTTTAAAAAAATAAATATATGTACTGTAGATGGTGACGAACGGCGCACCAAGGTAAATGTTAATCTGTATCCCCATATTTTACTAATTTGTATTCATTTATTCCAAATTACGCACCTATTAGAAAATTTACAGCGTAAAATTATTTATTTATTTTTTTTGAATCACATTAATATTTTTTTTTATTGAAGAGAATAAGGCCCAATAAATACTTATAAAATAAAATTTTATATAAAAAATATTTATAAAAAAATAATTTTTAAATTAAATTATTTAACGTTTGGATACATATTTAAAAAAATATTTAGATATAATTTTAATAAAAAAAAAAGATGAATGATATAATTTTGATAAAATTTTAATTTATAAAAGTATAAAATAACTTTTTGATAATGTGAATTTGAATTTTTACATAAATTTTTTTTAATAAATTTAAAAAATTAACTTATAAAATAAATTAAAATTAATTTATTGAAAATTGATAAATTATTTATTTAAATTTATCTAAATATTATTTTTTTAATATAAAAATATTTATATTAATAAATAAATTTTAATAAATTATAAATTTTGTTATCTAAATATGTTCTAAAAGTATAATATTCAAATTAGCTAATGTAACAAATGAAACACTCCAATTTTTTTTTACAGCACAAAGCAATATTATATTAAAATCGGCAGGTGTTTAGTGAAACTTGCATGTATTATTTATAGTTTTATTTTTTAAAAACACTTATTTTAAAAAGTTAAAATAATATATAGAGGAGTCTAAAAAAGGTAAGCCTCAATGATGCACACGCTATGCCACCTCAGCCACTATTGTCACTTTGACAGAGTTGCGTTTATGCGTTGTCACTCCCCCACGTTCTCGAGGGGCCGCAGGCACCCCCATTACTATCTACTACAGTTATCAACTGTATCCCGATATAAAACCTAACCGTGCAACGCCTTTTAGGGTTTCCCTAGCCCTAGTGTCCTTTTTTCTCACGCATCTCTTATCAACTCTACTGCTTCACAAAGCCGAACAGAGCACTAAGAAAAACAAGAAGAGTGTTTTCAGGCCGGGACTTCACAGATTTCATGATCTACAACCTGATTCCCCTTCCATTACTCGTCGTCTAGGATTTTTGATTCTCGGTTTCTGAACCGTTTATAAATCAGACTGTTTTTCTTTCATCCTCGATCATTTTTACCGAAGCAGATAATCTGAGATTTAATATGAAGCGAGCAAGGAAATCGAACAGGGTTTCATGGGCTACTGGATTTAATCTCTGTCAGGTATAACTGCAACGTTCTTTCATTTAAATCTCTTTACTTCAGGAAAATTTGTTTTCGATTGTTGGTCGCTTGGTTACCCTTCTCCTTCAGGGTTCTTTGTGATTCTATTTCTTTCAAACTTCTACTCGCTTTGCATTTTGTTTCCTTCACATTAAAACAATCCCTTCCCTTCCCTTAAGTTTTCAATCGTGGTCCCTGACTATTTATGTATTGGCAGTTATGGAAGAAACAGGGGACATTTCTGGCCCAACATTAAGAAATAATGATAATGATAATAATAACAATAATAAAGAGGGAGTACTTAATAATGACTTCCATGAAAGATTCACTATCTAAATAAAAAAGTATTGTTGCTTTAAATTATTCTACTAAAGCAATGGAGCTTGGTAGTGAAATTTGAATGTAGAATAAATTTATTACTAAAACTCGTAAATGTGAAACAAAATTGTATCAATAAGTGCGTTAACTAATGCGAGTTGTTGATTAGCACTAAAAACCTATACGCGCAGCAGTGCTTATCTTATTTATAAGAGCATGCAGAAGTTGGTAAACCCTGCCATAATTTCAACTGGAAAATATTTTGTTATTTTTACAGTAGTAAGCTCTGTCCTTAGTGAAAGGTGAAGGTAGTTTTCCAGTTTCCATTTTCCCTACTTCTGATTCCCTTAAAAACAGTTTATACCTTAATTTCATCATGAAAATCGTCTAATCGGGACTTTTGTCTAACTTGCATGAGTTAGTAAGTCTTCGATCATTGTAAACCAAGCCATATGCAAATGCGTAACAAATTATCTCTGGGGTTATCCAACATTTCAGGGATTGCCGGATTGGTAGCAGTGTCCGAAGATTACCTAAAAGTTTGCTGCAAAAAATTTATAGAGTATTGAAATAAATTGAGATGGAAAATATTTTATAGTATCAATGTTACAATAGTTATTAGTTATTTAAAAGGATATATACATTTTTTTTAGATTCTAAAGTTTCACCCCCCCCCCCTTTTTAAGAAAAGAGTATATATTGCAAAACGCAAACTCAGGGCAAGTGTACTGTGTACAACTTATAAACGTATTCAAAATGTTGAAAAAGGTTAAAAGAACTTATTATTTTTATTTTAAAAATTTATTGCAATACGCCAAGATATTAAACTCTAAAGCTGATACTTGCTTGTCACGTACGAATTCTATGTTACAACCAAAAGAAAATGTCATACAAAGTAATGCAAACTTCAAAAATAATATCATAAATATTCCACTAGGTTTGTCTATCATTTGGGCGAACAACAAAGAAAAAGAAAGATAACGAGAAGGATAAATAGTGCTCAAACTGTGTACCGTAGAGTTTTAATGACTGTCCTTGTTGTTTCGAAGACTTTGGTGGGACTTGTTTAAGGATTTATACTCCATATAAGTTTGAATGTCAACTGTGGTATGACTCTGATTGTAGCAGAGCTATTATGGTAATGAAACTTTGCATGAATAAATCTATGGAACTCTCAGCACATCAATATGAACGCTAGTTAATCGATGTGCCAAATTACTTTGCATTTTCTTCATGAAATTCAAGCGAAGTTAATGTTCTATCAGGCTAAACTTGCCAATTTATTTTATCTGATTGTTTTGTGATAAATGCTGATTTAAAGTGTTCTCAACTTCCATGGTCAAAGGTGGGAATAAAAATTGTTTTGCTTTTGAAATATATGGAATTATGCCGTCAGTTATAATTTGCTTTTCATTTTGAAGGAAAAAATCTTATTTATTTGCCAGTAAAAATGGTGAATTCTTCAGCCTAAATTTATGTGCAAGAAGAGAAAAGGCTTTGATGCAGAGATGCCTATATGTTATCATCGCTAACAATGTTGTGATGATAGAAGTGAATTTCTTTGTATGATGTTGGGCAGGGAAAAATGTCATGTCTTAATCATTGGCAATGGATTTTTTATGAGTGACAAAGAACTATTGAGCAATTGAGTTAATGTCATTATGAAGTACTGTAGTTTTAAAATTGAGGATGGAGATTTCTGAGATAGATTAACAGATAAGATTCTCTGTATGGTTGGTCGGCTATAATTACTTTCATATGTGGCATAACAGCCTTGGAAAAATGTTCCCACAACAATTTAATAAGCTCTTCCTTGATAGAAGCTGAGATAGATATAGTTAATGTGTGGAACTTAAATGCTCTTATTTGCAATGAATAACGGATGGCTGGTTTTGAAACCTGAAGTGCATCGTGGTGCTTCTCATGTAGCTTGTACTAGTGGGGTAGAGTTCCCTCATTCTATTGATTAAAATTCTCTACTTTTAAGGAAAATATATGCTTCAACTTGGTTTATATTTCCAATTTTTTGGTTAGGATTTGGACATTTTCGGGGTATTGCTTTGTGTCATGCTTGTCGATGCTGAGGGTTTTCACTTTGCCTCAGAATATTTCAGCTTGTGCAAAGAATTGGGAATATGGGTTGTAGTGCTCCTATGATGATATAACCTATAAGATTCCTAAGCAGCCCCATAACATTTGTTTGTTTATTTTTTTTAATGCTAGTTGTATTGCTGCAACATGATGTTAGTATATATTTGCTAGGACCTTTTACGTTCTTCATATGTGGTTTCTTAATCCATATTTCTGATCACTTCTTCGTATAGCATTTTGCCTTCATTTCAGTCAATTTATGTAGTATGTTGCCTATTTTCTGGCACTAATACCAGTCATGTAATAGGTACAATTGTTCTTATCTGAGGATTGCCCTTCAAAAGTTGGCCAGAAATCTCAAGATCATCTTCAGGCAAAAACATCATCCATGTTGCATTCAAATATTACTGAATATAATGATTTACCCCCTGGGTTTGAATACAATCAGTTTCTGAACCAATCGAAGGATGAACTCTCCCACATTTGTCGGATTAATTGGAAATGCCCTCCTTTGGTAATGAGATATTAGACATTTATTAAAATATATTGATCCTTAAATAACTCCAGTGTACACTGTTTTATACTCAGCTTTATCTAATTGGTTGGTTCTATGTTATTTGACTACTTTTTTTAATTTGTTTACTTTTCAAATCAGTTTGTCTTCAGTTATAACTGGCTCGTTGCAGCTGGTGAAGAAAGTAGGGAGAAAGAAGATCAAAAGCTCAGGGAATTGAGAGTGCTTGAAGCAGTTTATCCTCGGCTATCGGCCATTCCTCCAAGGTAAAATGTCACATCAATTAAGAAAGCTTGGTGTTACATCATTGTCTTTTTCAACTAACCTCGTCAACTTTCATTTGGGGTAGCCCTTCCGTTTCTTTGGATGTAGAAGAGGAAGATTATGATGATAACCTGACGCCTCTCATCCCTATCATTCCCATTGAGGAAGAAGAGTCCATGGATATTAAAACTGAATTCACAGCAGCAGTGGACGCTCTTGCCACTGTTCAGTCACATAACTTGCACCAATATATATCCGCAACTGCAACACCTGTAGGTTTGCAATGTAATGGCACTTCTTCTCTTGCCTCACCTGCCTGTGGAAAGCCCTTACCTGGTATATCTCCCAATGTGGAAGTAGATTTAGCTGCTGCATCTGCTGTTGTAGCTGCCATCATGAAGAGTAATGAACAAGGAAGCTTGATTGATATGGATCTACTCGTTAGAATATTTAGTGACCCAATAATGATTGAGAAATTAATTAATTATCATAGAACTGCTGCCGCAACTGTATGTGCATCCTCAAATACAGTGGGTTTATTCACGTCTGGGTTGAAGCCTGAAACTCCATCTGTTCCATTGTCAGCACCTATGCCTGATGAGCCAGCCCATGGAGTTCCACCCGCAAGTACAGTATTATCTGCTTCTGTGTTGAAGCCGGCAACCCCATCAGTCTCATTGTTGACACCTACATCTGAGAAGCCAGCAACAACATCCATTCCCTCGTCAAGGCTTATGCCTGGTAAACCCACAACTCCCTCAATTCCATTGCCTACACCTACACCTGATATGCACAGGCCTTTGAACAAACACCATATGCCAAATAGAGTGCTACCAACTTTAGATACCCAGCCTCCTCAACAAGATACTATTCTGGCATCTGGGGCGAAGCGAGCGGCATCAATGGCTTCCATTTCATCCAGCGAATTAAGCACGGTGCCAATGACTTCTGCAGGTGGGAACTTGCATCCGGTAACAAATCAGGTGCGGTCTACTGCTAGTACCCTGCCCTACCAAGCAAGTACAGGTTCAGCGTTTGCTGTGAAGGAAGCTCATCCTGTTAAGGATGCAAACTACTATAAGAACCTGATTAGGCAACATGGTGCGGATATGCAAGACATTCAGGACTCACAAATAGGTATCCGCCATAGTAACTTCCAAGATTTGAAATCGGTACATAACAATAAACCAGGAGAAGTGAAATTCAAAATACAGAAAACTTGCATATACTTTAAGAGCTCAAGGGGGTGTAGAAATGGTTCCAGTTGCCCCTATCAGCATGATGTGTCAGTCCAGTGGGGCGGTGGTAATGTTCTAGGGGCCCAGAGTGCAAAAAGATTGAAACTAGGACCTGAAATTAAGGGTAGAATATAATCTTAAACGGCATATTACAACGGTAAAAACAAAAAGCCTTTTATCTTTTTCATACTGTACAAAGGAATTGCACAGCAAGGGGGATGGATGGAGAGGGAGTGAGATTAAGGGTCTATTAGAGGACAAATTTAGATTTTTAAGGGAGGTTTTCCAAGTTTTCTGGATGTTCATGGAATTGTTGGCCGGATTCTGGATTTGATGTTTTTTGGGCTTGCAGTAGCTCCGGTAAATGGTAACCACGGTCTTGGGTTTCATCTGGGTCGATGGGTTTGAGAAATTGACACTAGAATTTTGCAGACAAACTGGTATTTTCAATTGTGCAGTAGGTGGTGAATCGCGCGGTCCTCATCATCAAGTACAATGATGGCCAATCCATGTTGTTCATTGTTGGCCAGACCCAAAAAAAAAACAAATGGAGTTCATTGTTGGAGGGTAGCCTACTAGCCGGCCTTCACATTTCATGCATAAAGAAAAGTGAAAAAAGAAAAAGATGAGAAAATTATAATTACGGAAAAAGAAGATTTTAACCATTTAAAAATTATCAAGTTTTGATTTTTTTAAAAAAAACTGTCTGACATGACATGGATGAGCTATTATTAATAAGTTATTTTGGAGGTTTGCTTGCAGACCAAAAATGAAAAAGATAATTTCTTAAGGTTTGCCGGACGAAGCGTGGGGAGTACTAATGCTGAACTTATCATTATATGATGCCACCTGTGGCTACAGTGTATATCGTAATTTTTTTAACTATTTAATGATGGAGACATCTGACGAAAATAGTATAACTCATAAATTAATGATTCAGGTTGTTTTGAAAAAATTTCTTACTTGAGTGAATGCATATTAACCAATAGGACAAATCGTACGAACATCACTCTTTCAACCTCCACTCTTGAAGTATCATTTTCTAATTATACCTGCACAGTTCTAAATCCGCCAACTGGCTGCTAGATTATTGGTTTTTATCACATAAATGTTGGGTATATTAGTACTTTTACAGGGAAAAATATAATATACTATAACTTTAGTCATTTTGATTTTGTTGGGATGTGATTCAAATCTTGGTATTTTACAATCTTGAGGTTTGTTCTATTAGTACATTGTTTTATGCTTCGGTTTCATTAAATCTTAAAGGAAACTTTCAAAATCTCGAAATGAAAAAAAAAACAAAAACAAAAAAATTGAGTAGAGAGTGAAAAGAGAGAGGTTAGGATTTTGAGAGAAAAGTTTAAAAAATTTGAAGAGTGTGCAAATTAAGATGAAATTATCATCAGTTAGCCTTTCAATTTAATTCACCAAGTATTTTGATCCTATGGAGAGGCGCAACCATCCAACATGCTGTTAATTTTCCTAAAGCAAGAGAACAAATGTCTTTACAAGTTTAAGTCTTGAGTTGAGAAACAGCGCTTCTTCTTGTGCTGTACTTCATCGTCCTCTCTATCTTCATTCTTTGCAGCTCGAGTCTGAGGGAGAAGGCTCAAGGTAAAGACGAAGAGGCTGCGGTATTTATATTCCAGCATTGTTTGAACGGGACTCTACCTCTACTTTCTCCACCTGTCACCGAAGTCCGACAGTTACCTTACTTGACTACTTCGTTACTGCCACGTATGCTCTATCCATATCATATTAGATTGCCAAGTTACATTTGTTTTCTTTTGAAAAATAACTTGTAAACGAGACAGATTTAATAATTCGAATGAAGTATTTTTTATATTTAAAAAGTGTCAATAGTAGTTTTTACTGTCAAACTATTTTTTAAAATAAATCAGATGGATAAAAAAAAATTTGTGATTTACTTTACTAAAAAAAAAACAAATTTTTTTTTTCAAAAAGTGAATTGAGAACTTATTTGTATAGTGACATTTATGCCTATAATAATGTGCTCTTTGATCCCCTCTTGATAAAACGATTATAAAAAGACAAAGGGTAGATAGACACCTCGTTAATCAGTTTAAAAATTTTACATTAAAAAATAAATTTGTTAATTTTTATTTACTTTCTGTAATATAAGAAAGTGAGTATTAAGAAAAAGATAGATAGATATCTTGTTAATAAAACTTAGCTTAATTTTTTCCAATATACTACTATTTTAGCATTCTCAATGGTAGGATTTGACCATATTTCCCTCATTTTGAGACTTATTGGATTAATCAAGACGATTTTTTAGAAATTTTTGACACGGGATGAACAAGTAATCAGTTTGCAAATGATTTACATAGGCTCTCCCAAAAACTTAATGAGGTCTCTAATAGATTGACGAGATGGAAGAGAAATAATATTAGAATGACAGATATTGAAATAAAAAGGCTTAAATCAAAACTATAAATGCTTACCAACAAAGACTAGAGTAGTTATAGGATTGACGAGATCAAGAAAATCTAGAGGATTGATGTTATCTGAAATTGAAGGAAAAATATTGAGCTCAGAGTTAAGGCTAAATGGCTAAAATGCAGGGAGAAGAATACAAAATTTTTTCATCAATCTACTTTGCAAAGAAGGAGGCACAACAGAATTATAAGAGTTAGTGGGGAGATGGCTTATGGAAGGAGGAATAGGAGACCATCTAAGAGGTTTTTCAGAGTGTTTTTGAGAATTTATTCAGAACCTCTAATCCTCAAAGAATGCCTAACCTAAAAAATTTGATTTCCAATTGTATTTCACAACAAATGATCAACTCCAAAAGAAAGTTTTTGATGAAGCGATTGAGAATGCAGTCTTTAATTTGGGAGCCATAAAAGTACCAGACCTTGATGGCATCAATAGAGTCTTCTATCTTAAATCTTGGGAGGTCATTAAAAAATGTTTGTGATGCAATTAGAAATCTCTTTGAAGAGGGACATCTACCTTCTAAGGTTAATGAAACCCACATAGCTTTTATCTCAAAAGTAATGTGTCCAGAAAACGTAAGCTAATTTAAGCCTATCAATTGTAGTAATTTTAGCTACAAAATTATGGTCAACCATATGAAAGGCCATATGAACAAGGTGATCTCGCATAATTATAGTGCTTTTGTAAATAGAAAGTTTATTCAAGATAAGATTGTGATTATACAAGAAGCATTCCATTTCCTAAAAGAGAAGCATTTTTTGGCTATGAAACTCAATATGAACAAAACTTATGATAGCTTTGAGTGAGATTTCCTTCAAGATGTTTTGAGAAGGATGGGTTATAGTGAAAGATGGATAAGACTAGTGATGACTAGTGTTTCCACAATTTCTTATAGAATAAAGTAAATGGTGTTCTAGGCTTGAAGTTTAAACCACAAAGGGGCATCAGGCAAAGAGACCTCCTTTTCCCATATTTGTATATAATTACAGCTGAGGCCCTGCCCAAAATGATCTCTAAGGTTGTGAATGAGAAAGATGTTAGGGGAATGAAGCTTGCAAGAAATCTCCCAAAGTTATCCCATTTATTCTTTGACGACGATTCTATCATTTTTGTTGAAGTTGAAGAACAACAAGTTGGAAAGATTATGGGCATTCTCAAGAAATACTCTACATATTTGAGGCATGATGATAAACATTGAAAAATCAGGGATTACCTTTAGTAAAGGCATCACTGATGAAGTCAAGATTAGGGTTCAAGAAGTGCTTAATATGCTTAGATAAAAAACCCAGAGAAGAAATAAGCCTTGTATTGGGTCATGGATAGAGTCAATCAGAAGATGACCAACTGGAAGAATAATTTCTTATCTCAAGGAGGCAAGAAAGTTCTTATCAAAGCAGTGATCCAAGCTATTCTTTCTTATGTGATGTCTATAATCCTTTTCTTAAAAAACTTTTGTGCAAAATCAAGCTCAATGTTTGCTAAGTTTTGGTGTAAAAGCCGTAGGAAAGAAAATGGCAAAGATAGAAAGCAGGAAAGGAGTGTGGCAATTACCTCCAGCTGATTGGATTAAAATAAATGTGGACACAGTTTACTTGAAGGAAAATCTAACAAGTCATATAGCAGTAGTCATCAGAAATGCAGAGGGCAGAATAATGAGACCTTCATCTTCTTTCCTCCCCCTATCAACCATGGATGCAGAGGACAAAGCACTGGAGTAAGCCATTAATCTGGCTAGAAACCTGCAACTCAAGTTAGTCATTTTTTAATCAAATTGCAAGTTAATGATTGACGCTTGCAACGATATGATAAATTCCTATAAAATAAGCCACGTAAGGGCTCTGATTAAGAAAGCAAGAGAAGAAGGAAGTAGGTTTTACCTTCATTTGGACTCCTAGGTATGGGAATACAGTGGTTCACACAGTAGCTAAGCTTCAATCATAGGGGAGACTGAAGAACAATGATCTGTATCTCCTTTGGTTTGTTTGAAAAATCTTTTGCTTAAGGATGCTAGATTGAGCAAAAATCACAACCATAGAGGCCATATTAGAAGCTAATTCGTGTTTTTCCCCCTTTTTTTTCAGGAGTGTGTTGCTTTGTTTCATTTTTACTCTTCTGCTTGTTTGCTATAGTGCCAACTCTGATGTGCCTTTGGAGCTCTATGTCTCTCGGTAGGCGTTTAGCCTTCATTGCTTGTTTTGTGGCCTATGGGCTAGTTCAAAAAAAAAAAAAATTAGGAAACCCTGTGCACCTCTTCCTCACTCTCCTTTTTCCTCTGTTAGTTTTATTTCTGTTACTCATTTTTCTTTTTCTTCTTTCTATATGAAAATTATCGTTTTTCTTCTTCGAGTTTTTTTTTCTCTCTCCTTGTGAGTTTCTTTCTCCCTATTGGAAAGCTTTTCTCTCTTCTAGTCAGAGTGTTTTGAGCTTTCGAAGTTTACAACTTGTTCACTTAAATCTACAACTTTGCTCCTCAGTTTTTGATATAAGAAAATAGTAGAAAACCAACTTTTTAAAAAAATAAGAGGTGTGTTACCCTTCTACTGAAATCTTCCTAATAACTTCTATTTATACTTTGATAATTGATGTTGGTGATGAAGAGAAATAAATCTTACTCTTGTGGTTGTAGTTTAAACACTTTAGACGTGGGTTATCTCTACTTTTCTATGTAATGTATGTCTAATTTGTACTACTATTTAGAAAGGCGAGCTTGTATTTTAAATTTCTTTGCTAGTCTCCTTGCACTCTTGCCTTAATTTTCTGAAATCTATCTACTTATATGTCTAATGTAACCTTTTTAATATGTTTACATGAATGAATGTTAAAAAAAAAAAATTAGGAAACTGAGAGCAGATAATAAATATAAGTCTAAACCTGAAAACAATTTTTTGTTTTCTGCAATTAAACTAATTTGTAGGATTTGGATAGAATGTAAAAATAGATCATGGAACATACTTTTCCTGCTAAACTTGTGTAACTTCTCTCTTTTTCTTTTTGTTTGGAGGGTCTTCTAATTCTGTCTTTCCATGTAGGTAAATAATCCTTCATTCAGAAAATATGCCCATGGAAATGCCAAGGCTGGAAGTCTGGAACTTAGTTTCACAACTTTACAATATATAAAAGGGAAAAAGATACCAGGTAAAGGATTAAACTGGGTAAAGGTGAGAAGCATGGGATGAACGCAGATTGTGAACGAAGTTTTCTATATTTCAATTCAACACTCTAACCCAAACAATCATTTCAAGTACAATTACAAGGTAATGGTTTAATCTGTCTCCTAGATTTGCTTCTTTTTGATATGGTAATTTTGAGCATTTCAATTGGTTACAACCATAGAGTGCTGAAGCAAAGCTCGTCAGCTGGCTTCTTTCCTAAACACCAACTACAATTCCCTCAAAATAGGCCAACCTTTCTTTATAATGTCATTGATCTTTGCATCAATATGCTTTTGGACATTTGGAGGGCAAAGCTCAGCCACATATCCATTTAATTTTGTTGCCAGACTTGATCTCCCAAGCTCTTCTTCAGGCAGGTTTCCAATCAGTTGAAGAAGGAATGGACTTTGCTTGAGTTCAAATTTCTGTGCACTTAGAACGGGGAATGTCAGTCAGTAAATACATGGAAATCAAAATAAATGCTTATTCAATTTGTATCATATTATGGTAAGCATAAATTCATGGACATTTGACAGGAATTTTTTCTACAATAAACTTCACTAAAATTGTATGATAGAAGAAAACGAATATGGATCCTATTTTCCAATCACAACTCCAATAACCAATGCTCACTTACTATTTACAATTATGGAGAAATATAGCATCGGATGGCAGCTCAAAGTTTATGAATTTAATGCTCCTGATAAATGACTTGTTTTAGGTAAAAGGAAAAAAAAAAGGGCACATGCAGATCTCGACAACCCTAATAACCAAGTGTTAAAAAGCACAAGCTAAACAGGCTGTTGTAATTCTCTGACGACGTCTGAAATGAGTTGTAATCTAACTAAAATTGCCAAAAGTACCAGTACCAACAATTTGGAAAATTAAGCAGTTGAAGGAACAAATGCTCTTAATAGATAATAGATAAACATTATTTTGTACTACCAAACCTGGTGCTCAGGCTCTGCAGGATAAAATGTTCCGAGTTGTTGAATTTGAGTAGTCACAACACTGCTTCTTAACCTGGTTTGTTCCTTTTCTTTGCTGACAGCAGCCACTCTAGATTCTTCTGTTCCATTAGTGAAAATAATAGATCTGCTAGCAATAAGTATAGTTAGTACTTATCATGAGTTTTGGTAAGAAGAAAGATCACATGAAATTCCCCTGGCAGCATGGCACTTACCTGTACTGATTACCCACGTCAGGACCTTGGCCAAATACTTGCCTGGGATCATGACTTGACCAAAACACATCCAGAAGTTCCCTAAAACCAATCAGCCTGGGATCATACTCAACCTGTATCATATTAGCAAACCATAATGGTAAGTTAAATAAAATTATTCAAGTTCAAGTCATAAGAAGTATAGGAAAAAGATTGTGTATGGATTTTGAAATGTTGCTTGAATTGTTGAATATATAGTGAGTTCACTGCTACACCATCTGTTCATATTATGAAACTTTGTTAAAATATTGTAGACAACGTGAATTCCAAAATCCAGACCAACTGGTAATGCATGTTGGTTGAAAGATCCTGATAATGGTCCTTCATTTTAAGGGTGATTCCAAATTGATCCGCTAATATCAATGTTTTACATCCACAATTTGAACAGAACCATCCATTAATTCTACTCAAAACTTGACTATTGAATCATTGATGAGGCTAAGACATTTCTTGCTGCTAAAATAAGTAGTTAACAAATAATAGTCTTATATTCTGTATCATAAAGCAGAGGGACAGATATAAATCAAACCATGTTATTGTGCAAAAATTTCATCCAGGTTGCTGATAAAAAAACACTGTATTTTTAAACTAGTAAAAATTGTTTGTTAAATCTAATACTTTGTCAGAGGAAAAATGGACAATAAAACTTAATGCTCGAATTCTGATTGTTAAGCTAGGGGAAAATTCTAAGAAAATTTGCAAGCAATCAGAAAACACCGCTATCAAATTGCTGATTGTACTAATTTCATTCCCCCATGATTTGCAGAAATGCAAATCTTATCCTAGAGAACTATATAATGCAAAATGAATAACCGTATAATTTCTAGATCCGGCGTGGATGCACCTCATATTGTGTGTTTGAAATGTAACATCCCCCAGTCATATTTCATAAATAATGTCATATTGTTTCCTCCCGACACAAACAATGTTCATCAGTAAAATTCAATCTTCAATATCATCTTTTGTAGCTACTAAATCCATGTTCCAAACACAGCACTTTCTTTTGTAGCAAAAGCACTAAAACTCATTAAGTCATAAGATAACTAACTGTTCTTGCCGATTTATTCAGTCACCGAACAGATGAAGAAATTCAGAAGTTCTGAAGCGGATATATTGGGTAAGTAGAAAGAGAGAAGGGTGACCTGGACGGACTCGGCGTGGTCGCCCAAGCTTCTATATTCAGGATTAGTCTTAGATCCGCCGGCATAACCAACGGTAGTCCGAATAACGCCGGGCAAGCACCCGAATATGGCTTCGGATCTCCAGAAGCTTCCGAGAGCGAAAACAGCTGTCTTCAAGTGTTGTTGGTCGCGTAGATCCCGGGCGGTTTCGGGGATCCGATCTGGAAATCTGATGCACAGAGCCTTATCGAAGATTAACACAACGAGAACGACAATTACTAAGAAATGAGAGATGCAGACGTTTCCCCCCGAAACTGCCATGGCAAGAGTTACGCGGAAGAGACGACGGCCTCCACAGCACTCCCAGTTAATCACTAGCTAAGTTTATATAATTAAAATTAAACAAACAAGAGACAATTGACACGACAGTGTCGTCGGGTCTCGCGTTCTGATTCTCCGAAACGAAATCAGGTGCTGGAAGAGTTCCATAAGTCGTTTTATATGAGATTCGTATTTATGGAACTCCCATTAAAGTTTATTCCTGTCGTTGAAATCAATGTGAACTCCTGTTTTTATTATGTAAAAATTGATAATTTTTATTCAATAATTATTTTTAAAATAACAATTGATAGTATAAAAAAGAAATGACACATATATGAGATATTATTCTTATCTATCTAAGCGTCTAAAAATTATTTAGATTGAATTCATGTGAGAAGACAAAAAGATGTACCAGCAACTGCAAGTTGTGACTAATCATATGATTTATACGAAGTCCATTTACGCTACTTTAATAAAAACGAATGAGCCAGCACAAAAATAAATTGTCCATTTTAAAAACTCTCACATTCAATAATTAACTTTTTAACAAATTGAAAAATAGGGCTGCCTAAGTAACATTCCTCCAACCAATACAAGGATCCTTTGCGTCATATTCACATAAGTACAAAAACCATAGCCCATGTTATCAATTGGCTTTACTACTCCCAGCAGAGCCCATTGTTAGAACTTCACAACCCTTCCTATTACAAGGTTTACATTCCGATTTTTAAGAGGCAGCAATAAGTACATCATTAGATATTTGTTAAAGACCGGGTTTCAACATTCCAGCCAATTGAAAGTTGAAACAAGAACATTGAGAAACTGCAAGAAATGCAAATTACTCCCGAAATATCTATATATATAAGAGGATGCCTATTGAAAGCTCCATATTTGGAGAAAAAATAGTTTTGGAATTAGTTCCCAAAAGTTAGAAGACATCAAAGAAACAAAATTGGAAAATATGCAATCGAATAATATTCTAACACTCTTTAAGCACTCTTGTCAGCTTTAGAAGCAGTTGCAGCAGCTTGTCCCCTAAGACGACCAGTCCTCTTGGCAGCAATGAGACCAACCTTCTGGCCAGGAGGAGCATCACGCCTGACAGTACTTGCATGTCCAATGTGCTGGTGGTTACCTCCTCCATGAGGATGCTCAACAGGGTTCATTGCCACACCACGTACCTTAGGCCAGCAGTTTCTCTTCACCCTAAACTTGTGGTAAGCATTACCAGCTTTGAGAAGGGGCTTCTCAGTTCTCCCTCCACCTGCAACCTGCCCGATCATGGCCCGGCATCCACTGGGAACAATCTTCTTTGCACCAGATGGAAGCTTGATCCTGTTAGAAAATGCAAAGATATCATTTAACTGCCACATAGTTTTCAGTGTTTCACCAGAAGCACAAATCGGACATAACAAAAAAAAGAATCAAATGACCAAATTCTCAACAACAAAAAAATTGCTCCAAGTTATTGATAGTCCACACTCTATTTATTAGCACATTCAAGAACCCCCAAAATCCAGTTCCGAAATTCCATCAGACATTATTTATAGCAACAATATGAAGCAATGGTATTTCACAATTTACATGATATAACAAAACTAATAAAAAAAGATGCAGTGTAGCGAAATTTAAACGTGGGATAAAAGTTCGACTTTATAATTAAACGTCGAATAAGTATACCTACCAATGGGCAAATTAAGGACTTATTAAATCAAGCTAAATTTGTTATGAAACAAACCCATAAATGGCAAAGCACTGCAGCACAAATCTACATATCAATCATAGATTTGGTTAAGGAATGATGGAGAGTAAAAGTTCCAAGCTACCATCGGAGTATTATCAACATTGTTTTCTAACTTTTGGGAGTAATAATAAATCATATGAAATTAAAAGACGCGACAGAGGAAATGATTTGAGGAAGGAGATACCTGGATGTATCGTTATCAGGGTTGTGGCTTATAACAATAGCGTAATCACCAGAAGCCCTAGCAAAAACGCCACGGTCACCAACATGGTGCTCAACATTGCATATAACAGCTCCTTCAGGAATGGATCTGAGGGGCAAAACGTTACCAACTACAAGGGTAGCTTTCTTGCCGCAGTAGACGAATTGACCAGTGTACATACCCTCGGCGGCAACAAAGAGCTCACACTGCTTCTTGTACCTGAAGGGGTGGCGGAAAGTGACCTTGGCAAGAGGGGCACCACGACCAGGGTCGTGAATGACATCAGTGATTACCCCTTTCAGATATCCATTTCGTTCACCGAAGTCGAGGCTTCGGAACCTTGCTGCACCCTTTCGATGATGGGTGTGGGACTTGAACACTGAACCAGCACCCTTACGCTGAGCACGAATTACTCGTCCCATAGAACAACCACTTGAAGATCTTCTGCAGTAGTGTTCTGGGAAGAAATGACGGGGCTTGGGATTTTAGGGTTTGTTATATGTGTTTATATAGGAGAGGCCTTTATCTTTTCTTTTGTTTTTGGACTAAGAGAGGCCTCAGGCCTGTGGTTATATGGGCTAAATAATCCTAATAAGGCGTGGATTGTCATAACAGAAATAAACCCTAAAAACAGAAATTGATTTTGTCCCAAAACTGTTATGGACCCAAAAAAACTGAGCTGGACTCAGATCAAAGAGAAAAAAGAAGAAGTAATTATTGAATCAATTAATGCAGAAATATTCAGAAAAATAAAAAGAACTAATAGAGCAATGGCAGATATTGTAAATGAGGGATTTTTAAGCAAATATTTACCTCTCAAGATATATTTTTTACCATTAAATCTAATTTGAGATTCTTATTTTTTATCTTTTAATTAATAAAACATGAGTCTCAAAATATATTTGATAGTGAAAGAATTCAATCTCTTAAGATGAAAAACATTTTATAGAATTACTTCTCAATTAGTCTCTTCTATTAAAAATAGGTAGAATAAGTGAATCATAATATATATATATATATAAACAAATTTGATGTGAATTTTATTAAAAAATACCTAATATATTTATTTATAATTAATTGAATTTACTCATCTTGGTACCGGTTGGGAATGGGAATATGTAGTTCTTTGCAAGATATCGAAACTGTGGTTATACTGTTCATTAGTCGATCTCTTCTATTAGGCTATTATGCTTGGAAATCGTTTTGATTTATACTAGAGCATCTTCAATTACAGTAATATTGCTAAGAACTGTTGCAAAGAAACTCAAAACAGTGTATAAGGCATGTGGGTCTATAAAATAAATGTTTCCATACTGGCTGCATTTATTAGAAGCTCAACTGCTACATATGAACACAACCAATGTATGCGGACGATAGAGAGAGCCAAGCTATAGGTTTCCCTAACTGTTTGTTTGCGGCTTTGTCCAAAAATACCATTGATCAAACACCTGTTTTGATGAGCTTGACTTGAATGAACAAGTCAACTGATAAAGAAAACTAAAGAAACATGCATTCGTTCATTTTTTTTTTTGTAGAATCAGCATGAAAACATTTCACGTGCAAGCCTTATTAAAACCGACCTACGATGAAGGACCATCCTTCAGGGTATGTACCTGAAATCCACGTAAGTATGGATGGGAACAACAGCAAAGAAAGGAAGATGAAGACAGCAAGTTATTTTTCTTTTTTCTGTCGCTATGAAGTCGTGAAAAATAGAAGCCAAATTCGAACATTTAGCTTCAGTCTTGGGGGACATACTTGATATTTTAATATTATTATTGTAGAGCAGTGGTTGAGTTTTTATATTCGTTTGGTGTCAATTGAAAATGTTAGGGAATGAGGGCTTGGGAAGCACAATGTTCATGAACCAAACATGTCAGCCCTACAACTTTTTCGGCAACCGAACCCATCTTGTGTGGGTTATAGATTTTGAATGCAACAAAGAAAAACAAGCCTTTTAAAACTGATCATCTTAACATAACAATTTGGACCTAAAACTTCTATCTTAAAATATAAAATATTGAACTAATACTTTCTTGAAGATAATGAAAAAATTCTCCAACCAAAGTATATTAGAAATCAAGAAATCTATGATTATATAAATAAATAAAAAAGTGTAATTCAATGCACAAAGTTTTCATATTATGAAATTTGTGAAAAATAGATGTACGCAGCTTTACTCATACAAATAAAGAGACTGTTTTTAAAATTTGAATTTCTAATCTTCAAATTACAAGACAACAATAATTCGTTAGCAGACCAATATATTCACTAAAGATTTGTGAGTTTATGCATGATTTTATTCATAAGTTATTTCAATTCACATTTGAATTTAAGTAGTTAAGTTATCATTATTTCAAGTAAAGTGTTGTTTTCACTTCAATTGGTATCTTTTTATTTATTTCTTTTATTCTTAATATTTATTACCACATATTATTAATTGGTGATCATTATTCTTTATGAACATCATGTTTTCAGGCTAAGACAATCATATAGGTAATTAATCAATTCTTAATTCCTTGTCCTCCGTCTCTCTCTCTATATATAAGCAGACATCTAAACAACATTGGTGATGACTGGTCACCTAACCTACAGTTCTAAACCATTGAAGAAATGTAGACTAGGTTTACCTCTGGATTCTTTTTAACTGAATTGCCATAAACCCACTTCTCCATAGCAGCCTAACAATATCAAAGGAATAAAGCGAGACTTCTGCTTTGTTTCTGTGGCTAAGGTAGTCCAATTTTGTTATCTGTTGACCAAGTAAGGGACAAGAGGATTAAGAGTTCAATTTGTTCAGGAGACCCCATTTCATGGACAATGAGGCCCCATTTGCATGTGCACCAAATGGTCAAGTTTGTAGGGAAATTAAGCATGCGTTTGTGAGAGGTGTAGAATTAATTATATGTAGTCAATTATGGAGAGTTTGTAAGTACTGATCAATGGAGACTAACATAATTAATATGGGTCCAGTGTGATGCACTAGCTAGAATTTTCACGTAATGAGAAGGAAAAGCTTGTCACTAGCTACTTCTATATTGTATGGACGAAGTACTTGTCATGTGGGATGGAAGAGTAAATGAAACGTTATTGAGAATGTTCAATCTTCAGATAACGTCTTGAGATGAGGATTTTCTTTTTTTCGATATAAAAATATTTAAGAGATAGATGAGCTGTTTTAACTCCAAGACAAAATATACCATAACTTATGAGTGCCTACTAATAAAGAATTATCAACAAGAATTGAATCCAATACATTTTTATCAATTCAGGTCGATTTTGCTGATTGAAAAAACATTTATTGGCAAGATGATCAGGACTTTAAACTCACTATTTTTGGCTAATTCCATTTTAGGTCACAACGGCCAGCTAGCTAACTCCTAGCTGAGATATCAACCAGTCAATGCACGAGGTAGTGGCTAAAGGGCAAACTTCCCCATACAAGGCGAAACCTGATTCTGGCTGCTTCTCTCACTGCCTGTGCTATTTGCAGATAGTTTCTTTGGTGAATAAAACTACCCTTCATTCAAAAAGAAATGAGAATCTAGCTCATCCCGTGATGGTATCCAACATTTGGTATAAAAGAAAACAGAATGTATCAACTATTGGTACATTACTTGTTTTCATCTTCACATAGTAGTTAGACTTGGAGATTGATACAAGATGCCTTTTAATTATGAAACAAGAATGATACAACAGTCACAATTATTGGATTCAAATTATAGTAACAATCTTATAATTCTGCATTTGCTTCTTCACCTTTTTCTGGTGCTTAATACCTGTAATTGACCGAACCTCAGAACTAGTTCTAAGTTGGATTTAGGTATTTTGGTACTCCAACTTCAACTTGGGGATTAGTCCTGAAAAGAAAGAATTTTTTTTTTCTTTTTGACTTTTAACAAACCAAAATTTTTTTAAGAAAATAAACGCACACACATTTGCACTTCCAAAGAATGGTCCCACTTGTTGTTTGTTTTTGTTTCCTTTCAAATCTCAACTTGTTCCTTATCTTCTCTTTTCATTCAAATAAAGTTAGAAAGTACTGTTGACGGATTTAAATATCTGAAAAATGTCCCCTAAATTTAACCACTACTTTCGTAGCTTCATTGATCAAGCAAGCAAATGCAAATTACAACTGATTTGGAAAAAAATTAAGAGGGAATACCCCCACGAGCAGCATAACTTCATTTATATCATTACTCATTAAGGACATGAATGGCATTGCCAAGGAAAACTGAAGGGACATCAATCTATATACAAATTACAATATCAAACGTAAAATGTTAATAATGTCCATGTCAGAAGAACCACCAATTGGCAAAGGGATTTATGTCGTAAACCTCTACTGCTCTGTCTAGCCCTTCCTTCTTATCTGATCACTGAGGTTAGGGACTCAAAAACAACTTCATCACAGGGGATGGTAAGGCCTGTGTCATGATTAAAGCCAAACTCCTCCTCAGCTCTTTGAAGCAGACTTTGAAACTGTGGGTGAGCCAACCATGAAATTGGGATGATGTACCTAGTCCTGTTTTCACCAACATAGACTGCAAAATGGCCTTTTGGGACATCCTCCGGAAGACCCTCTTCGCTGTAGCCTTGCTTCTTTCCAAAACTTGAGCATCTTCTGAGAATTTGCTTGAGAACAACTGCTTGTGGTAGCTTGTTGGATTTTCTGATAGCCATTGTGCTGCTCTAGTAACTGAACTTTGAATCTTTTCGGCGGGGAGGACTTTGGAAGATAGAGAGGTGTGGTTGAAGGGTAAGACTAGAAAGGTATTTATCATGGGGTGATTATAGTGCTAGAAACAGAGTCATGTGGGTGTGGGGACAAGTGGTAGACCGCAAGTGTTCTAAGGGAATTTGTTTACGAGGGAACGCAAGTTCCAACCCCACCGGACTTTCGCTCTCTTGCTGCTTCCCCAAGAGACAATGTGGACCTCTTTTTCTCATAACTCAAATTTTTCTTGCATTTTGTCTCTTCAGACTCATTCTATTATATCTCTAAGTTATCCCAAGCAATTATCTTTTTCTTTTACTTTCAATGAAATGACTTCCACAATTTAAAAACTCTTTGTAGATTGATGGCATAGGTAGTACGTAAGGTGATTTATTATTATTATTATTATTATTATTATTACAATTGAGGTATCTTTAAGACTTTGTTTGAGATTAAATTCTTTCTCCAACTTAAGAGCACACTTTTCTATATTAACATAGTGTATTTAGAATTTCAAATCAAAACTCTTAGAAGGTTTTGGGTTTTCTAGTTTTGTTCTATTTATCAGAAGTGCAGCGTTGCATGTCTTCAAGAATTTGTTTGAGACTAAATTCTTTCTCCAACTTAAGAGCACACTTTTCTATATTAACATAGTGCATTTAGAATTTCAAATCAAAACTCTTAGAAGGTTTTGGGTTTTCTAGTTTTGTTCTATTTATCAGAAGTGCAGCGTTGCATCTTTATATAACCTTGAATGTTTAACGCACGTTCACCCACACTAATTGGCTGTAACTTTTTAGTTTCATCTTCACACTGATTAGATGCAAAATGGTTTCGTTTTATATACTTTAACGACAAGATTGAGCAAATCTACTAATCAAGAACTCCTATATCTCATCCAAGAACTACACCGAAAATCCCACTTTTGTTAAGATGGGGGAGATGATAGTAAGCACCGCAAATTATGTGGCATAGGTCAGGCTGTAAGCAATATGCTCTTCATTATCATTAACTAATTAAAACATGAGTTTGGAATTTAAAGATGGGGTTAGATCAAGATACTGTTAAAGCATTAGGCAGCTACCAATTTCGTACTTCAACTTTTAAAAAGAATCAGAAAAAGGTATATCAGAAACCCAGAGAAGGTCAAAACTGTTTTTAGAAGTCGAGGTAAATGCCATATAGATATAATAAGCATCTTCTGCTATCCATTTAGGTTCCATCTCCAAAAGGCTTCGATGTGCTTATGGACAATGAGAATACAAAAAATAGCCTCGGCCCTAGACTTCAGAATGCAACCACATCTCCTTCTCCCCACTTTTCTCTCTGTTTACCTTTCCTCGGTAGAAGAGAGATGAATACGCTTACCAAATATTTCAAACAAGTTTTGCTCAGAAGAGGGTTTGCCTTTGTGGCTCTGCTGAAAGACTAGAACATAGCAATCAAGGGGTTTTAACAAATATATATGACTTTCAAAATAAGAACCACTGGTACCTCTTGCCTTTATCATATTAGGGTTTATTCTCTTCTGTCAGGGCTCACTTTCGATTTTTATATCTTTGCATTGCAAGGACTAAGAGTATCTGCAATGCAAAATCGCATATCAAAGTTTAAAAAATGTCGATTGCTTCAATATTAATTTTCTTTCTGATCAACCACCATTCAAAGGCAACCTTTCAAACAAAGCCTGCAACAAACTAGGAGGAGCAATCTGAAAATTCTGGGTATACACTTTTCAGCCCAATGAATTCTTATCCGAATAACAATCAGGACCATCTCATAAAGGCAGCTAATGGTGGTAGCTGGCTAGTCAACAAAACTTGGAATGCAAAAGAAAATGCATAAAATAGCTCATCATTGTTATAACACCTAATCAACAGAAGGCCTTTGCGTCTATAAATCATATGTGTATGGTGACCCTATCAAATGATAAACATGTGAAGCCATGTTACTCTTGTCTTCCAAAAACCTTATAGAAGACAAAAACAGGAGGCTCAAAGGCCGCACAAACATCATTCCAATGTCAAGACTTCCAGATAGACCGATCAATCTCTCTCAAGTCTCTGTCTTCCTGCCAAACATTTCTGTCATAATCAAGTCCTGTTTAAATCCTTTGTCATGTAAACCTATTCTTTAGAAGGCACCAACTGCTGATTTTCATGCAAAAAGTACTAGATATTGAAGTGCACATTTCAACATTTTACCTTGAGGGAATGCCTGCAATTCAGCTGATAAAAAGCATTTTCCAGATCAGCGAAAATAACAAAAATATGTGACCAAGTTTCATCCGAACTCATCACGGATAACTGGTTTTCACAGCGAAAAGAAGACTCTTTGATTAATAATTACTCCAACAAAGCATAGTTAAAAAGAAAAAGGTACGTCCTGTCAATAGTCTCCGAACACAATCATATAGTATAAAACATTGGATGAATATGGACAGAGAACTCTCCCCAGGCAAATTTTCAACTGTCTAATTTCAGGTTAAATTGTTGATATAAAGTTGCAACTGACATCTTTTCTCATACTATCTTCCACTAGATACTTAGGGCACAAAATATGACAGGATAACAAACCCATCATGGCCTCTCTATCATCCTCACAAACTATAAACAAGCATGGAGAAAAACAAGTGAATTTTAGATGCCATTAGTTAATTTGCATTCCCTCAGAGTAGCTTAAAGTAATAATGAAAGCAATGAAAGAAAGAGAGCGCTGGTAGGAAAGTCAGTAGGTGTATATTCAGTGACTTACTAGTTAATAGTAATAAGAAAATAAGCTAGGGATGCAGGTGCAGTCAAACATAAATAAGAATAGCCCTGAAAACAATAACAATCCCAGCCAGACACATTCCTTTAAATGCTAAAGAAAATTGCCTTAGAAATCTGAGGAATAGCACCTGGGAGCTGGGATTTTGATATGGAAAGTCTGAGTTACAACTAAATCAAGGTACCTGAACAGGTACAAACAAAGCTAATCCTGCAACATCATAATACGCTGCAGCAATGTAGATCAAGTATAGCAAAACACACAACATTATTGCTTAAAAGATCCTTTCACAAATCTGCAAGGATTATTATATGGAAGAATCTTGTACAGAGTCAGTTCGAGCTTCTAATAATTGAATTGGACATCCAGCTATTATAAAATTTGAACTCAATTGTTGGTCACAATTGGGTTTACAGTAACTGAATTATATTTCAAGTTTACCAGTAGGTAAGCGTGTGATCATATGCATGCTCAAGCCCTTTCTCCACTAGTCCAGTGTGCACGAGGATGTGAGTGTGCACCAAACCAGAGGATTCTGTCTAATTCAATAAGAATAAAATCTAGTGGAGTATGCTACCCTTCTATTTAGTACTTTATTTTTTTATATATATATATATATCAAAAATCGTAACATTTATAAAATAGATATAAAACTTAAATTTATAAAAAAATTTAACAAAATAAAAATAAATAAATATTAAAAACCAGTCTGTATTTTTAAAAAATAAAAAAAAATTAAATTATAAAATAACACACCTCTTAATTTTTATTATCAATATCGTAAAAAAAAAAATTCGTCTACATACAATTAACTTTAATCTTTTGAATCCTAAATAAAAAAATATAAGATTGAATTTCAATTTTAACAATTCACATTTAAATAGAGCTTTTCAGCCCACCAAACCCTAAGGTAGACTCGGGTAGGGTCAGACCAAGGCTAACCCGCTTTTTTTTTTTTTTTTTTTTACATAAGTTGTAAAAGAAATATTATAATTGGAGATAAATGTTAGTTATCAATAGTTGAATCAAATATTATTGAAGTTGAAGTAAATGAGGATAAAATGAGTTGATTGATTTTATAATTATTGCATTTGTTTTAAAATTTGAATTTAGATTCATTAAACATAGATGATTATTTGGTATATTATTTTTATTTATTGAAATCATTCTTGAGTGATATGTACCTTTTATATAATTATGGTTTGGTTTTAATAAAATTTTAATTTTTATAAAAATATTTATGCCTTAATTACAAATTAGGTAATTACAATTTATAATTTAAGAGCTAGACAAAAATTTCAAAAACTCATATTCGATCCAATCTTAAAAATTTAGGACTTTCATTCCATGGCTTCGGTCCCAAGAGTAATTGTTTTCGCAGGGAAGAAAATTTCCCAGTGCAGACTGTATCTATGAAGGAGAGGGACAACAAGTATAAGACACTTGGGTATACCATACCGACTCTAATGTCTAAAGCATTAATGACAGTACACTACAAAAAAGAAATGTCATTTGCTATTTGTCATTTGTCAGTTGCAGTAACGAATTTATTTATTTGATCAGATTCAGAATTGCCATAAATCTTGAACTGATTAAAAAACCAAAAAAAAAAAAAACTGTAGTTTTTATCTCTTTTATTTACGGAAACTCGTTTTTGCGTCTTTAGTGAGTTGTTCACCTATTTTGGCAAAAATGATACCATAAAAATGACATGATTTGCAGAGTGGTCCAGCACTTTGTCTCCATATTTTACACAGCCCGTCTCATACTGCGAAGTATTTTGGTAGCATACGAATTTGATAGATGATGTTACATTATCATCACAATCATAAAGACTACTATGAAATCACAACAGCGTTATCAGAAATGATGGCATGCTTGTTTCTTATTTTTAAAATAAAAAATTTGTTTAAAAAGTAATTATTATGATTATTTAAATAAAAAATAAAAATAAAATAAATTTATTTTTATTTTTTGTTTTTGTTTTTGTTTCAAAAATATTTATAAAATAACAAATTTTTAAAATAATTTATCAAATAAATTTTTTTATTTTTGTTTTACATAATAATTTTTAAAGATAACTTTTAAAAATAAAAACAAAATTAAACAAAGCCGACGTTTGCCATCTTTATTTTTTGAAAATAAAGTATGAGACTTTCTTTTTCTCTATCAAACAGGCATCCACCAAAATAAATAAAAAATAACAGAGAAAATAAAAAACTAATTATTTTAAATTTTTAAATAATAGTTATATTGTTAGTATTTATTTTACAAATAATTTTAAAATAAAACAATCTTAGGAACTTGAGAGTAAAAATAGAGTTACAGGTAATAATTATTAATAAACATAAATATATAATAAGGTGCAAATACCATTATTTCCCTGAAAAGCAAGTTTTCTTTTCTACTTCGCTTTCGCTTCACTCTTCTCTACTATGATGAGAGGTTGGATATGAATTCTTCGACATAACCGGCAAAAAGCACCGTATCCGTTATAGTTCTTATGGAAGAGAATGCCAGGTTTACATTCCAGGTTTATGCGTAAATATAAGAAGTCACGTTAATGGCACCAAAGAATAAAATAGAGGCCCTAACGATGTTTATGGAGCCTCCCATTGATGCTTCTTCTGGATGGGAGGACCTTAATCAAGTTCTTTATCCAGCGAAGGTCCACAAGACACCTCCAAGGTCAGCAAGCAAGCAATCCGTGAAGAGCGGTAGTATAGCATTTACATGTTTGAAGCGCTCAACGCCATTACCTTGCATTGTTCATTCAATACCAGAAGTTGAGCCTCTTTCTTGTCAAGCAGAGCAGTCAAACTCACATTCTCTTCCATAAGTTTCTGAACTTCAGCCTCCTTCTGCATTTTCTCACCCTCCAATTGTGTACTCTTTCCCACCAGCCTGCTCAAGAGCAAATGAAACTTTATGTGTGAGGGATGAAATTAAAATTACACATGCAAATGTGTGGATGTCCATACCCACATCCCACCACTATCAAGTTACATCCTTGCTGAATAGACATAGTAACAGAATTTCAGCCTGACAATTGTGCCTAAATTAACATCTCTTAACACCTCAAGAAAAAACCAAAAAATACGATGAACTTCGAAGAAATTAACTATCAGAAGAATGAAAAAAAATTACACTTCCAGAAGGATCCATCGGTACTTTACTAGCATTAGATTTATCATCTTATAAAGTAGAGAATCAACTCCACATATGATGTTGGAATTGGGAAAATAAATAAATTAGTAGCTGATGCCATCAGGCTACAGCTGTCCGAATTAGTTGTATTCAACCATAGAAAAATTAAGAATCCCAAGTTAGTTTGCCCTGTGATGCATACTAAAAGTATATCCAAACTGACAAAACCCAGGGAGTAGATATACTCATGTACAAGACTAAACTTAGCAGCCATGACAAACAAGCTAAGTTCCGTCAGGTGACATTATTATATGTAAAACTAGCAACTCTCAGGATGGTCATATGTTCCACTCATAAAATGTACACATTTTATAGTAAGCTACTTTGACAAATGGGATAGCTGTAACTGATTCATTTAAAAGCTTATGAAGGAAGAAATCCTCCAAAATGAAACATTAGCAACGTTATAATTCATCCAAGGATGAGATTTTTCTTTTTAACAAAAGGATTATGGTTGACTGGATAACATAAATGAAGAAAACTAAAAACTGAGAGGGAAGTTAGCTCTTAATAATCCTTAGGACAGTTTTATTCATATTTCAAAAACAACAGATATAATAGTGTTTTCTTCTTTTGTCACTAAAGGTTAACAAGTTTATTTTGAGTAATATGAACCATGCCACTAAAGCAAGAGTCCAAAATAAATACTGCTCTTAAGTTTTCATGCCAAAAAAAAAAAAAAGAAGATGCCTTCCCTAATAAATTATTTGACAATAGTAATGCACTTAGTCCTACAAAATTCACACAAGGACATAAGCCATCGAGCAAACATCCCTTGCTCTTATTTGCCCCAAAACCCATCAAACCCCAGACCCTCTTCCCGCAGGTACTGTTCACACGACCCAAGCAGCCACTAAATTGATCCTAAAACCCCATCTCTTTCCTCTCTCATTAATATACATATAATAGTACTTCAATCCACAATATTTCCATCCGAACCCCTTGTTGTCCTACATCACATAGTTAAGCACAGAAATGCAGCAGGAAGTGTACTGTGGCATCCAATACTTGATGCAGGTCAAACACACTATAATCGTGAAAGACTTATAATAAAAGAATATTGCTCATAGCATATATGATGAATTCTACTCACCGTTCAAATAGCCTCTCCATAGTTTGAAATTGTTTCTCTGAGGAAAGTAAGGTCTCTCTTACGGTAATTAGACTGCTAACATATGATTTCAGAGACTCAAAGTCCTGTTTCACTCTACAAAGCTCCTCTTCATTTTCAGCAGCTCGCTCGCTCTGTCTTGATGTTTCTCCAACCAAATCCTCAACTCTCTGCTGCATCTCATTCAGAATACTATTTGTAGCCAGAGCAAAACGCTGCATCTCATCTAATTTCATAGACATATTCTCTAACTGGGCAGATTTCCTTTTAATTTCTTCCAGGCCTAAACTTACTTTTTCCTTCTCAATTTCAGTTTCTGACTCTGCCAATAAAACCCTTTTGACAAGAGATTCCATCACATCTATAACCATCTGGACAGATTTGAGTATCTCAGCTATATTAGCTACATCTTGTTCATCTAGGGAACCATGCTGCCTGCTAATTCCTATCCAAGATTCTTCATCTGGGTCATCAAATGAAGAAAGATCAACATTCCTAGACCAACCTGCTAATGGCACCCCATTTTTGTCAACAAACCCCACCCCCTCTAATTGTTTAATGCCAAAAGATGTATGGGCTAGATGAGGAACAGACATGATTCTAGCTTTTGATTTTAAGTAGGTCAACAATGTGGCAGTAGTTTTAACTCTTCGCCAAAGAACCTCTAACTCCTTTTTTGAATCTTCCTCTGAACCCTGTATGCAAGCCTTTACCTCCACAAGCTTTGCTTGCAATACATTCACTTGTGATTCGCTTCTTGTCATGTCTTGCTTCCATGTTTCATGTGTTTGGCTTAGTTGACTCTGAGACTTCAAAGCTGACATGTCAATATCTTCATCTGCTGCCATAACCTTTTCTAGGTTGGATAGGAATATGAGAGATTAATATTTCAAATGCATAATAAAAAGGCTTACTATCATGAAACACATATAAGCCTAATTGTTGTCAAAGACCACTTTAATTCAAAAGTTTAAACTGTTAAATTAAAGTCAGAGATTGAACTCCTAACCACTTTGTCACAAAGGCTCTGCTACTATATCAAGGACCACTTCAACTCAAAAACTTCTATTAAGTGAATGCCCAAGATAAGGATGGGCTTTATAATATATTTAACAGATTTCATTTTATGAAAAATATTAATTAGGCTATTGAAATTTGAGACTAATATGGTAAAGGTCCACTGAAAGAGGAAGCAAGAAAATAAAGAAGCAGAAGGTAAACTTTAATTTTAACAAGCAATTCCAGAACTAAGAGGAAGCAGTACAATATGATGGACACCATATATTGAAACAAATTAAAATCAAGCACTACTAATAAGTAAATTCACCAACATTTTAATCATATATACAATTTCCCCATTTTAAACTTATATATCATAAAGATGCTCAAAAAAATTCTTCAGAATCAAGAATAATGTCTTCTATAAAGCAAAACTGTGAATACATCATGTGTATTTTGTGCTGCATTTCAAAACTTCTGAAAGTTTATATCATCCACCTACACTAACTCCAGAGAAGTATTTAACCAATATAATACAAATAAAATATGAATTACATGCTTACTAGACCTAAAGTCTTGTGCAACTAGACTTCCATATCAGACTTTTGTGTGGGTAGCAATTTAGCACTTGACAATGTCTTCACCATACAGCACTTATACAGAATTGACTCAATCCATGCTTAGCTATATACTGCAGGAACTATGAGCAACTACCTATCTTATATTAATTTGATTGGATTTATCTAATTACACTTATGTTCGAAACTAAATGCCAGTGGAAAAAGCAAATTAAAGCAATTGTGTTACTCCTGTATAGCTAAAACTTTGTTGCAAAAATTTCCATGAATTTGATATCACAAAGCAGCCCAGAAAAACATAATAAACAGTAATGAATAGACATATTAATGCTCCTAAACGATACGCACCATGAAACAACCTGAGAAATAGCTTTTCTTATTTAAAAATGCCAAGATTCAAAGCTATTACCAGTTCAAAGTTGTTTGGTAATATTCTAACCAGCATCGATGATCAAAGCAATATATCAAATTGTTATCTCAATAAATGAATGTAAAAAGACACTCTAAAGCAATGGCATGGGCAGGAAGAGATGATACTGAGATTCCCCAAATTTGCGTTTTTCCTGCTTTAAAGTGATCTTAAAAAAGAAGAAATCAAAATTGAACCCTAACCCAGAACCAAATGGACAAAGTTGAAACAGAATGCCGACCATAACTAGCTAAAAGGTAATGCTGCAGTCTTTGAAGATAAACAAAGACAATTCAGATTGAATATACTAAAAGAAAACGTCGCAATAAAATGAAAAAGGGAGGATGGGAATGGGGACAGGGAACGGAGAGACGGAACCTGGTTGGATGAAAAGTAAGGATCAGCACTCAGCAGAGGTTAGCCTGCACGAATGAAGATGATATGTCTGAGTTGGATCTTCTTCTTCGAGCACGCTTTTCTTTCTTCTTTAAAGGAAGCCAATTAGAACGAGTATATGCGTTTTCATGTCCTGTCTCCTTTCCCTTTCGCTAACTACTTTTTTTTTCCATTGTTTTCCGGCTTTGGAAAAACAAATTTAAAGTGTCATACTGATTCTCAAATTATCTGAATCGCTTTGAAAAATACTATAATTGCGCTTAAAAAATTAATTAAGAAAATTGAATATATTGATTAATATATGAAGTAATATTTTAGTACTTAATATATATCAATATACCATTATAATATATTTTTGACATTATTATTAGTAATTTGTTAATTTTAAATATATCAAAGGTAAGAGTAAAACTATATGATACACAGAAATGAAAAGACTGCATTCTCATCTCAAAAATCTAGCTTCAAGCTCGGAGTTACAAGTAATTTTAATCTCTTCTCTGGCAAACAAAGCATATAGAGCCCCTCATTCTGAAAGGGAGGAGCTGATACAATGTGAAGCAAAACTCTTAGGAGAGGCAACAGACAAAGTAAGGCAACGTGGGACAAAGTGTATTTACATATTTCATCACAAAATCGGATCATATATTGATTCTAGAAAGACCTAACTACAGAGGATGTTGCAACCAAGCCAGAGAGGAGAGCGACTAGGAGTGCACCATTGTAAGTCGTTGGTTCACCCTGCATGTAGTTGTTCCGATTATCATTATATGTCTCATTAAAGAAAGGGCCACCCACTAGAGCTCCAACAGCTACATTTGGGTTGGGATTAGGTGAGTCAAACCACTTGAATCCATCCCTGCAGCCAGTGTTAGCATTTTTTGGAATGGAAGATCCTCTGTGATGTACGTATAGAGGGTAATGACTTCCATATCCAACAAGATAACTCATCTTCAGCGGATTTGTGCCCAACACATAATCTGCCTGAAATTGTGTGAATTTGTCATGGACAGAGTAATCAATCATAGTGAAACCCTTAATTTATTTGAAATCTCAGTTTTTAAAGCTTGGAAGTTGGAAGAAAACATAATTACAAATTGCTAGCACTTCTTCAAACCGTAGTTTCATTGATTCACTTTAAGTGCATCAAGAAGCATCTTATATAAGGAGATAAACTTGAGATCATATCATATTTTCAGTTCTGAAAGGTTAAGATGTCTAAAATCAAAATATAGGAGCTGCTTGATAAAGGAATTTGAAGTTGAAGCAGTTAAAGTGTTGATAAGGATGCAAAATTATTGCATCTCATTTCCAGCAACTTGCTTACCTGTGAAATGGCAAAGTTGCGAAGATCAGCTGGCTTATACAATTTTCCACTGCAGTATAGAGTTTGAGTTTGCGATGTAAGCATGTAATCGCTGTAAAGAACAGTTAGGAATGCAGAAGCCACAGAATGTTGCAAAGAGTTCCCTTGTACCATCCATATCAGCCCACCTGCATTTAACAGATAGGTTGTGCATCATAAGGATTAAAAAAATAGAAATGCCAAGTCCAGAATACTACACCAAAAGGTATTTGTTTTAAAAGGTATTTGTTTTGAAGTCTTTTTTATCATCCTGTTTAGCATAATCAAGGACGAAAATGAATAAACTTAGAAGAAAAGTGACTGTCCTTTTCTCTATTTTCAAACTGGAATAGCCATTTTACATTGGAAAATTAGAATCTTCCTCTATGGAGATGCAACAAGGAAGAAATTTATATTACTGTCTGTTCTATTGGGGGTCGCTGTTGGTGAATCAGGTAGAAGCCCACACATAAGGCTTTCAGCAGCTTCTCTATACAACTGAAGGTCAAGATTCTCCGCATTTGGGATGTCTCTTGCACCAAAGAAATTGATCCTGGACAATAGAACCTAGTTCAAAGCCATTAAATATTAATTCATTTCATTTGTACAACTTTGCTAGTGCATCTTGTATTGAAACGCCTGAGATCTATGGTAAATTGAGAATATATCTACCAACTCTACCCCATGAAATAACTAAACCAAATTGAACACATAATAAGATAAAAAAGCAACGCATTAGTATAACCTATGTGAGATTAAAACACCAGATCATACTTTATACCTGAGTCGCAGCATGCTTATCATCCCAACTAAACCAGGATAGACTTCCAAAATTACCAAATGCTTTGTCATTCTGCTCAGTCACATAATTAAGGTATGATGGGTCTTTAGTTGCATGATAGAGCCAGCTACCTGCCCACAAAAGTTCATCCCCATATCCTGAAGAGTTGTAGTATTTCTGCACTTGAGGGATGCTGACACTGTAGAAGCCTCTATAAGTGTCAGCAAAAGTAAACAGCTGTTGAGCATGTCTTAGGAGAATCTCAGAATACGTGAGATTTATCTCCCTATAAACCAGAGATGCTGAGGCCAAGGCAGCCGCAGTTTCCGCCGCAACTTCTGTTCCTGGAAAAGATGAGTTAATTTGAGAAAGTGGCCTTTCCTCACTCATGGTTTCAGGTCTTTCCCAGCAATTGTGGTCCACTTCAGGATCTCCCACCTTCAATCACACAAAACCACACGTACAGAAAACTTAGTGTTAGTTCTTAGTTACTCACCCAAGGAAACAACAAGAAAGAAGCACTACAAATTAATTCCTCCTTCCGCAAGTTAACAGACGGGTAATGCTAGCATTGGATTTTTCTTTTAACTGTTAATTATTGTCTTCGATGACTATGTCTACCAAATGTGCCAAGAATATTTCTACTTCGGATCATACTTCGATAATTCTGAACTTAATTTCTTCATCTCTGTAAAGACCAACAGGAAAAGAAATCCCCGTGGATAAGAAATTCGAGCCCTAATTATGGATGCTAGAAAAATTAAAAGCCCAATGTTCAAACAAATGGCTCGCCTGAATGTAGAGAACATCTGCAAAAGGATGGGCATTGATAAGATAATCTGTGACCCACATAAGGGAGTCCCGGCCATGTTCTAGCTGCTTCACTGCGTCCAAGTGATCTCCGTATTCAAGAATCGCCCACGACAACACCGTAGCAGTAAAAGCCATGGGAAACCCAAATTTCATAAGATCTCCAGCATCGTACATCCCTTTCGATAAATCCAAATTTGCTTCACTCCCATCTCGTAGCCCTGAATCCCCCCTCCATGAAATCCTATTATTCTGTAGCTTACCAGCTGCAACAGCCATATATTTCAATACTTAGAAGCTACCATTGCGTAATAATGAAGAGAGAGAGAGAGAGAGAGAGAGAGAGAGAAACAGCAATAAAGAATTCTAGGCACATTACATTTTTGAATGTCAAAAAATTGCAGAGCCAGTTCAAGAGCATTGGCATAGTTTTGCACAACGTTGGTAGGGCGAGTTGGGACCTGAGCCGAATCAGAGTGACGAAACTTGTTTCGCAAAGTGAGTACACCGGCAGCCACAAGGAGAACACCGATGACGAACACCGTTAGCCACCAAAAGCAGGCAACGTGGAACCTTTTTGTATCAGCAACCTTATTAGCCTCCATTCAAATTGGTAAAACCGAGGATTGTGATTGGAAATGAACTAATTATAAGGGTAATTGCACTGGTTGAAACCCATTTTGGGTATTTGAAGGTGTTAAAAGAATTATCCGAAAATGCCGAAATGTGGAAGATAGATCCACACAAGTGTGGAGACAAAGAACAGGGAATGTTCCATTATGGTGTTGTTAAATGATAGGGATATGACATAGCTGGCCTTGCTAATTTATCTATCATTGTGAAAAACCAAGACGCTAACACAGCCTTGAGTGATTTGCTAGGGGTCGATGTTACCGAAGAAAGATTCCACTGAGAGGATCTAGACGAGGATTTGCGATTCCGGTTCTGGTTCTAGTTCTGGCAGGAGCAAATGAACTTGATTGGCGCGCATTTTTTCTTTTTTCTTTTTTGTCTTTTGTTTCACTGGAGTGTAGAAAATTATAATAAAAATAGATACGGCATGTCGTTTCTTCTGAAGCAGGTAAACTGGAGATTTTGGTTTTGCTCTAATGCTCTTTGTTCATCTTGCCGTTTTGAAAATCTCTTATTTCTTATGAACTTATAATGCCATGACAATTAAAATGATGCTATGATTCAAACGAGAGATAAGAAAATATATGTCAAAAGTTTTACAATCTTTCACCATTTGATCAGTTATAAATTTATAATTATATATTTTTTCCATTGTTTAATTTTATTTATCTTATTTTTTACCACAAATTTATTCAAAATTATTACCAATTGATAAAAATAAATAAATAAATTTTTTATTTCTTATATAAAGTCTTTTAAAAATAAAATCATTAACAAACAAAATTAAATTTTGAATAAATTATGAGATCACTTTTAATTATTTACCACATATTTTTAAAAGTTTAAGTTTATATAATAAAATTTTCATTTTTCACTTAGATATTACAAATTTAATCCCAAAATTTAAGTGTCTTGAGTAATTCCATTATTTAGATCATGTTTTTTTTTTACACAAGAAGCATATAGTTAGTTTTAGTTCTAACAGTTAGAAATTCAATTAAATCTTATCAATTAAGCTAATCATTTATTAACGATATTTTTCTCCTCAACCTCGAGGTAAGTTGACTAGGCTAAAAAAGATATTTATGGGATGGAGAGAGTAGAAAATTATGAAGCAAACGAGTTGAAATTTTATTAAGAGTATGTTTGACAAAATAAATAAATTAATTTATATTTATTTAATTAGTTTATAAATTTATTTGATTAAATTAGAGGTGTTTGGTAAACAAATTTATTTGAATAATTTATAATTTTTTATCATACGCTATTTTAAGTAACGTATAATTTTTAACTGATGATTTTTATAATTTTTTTTATCTTTATTATTTTATTCAAATTCTAACACTATTATATTCATAATATGACATTATTTTTACTATATTCGAGCAACATTTAAATTATATATTTCATGATAAAACTTTTAAATATTATTGATAGTGATACAAAAAATAAAAATTTAGAGACCTCTATTGAGATGAAAGATATTCGCAATAATATTGCTAATTTATTGTAGCACTTTAAATGATATATTTATTTTATATTTTTTAAGATTATATAATAAAATATAATTATTAACAAAAAATAATATTTTATATAAGTATATTATTTTATTTTATTTTATATTTATCAGCTAATTTAATAGTTATTTTTATCAAATACTTCTAATTCAATAAATTAATTTAACAGTTTTCAATTTTCAGTTAACAATTTTTTACTAAAAATTAATTTTTCAATTTATAGTTAATTTTTAAATTTTTAATTAATTTATTAATTATTTTTATCAAATATAACCTAAATTTTAAAACGTTCACCCAACAAACTTCTATACAAAATAAAATCTCAAACTCCCTCCATGCCTTTTTATTTTCTTTACAAAATATAGTTTATTAACAATAGGTAAATAAAACACGAACAAATCAAAAAATATAATAAAAATATTATATAAATAGACATGCATTTTAAGTTCACACATACAATAAGACAGTACACTTTTAACAATTGTAAGACCTGTATTACAATTTAAAAAGAAAAAAATGTTTAGTTTCATAATTTTTTATTTTTTGGATAAATCAAAATCTTTAGAATTTTTTTTTTTTGAACAAAAAATCTTTAAATTCAAATGAGAATGTGATCCAAATTTTTTATTTTTTAAAAGTAAGCCAGAGGCCCAGTCCATCAGGTTGTTAGCTAATCGAGGGGCCTGCTTATGTTACTGAGGGTTCGATCCCTGAGTCATCTGAAATCCCCAAAATGATTTTTTTTTTTTTTTTTGGTGTTTGAAGACCAATCTTTTAAGAGAAAAACTAATAATTTGTAAACATCAATGACAGCAGTGAATGCATGCGTTGCTCAATTCCCATTCTCCCTCCCTGTGTTATCTCAGAACAAAACCCTCTTTTCCATCCCTCCTCTCTCTCTCGCGTTCTATACACCTAGTTTAACTCTGAAATCCATACACACGCATTTGATATAGATACAAGCCAGTGAGAGAAGAGGAAGAATAAGAAGAATGGGGGAAGGGAGAGAAGGCGATTGGGAGTGCAGCGGATGTAATAACAGGAATTACGCCTTCAGATCATTCTGCAATCGTTGCAAGCAACCCCGTCTTCTCGTCGACAACAAAACCCCCGCCGATTCTAAGTGGCTTCCTCGTATTGGCGATTGGATCTGCACTGGTTAGCTCCTCCCCCCCCCCTTCTTCTCTGTTTACTCCGGTGTGTCTTTGGTTTTATGAATTATCTGGTTTTTTTTTTCATTGTGATTTTGTTTTCTAGTTCGAAGAAATATTTTGTCCTTTGCTTATGGTCCGTCTGCTTAGATATGGGACATAATAGAGTGACAGTGGGTATCCATGATTCTCGAGTGGATTTAGGTAATGAGATACAGTGTTTGTGACCTTAAGCCTTAGTTTTATTTGTTATGCTTATGGCCTGTGAATCAAGTTTTAGAGCTTGCTTGTGAGTGGCCTTCATAACAGCCAACTTAGGTCCTTTTGAAATTTTAATTATCATTCTGCTTTGTGGAGATTTATGGACTGTTGCTCTTGCTCGGGCACATAAAAATTTGTTTATATATTTTTCTTCAATATTGTTACGGAGGAAATGCGGAAATGAAATTGAATATGCCTTTAGTTATCAGGTCCCACACGACCTGAGTATGGCCTCTTTCATTTTGGCTCTTATTTGGAGCACTCGTAGGCTTGAAACTGAGGACCGTTTTGCAAAATGGATATATGCTAGTTACTAGCATGCTTCTGAGACAAGACTTTGCATGCTTGGCATGGTCCTGGTAGCTCATCTTAAGACAATTGGCAAGGATGTTTTTCGCTACATGATTACTAATATCTGACACTATGTTGTACTACCCCTGGCTATACTTATTTGAATTCTTCGTCTATTTTGTTAGTGGAACACTTATTTGCATTCTGGTACTGTAGTTTATCACCACAATGTGGTGAGAGCTAGTTTCTTGTATTTTCATTGATATTCTTGCGATATGTAATTTAGTTTTAGAACCTCAATACTCTCAAGGACAAACTGCGATGTCTGCCACCAAGCATTGAGATGTAAATCTTTCATATACACATGGCCTTTCCTATTAGTAATACAATTATGCTCAATTTTAGCATGGCCATTTGACTTATAATCTTCTGTTGTAATTGAGATACTTCATATCAAATAGGTTGAGATGTTTGTCCTTTTTGTATGTGTATTTTGTGTGGGATGGACGTGTTGGTGTGCGTAACTGCATATGCTTGGCTACCTTTCCCTATGGCTGCTTTCGGGAATGGGTTTGTATGCAATGGAACTATAGGTTGCACTAACAACAATTATGCATCAAGAGAGAAGTGCAAGAAGTGTGGACAACCAAAGGAGGTAGCAGCCATGCCGGCAATTGCAATGACAGGAGCATCTTTCCCAACTTATTCACATTATTTTTCCAGGGCTTCAGGAGTACCAGAACAAAAAATGAATATTGGATTGATTGGCAATGGTGCTACACCGCAGTCACTGCCTTTAAACTCCAATTGGCCTGTTTCAGGGACAGATAAGTATGGTGTTCAGCCATTTTCCATTTGGCCACCGGGAGGAAACTATGGTTCTGGAATTCCTTATGAAAATTCCACCAATCAGAACCTATCTGTTCCAAAAGGATGGCGCAATGGGGACTGGATGTGTAACTGTGGCTTCCATAATTATTCATCACGTTCACAGGTATTGTTTTACATTTTACTTCTAAATGATGTCAAATTATATAAGGGTGTAAGTATTTATTATTTTTCTGATCCAATTTTGAATTCATTTGCAGTGTAAAAAATGCAATGCTTTTCCGCCTGGTATGATATGACTTCTTTACTTTTCTTTATTTAATTTAGTAGGTGCAAAATGCATAAGCTGCATCTTTTACTGACAGATACTATGCACAAATGCATAGGCCTCAGCATACCCCTCCTTATGGTTGCTCTGTTGTATGCTACCTAATCCCCCTGGAGCTCTTTGCACTTATAATTAGGATATTTTTGGTTATTAAACATTTAGAATGGGTTTCTTTGTAGCAATTGATTTTAATTTCATCACTCTTTCCATTATCTTGGTGTAAAGCACTTGGGACAAAACGATTAGCTTCTGAAGAGTTGGTTTATGACTGGGATAACAAGAGATTGAATGTAGGCCATGTAAGCATATGATTTATTTATTTTTTATTCTAAACTTGTGCTGTAATTATAGTTTTTTTTTAATCAGTTCACTGACTCTTTCTTTTCTACTTTTCACACTCCTCTTACCAAATGTACAGACAAATGAGCAGCAACAAACATATACAAGTGTTGAGCAAGTGCTAGGGACCAGTGTAGATTCAAAATCTGGAGTCATCCCTTCTTATCCCAGCTTAAACTCAAGTGCAGCTCCAAGTCTGCCAATTCCCATGCCATTTCCACCACAAATAACTACACCTGCCCTCCTTGGAAAAGGGTAAATGAGTCCTCTCACCTGAGATTCCTATATATTTCAGATTATTTAGCACAAAACATGGGCAAATGAATATATAACAATAAAAAGGTTTTTGGTTTTCTTCTACATGCTGCTTTCAGGAGTCAGCAGCAATTTTCTTATTTTAATTTTCTAGAAATACAAGTTTTGAGAATGCTGAAAAGAAATTTGGTTGAACCACAAATAGAAGTGAAACGGAACTTACTCTTTAATAATGCTTCCGGGAGTTGTAATTTATATATTTTAAACTCCTTGACTTATCAGAGCAAAGCAATGGCGTAATGGAGATTGGATGTGCACAAATTGCAACAATCACAATTATGCTTCCAGACTACAGTGTAACAGGTTATTCTCTCTTTTATATGGTTTTCCTACATTATAAGAGGGAGGGAGTTGTGAATTGTAGATGATATTTTTTTTTAGAATTTTTGTTCAGAACATTATCTTACATATGAAAATTAAATTTTGCCAGTCAGTATGAAGCCATCATATAAGTTGACATTAGTGATTACGTAGATCTAATTCATTCAATATATATAAGTATTCTAAGATTGGCTTGTAGTGATTTTCTGTGTGCCTAAAGAAGTAAAATGTTTTCCAACATAATGGAACCCTAGTGTTGCAGTTGTTTCCTCAACAACACGAGGAAGCAGCTCTGTATCGCCATTGTTGCCTCCAGCATCTTGTTTGGAGGAAAAGAAATAGAGGACATACAACATTAATAGTCAGATCAATGCCATTACATTCTCATATGATTTATGTAAATGACTATGTGTTTCACTCTTTATGTTTCATTTTTAATGAAAAGAAAGCTCATGAACGTGAAATGTAAGTTCATGATTTGTTTGCAAACCTCTTGGCTTTGGGTTGGTGGGGGTTGATTATCTTCTTTGAAATATGGTTATTCATAGTTGAACTGATCAACTGAATAATGAATGCTTATCATTTGCAGGTGTAAAACTCAGAGAATGGCACCCATACAACCCGTCAATGTAATGTAATGTAATGTCGAATTGATTATTAGAATGTTGTTGCATGCACTGGTACTGCTTGAGTTTTGTTTAGGTTTTCCAGCATGTATTGTGTCAGCAAAAAAAAGTGGATTTTTACGACAGCCTCATTATATTTGCATGATTACCGTTTAGCGGCAGTGCATTTCAGTTTCTGAAAGATGTATAATAACTAGAAATATTCATTTGATATAGTGGATTTTGGGTGAGTTCCGTATAACTCGATGCTCTTGGAACTTGTTCAAATTTTTTCGTTCCTGGAATTTTTCTTTTGTTTATATTTATAATCTATTGGTGCATTAGTAATTATATTTCTTAAACTGATTTCAAGCCATGGTTTCTATGTGCGCGGATTTACTTCTTGGTGTCCTAAGTTTCAACGCCATTTGTTAGTGACCGTGAACTGGCCATCAATTGAAATGTAACCTTGCTAATATTCGTTAGTCTATCCTAAGTTTCCCCCTAGTGGGGTGATTGTTCCTCTGCTCCTGTATAATTGTACTCATAGTATTGATATATATTGTGTTGGAATTGTTAAATATAATATTATCATTGTAAGCACCACTGGAAGAGGCAAACCAAATACTTTGTGGAGGAATCCGTTACAATCGAGTTGGGTTTTATTATTTTTAAAATAAAAAATAAAAAAAGCTTGTCGTAATTAGGTCTATGGCAAAAGCAGGAAATATGTGGTCCATAATTACTATGATGCTATGAAACATTCATATTTCAAAGTATCATCTTGAAAGTGAAAACAAGGTATCTCTAAACGGTTTTTAAATTAAAAGCATTCATTATTTACAGTTTTTAGTTGGACATTCTGCCCTTGATCCAAGTACAAGAATATCTTCAACCTTGTCAATTGGGAGAAAACTTGTAAACTTAATGCCGAGGGCGGACTAGGAATAAAGAGATTCAAATAAATGAACGAAACTTTCTTCCGAGTATTTTCAATAGAAATTTTTAACTTTTATTGAAAATTGTTTATGATGGGTCATAATCTATTTTAGCATGAATTGAGGTGTTTAATTTAAACACTTTGCTATTATAAGTAACAGCGTTTAAAGAAAAATATTTTTTATTATATATTTTTATTATTTTTAATTATTATTAATTAAAATAAATTTATATTATTTTTAAACATTTTATTTATATATTTATTATTTAAAATAAAAAAAATTGCTTAAAATTAAAATGTGATGATATAATAACGTGGATTAACTTAAATAATTTTGATAAGTATCACCATTAGTGATGCTTTAACTAAAATGGTTCGTGCCATTCTCAACAATTCAGATATTTTGTGCTCAAATTCAAATACAAGTGTAGAGAATGTAAAAATAAGTTGAGGAAGGCATCCCATAGAACGTGGGTGACTTGCTGACAACAAGATTCTAACAGGATGACTGGATCCTAAGGTGTGGAAAACTAGTTTTACAAAATGACGAACCTGTACTAGAGGACATCTTGAACTATCCAATTGCAAATATGGTGACCAACTTCTGGAACTGGGATAAAATCATCCCCTTCATCCAATCGAACACGAGATTGAATATCGAAGCCTCTATTATTCCGAACAAAAAAAATTGGAAAGGAGACTATTGGATGGAAGTATAGTAGCAGTGATGAGTTCACAATGAAATATGCATATTAGGTTAGGACATCGAGTCAATAACAAAATCAAAGCCTTTAGAAAAGAATTTTTCATTGGTTGGAGCCCCAAAAGATTAAAACGCTACTTTGGCTTATTGGCCAAAACAACTTAATGACTAACGAACTAAGATTCAGTCACCACATCAATCCAATTGGACTATGCCAAATATGTGAGAAGAAACAAGAGAGCATGATGCACTATATTAGGGACTGTAACCATGCTAATAATCTATGGTTAAGATTAATTCACCTGAGGAGCTGGAATAGATCCTTGAGTGAAAACATATTGAAATGTTTAAAAAGAAATTTAACGAAAGATTGTGGAAGGGAGGACAACGACCACCTAAATTGGTAGACTCTTTAGAATTACTATATGGAACATTTCGATTCGCAGGTGTAAACTTATCTTCCAACCCGAAGAGCCTAACTTAGGGGATCTCTATCTTATCTGCTTAGCCAAAGCAAGGGAATGTCTGGAATAGATGGAGGTGAGCTCAAAGATCCAAGGGAATAATCGCGTAGTCAAATATATTGGTTGGAGTCCACCAAGGAACAATTGGATGAAATTCAATGTCGACGGATCGATGATTAAGATTAATGATGCAACCTGTGGAGGCGTCTTTAAGAAAGCTGCTGGTTGTGGACTCTGTAGTAGAACTCTATAAGAATGGTTGCACCAACAGGACTGCTAAAGTACATCAACTGCTTCCTTCGTAAGGATTGGAGAGTGAAGATAACTCACACCCCAAGGCAGCGGACTAGATGGCCCGTAAGGCACACTGTCAACTGTTGTGGAAATTGAGCTATTTTTCCACCAATAGCAAATTTAATAATGGCTAACAACGATAAATAAGAAGCAGAAAAGCAAATAAAGAGAACACCAGAATTTAACGAGGTTCGGCCAATTATGCCTACTTCCTCAGACACCACTACAAATATATTACTTTGAAACAATACAAGAAAGAGAAGAAAAACTAAGCCTTAGAAAAGTGTAGAAGGCTTGAGTTTGGTGTGAGAATAACAAAGGGGGGAGGGTTCCTTTTATAGCCTAAGGAAGCCTCCCATTTCAACCACTCTTCCAATGTGGGACTAAATGAGCCAATATTCAACAAATCTCCACCTTGGCGAATAAAGTCTCAAACAAAATTTACAACGTCTTCTCTCACAATAATACTATCTCTAGTAGTATCTTCAAATGCACCTACAATGCTATCCATCTGCAATCTTTACAATATTGATCAAGTCCATACAATGTTGAAACTTGATCGATGTTACTACCTTGGTCATCATATCTGCAGGATTTTCAGCTGTCTGGATCTTCTGAAGTAGTATTTCACCTTCTTCCAAAATCTCCCTTACAAAATGATATCGAACATCTATATGCTTCGTGCGTGCGTGATAGACTTGATTCTTTGCTAAACAAATAGCACTCTGACTGTCACAATGCACTTTGACGTGCTTCTGACCAACTCCCAAGTCTTTTAGCAATTCTTGAAGCCAAATAGCCTCCTTAACAGCCTCTGTAACAGCCATATACTCTGCCTCTGTAGTAGACAAGGCAATTGTTGACTGCAAAGTTGACTTCCAACTAACCAGTGCCTTTGCAAGTGTAAACACATAACCGGTAGTTGATCTTCGTTTGTCCAAATCACCAGCATAGTCGGAATCACAATATCCAACTACATATTGACCAATCTTTTTATCCTACTCAAATAACAACCCAACATCCACGGTGTTCCGAATGTACCGTAGAATCTATTTGACAGCTTACCAATGTCCTTTACTAGGATCATGCATATACCTGCTCACAACCCCAACTGCTTGTGAAATGTTAGGTCTCGTACACACCATAGCATACATCAAGCTACCAACAACATTTGCATAAAGAACTTTTGTCATATATTCTTGTTCAGCATCATTCTTCGGAGATAAATCAGCACTAAGTTTCATATAAGGAGCAAGCGGAGTACTCACAGGTTTTGACTTGTCATCTATGCCAAAACGTTGCAGCACCTTTGTCAGATATTGTTTCTGAGTTAGACAAAGTTGCCACAATCATCTGTCTTTATTTATCTCCATACCGAGAATCTTCTTAGCTTCCCCTAAATCTTTCATCTCAAATTCTTGCTTCAGTTGAACTTTCAGCTTGTCAATTTCTTCAGAATTCCTTGAAGCTATCAACATATCATCAACATAAAGAAGAAGATAGATAAAAGATTCATCTTGTAGCTTGCTCAAATACACACAATGATCGTATTTGCTTCTTGTGTACTTCTGCCTCAACATAAACTTGTCAAATCGCTTGTACCACTGTCTTGGAGATTGCTTCAATTCGTACAATGATTTTTCAAGTTTGCATACCATATTTTCTTTTCCAGCAACCTTGAACCCCTCCAGCTGAGTCATATAGATTTCCTCCTCCAAGTCTCCATGTAAAAATGCAGTTTTTACATCAAGTTGAATTAGTTCCAAATCCAGTTGAACTACCAAGGCCAGTAAGATTCTGATGGAGGAATGTTTCACCACTGGAGAAAAAACTCCATTGTAGTCAATTCTCTCCATCTGAGCATAGCCTTTAGCTATCAACCTCGCCTTGTAGTGAATGTTTTTCTTGTCAGAAAATCCTTCTTTCTTTGCATATATCCACTTGCATCTAATAGCTTTCTTTCCCTTCGGCAGACTTGCTAGCTTCCATGTTTGATTCTTATGAAGAGACTGCATTTCTTCATTAATAGCATTCCTCCACTCCTCATCTTCGGAACTTTGAATTGCTTCTTGATAAGTGGTAGGAATTTCATCATTCACTATTATAGATGCATGAGCCACCATATCACTAAATCGAGCAAGTTTGTGTCTTACCCGTTGTGGCTTCCTTAATGCAATTGGTTCTTCTTGCTGGTGAGATTCTTGAGTTTGAACATCTTCTTCATTTGACTCCTCTTTTGCCATAAGAGTTTCTCCATCTTTGTACATAACTGGGTCGATTCTTCTTTCAAATTCCACCTGCTGCGGAGCACTATTGATCTGTTAAATGTCATCCTTCTTCAACATGGCAGATTCATCAAAGGTGACATCTTTGCTAAGGATTATCTTCTTTTTTTCAAGACACCAGAGGCGGTATCCTTTAACACCAGTAGTGATCCCCATAAAGAGCGCCTTCTTGGCTCTCGGATCCAACTTCGATTCCTTCACATGATAATATGCAGCGGAATCAAATACATGTAAGGAATCATAACCAGTAACAGGTTTTTCAGACCAAACCTCCAAAGAAGTTTTACCACCAATTGCAGTTGATGGTAAACGATTAACAAGATGGCTTGCATATCTCCCAGCCTCAGTCCAAAATTGTCTGCCCAACCCAGCATTGGACAACATACATCGAACTTTCTCCAGCAATGTCCGGTTCATGCGTTCAGCCACCCCGTTCTGTTGTGGTGTATGTCTAACTGTGAAATGTCTCACAATACCTTCATCTTGACAAATTTTATCAAATGGATCACTTCGATATTCACCTTCATTGTCTGTTCTAAGCCGTTTAATCTTTTTGCCAGTCTGAGTTTCAATCATCTTTTTCCATTTAAGGAAACAATCTAACACTTCATCCTTTGACTTCATAGTATACACCCACACTCTTCGAGAGAAGTCATCAACAAAGGTAACATTCCTCCCAAAGAAGCTGTCTTGGAAGGACCCCATACATCAGAGTGAACATAATCCAGAATACCTTTAGTATCATGGATTGCAGTGCCAAATTTCAACATTTTCTGCTTTCCCATTACGCAATGCTCGCAGAAGTCTAGCTTACAGGTTTTCACATCTTTCAATAATCCTTGCTTTGCCAGAATTTGCAAGGATTTTTCACTTGCATGCCCCAATCGCATGTGCCATAACTTAGTTGCATCTGACCCTTCATCATCAAGAGTTGCAACTACAGTTGTCCCAACAATTGTATTACCATCATAGTAATACAAATTATTCTTTCGGGTGCCTTTCAACATCACCAGAGCTCCAGAAACTATCTTCAAAACTCTATCTCGCATTGTCACCGTCAATCCTTTGGATTCTAGGACTCCCAAAGAGATGAGATTTTTCTTCATGTCAGGTACATACCTGACCTCTGTCAAAACTCTAGTTGATCCATCATGGTTCTTTAAGTAGACTGAACCAATTCCAGTTGTTTCACAAAATGTGTCGTTGCCCATGTAGACAACTCCACCGTCTATTTCTTTGAACTCAAAGAACCACTCCCGGATATGACAAATATGTTGGTTGCATGCTGAGTCAAACAATCACTTGTCAGATCGCCTTGTGGAGGTTGTAGCAACCAGTGAAAGATCTGAATCTTCATCACTGTATTCAACAGCACATGCTTCTGCAATAGCTTTGCCTTTGTCAACTTTGCCCTTATTTTTCAATTTCGGGCAATCTTTCTTCCAGTGCCCCTTCTCTCTACAAAAGGCACATTCATCTTTACTTGGTCTGCCTCTCGACTGAGATTTTTCTCTTCTTCCTTTCTTTTGGCTTTGTGGTCTGCCTCTAGCTACCAGTGCTTCTGCAACCACCTCTGCATGCTTGCTTTCCTCCCTGTCTTTTTTCCTCAATTCATGACTATATAGAGTACTACATATTTCACTGAAGGAAACTTTCTCTTTCCCATGAAGTAACATAGCTTCTATAAATTTATATTCTTCTGGAAGTGAAAACAGCAACATCAATGCCAGATCTTCATCTTTGAAAGTTTTATCAAGGTTCCTCAAATCAGCTACTGCCTTGTTAAAAGCAGTAATATGATCGTTCATGGTGGTACCCGGTTGATAACTAAACCGGAACAACTTCTTCTTCATAAAGAGCTTATTGTGACCGCTCTTCTTCAGGAATTTCTCCTCCAATGCCTTCCACAGCTTACTTGCAGAAGTTTCCTTTGAGAAAGAATATTTTTGCTCTCTGGAAAGGCATGATCGAATAGTACCACACGCCAACCGATTGATGGTCTTCCATTTTTTTTCTTCAATTTCATCTGGTTTCTCCTCTTCAATAGCAATGTCTAGACCTTGCTGGAAAAATGCGTCTAGAACTTCACCTTGCCACATTCCAAAATGACCCGTACCGTCAAAGATCTCCACCGCAAATCTTGCATTTGGCACAGCAAATCTCGTCAAAATTGACGACGAAGAAGCTGTCGAAGTTGATGTAGTGGAAACTGTGACTTTCTGAGTCTGCTCCTTATCATCAGCCATTTTTTGCTCAAAAGTGAAAAATTATCAGTAATACTTTAGTCAGAAAAAAATGCACCAGAAAAATTTCCAGAAAAAACTGGAGGAGTCACACGGTCTCACTTAAAAACTAATTTTCTTAGACAGAACTTTCTTAGACATGCACTTAATTAGACAATATATTACTAGCAATTTTAACACCAATTTACAAAAAAAATCTCAAGAAATTTTTTCTGATGTGAAAAATCAGTTAAAACCGCAACCACAGAGCATACTAAAATTTTCAAGAGAAATCGCAACCAACAGCTCTGATACCAATTGTTGTGGAAATTGAACTATTTTTCCACCAATAGCAAATTTAATAATGGCTAACAACGATAAATAAGAAGCAGAAAAGTAAATAAAGAGAACACCAAAATTTAATGAGGTTCGGCCAATTATGCCTACTTCCTCAGACACTACTACAAATATATTAATTTAAAACAATATAAGAGAGAGAAGAAAAATTAAGCCTTAAAAGAGTGTAGAATGCTTGAGTTTGGTGTGAGAATAACAAAGGGGGAAAGATTCTTTTTACAGCCTAAGTAAACCTCCCATTTCAACCACTCTTGCAATGTAGGACTAAATGAGCCAATATTCAACATCAACAACCTGGCTTGCAGATCTTTGATGCTCCCCAAATTGCTTAAGCTCTCTGCTTTTGGATGAGCTGAAGGGTAGAGCTACCCCCAGCCTGTCTTTTGTAGTCCTTTGCACTCTTTTTGTGGTACCAAAAAAAAGAATATCTTTGCCCTCTTCTGCGTCCTGAGAGTAGGAAAATATGAGGGCCCATATCTCCATCAAAAGAAGAATCCATTGAATTCCCAAATCAGAATTCGCATCATTCAACATTCATTCCAGAACCTCTATACTTTCTCTCTCTCTCTCTCTCTCAGCGTGTAAATGGTACCCTCATTTTCGAAGCTCTCTTTGTCCCTTCCCTTTTTATGAACTCTCCGTCAACTTCAGTCCATCTGTTACAGATATTTCTATGATTTTCTCTCTTAATCATTCCATGTGCTTCTTCTATCTCTTGTTATAACTCATCCTCGTTCCCTCTCTCTCTCTATGGCAAATGGGTCTTTCTGTGCATGGGAAGCCCCACAACCGACCAGATAAGAATATTGAAGGACCTTTCGAGCAGATTCAGTGGATCTCTTAGGCTGAGGCAGTACGGCAAGATTGAAGGCAAACCATACCCACAAAGCTCGAGAAAGGCAAAACAAAAGATTCAAACCAACTATTCTAACATAACATCTACCGGTATACTATAACCTCTCTCTATAAAGTTATTGATACTATTACTAACTTCTCGTTTTGCTAATTGAAAGGATTGTCCTGAGAAAAAGGTAACAATTAAGGAACTTTATATCCCAAAAAGAGCACAAAGTAAGAACAATGTAAAAAGACACTCCTATTACTATTGGTTAAATGCAACAACCACTCAACTCCAAACTTGATTGTAATATTCAGCATGGAATGGAAGCTCCCGAACCATTCTAGATTGTGTTTCTTTTACATGACCAAAATTCAAAAATAATTTTCAAAGCTAATGGTATACATGAGTGATCTGGTTCTTCTCAATATGCAAAGTGATGTGTGGGTGAGAGAGAGTAGGATATATGTGAGTTTCAAATTTTAAAGGAGAAATAGAAAGCTATTGTTACTGTTAAGACTAGACTCTGCAACTAAGACAGCAAAATATTTTAAAGTTCGAACCAACTTGGTAAATACCGCATAATTACTCGGCTGTGTTCATGAAGCCATATTCGCCCCCTCACCATCACCAACACTTGAAAAAACAAAAGCAGGGTGAGATTTACTGAAGCTGTTTTCCTTGTCAAGTTAAAACTTAAAATGAAAGCCGACATGCAAAAGTTAAAGGACAAACTTAGCAAGAAACAAAATATATTAAGAATAATCATTTTTTTATTAATATTTTATAATCAATAATAAATAAATATTTAATTACAGTACCCAAATTGAAGCAAGCAAGATAAAGCCACAATTGAGAAAGAATTAATTAATAGTTTCATCTTCTAATCAAATATATTATTATTATTATAATTTGCTATAATTTGACAATTTAAAAATTCTCACACGTTATTTGAAAAGTAACTATAATTTCTTTTATTATGTGAAATTGTGTGAGACAATACACGTATTAATAATTAAGATTTAAATTCTTCACGTCATATTATTTTGTTTTCTTTTTTTTTTAAATTTACTCAATTCGTAAAATAAAAAATATCATCGTCTCTATCTCGAATTAACAATTTAAAAAAAGATTTCGAAAGTCTTAGATCCACGAGCAAAGCACTCTTGCCCCTAACAACTAAATATGTGTGGTGTAGACACAACTAGATCCATGTTGTGGTTTTCTAGTTAGTCTTAATAGTCTTGTTTTCAAAATCTCATAGTTATAGATCCAACCTATATTATCAATAACATGAATCTTCTTTTTATGAAATATAACATCAAAATAAATATATTCTTTTGAATTGGATTTTGAAAAATTTGTCCATGTCATATCACTACATCTACAATAAAATAATTCAAAATTACTGTTAGTTATAGTCATAAAATTTTGGTCATCGTCCCGTGGAGAAGACGATAGGACAATCCTTGTAACATATGCATTTTGTATTGCCATTTTGTTTATATCTAATTGATAGTTCACTATCTTTAAAAAAAGTTGGAAGATCAATTTAAACCCTTTAAATAGCTCCAACACTCACACTATTCCATCCAACCCAATCATGATCAACCATCCATAACAAAATCTACGCATTACAATATTCTTTATGTCTGACAATGGTAAGCAGTGAGTCACTCCCCTCTCCCCATAATGATAAAATAGACGAAGAGTATCATTTTCATTATTAAAAGGCAACATAAGCAATGGAAGATTGATGTCTTTAGGAAATTTTGAGAGCTCTTGACTACCGAATTTTACACAGACCCAAACCTAAGGCAATCACCATAAGAATCAATACGTTGAACAATTTCATCCAGTAAATCAGAAATAATCTCCGCCCATTTATCAAGTTGAAGCACAATCTCCATCTCCATATCAAAACACTCACTAATTTAAATAAATGAAGTGCTGATGTATAGACATATATATATTAAAAATTCAAACCAAGTTTTATTTGGTTAAAAAATCCTTTTTTTAACGGGATTTCTTCTACTTAATTAGTTAAGAGTTTCTTGCTGAACAAAACACTCATTTTTTATAATATTTTATTCATATCAAGTTTTATTTGGTTGAAGAATCCTTCTTCTTCTTAATTAAAATTAAGAGTTTCCCGATAAACAATGTACTCATTTTTTTTCTATTTTATTCCGATACCAATATAAATTGGCATTGTCATTTTTTTTATTTGTAGAATATTTATAGTTTTACTGAAAAAAAGGTTGCACCGAAATGAAAGGGATTTCTCTATTTCATTTTTTATTTTTAAAAATATTTGCCTAAGGACATATATTTTTGGTAGTGAGAGTCCTATTTTATTTTAACTCTCAAAATTTATAATGGGCTAGCACCATAAATTTTTTACAGTTCTTTTCAACTTAATTTTTGTGACGTGCTGTAAATCCTTGTATAAAGTGGATCACACTTGCTTAGCTTGAAGTCTGGTCTCGGACAAAAGGGGCAGTTACAGAAAAAGGACTTAACACCCTCTCCTCCACATATTAGGTACACAACACAAAATAGAGAACAGAATAAATTATTACTCCATCGTCTGATGTCCTTAGATTGACAAGGAAAGATTTGTAGGTAGCAATGCCGAATTAATGAGAACGTCCCCGAACCAGACCGTTCTCTGCATCATCCTCTCCAGAGCACAATGTGTCCAGGCATGAGAGGAAAGAAACCCCATTCGTCTACGAACCCTAGTTTTCTGGTGAAGCCCCCTCCAATTTGACCGTAGAACTTAACTGCAGGAAATCTGTGCCCATGAACCATCATTTAAAGCCACAATCAGCATGACATGTATAGCAACAACTCTTGCGCCAGTTACGGTTAGCAGGGGAAATTGCAAGTCAAGTGATTGAATCCGTAGTTGCATGAATATGTCCCTCTGCTCGGACTTCTAAAGATTCATTAGTAGCATGACTGCACTCTACCCATTTTCCGGGACAATTGATTGTCATGGGCTTTTTACAAGCTTTAAAAAACTTTCAATGTTCGAAAGGCAGATGCCAAAATGATGAATAACAGAGGCACAAATGAGATGCAGCACCCCAGGCTGAAATACTACATGGTTGATCACACAATTCAAGTTATATTCCAAAACCAAGGTAATTATATGTTGCTAGCCTAGTCATGATATTGGGGATTCTAATAGAAATAAGATCAACAATGTCACGCAAGTTCCATGATATTGCCTTTGTACCATGGTCGTCGTATCTATAACACTAATCTCCAGTATCCAACTGGGTTAGCACCATAAAAAATTTTCCTGCAAAACCATGGACTGTGACATGTTTACATTTTGATTTAATGACTGAATAAAACAGCAAATAGTGCTTTTGATGACCTTATAAAGGGGCAAAAGTGGTTTTTCCTTGGCATAACCAACCGATCATAATAATATGAACATCTACAAACTCAGAGAGTTACATTTACATATCTCAACAGCATGTACAATTAAAATGGGGGCTCCTGAAGGATCCGTGGCCCTTTGGAGAAGAACATTTGCAGTTAAAACTGATAACATCTTTTGCTGTCATAATAGATATTCTTTCAACAGGTTGACTGTCAAAACTAGCCATTTAGAACATTGATTCTACTTCCTTCCGACATAAGCTCCCAACTTAGACAAATCTGGAATCCAAAATGACAGATCTGAAGATCCAGTTGCAAACATAAGACTTCCAGGAGCCCATTTTATAACCGGAGGTCCAGTATCAGAAGTCGCACTCATCCAACTTGCAACCTACACAGGTTAATGTAAGCATTAACATTGGAAATGCACAAAGCTATCCACATTCAAACTCCACAAAGGGGAAATTGTGAAATTTCACAGGCTTTGCAACATTTTACTTCACCTTCTATCTTACTTCTGGCAATTAAACAGATTTAGAAGGAGAAAAAGATAGACAAAGTAAAACAACTTTCAAAAAGTTCAATAATACTGCCAATCGGCTTCTATCCCCATCAAATGTGATGCCCCAATCTATACTGTAGAACAGCACACAAGAAGGGGGCAAACACAATCAATTATGGGCCGTAAGTGAACCTAATTTTGGAAAAGAAATAGAAGAACATATTTGAAAGTTGTATTCTATCTAAATATTTCCCAGGATTAACTTCAGTTAATATTAATTACACAATTTCACTTAGGACATAATCCAAGTAAGTGCAAATGAAAGGACAGGATATGCTTGGAAAGTTCTTGACCAAAAAAAGGAAACTTAAATCACAGTGGTCCAATTTAAGCAAAACATCCTGAATGAAGACTATATCAACATTTATCACGATACACAAGAATCTGATAAATAAAATATGTAAAAAAAGAAGAAATCAATTATGAAATGCAGAAAAATGTAGCTTATCATACTTCTTTCCCACTTCGAACACTCCATGCATAGACACTGCCATCCCCTGAACCTGTCAAAAGTTTTTAAGCCTCACAATGTAAATATTGCATAACAGACTTAATCAGCCACCAACAAGAAGTAAGCATGCTTCGTAAGAAAATAAATATATTGATAAAAGAAACAAGAAATGGCATGAAGCAAGACACTATAATACTAATAAAAATATATTCTAAGGCTTTCTATTAAAACCAAGAAATGAGCAACAAAAACTCAATTAAAGATACCAAAACTATTTTTGGCAAAACCATGAGTTAATAAATCAATAACAGCAGAAAATTTCAGGGTGATTCAAAAGAGCTTTACCTGATATTACAAACATTCCCTCAGGGCTGAAGGAAGCTTCTAATGTGGAATTGCATGAGACTGGAGCAACATTATATGTTGATAACTATGTACACCAATGATAAGAAAGAATAGTCACATAGAAAGCCTTTCAAAGTTAATTTAAATCAACTGAAAAAATTGACGGTGGAATAATTTCAAGTAGGAAGGATACAAACAAGTGTGCCTCGAAATGAATCAAGTACGTGAATATGTCCGTCGGCAGTTGTTAAAAGCATTAGTCTTCCATCATTACTGAATTTTACAACATTTGCATCAGAAATATCTGCCCCAACAGAAAATATTTCAAAGGGACCCTGACAGCGTGAAGTTCACCACATTAGGATATGTTCCTTCTCAAAATGACAATCCAGGTGATAGATAAATCTCATACATATTCTAACATGCCATTTGCTAACCTTTTCATACTTGCGAGCATCAAACATTCTCATGAATCCCCCAAAGGCAATTGCAAATACTAGCCCTTGATCATCATATGATATAGCAGGCCTTCCTTGTACACGTAAAAGTCCCTGTGTTGTTTTTAAAGTAAGTAAGAATCCCTAACAACTTACATGATGCATAAGGTACAAAATGATGATGAAAATAAACAAGCCTTTATATGCAGATCCCTCTACCTGGCACTTCTCAGCCCTTTGGTCCCACAGCAAAACAGTTCGATCTAGAGAACCAGATATAAAACAGTCTTTGCGAGAGCACAAGCTAAGGGAGACAACTCTAGGAAAAGAGAAAAAAAGTATTCTGTTATATTACAAAATGGATTGTGCACTAGCTCTACAGCAGAAAATTTGAGATTGGAACATGTACATGGTGGTGCTAGAAACCAAACCTGTCATGGTGACCTTTGAAATATCTCAAGTACTTGTTATCATGCAATGATAGAAGCCGCAAAGATTCTGGATTAATTGAAAATATAAATAGGGGGGTGTAGGAATACCATTCAAGGCAAGTACCAGTAGGCGGGGACAGACTTACCATCCCAACCATTTTTTGATGAATAGATGACTGTTGTGGGATGAGATGTAAAGCAAACCAGATCAACCCCATACTTCTTGCTATTAATTGTCTTCAAACATCTGGTAACAATAAAGGCATCTCAAAAATAAGCATTAACGTAATCATACGAAAAAATTTTTAAAGAAGAAAACTTCACAACTATTCACTTATCAATCTTAAACATCTACAAAAGAAATTACACGTCCTCTGTAGAAACATTTTCTAGGGATAACACAATAGCTGAGAATGTCATTATTTCCTTTATTATGCCAACTTAATCAACATGCCTACCCAACCGTTTAGTTGCAGATGATGGCAACGTTTGCATCGTTGTGTATCTCAACAGTTTACATGTTTAAAGGCAATAAATAGGGGCTTACGGCTTACGTTCCACTGGTGACATCATAAAGGCGAATGGATTCGTCGTCACTAGCAGTCACTAGATGACTCGATGCCCGGTGAAAATCCATCGAACTAATTCTACCATTCTGTTGAAAGAGAAAAGCATGGCAAGGGGCGATAAGATGTTGAGATTGATAGGCCATTCTCAAATTGTCGAACTTAAAAACTTTGTACAAGGATGCTCTATTAATAGGCATAGAATTTGCTAACTCTACAAAACATAAAACAAATCAGGTGATTCACACCGGAGTCTGGAGTTAACACCAACTGAAAATGTTTTCCTTTAACCAAAACTGAATTTCGCTTTCGAAATTCCGGTGTTGCCTCCAACAGTTGTGAACAAACACAATCCTAACATCAATTTGGTGAAATTCTAAGGAGAAACGTAATGATAAAAGTACTCACATAGTCTTTAAAAGCCATTCCTACTTCCATACTCTGAAGAATTTCTTCACTCAGTTCCAAAGACACTTTTTCTTCTTTCTCGGGTTGTATCCCTGCAAACGCTTAAAAATAAGAAAGCCGAGCAAAATACCCAACAGGACAAAGCTATAAGCTAACACCTAACACCAACGAATCTAAGAAGAAATTTTCAAGTACCTCCCATTGTAGCATAAATTCTGTCTGGAATCCGAAAACGTTGAGGAAAATTTCTCTGCAGTAACAGTTTGTCCAACCTCAATCGCAAGAAACCTTGATCGGACTATCGAAGTCTCCGACTGCGGAAAATATCAGCTCGACGTACTGGCGGATGTTTAGGCTACCCGGCCGGCGGGCTTTCCTGACTAGACTTTTATAAGTCCACTAAAGGAACTCTACGGTTGGCCCATCAAAGGCAGCGTCAATGGGCCAGGAAACTAAACCCATCTAGCATTCAGACGCATATTCAAAGAGGGGAGTTCTATTATCCTGGCCGTCCAAAAACAAACAAAGTTCTATTATCCTGGGGAAAAAAAAAACAAAGGGGAGTTCGAAACATTTAAAGTTTTGGTAAAAGGAAAAATTAAGTAGGTTCATAATTGGTTAAAAATAGATTGTCAGGTCATATAAATTTCAATTGATTTTATAATATTATTTAAATTGTAATTGTTAATTGAAAAGGCATAAATAAATTATTCTTTCAAGGAATAAATATCATATAAATTTATATATTTTTATTTAAAAAATAGATTTATCCTCAGTTCCAGTGAGCAACTTGTGAAAATGTCGAAAAGCACCGGACATTAATGGCAGAGAAAGGGGGGAAAATCTATACATTATTATAAATATCATAAAAAACATAAAATCCTGAACTCTAAGTCTCCATCTCACATTCGATCATATCAGTGGATGGATTCACTAATTATTAGTAAAGAATCCATTTCAACATATATAGGATTTAGTTTAGCCAACCAAAAGAAAGGAACACAACGTAATTGGAACCCATTACATTTACATCACTAGCCAAGTAGCTATGTGCTACAACACACAGGCATGACGACCTCAGCCGTGGACTCGACGGAGCTACTCGTAGTAGAGTGACGGTTTTCGTCGGCGGCCGCCTTTTTCTTAATGAACTCGATGCAATCTGCAACAGCTTCGCTGTGGTGAGGGTCATTTGGGTAATAACGACGTTGTCGTCCTTTGCCGGAGCCGCCCTGGTTGGTGGCCTTTGAAAGAGCAGACAGCATCATTAAGCGGAGCACAGCCTCCCGAAAACGCTCTAACAAGGTCATTGGCGATGGACTTTTGTTCTTAGCGCAGGAGTTGCTTTTGAGCCTTGGTATGCATTGACCCTTCGGCATTTTAATTTTCTGGGACTTCCTCTCTCCAGCTTCTTCTTTGTTTCTGTTCTGTGCATCGCCGGGGAAGTCCTGTATTTATAGCAGAATCTATTTGTGCGGGACATTAATGATTCATAAATATATGTTGGTTTAGTTGGACGAAGGAAATGCCAGGGCGAGAGCATGGCTGGCTCCACCATGTGGCTCTATATGGGACAATGGCTCAGCCAATATTTGGACATCACTTAATTAAGGGTTCTATATATATATATATATATATATATATATATATTAAGAATTTCTTTCTAGTTGGAATATATTTTAAGCATCATTTTGTCTTATAATATTATCTGAGGTATTGAATATTGACCCATAAAATAAAGGTTCAAAGTATTTGCCTTACCCACCAGTGACTATTTGCAATAGAATCTAAAATATAAGACATGGAATCTATCTAGCTAGACCTTATATATATAGCTGTCATCCCAACTCAGAAGGTTGACCAAGCGGTGGAGCCCAAACTTACAGGTTTCTTGGCCTTAATTTTTTTGCAGATTTGTCTAGCAAAGTAGGATTAAGGGAAACATCTCTCTGGCACCTGTATCTGGCCTAATTAGAATTTAACAAGGTTAGCTGAACGCCTGAACATAATAAGTAGTTAATAACATCGTACAACGCACAACTAAAAATTGGGTATTGACTACTGACTACTATTGAACCAAAGGCCAACGGATTAGTTAAAGTAGAGAAAAGGAGGCATGCATGCAAGCACATGTTGGTCTCGTATGGATTTGTCTTTGAGTGGGAAGGCCTCACATGGCTACATGTGCAGGGTTACACTGTAAATTTAATGCACACACCAACCCCTTTTTGCTATCAAATCCATCTATTATTCTGTTTTTTCTCCATGTGAGGAAGTGGAACCATACCCAATCACCTGCTCCACACACATGCATGGTCACGTCACACACAACCAATGAGAAGCACACGCACACGCACACTTAATCACAGAAAGAGCCCGAGAAGGTTTCTGCAGTGTATTTCACCACCATGCTTGCGACAGGATCCGGTGGCCCTTTTTTTGTCTCTCGTATGCTTGCACCTACTCGGAATTCAGCGTCAGTACGTATGCTCGTGTCCGTGCTAATTAACCTGTAACTTGTAAATTGTCTCACCCACTGTAGCTTTCGATCTATCACTCTCTTCATTGATTTCAATAGCAGTGGTCCCATCTAATTCTACAGCCGAAGTAGCTTTTAATATAATATGTCAAAATGATACAGTTTTAAGAGTCAATGTGGCAAATTTTAAAACGATCTCCTATGAGATTTTTTTTTTTCCTTCAAGTGCCGTTAAGTCTGTGAAAACTTTTATTTTATATTTTAATAAATTTGATTTTCAAAAATAAAATTATCAAAAAAATTTATTTTTATATTTAGTTGATGGTGGCTATCTCATACAAAAAGCAAAACCAGAGAAGAGAACAATAGATGCTATGACTATCTCATAAAAAAGACAAAAATAGATGAGAGACTGAAGTTGAAGTTGTGGAAAGTACTTTTGTATTGTGACATCTTTAAACTTTTCTATTTTTTGTGGAAAATTTTTATTTTCATCTTTTTTTGTGAAAATAAAAATGAGAGATTCTCTTCACAAATTTTATTTTCAAAAATAAGTAAAAGATTCTTAAGAATAAAATCTTACAATTTGCAACAAATGTAAAAAAAAAAAAAAAAAATTCACTCAACTTTCTTGAATATCTTAAAAACATAACCCATACCAAACATCACCTTAATGCTACAATAAGACATCCTTTTTGAATTACTGGAGACTCTTAAAAACAAAATAAATCTCATTATTCATATGTAAACACACTAAAAAATTATAATATTATTTTGTGATTTTATAAAAATTAGACCACTATCACAACAATAAACATTAAAAAAACCACGCTTGCACTAGTATCAGTGATTTTTTTTTTCTGGACAGGTGTCTATACCATTGTTAGAACAAAAAAGGGTGGAGCAAAATTCTCGTGGTTGTGATCTTTTTTTTTTTTAGTCTATTTGGTTGCGGCCTTGTCTCGGTACATTTTGGGCAACTCTTGGCCTTGGGCTCTTTCTTAAAAGCCCAAAATTATAAAAGCTGACCAAAATTTCATGCGGTATGCCTGCTTCGGCTTAAAAAATAAAATCACGTGGTGTGCTAAATTATAGTGCCGAAACAAAAACTTATTGTATTCGCTCTCAATAAATTGTCAAAAAAGTTTACAAGTTGCTAGTTGCTACCGACCACTAAGCCAGACTAAGTGCATGTTTGGTTTGGCGGTGGATCGAAGAAAAAGTCCATTTTCTGCTAGTGTAACCATGATTTTTACAGAAGTAACATTTTGTAGCTTCTGCAAAAATCACGTTTGGGCAAAATCACGTTGTCCAAACACAAAATCAAACACACCCTAACTCGATAAGCAAACGTGAATTTCAGGTTTACAAATTGAGGGTGGAAAATCTTTTTCCTCTTTTTTCAATATGAACATGAGAAAATGGCCATAAAGTAAACTGAAAACAGGAATTAAGGGTAATTATTATTCAGAAGACGAGGGCTTCCAAAGACACAATTCTTTCTGAGCTAATTAACAGCCAACGAAGTCTCCACGAAGCATGGAAATTATATTGAACATGCTAACCAACTAAACTCCTCGCTCCTTAGGGTCTTGGTGAGTCAACTTCATGTCCTCCCTTCTTTTTAGCGAAAAGCCATCCGATCAGAGGCATTATTGGTTTCCTTTTAGCCTTCTTTACCGAAGAATCTCTCTCTAGCAGTTCATCCCTGTCGGTAATAACTCGAGCAAGTGCATGAGGGCTAGCAAATTTCACATATCTTTTCTTCTGAAACTCCTCTGCAGCTTCATCCCTGATTGGTGTTTTCATCTCCACCTTGGTTGCATTTTCAATGAACTTGAGGTCTTCCATCTCTGGCTCATCCCGATTTTGTAGCAACATTAATTCTCTGACCTTCGTTTCTCGTAGCTCTCTCTTTGTCTGTTCGAGCTCTTCTTTAAGTGACTGAATGCTACGAGCCATCTCGTTGGCTTCTTCTCTGGCTTTCTGAAGACTTTGTTTTGTCTCTTCTAGCTCAGCTGTCAATGCTCCAATTCTGGATTGGGCACTCCCAGTTTCACTCGCTTCAGCTCGCAACTGAGTTATCTAAGATTAATCCAGTAATATAATCGCAACCCAATTAGTAAGCTGAAATTAGTCTACTACCCAATACCCAAGAGAAATTAGAAAGAACCTGTTTGAGCTTGGCGGCGTAAATTTCCCCGGCTAATACTTTTTCTCCAAATAACGTAACAGCTTGTTTAACGGACTTGAATGGTGCGCTAGTGTCAATCTCTGCGCGTCCCATGGTCACCACTTCTCTTCTGTCCATGTAGCTAGTTCCTCTGGGCGGCTATGAGAAAGTGATCGTTTGAAGTGAGTGTCTGATGGACAAGGCAGCACAAAAGACCTGCGTTAAATACAAGTTGCAGAAGGAGGTGACTCCATCGTACCAAGGTCGTTAGTAATGGGGGTTGATTTGGGCTAACTTAGAAGAAAGTTAGTAGAAATTAGAATGATAGAACTTTCTTTTCTTCGCGTCCACTTCACTGGTATTTTGTTATTTGATGTTGACAAGGGTAGTTGGACCATCTTGATTCAGTTAGTTCTATCTATTTTCGAAGACGCCCATTTAGGACTTGTCCTTCTTTAACTAGACTAGATATATTCGTATTCTAGTAGTCTATCATTTGTCCGGTGGATCCCATGTTTAGGGGAAGCAGATCAAAAGGAGAAATTGGGGATGGAGAGACTATAATAATATTTTATTGTCTTCTTTAGCATGTGATTCGGATTAGACCACAAAACATGATAGTTAAAAAAAGAAATATTGTGGTAGTCGGTAGACAAATCAAGACAAAGGACCCTTAAGTTTGAGTTCCCTTGTTCTTGTTATCCGACAGGTAAATTACAAGAATAAAGAGTCCATGCCAGATGGATCCATTTCTTTGGGGCTGATTATAGTTGGCCCACATGAAGAAAAGTCTCCCTTTTATCGATCAAACTATATACAGCCCAACAAAATAGCACAAGTAATGTCCTTAATATTTAGAGGGGTATTCCATGTCCAAAAAATAAAAAAATTGGGAGGTGTGTTCATGTCCAAAAAAAAAAAAAAATAGAAAGTGTATTATTATTTTACCATGTGTCTTTTTTTTTATTGTATCAATTGTAGTTTTGATTTTTAAAATACAGTAGTTGATACATAAAAATTTAAAAAATATATTATTTTTTTATTTTTTAATTATAGTACTCATTTTTTATTTTTTAAAATTGTAAAATTTATTTATTGATTTCAATGTCTAATGTATTCTTCATTTTATATAAATGTAATTTTTTTACTTGTGAAAAAAACATTGCATAATATTTAATCTATGTTGAAAGTTAAAGGAGTGAGACAAAAACAGATTAAGACAAATAATGTATGCTTATTTTGTGTGACACTAAAGATAAAATAATAAAATTGAAGTGCCTTTTGTTTATTTGTCCAACCTTTTATTTGCTGTTGCTGATTGTAATGTCAATGTGATACTACTTATAACTTGACTAACAATTTAATTTATGAACAAATTGTTTAATAATGCAAGTATATGAATCTTTACTTTAGTTTTAATTGATTTTTCCTCATACTCGAATAATTAATAATTTGTATAAAATATAAGTACTTATTTATTTCCATTTCCATATTATTAGTATGTTGTACCTTTCAAGCCTTCAGAAAATTAGAATTTAATTTATCTTTTATTTGTTCACCATTCTATTATCCTTATATAAATTAATTTGTATCTTAATTTAAAATGGTAGAAAATATGATGATTAATAAACCAATTAAAACTAGATAATTAACCGTTATAATTTTAAGAATATACAATTACAATTAAAAAATTTGCATAATATTTGAAGTCTATCTAAATCTTTTAATAATAAGTAAGTAAAAAATTGTTTTAAATAATTTTACACCAAATAGTTAAATAATTTATTATTTTAGTTTTTTTTGTATAGAATATAATAATTAAATTGTGATTATTTTAAAATTTTAAATTACATGTTGAGTAGGTTTTGGATTTTCAATACCCGAATTTAGTAAAATAATACTAAATATATACAATATTCAAAATTTAAAAGATTATACACTTTGAATGTAATTTAATTTTTTAAAAATAATTAAAATTAAATTAGTATAAAAATATCTGATGCTAATATGAGTATAGATATAATTTATGACTAAAGAGACTAAAAGTAATTAAACACATATAAATATAAAAGATATTTATATATTTATATTATACTTTAAATGTTGTCGCATATTTGTTAAAATAAAACCGTGACAAATTTTTAATTTTTAATTTTTAATTTATGTAAAATTTGATTACCGAACAAATTCTTTTCCGGATACTTTTACATAACGCACTAGCCCCCTTTAACTAAATTGATTCTCCAGCCAGAGCCGAGTCATTTAGGCAGTGGCACGAGAAAGAGGAGGGAAACTACAGTTGCTCAAAGAACCCGCTCTAGCCCTAAACTTCATATTCTTAACTCTGAAGTCTTAACTTTAAGTTTCACTGGAAATAGTTCTTTTTTAGCCGTGCCAATCGCTCGAAGTTTCAGTTGCTGCGCTTCCCAAGAGGACGAGTATCGCTTAGTGAGAGCTCACGTGTACAGGAAATGGTTGCTGAGCCATGGAAATAGTATTAATTTCTTAAACCCTAGAACCATAGGTCATAGCAAAATTGACTCTAATTTGTGGAAATTTTGATGGGCAAAGCCAGGGTCTGAACTTGTTCTGATTTCTGTTTTACTTCTACAACCCCAGCATGAGTCCTATTCAGAATTTCGAGCAACATTCACGCCATCTTGTGGAGCCCGACCTCCGTATGCCCTCTATCTAAATTTCTTGTTGCAACGGGCACTATTCAGTACTTTTGCACTTCTTTACTGTTTGATTGCTGAGAGAAGCACAGACATGAATTTTACGAACATAATATATGTGCATTCGACAGAAATTTTTATGTTTAATATTACTTTTAGATGTGGTTTTCTTTTCTGATTTATAACATCACATGCTATGGAAAAAATTTGACGCTTGCGACTTGCGTTCATGTTTTCTCCGTTTCCCTGCTTAACACATGCTTTTTGTTTTTGGTGGCAAACGCTGGTTTGAATTTGCATTTTGCAACCAGAAGTATAAGCGTTCTATGCTGTCTGTTCTGTTTGTGTAGTTTTGATTTATTTTTACGTTTTTTTTTTCTGGGGTGCAAATAGCTATTCAGGCGAGGCTGCAGATGGTGATGGAAGTACGGGACAGTCTTGAGATTGCTCACACTGCTGAGTACTTGAATTTTCTAAAATGTTACTTCCGGGCATTTTCGTTGATACTTCTGCAAATTACAAAGCCACAGTTTGTGGACAATCCTGAGCACAAGCTTCGAAATATTGTGGTGGAGATCTTAAATCGTCTTCCTCATAGTGAAGTTCTCCGTCCCTTTGTCCAGGACCTCTTGAAGGTAGCTATGCAAGTACTTACCACAGATAACGAAGAGAATGGCTTAATTTGCATCCGTATAATCTTTGACCTCCTACGGAATTTTAGACCAACTCTAGAAAATGAAGTTCAGCCGTTTCTGGACTTTGTCTGCAAGATTTACCAGAATTTTAAATTGACCGTTGGCCATTTCTTCGAGAGTGGGGCAGTGGCCGGGGAAGATGTCAAGCCCATGGAGACTTCACTGTCAGATCAAGGTATAAGCACCACCACTGCTACTGGTTTGCAGCTTAACCCGAGTACTCGCTCATTCAAGATAGTTACAGAGAGTCCACTGGTGGTTATGTTTCTATTTCAACTGTATAGTCGTCTTGTTCAAGCAAACATTCCTCAATTATTGCCATTGATGGTTGCTGCCATATCAGTTCCGGGACCTGAAAAGGTTCCTCCTCATTTAAAAACTCATTTCATTGAGCTCAAGGGTGCACAGGTCAAGGTAAGTCCTTATTGTGAATGTTGTCAATTGTCATAATATTTTGGAAGATTTTCAATTGAGGATATTATCAGAAGTTATTGGAAAATAAGGTGATGATCAGGTTTATATTGAAATAACCACTTCTGCTTCCCTAAATGGCCAGCAATTTTGTGTGGCAAGCTTGATTGGAATTCTCCCATATTTTTTCCTTCAGCATAATATAGGAATTGAAGCAGGTTGACTTACAAACCTGTTTACAATAATATATGTTTTTTTTTTTCAATGTTTGAAAATTGGACGTTAAACAAGTCTGAAGAGTTCCCACTTAGTGGTAAAAAAGTTTAGTTGTTGTTGTTGTTGAAACAAGTCTGAAGGGTGGGGATTTCTGATTTCTTGTAAGTGGTAATAGAATATTTTACTAAAGAAGGAAGAAAGATGTTTAAAGAAGATGATGAGATGTGCTCTTAACATAAAAAAAAAGCCTATTCAATATTACTCAGTTTCCTTGGAATGTCCATGGAAAAGCATATGCCTGTAAAAGCCATTGGCTGAAGATGAGAAGTAGCCAAATGACTGACTTTAACATCCAAGATACATCATACACCTCGTGCAAAAGTTGCATATTACCAACAAAGTATTGCCTTCTCCTTGCTGTTTGTTTTATTTTAGTAGGTGAGGAGTCCTGAACAGACCTAAAAACTATAAATTTGTTTTAGTTGCAAGCTTATGTAATTGTTAGCCCTCTGTTGTATCATACCTTTAGGATTTCGATAAGTTGTAATGTCCTAATAATGTTGTTTTACATGTCATGGTTCTGGTCTTGATGCTTTATAACAAAAGTCAGTAACCAAGAACTTTCCTTTAGGCAAGGAAAGTTTAAGCTTTATTTTATATAACTTTCAGATGTTCTGAGAGGAACTGCCAAATACATTTGCTGCAAAAGTCTTGTGAGGGTGCAGAAAAAATGCTAGTTGCACTCTACTCATTTCAATAGGATCAGAGAGTCCATTGTGTCCCGAAGAATGTGGTGGCTTTACTTTAATTGCTAATCAGATGGAAAAACCTTAACACTATTATTCCGCCTCTCTGCCTCTCCTTATGTGCATCCAGAGATGTTACTGAAGTTATTCTCCACCCAGTATGAAGAAGATGGATTTGTGTTGCAGGATTAATTTTAGAAATAGAAGCCTCACTGTCTGGGCCATTAGAGAATAGAGAAATAACCTAATTTATTATTGCTATTTGGGCTTATTCTGTGAATTGAAAACAAATTTTATTTATATGTTAATCTATTTGTTTTCTTCTCATGATATCCTCCATTATATATACTTATTAGTTTTATGTTTTTGTCATTGCAGACAGTTTCTTTTCTAACTTACCTGTTGAAAAGCTATGCTGATTATATAAGGCCGCATGAAGAAAGTATATGCAAAAGCATTGTAAATTTGCTTGTAACATGTTCTGATTCTGTATCAATCAGAAAGGTGACACATTTGTTTCTTGTGTTTTTTATTAATTGATTTCTCTTTCTTTGATCTAATGCCACAATGGTTGGGAGCAGGAGTTATTGATATCTCTGAAACATGTCCTTGGAACTGATTTCAGGAGGGGTTTATTTCCTTTGATTGACACCCTATTGGAAGAAAGGTAACAATTTGACCTCTTCCAAGATCTTGATGTAGAAATGTTTCTGGTTAAGTGCAAATGTCTGAGTTTTGGATGGTCGTAACTTTGTCACTGGGATAATCAAATACAGTCATTGTCTTATTGAGCAAAAAAAGATTAAATCATATGAGCTATCTTCATAATGGATGCTTATCTTTCAATTTTCTTGTGAGAGTCATAGTTAGGGTAGTTTAATATTTTGTGGATGTTTAGTTCCTTAAATTACTCTTATGGATTGGAGCCTTTAATAATCCTATCTAGAATTGAAAATGAGTAGACATAATGGTAAATGTGAGAATTTAACAGTAATTTTGCTCCCTGCGTGGGAAATAAAACTTAATAGCTTTACAAATTTTCCGAGCATTTTCTTATATTATAGTTATTCAATCTCTTAGGGTCCTAGTTGGCACTGGGCGGGCATGCTTTGAGACATTGAGGCCTTTGGCTTATAGTCTTCTGGCAGAGATTGTACATCATGTTCGGCAAGATCTCTCCTTATCACAGGTATGTTTATTCTCTTATTTCATCTTATTTTAGAAATACTGCATTCATGTATGAAGAGCGCCAGAGAGAAAAATCGCAAAAGAAATACTGCATTCATGTATGTAAAAAATACATAAACCCATTCAGGATTTATAGGCATCTTGGAGGGAGAGAAAGCCCAGTACAATAGGGATAGAATGTCAACAAAATAAAAGATAAAGATATCCTAATCCAAACCAGAAAATAAGCCCGATAAAAAATAGGAAACTAAATCAAAATAGGAAACTAAGCCATAACAAATAGAATCAAAAAAATAATAACACAATCACATGATATCTCAGAAATAGTAGGTCGAGATATGAGGGAAAAACAGATTTGATCATATTTTCAACACTCCCCCTCAAGCTGGATCGTATATATCAAATAAACCCAGTTTGCATATTAGCTTTTCGAATAAGTATCTTGATAGTCTTTTAGTGAGGACATCTTTTGTCTGTTCAAGCGAACTCACATAGGGAATACAAATGGTTCCATATTCAACTTTTTCTTTAATAAAGTGATGGTCAACCTCTATGTGTTTAGTTTTTTTAGCCAAATTAATTCACTAATTCCATTAATTAAAGATCTAAATTCAATTTCAGCACTGCTTTTTGCTTCTCCATGTTACAAGATTCCCCAAACATAAGAACAATAGTCAGATGTAGACCTCCTATCAAATATTGATCCTACCCAATCTGCATCAAAATAAGATCAATCTCACGTGATCTTCCTCTTTTAAAAAACAATCTTTTTCTTGGACATCCTTTAAGATACGTTAAGATTCGAATTATAGCCTCTAGATGATCTTCACGAGGGTCATGCATAAACTGATTTATCATACTAACAACATAAGCTATATTAGGTTTAGTGTGAGCTAGATAAATGAGTTTTCTAACTAGTCTCTGGTATCTACCCTTGTCCACCGGTGTGCTAGTTTTTTGGTCTTGAAGTTTTATGCTTGGGTCAGTGGGAGTGTTTGTTGGCTTGCACCCAAGTAATCATATTTCCTTTAATGGGTCAATAGTGTATTTTTGTTGAGAGACAGAGATTTCAGATTTATTTATGGGAAACTCCATTCCTAAGAAATATCTCAACATGCCTAGATACTGGACTTCCAATTCCTTGGCTAACTTCTCTTTTAAGCTTTTTATCTCTAAGACATTATCACCTATAAGAATAATATCATCAACATATACCATAAGTATTGTTGACTTACCTCCTGTGTGCTTAAAAAAAAGAGAGTGATTAGTTTGAGCTTGTTTATATCCCCATTGAAGGATAGTTTTGGTGAATCTTTCAAATCAAGCTCTTAATAATTGTTTAAGACCATAAAGTGATTTTTTAAACTTACAGACTTCTCCAGGGGTACTTGCATATAAACCTCCTCAGTCAAGTCTCTATTAAAAAAATTATTTTTTATATCAAATTGGTGGAGAGGCCAGTCAAGATTAGTTGTTAGAGAAAGAAGTACTCGAATGGTATTGTGTTTGGCAACAAAAGTAATGGTCTCTTGATAGTCTATCCCATAAGATTGGGTGAATCTCTTGACAATTAAGCGGACTTTATACCTCTCAATTTCACCATTGAATTTGTATTTAACAGTAAATACCCACTTGCAACCCACTAGTATAGCATCTTTTGGATTCTTGACTACCTCCCATGTCTCATTTTTTTCAAGGGCTTGCATTTCTTCCTCAACGAATTTCTCCATTTTGGTTTGTTAAGAGCTTCCTCAATGGTCTTGGAAATTTCAATTTCCTTAAGATTAGACACAAAAGCTTTTATTGAGGTGGATAAATGGTCAAGCTGCACAAACTTGGTTATAGGATGTTGAGTGCATGTGCTGGTTCCTTTTTCGAAACAACAGGTAAGTAATAAGAATCTTCCAAAAAACTAAAATCACTAGAATTACCTGAGCTTAGTTTCAGTTCATGGCAACTTTCAGGAGCAGCAGAGGTTAGTTGATGTTTCCAGCGAGTATAAACACGAAGTTCAGGTTTGAGTTGGATTTTTTGAACATCAATATTTAGATCTTCAGTGCTGATTTCAGGGTCAGGTTTAGTTTCGACGTTGGTTTGAGTTTTAGGCAGTTTTTTTGGATTTTTCATGATGGGTGCAGAAGGTGTAAGAGATGTTAGTTCACTGCTGGGAAGGGTATTAGTTGAAGACGGTGTATGTGCACTACTCGGAATTCTGTCTAGAATAAGAGGTGAAAAAAGAAAATTTCCTTCACTGTTTTTCTCTCCCGAAGGGAATTTTTGGCGAAGTAGGGAAATTTTTAAAGAAAGTGAGATCTGTAATGACCAAAAATTTTTTTTGTTCAGGAATATAGTACTTGTACCCTTTTTGGTTTATAAAGACGTATTTTTGGGCTTTTGAGTCAAGTTTGTTATGATTGGGTTCATGGTTATGGGTAAAGGCAGTACATCCAAAGACTTTTAGGGGTAGCCAGTTAAAAATTCTATTTCTTGGGAAAGATTTTGAGAGTGTTCAAAGGAGTTTGAAATTTGAGGACATTGGTGTGCATTCTGTTTATTAAGTAGCAGGCTGTGAGAATATCATTTCCCAATAAATATTTTGGTGTAGTAGGGGTGAGTATTATAGATCGAGCTACTTTCAAAAGGTGTTTATTTTTTTTTTTCGCAATTCTATTTTGTCAGAGAGTACAGGTGCTAGTACTTTGATGAATGATACTATTGTCATTGAGATAATTTCTCAAGGTTTGATTAAAATATTCTCTCCCATTATCAATGTGTAGGATTTGAATGTTTGTGGAGAATTGAGTTTTTATCATTTTTTGAAAATTTATGGTTTGTCTCACATCTGATTTATCCTTAAGCAAGTATAGCCAACATACCCGTGTATGGTCATATATGAAAGTTACAAATCATGATTTTGTATAAATATTGTGAGATCGTGAAGGACCCAAAGGTCGCTATGAATTATACAAAAAGGTTTCGTGGTTTTGCAATGCTTGGATTTATACACAGATCTTTGATGTTTGGTCAATTGACATCTTTCACGTTGAAAATTGTCACTTTTATTAAATAAAAAAGGAAACAAATGCCTTAAATATGCAAAATTAGGATGTCCTAGCCTAAGTTGCCACAACATGCTTGATTTTGTCTTGAGGATGTTTCCCAACTTGTAGTTAGAATTTGTTTATCTTCATCGGAATAAAAGTAGTATAACTCTTCATGCTTCCTAACATTGCCAATGCTCCTCTCCGAGTTTCGATCTTGGAAAACATAGTTATTTTGTGAGAAGATAGCTTGGCAATCATAGTCTTTTGAGATTTTGCTGATTGATAGAAGGTTATAAGATAATTTTGGAACATGTAGAACAGACTGGAGAGTGAGACTTGGACTAATTTGGATAGTCCCCATTCCAGCAATGGGGGATAAAAATCCATCAGCTATACTCACAGTTGTTGAAATAGAGCAAGGAGAATAAGAGGTAAATAAATAACCACTACCTGTCATATGGTTTGAGGCGCCAAAATCAATAATCCGATGATTCCTTTTTTTATTAGTGCAAAGTAGGGTAGTGAAAAAATTATCTTGCTGGACAATAAGAGAGGTACTTTTATGGAGTAAAGAGTTTGTAAAGTTGGTGGAGTTGTTCTTTGTTAAGATTGAGACCTCTCTGGTTTTCTCCTCCCTTCAGTTCACAGTGTGCTGATAGATTCTACCATTTCTTGGCTATTGCCCAGAATGCTTTTTCGGTTTGATGGCTTTCCATGCGGTTTCTAACATGTTTCTCTAGTGTGATTAGTCTTTTGGCAGAAATCACACCAGAGATTACCTCTTCTTTCGCATTTGTTCTCACTTGATCATTCACTCATGCAATTTTGCTCAAGATTTTTGGAGATCAGGGCAGAAGCTTTTGTTTGAATGGACTCGTGACAGCCACTAAGCATTAGCTTTCTTCTACTTTCTCCCCCTCAGACAACTATAAATACTTCTTTTATATGTGGTAGTGGGTGAATGCCTATAATTCTACCTCTTACTTCATCTAGAAAATCATAAGTCTGGGTTTTTTCTACCAATTAAATGTATTTTTCTTGACATCTTTTACGCTAGTCACTGCGTTCAAAGAGATCTAATTCTTGTCATATCTTGGTGAGATTAGTGAAGTTATTGGTTACATTAAGGCCCCTTGTTTAAGTTCTCTAGCCTTATCTCTTAATTCTCACAATTGGGCTGAGTTTTTCATGTTAGAATAAGCAATTCTAAGCTTATCCCAAATTTCTTTTGCTTTGGAATAGATGAGATAAAAGTCCCAATATATTCTTCCATTGAATTAATGAGCCATGACATTATTAGGGTATTTTGAGTGTCCCAAGAGGTGTACGCTAGATCTATAGGTGCTGGCCTGGTTACGGTGCCTTCAAGGAAGCCAATTTTCCCCCTTCTTCGGTGATCATTTGAACCGATCTGAACCACTGAAAAAAATTCTTACCATTGAGTTTGTAGGAGGTGATTTGGTGGGGAAAGTTATCAAAGGATGCAGTGGGAAGGTTGGGAGCATCAGGGTTAATTGTAAGGCTTGTGCAGAAGAAGATTCTTCCTGCCCATCCTTGCTTAACCCGGTGAGAACCTGCTTGAAGCTGGCCATTGTTTTCTCTCAACGGTGCCTGGGCTCTAATACGATGTGAAGAAGAGCACCGGAGAGAAAAATCTCAAAGAAGTACTGCATTCATGTATGTAAAAAATATAGAAACCCATTCAAGATTTATAGGCATCTTGGAGGGAGAGAAATCCTTATACAGTAGGCGTAGAATCTCCCGATAAATAAGTTTGTTTTTCAATGGTGAATACTTTATTTTACCCCTCTATGGTTGCTGTGTTGTGTTTCTGTTGTTTAAAATTAAAACTGATATCCTTTTTTTTTTAAGGTGGTGTGGATGAAATGATTTATACAGTTGTTTATATTGCTGCAAATATCTTTAACTGACAAAATTCGGTTACACCTAGTAATGAAGTATGAGAAGAAGAAATAATAATTATCTTTATTATCTCATAGAGTGTCTTTTATTAGCTGTGTACTTGTGTTTTAGTTGAGCTAGGATTGTTTGAGTTTTATATAAAATTGGGTTTGTTCAGATTTCCTATATAAAGGCATACTATACGTTCTAGTTCTAGTTTCTCACCTTTTATAATTGAAATAGAATAAAGAATTATTGAGTATATCTGAGTAATTTTTGGTTGGTTTGTTCGCTTTTTGCTTGACCTGATCTTTCCTGATTCAAAGTTTTATATGGCTGCAGTTATCGCGGATCATTTACTTGTTCTCAAGTAATATGCACGACGCTTCATTGTCACTGAGTATTCACACCACTTGTGCTCGCTTGATGTTGAATCTGGTGCATATCTTAACTTTGTTCTTCATAATTTAGGAGTCTTCATTCTCTGTTTACGTCTTTTTCAGTTCCTATTTCCACTCTTAAGAATCTTTTGATGATTAGCACCAAGGGATTTGTTGAAAAGCAAGGGAAAATTTGGTTTTGGTGGGCATTGAGTGCTGTAACATATAGTCTGTTACCTCATTTACTTTGGGAATGGGGACATAATTGTTTGTTTGGCTCTTATATGGTGTTTTGATTGAGGTTTCTTTAGGTGGTTTAACTTACAAAGGGTTGGAGGGAGAGGGATTGTTTGTATTCATTTCTTGTATTTCTGACTGTTACCCTTTTTTTCCTGCTCTCCTTTTAGAGGACATCTTGCTGTATAAACTTAGAATGTTGTTGCCTTGTTCGCTTTGGGAATTGGGGTATAATTGTTTCTTTGGCTATTATATGGTGTTTTGCTTGTGATCTTCTTAGGTGGTTAGACTTTTTTAAAATGGCTGGAAGGAGTGATTGTATTCATTTATTTTATTCCTTAACTTTATGTATTTGGCTTTTAGTTTTTCCAGATCTCTTTGTGGACATCTTGTTTTGTCTCCTGTAATTTCTTCCTTCCTCATCAACAAAGCTTTTCGTTTCTATCCCTTCCCCCTTCTCTCAAATGAAGAAAGAGATTTAAGAGTTGTCAGCTAATTTAATTAACAAAGTGCACTCATGTTATGCTTTTCATTGTATCTAGGTGGAGCCAATTTTTGAGAAAGGTGTTGATCAACAGTCTATGGATGAAGCACGGATTCTGTTGGTCTGCTGAACAATTTGTTCTTTATGTTGATAATTTAGTAGTATTTTTGGATTTTATCTCTTTCTGGGAATGACATGCATTATATTCCTCTATAGGGCCGTATTCTAGATGCTTTTGTTGGGAAATTCAGTACTTTTAAGCGTACAATACCCCAGGTAATTATGTTCCTTTATTGTCAGTACATCATTTAGCGTGAAAGAAGTTGGATGGTTATGTTTGTTAGATTGAATTGGCAAATCCACAATAAGAGTATTATTTGGTTATTATGTAATAGGCATCTAACGTTTAGAAAGCTTTTATAAATAATAATTATTGTTATAATTGTAAAATCAATCTCTTATCGGCATTTTAATTATTTTCCGTAGCTCAATGTTTAGATTATTGTTCCTAAAATTTGGAGCTCCTTGACTCAGTTTGACAGTGCATTAAAAGTTAAAACCAAGAAAGAAGATAGCTCTCCTATCTATGAATCTCAATGGAATGAGAGCTATTGTTGATTTCTGTGAAAAATATTACCAAGTTTAGACATTAAAATTTCTGCTCCAGATATTCGTGACCAAAATTTTTTTATGGGAAATATACCAGGTATATGGCTTTGTGAAAGTGTCCACATCTTTTATAAAAAAAAAAAAAAGTGTCCACGTGTCACTTGACTGCTTGATCATCTGAAGCTGTTCTATTATCCTGCTTTCTGTACCATTTATATTACATTTATCATTCCCAGGTTGCTTTTGATCAAGTACCTCTAATAGCCTTGTAATGCCTGCATTTTATTGGGCTCCAATTTTGTTAATCTAATGGTACTAGTTTTTGCCATTCTGTGTTTCTTCTTAACTTGTTGATAATATTATGTTTGCTTCTGTTAATAGCTGTTGGAGGAGGGTGAGGAGGGAAAGGATCGTGCTACTTTGAGGTCAAAACTTGAACTGCCTGTGCAGGTAGGTGGACTATTATTGTTGAGGATTTTTTCAGGGATATATTGGTACCGCCATAATTATTCTGCACATTTGGATTGGTGCCACTTATTTCCTTAATTTTACACTTTTACAGTGTTTCAAGTTTTGAGTTGAAAGAAAATGGAGAAATATAACTCACTTGTAGAATAAGGAAAGTCTTGTTTTAAAGAAAATGAGAGGAACTACCTTTTGCCTTTTAGCCAGTATACTAGAAATTAAGTCAGGACGTTGATATTCTGACTTAATCATAATGCCCTCTTCATACAAATTTTACTTGATCAATTTTGTAATTGCTTAAAATTGCTTGTGAACCATTAATTTGATAAAACATTGTGCATTTGCAAATTAGCTAAGAGAGAGGAATGGAGGACAGCAGAAAAGAGTAGAGAATAATGCATACTGCGAAACTTTGTCGGAAATAAACATATTTCTTGATGTTAAGAGTCTTCGAGGTTATTTTCTAAATTTAAAATAGATTCTTGTGTTATGAGGATCCTTGTGCTGTTCGACTCAAGGGTTATTTAAGGGAGTGTCCCTTTTAGATATGCAAATAGATTGGCCAGCATTGTTGCATGCTTAGATTTTAGCCACTGTGTTCTTTTTTGTTTTTTTAATTATGTTTTCTATATTTTCTTGAAATAGATATCTAATCCTGCTGTTTTGTACTTCTCTTCTTTCCCAATAGAATTTCTTCTGTTATAAAAAAAAAAATAGTTGGACATCTTGGTCCATGATAACATACTATAATATAGCAATCTTCTTAAATTGAATCACCAATTGAGATAACCAATTTTTCTCACTTTTTTTTTTGCCTCACCATTTACTGGAATTACCAAATGTTTTTTACTATAAACATGTGTACTTTTTTCCATATAAACCCGCCCACTTTTGAAGGTTTTAGCAGGAACTCTCTTTCACAAGGGGGTTTTGGTATCTTCTGATTTTTTCTTCTTTTTATTCATATTCATAATAAGGGTTTTCTTTTCTCCATCTGTTATTCCTCCATTTTCTTTTTTCATGCAAGTTAGAGCCTAGGTCTTGGTATTTTTTATTTCAAAAATTGTTTTCATCTGATTTTTATAATAGCAAAAACCTGTTTTAGCTTAAAGTTTTGGGTTTCTGAGGAACCTTTATGGCATCTTATTCTTAGTAGGAGTATAAATGTGGTGTACAAAGTTCCTATTTGATTTTTCCCACTATTATGCATGTCTTTGAGTTGAAGTAGTCATTAATTCTGTATTGGTAAAACACTACTTTCTTAGCTGTTATTTTGAGCATTACCTGCCTTGACTCACATATTATTTCATTGCAGGCAGTTTTAAATTTGCAGGTCCCTGTTGAACATTCTAAAGAAGTTAATGATTGTAAGCATTTGATTAAGACATTAGTGATGGGTAATTGATTTCCCTGCACCCTCCAAACTTCCTTGTCTTTATTTTTGTACAATCAGTGTTTCTAGCTCTCAATTAGTCTTGATACTTGTTATCTTTTTGACTTGTATGGTTAAGTTTCTATGGATATTTGTACTTTCAGGAATGAAGACTATCATATGGAGCATCACTCATGCGCATTTGCCCAGATCTCAGGTTATCCAATTCTCTGCATGAATGGTTGGCCTTTCTACCCAATATATAGTGTTTCTTATGTATGAGGTTTCTCCTATCCATTGAACGTTGCAGGTGCTTGTCTCACCATCATCTAATTTACAACCACCTCAAGCATTCAAGGGCATGAGAGAAGATGAGGTACTACAGATAGGCATCTTTAAATGGGTTTCCAAGTTTAATAATTATATTTGACTTGAGTCTTATTTAGGTCTGGAAAGCCTCTGGTGTTCTAAAAAGTGGTGTTCACTGCTTAGCACTCTTCAAGGAGAAGGATGAGGAGAGGGAAATGCTTCATCTCTTTTCACAGATTTTGGCTATCATGGAACCTCGAGATCTTATGGATATGTTCTCTTTCTGTATGTCTGAGCTTTTTGATTGCATGATTGCGAACACACAACTTGTCCATATATTCTCTACCCTTCTCGGAGCCCCCAAAGTTTACCGACCATTTGCTGATGTGCTGGTTAATTTTCTCGTGAGCAGCAAACTTGATGTTGTGAAGCACCCTGATTCACCTGCAGCGAAACTTGTTTTGCATCTTTTTCTGTTTATATTTGGTGCTGTTCCTAAAGCACCTTCAGATTTTGAACGGATTTTGCAGCCTCATGTACCTGTTATAATGGAATTTTGTATGAAAAATGCTACTGAAGTTGAAAAACCTCTTGGTTACATGCAATTGCTTCGTACAATGTTTAGGGCACTTTCAGGATGCAAATTTGAACTTTTACTGCGGGACTTGATCCCCATGTTGCAGCCCTGCCTCAATTTGCTGTTAACTATGCTAGAAGGGCCAACTGGGGAAGATATGAGGGATCTGTTGCTTGAGCTTTGTTTGACCTTGCCTGCCCGTTTAAGCTCATTGTTACCATTCCTTTCTCGTCTCATGAAGCCTCTTGTATTTTGTCTCAAGGGAAGTGATGAACTAGTCAGTCTAGGATTACGAACACTTGAGTTGTGGGTTGATAGTTTAAATCCTGACTTCCTTGAACCCAGCATGGCCAATGTTATGTCTGAGGTGATCCTGGCCTTGTGGTCTCACTTAAGGCCTGCTCCCTATAAGTGGGGCGCAAAAGCATTGCAGCTTCTTGGAAAGTTAGGTGGCCGAAACAGACGCTTCCTTAAAGAACCTCTGGCACTTGAGTGCAAAGAGAACCCTGAGCATGGGCTTCGATTGATTCTGACATTTGAGCCTGCAACCCCTTTCCTGGTGCCACTTGATCGATGCATAAATCTTGCTGTGGCATCTGTAATGCATAAAATTGATGGTATGGATGCTTTCTACCAAAAGCAGGCCCTGAAGTTCCTGCGTGTTTGCCTATCATCTCAGCTCAATTTGCCTGGAACAGTTGCTGATGAGGGATGTACACCCAAGCAGCTGTCTGCATTGCTGGTTTCTACAGTTGATCAATCATTGCACAGATTTGAGTCACCAGATGTAAAGGTTAGTATGGAATCATTGTATTATGAAAACTAAGATCTCCTTGGATTCTAAAACAATGTATATAAATTTCTGATTAATGTGTAAATGTACTTTGTTTTCTTGTTATTCTATGGATCACTCCCTCTTGAACATTCTTATTATCAATGACTCTACCACAGCTCATTAACTTAAGTTTCTTTTGCTATATCTTATTGGTACTGGCTTAACTTGAAGCCTTTGGATGCTTCGTTCTTTTTCTCTTTGATCTTTTAATTTTTTATTTCAGTACAAGCTTTGCATATTTAAATGTGTTTATGTTATGGAGTATTTATTGTTATATATAACACCTCATTTCAGGCTGACTTAGGTGTAAAGACAAAGACTCAACTTATGGCTGAGAAATCTGTTTTCAAGATTCTATTAATGACTGTTATTGCTGCAAATGGCGAGCCAGATCTTATGAATCCCACGGATGATTTTGTTGTTAATATATGCCGCCATTTTGCCGTGATATTTCATATCGATTCTTCATCCAGTAATGTTTCAACTGCTGCACTTGGGAGTTCATCACTGTCAAATAATGTTCATACCAGTTCTAGGCCAAAAACTAATGCTTCTTCAAATCTGAAGGAACTGGACCCTTTAATATTCTTGGATGCTTTAGTTGATGTACTAGCAGAAGAAAACAGGCTCCATGCCAAAGCTGCTCTTGGTGCTTTAAATGTTTTTGCAGAGACACTTGTTTTTCTAGCTCGTTCAAAACATAATGATGTCATAATGTCTAGAGGACCTGGCACACCAATGATTGTGTCTAGTCCATCAATGAATCCTGTATATTCTCCACCTCCAAGTGTTCGGGTTCCTGTATTTGAACAACTCTTGCCCCGTCTTCTGCATTGTTGCTATGGACTTACATGGCAAGCACAAATGGGAGGTGTCATGGGACTTGGTGCTTTGGTTGGAAAGGTCACTGTGGAGACTCTGTGCCTTTTTCAAGTAAGGATTGTGCGTGGTCTGATCTATGTCCTTAAAAAGCTTCCCATATATGCTAGCAAGGAGCAGGAAGAGACCAGTCAAGTGCTTACTCAGGTTCTTCGAGTTGTAAATAATGCTGATGAAGCAAATAGTGAGGCACGGAGGCAAAGTTTTCAAGGAGTAGTTGATTTTCTTGCTCAAGAGTTGTTCAACCAGAATGCATCTATCATTGTGAGAAAGAATGTACAGTCATGCTTGGCACTATTAGCTAGCAGGACTGGTAGTGAGGTGTCTGAATTACTTGAGCCATTGTATCAACCTTTGCTCCAGCCTCTTATAATGCGGCCACTCAAGTTAAAGACTGTTGACCAACAGGTATCCTCTTTTGCCGATGGCTAATTCTTGGATCTACCTCTACACTTTTATTCATTTCTCCACCTAGTGGAAAAAGGCTTAGTTGTTGTTGTTGTTGTATATGTTTTGTATAGGTTGGAACGGTTACGGCATTGAATTTCTGTCTAGCATTGAGGCCACCTCTTCTCAAGTTGACTCCAGAGTTAGTTAACTTCCTGCAAGAAGCATTGCAAATAGCAGAGTCTGATGACAGTGCATTGGCTACGAAGATTTTCAACCCCAAAGTGGTGACATCATTGACAAAACTTAGAACAGCTTGCATTGAGCTTCTCTGTACAACAATGGCGTGGGCTGATTTTAAGACTCCAAATCATTCGGAACTGCGTGCAAAGATTATTTCTATGTTTTTTAAGTCTTTAACTTGTAGGACACCGGAAATTGTTGCTGTTGCAAAGGAGGGCTTACGACAGGTATGACTGGCTTCTATAACGTCATAGTTCCTGCTTCTTCATTGAATTGACCATCATGTCAACAATGAAGTTCATACGTCCCTAATGATGCATGTTCAGAGATGCTGTTGCCTCTATCTTAGAACGTGTGTTTGAAGGATGATCATTCTTTTGTGTCCTTGATAATTTTTTTCCTGATTGTGATCCTTTACATCACAATCTTTTCTTGCTTATTTAGCATCACATTGTACTGTTGTGGTAACTTAAATTGACTAAATGATATTGCTACAATTGTATATCTCTTTATACTTTTGTTTTAGATTGTACATACATGCCCTTAGTGGACTTGCTTGGGATTTTTTGAGCTCATTTTCTCCTGTCACTGTATCACTTAGGTGATTAATCAAAGGATGCCCAAAGAACTTCTGCAAAGTAGCCTTAGGCCAATATTAGTCAATTTGGCGCACACAAAAAATCTTAGCATGCCTCTTCTGCAAGGCCTAGCTCGCCTACTTGAGCTGTTGTCCAATTGGTTTAATGTTACTTTGGGTGGAAAGCTTTTGGAGCATCTAAAGAGGTGGCTGGAGCCTGAAAAGCTTGCACAGAGTCAGAAGTCCTGGAAGGCTGGTGAAGAACCTAAGATAGCTGCAGGTTTTACATCTATGGTTTAATCTATTTAATGTAATTGTTGCCGATGCACCTTCCTTAGCTCCTACATGCACTGATGACATCATTCTCTTTTGAAACAGCTATAATTGAACTTTTTCACTTGCTTCCGGCTGCTGCTTCAAAGTTCCTTGATGAACTTGTAACCTTGACCATTGATTTGGAGGGAGCTCTCCCCCCAGGACAAGTTTACAGTGAAATTAATAGTCCATACCGCCTTCCACTCACCAAATTTTTAAATCGTTATGCAACCCTTGCAGTTGATTATTTTCTTGCTCGATTAAGTGAACCAAAATATTTCAGGCGGTAAGTTTGGGATGCTGGACTGGAATTATACACACCATATAAGATTTAGTGCTGACATAGATTTCCTTCTTGTTTTGGGCTGTAAATTCAGGTTCATGTATATAATTCGTTCGGATGCTGGTCAGCCATTGAGGGATGAACTTGCAAAATCACCACAGAAAATACTTGAAAGTGCATTCTCTGAATTTCGGCCAAAATCCGATGTGGCAATGGCTCCAGCATCCACAAGTACACATGCTAGCTTATTAGGTGAAGAGAACCTTGTTACCCCTTCAACAGATGTTTCTAATCCACCTGCTGCACCTCCCAATACCAGTTCAGATGCTTACTTTCAGGGACTAGCACTGATAAAAACCTTGGTGAAATCCATTCCTGGCTGGTTACAAAGTAATCGTATTGTGTTTGATACATTAGTACTTGTTTGGAAGTCACCTGCAAGAATTTCCCGTCTGCAAAATGAGCAGGAGTTGAGTTTAGTTCAAGTAAGTATTGGAATGGATAGATAGCTTAATTTAGTTATTTCTATATCATCATTGTTGTTGTTGAGCTAAGGAAAGTCATTATCAAGATTTGTGATTTTTTTCTTTCATTGGCTGCCGCCCGAAGGCGCCCCAACATAAACCAGAGACCACTGTAAGATCTCAACCATCCAAAGTTCAATATTTCATGACATTGCCTGCCTAGATCAAGTTGCTTGTATCAATTTAGCTGGTTTCTTTATATATCTTAACTTTGGACCTTATCTGGAATATTTTTGGATGAATGGCATTATGTAGATTTTGTTACCCCTTTTGGTTAACCTCAAATCTGTTAGCACACATGCCTAAGTTGACTTGGATACTAATTGAATCATTGAATTTTCATTAGCTATATAAGGGTCTCAATATATATGTCATAGTACACTTTTTTTTTTCATTTTTAGTGTATTCTTCATAAGACACCATTCCTAATAGTTTACTTTGTTCTTTAAAATATACTGTTGAAAAGCTTTTTATGCCTAATAAATTGATCCAAAGTAACTTACATTTAATATTGATTTCATGTTGTATAGTTCTGCAAGACGTATTGCAACTTAGAACACTTACTGTGCAAAGATGTCTTTACTCTATAGAAAATGAATGGGTATTTGTTTTCCACATATACTCTTCCAAATATGAATGTTATTGCTGTCATTGTCTCCGCACTACAGTATGTCCTGTATCATCTATTATGAGTATTGTATTAGTGTGTGTGGTATTTTTTAATTTTGACCTCAATGTTCAAATGCTGATTCTTTTTTTTTTTTGGGGGTTCTGTCTGTCATTTATCCCATAATGTTTTTATTTTATTTATAGATTTGACATAGCTTTTTACTATGAACATATTTAATTGTCCCAAGGCTTAAAGTGGATTGAGATGATGATTGAAGCCATCAATTTTGGCTGGCTAACTTGTTTTCATGATCCTTATTGAATTGCAGGTTAAAGAAAGTAAATGGCTTGTCAAATGCTTTCTGAATTACTTGAGGCATGACAAAAATGAAGTGAATGTTCTCTTTGATATACTTACCATATTCTTATTTCATAGTCGAATTGATTATACATTTCTAAAGGAGTTTTACATCATTGAGGTACTTTGTTGCGTATGAATTTCATCTGTTAAGGTCTCAGTTGGTTCTTATATTTGAATCATGTGCAAACTGTCTTGGTGCCTTTCAGGTTGCAGAAGGTTACCCACCCAGTATGAAAAAGGCACTCTTGTTGCATTTTCTAAACCTTTTCCAATCTAAACAACTTGGTCACGACCATTTGGTGGTTGTAATGCAAATGCTCATTCTTCCAATGCTAGCACATGCCTTTCAGAATGACCAAAGTTGGGAGGTTGTTGATTCTGCTATCATAAAAACAATTGTTGATAAACTTCTTGATCCTCCAGAAGAGGTATTTCCTGATCCCATGTGGAATTTCTTATTTGCCCCTCCTTCTCAGTGGGCCTATTCATAACTTGTCAAGTCTGCTTGATTTAGTCTCTGATGCAATTTTTTTTTATTTGGTTCTTAATGAATCATGTACCCCTTCTGCAGGTTTCTGCTGAGTATGATGAGCCTTTGAGAATAGAACTATTGCAACTTGCCACTTTGCTCCTGAAATATCTTCAGAATGATCTTGTCCATCACAGGAAGGAACTAATAAAATTTGGGTGGAATCATCTGAAGCGTGAGGATACTGCAAGCAAGCAGTGGGCATTTGTGAATGTTTGCCATTTCTTGGAGGCTTACCAAGCCCCGGAGAAAATTATACTTCAGGTATGGAGGCATGGATTTTTCTTAAAATGTTCTGTACTCCAGCCTTGTAAGGAAAGTCAAATTTCCTTTGTTTAAGCACGGTTATTTTCTTTACTTAATATTTACTATGTTATTTTTATGAAAAAGAATTTACTATGTATTTCCTGAAATGTTTGGCTTATATGCTTCCTGGTTCACATTATTATACACTTGTGTAGACAAGGTTGATATTACATGTAATCATCACTGGGTTTCTTTTCCCTTTATTTCTTTCATTCTTTTTGTTTTTTGGGATATCGCAGTTGGTGGTAGTGCTTATATAAGTTTTATATATATACTGAGAGTGCTTGGTGGCCGGGGATAGTTTTTCCAGTTGCATAGAACGTAAATGCATCTGCAGTGTTCATTTTGGACTTTTAAGAACTTCCAAGTCAAAACTAGTTGGCCTGTATACTGAAAAAAAATTACTGAGCTGGACTCATATGAGCACTTTTAGGTTTGATCCAAAATCTGAGTGAGCTTTGAATGGTTGGCTTTATACTGTGTATTTGACTTCATCTCATATGCAAACATGGAATGCATGTGTATATATTTGTATATACATGATGCATCATACTCCTAACACCGATTTGGAACTGCAGGTTTTTGTGGCACTTCTTAGGACTTGCCAACCAGAAAATAAAATGTTGGTCAAGCAGGCTCTTGACATACTGATGCCAGCACTGCCACGACGTCTGCCTCTTGGTGATTCTCGGATGCCCATATGGATACGATACACTAAGAAGATATTAGTTGAAGAAGGTCATTCAATTCCCAATCTTATTCACATATTCCAGCTTATTGTCCGCCATTCAGATCTTTTCTACAGCTGCAGAGCACAATTTGTTCCTCAGATGGTGAATTCTTTGAGTCGTCTTGGATTGCCCTATAACACCACAGCAGAAAACAGACGTCTTGCCATTGAACTTGCTGGATTGGTTGTTAACTGGGAGAGGCAAAGGCAAAATGAGATGAAAGTTGTTTCCGATACTGATGCCCCCACTCAGATCAACGATGGCTTTAATCCTAGCTCAGCTGATGCTAAGCGATCCATAGATGGTTCTACATTTCCTGATGATACAACTAAGCGAGTAAAAGTGGAACCTGGCTTGCAATCGCTGTGTGTGATGTCACCTGGTGGTCCAACGTCAATTCCTAATATAGAAACCCCGGGATCTGCTAGTCAACCAGATGAGGAATTTAAACCAAATGCTGCTATGGAGGAAATGATTATCAATTTTCTTATTAGAGTGAGGCTTTATTCTAACCTGTTCTTTTATCTTCACAAAATGTTGATGCTGCCAATTTAGGAATTCTGTAGTTAGATTCATAGTTGTTAACGGCACACCATGCTATATGGTGCAGCACCTCATATTGTTGCATCATGCAACACCTTGTGTCATTGCAAAATTTTTCATGTGGCAGTGTGGCGCTTTGCATGCATCATTTTGTGTGCCATGCACCACATGAATGGATAGCCAAATCTTGATGCAAGTTTTTTCTTCTCTTATTTCTCTTTCTTTATCTTTCTTCTCTGTTTTTTCAGTCTTCATTCTCTGTATCTTCTCTATTTAATGACTTCCTCTATGTTGCCACTATTACTTTCTCCTGTTTCTTCTCTGTTCCATGACTTCATCTAGAAAGAGCTCAACTTTTTCTCATTTTCCAGCAAACCCATTTGGGTCTGTTACATGAGACTGTGGAAGTGACACCTTTTCTCATTTTGTTGAACTCCTCAACTCCTTTAGCTTTGATATGTTTATGATTTCACTGTTTGATGTTAATTTTGTGCTTGATGGTATCAAGTTGATGAATTTAGGTCTTGGATGATTGTTGGAGTTTGTTTGAATTATGTTGAGTATGAGTTAATTTTTTCATATATATTAGTTGTTTTGTTTATGGGTTTTTTATTAATTTGGATTATATTATATATATTTTAATGTGTACTACTACTGCACGCCATGGACCTAAAAGCCCATGGCAGAATTGCGCCGCACGCCATTAACAACTATGGTTACATTGTGCCATTTGGGAAGAAGCTATATGCCATATTTAAGGTGTCCAAACTGGTGTTGATTATTTTGAGTAGTGCAAATAAGATGATTTTGATACTTGCACTAGCACTCATTCATTTGTTAATTCTTATCTGATTGTGTGGTGCCTGACAAATTATTGAGTAATGCTATCTATATTGATGTATTAATATGTAAGAGGTTAACTTTTTATTTGCCAATTTGGTCTGCCATCTTTACCTACCCCTTGATGTCTATAGACGAAGACAAGTACTTTTGCATGGATGAAGTGACTGATATGGTAGTTCTATATTGAGGAAAAAGTGATGATTGATTAACTAAATGGATTATCATTCATTGTATATTCAGCAAACCTCCCTTCCAAAACACTCGACTCGAGGCTTATCATATTGATTATTAACTCTGATTGCTGGAATTAGGTTGCCTTGGTCATAGAGCCTAAGGATAAAGAAGCAACTGCTATGTACAAACAAGCTTTAGAGTTACTTTCACAAGCTTTGGAGGTGTGGCCGAATGCCAATGTAAAATTTAATTATTTGGAGAAGCTGCTGAGCAGTATTCAGCCATCTCAGGCAAAGGACCCTTCCACAGCTTTGGCACAGGGTTTGGATGTCATGAACAAGGTTTTGGAGAAACAGCCACACTTGTTCATAAGAAACAACATTAACCAGATTTCTCAAGTAGGCCCCTGTTCATTTTCTTTTTGTCTGATTTGCCAAATAACAAACATAATAATCCTTTTTTCCTCCCAGATTCTTGAACCGTGCTTCAAGCATAAACTGCTAGATGCTGGGAAATCTTTTTGCTCCCTGTTGAAGATGATCTTTGTTGCTTTTCCTCCAGAAGTAGCTACAACACCACCAGATGTTAAGTTGTTGAACCAGAAGCTTGATGATTTGATACAGAAGCATGTTACCACTGTCACAGCTCCTCAGACGTCTGGTGATGATAATATTGCTAGCTCAATCAGTTTCTTGTTGCTTGTTATTAAAACCTTGACAGAGGTACAAAGAAATTTCATTGATCCTTCAACTTTAGTTCGCATCCTTCAACGGCTGCAACGGGATATGGGTTCATCAGCAGGATCTCATTCAAGACAAGTAAGCGTGAATTTCTTCCTTCTTTTTTTTGGGTTACTATGTTCATTTTTTTTTTCAAATTGCTGTTTAAAAACCAATTTTAATAATTTAAAAAAGATATTGGTGAGGCAGTAATTTACTTCCTTTCTTTTTGGATTACATGCAAAGGTGTTAACTTATTTAAAATAAAATTCCACAGTGCATGCCCGTAACACCTCTCCCTGCCTCCCTGGTTATGAAAACCGAAGGCTATGTTGGGAGGTATTGTGAGGGAAAATTGGTAATTCTTGTTTTTTTTTTTTTTTGCAAGAAAACGTTCTTGTTCCATCTGTCCAGCCCTAGGGGGAAACAAAGTTGAGGCAAGAGTGGTACCAGGGGAATCTATTCCCTCCGTCCTCTTACCCTTCCCCTGCAATGGAGCTTCCTAACCGGGGAACTCATTCCCAATTCCCTTTCCATGCTTCCCCTCACCCCCACAATTACCTTTTTTCCAAAAAACTTTATGGAAATGTGGCATACTTCTTTTAGGCTTAGAAGTGCCTCACCCTGCCAATTATATTTAAACCAATTCTGGCTTGGTAATTTCCCCAAATTCTGCAACGTCTTTTTTTACAGCAGCTGCCTCAGTTTGAGTGTATTTATACCTATATGTTAAATTATATCTATTATAACACAGTCCTTTGTGATTTGGCATACCTTGGCTTGGTGATTATCTGCTTCAGATTTTGTCTGTATCTATATTTAGTAGGCTGAATTTTTTCCATTTCCAATATTAAGAAACTTTTCTTACATAACTAGGGTCAGAGAACAGATACAGATTCAGCGGTCACGTCTTCTCGTCAAGGTGCTGATGTTGGAGCAGTTATCTCTAATCTAAAATCTATCTTGAAACTTATCTCTGAAAGAGTGATGATTGTTCCTGACTGCAAACGATCTGTATCTCAAATCTTGAATGCTTTGCTCTCAGAGAAAGGTACTGATGCTAGTGTACTTCTTTGCATACTTGATGTGATAAAAGGGTGGGTTGAAGATGATTTCTGTAAACAAGGCACTTCAGTTACGTCAAGTTCCTTTCTCAATCCAAAGGAGATAGTCTCATTTCTTCAGAAGCTTTCACAAGTAGATAAACAAAACTTCTCTCCAGCTTCTCTGGAAGAGTGGGACAGGAAATATCTAGAGCTTCTTTATGGGATTTGTGCTGATTCAAATAAGTAAGTAATGATCTCAAGTTTGTCTGCACTATGCTTGGGTTATATTTTGTCTTAATTATGTTGATTGATGTCCAGATACCCTTTACCCCTACGTCAAGAGGTCTTCCAGAAGGTTGAAAGGCAGTTTATGCTTGGTTTACGAGCAAAAGATCCTGAAGTTAGGATGAAGTTTTTCTCTCTCTATCATGAATCCCTTGGGAAATCACTATTTACTAGGCTCCAGTTCATTATCCAAGTTCAAGATTGGGAAGCTTTGAGTGACGTCTTCTGGCTCAAACAAGGCCTTGATCTTGTTCTAGCAATCCTAGTTGAGGACAAACCTATCACACTAGCTCCAAATTCTGCCAGGGTTCCACCACTGTTGGTTTCAAGCTCTCTTCCAGAATCTTCTGGGATGCAGCACAAGGTTAATGATGTCTCTGAAGGTACTGAGGACTCGTTGGTAACATTTGAGACCCTTGTGCATAAGCATGCCCAGTTTCTTAACAACATGAGCAAACTCCAGGTAAACCTATTGGTAATATCTTAACTACTATTGTCTGTTATATTAATGGGCATATCTCCTACACTTTTAGTATGATTTTCATTGTAATTTTCATAGGTCACGCTCAAGGATGACAAAACATGTGACACACTTGCACTATGTGGAACATTTGATTATTAATAAAATAGCTATTTTTTAAAATATATCACTGGTTTTTTGCCATTTTACTTTATAGTTGATTGTCAAGATGTGCCTTAGTTTCATCACTATTTTCTGTGGCAACTGCTGTCAATAAACTCTCCTGCACTTAAACTATTGTATAGGAAATATTTTGAAGTTTCTTACTTAACTCTTTTCTTTCTTTTTCCAGGTGGCTGATCTATTAATTCCATTGAGAGAGTTGGCCCATTCAGATGCTAATGTTGCATATCATTTGTGGGTTTTGGTGTTTCCAATCGTTTGGGTTACATTACATAAAGAAGAGCAAGTAACACTTGCTAAACCAATGATCACTCTCCTGTCTAAAGATTATCATAAAAGACAGCAAGCCAGCAGACCAAATGTTGTGCAAGCTCTTCTGGAAGGGCTTCAGCTGAGCCATCCTCAACCCCGAATGCCAAGCGAACTCATTAAATATATTGGAAAAACTTATAATGCATGGCACATTGCACTGGCTTTGCTGGAAAGTCATGTTATGTTGTTCACAAATGACACCAAGTGCTCTGAGTCTCTGGCTGAGCTCTATCGTTTACTCAATGAAGAAGATATGAGGTGTGGATTGTGGAAGAAAAGATCAATAACTGCAGAAACTAGGGCAGGGCTTTCTCTTGTTCAGCATGGTTATTGGCAGCGTGCTCAAAGTCTCTTTTACCAAGCCATGGTGAAAGCAACTCAAGGAACATATAATAACACTGTGCCAAAGGCTGAGATGTGTCTCTGGGAAGAGCAATGGTTATACTGTGCTAGTCAACTTAGTCAATGGGATGCGTTGGCAGACTTTGGTAAGAGTGTTGAGAATTATGAAATTCTTCTTGACAGTCTTTGGAAATTGCCCGATTGGACATATATGAAAGATCATGTAATTCCTAAAGCTCAAGTGGAAGAAACTCCAAAACTTCGTTTGATTCAAGCATACTTTGCCCTTCATGACAAAAACACAAATGGTGTTGGGGATGCTGACAACATGGTGGCTAAAGGTGTTGATCTTGCTCTAGAACAATGGTGGCAGCTACCTGAAATGTCTGTTCATTCCAAAATTCCCCTTCTGCAGCAATTCCAACAAATAGTTGAAGTTAAGGACTCAGCTAGAATTCTAGTGGATATTTCCAATGGAAATAAACTGTCTGGAAATTCTGTAGTTGGTGCGCAAGGAAACCTTTATGCAGATCTCAAGGACATCCTTGAGACTTGGAGACTGAGAACTCCAAATGAATGGGATCATATGTCTGTTTGGTATGATTTGCTGCAGTGGAGGAATGAAATGTATAATGCTGTCATAGATGCATTCAAGGACTTTGTCTCCACAAATTCACAACTTCATCACCTTGGCTACCGTGACAAAGCATGGAATGTCAACAGGCTTGCTCACATTGCTCGTAAGCAAGGCCTATACGATGTTTGTGTCACCATACTTGAAAAATTGTATGGGCATTCAACCATGGAAGTGCAGGTGAGATTACTAGTTTTTTAATAGCTTAAGATTTGAGAGAACTGCTTTCCTTTTACCATGATATAAGCATGCATGTAAAGTTGACTTCACATGCAGCATCCAGATAGTTCTGATATTTTTTACCATGTCAACATATTTTTATGTTTTGATCTTGAGCAATCTGGATGGTTGTACATATAAACATACATATGTTGATATTCATTTAAAATTTTGCACATATCCATATACACACATAGCATGCTTATTTTGTTTCCTGATTTGTCATCTGTTTTTTAACTACAATGAACTCTGATTTTTGGGTACTTGTATAGATTAAATCTCATTTATTCTTATATATTTGCAGGAAGCTTTTGTTAAGATAACAGAGCAGGCAAAGGCATATTTAGAAATGAAGGGAGAATTAACAACTGGTCTTAATCTGATTAGCAGCACTAATTTAGAGTATTTTCCTGCAAAGCACAAGGCAGAAATTTTCCGCTTAAAAGGAGATTTCCTATTAAAGTTAAATGACTCTGAAAATGCTAACATCGCTTATTCCAGTGCCATTAGTCTTTTCAAGAACTTGCCTAAGGGATGGATAAGCTGGGGAAATTATTGTGATATGGTAATTAATCTTCTCTGTTTTTCATGCTGTCAGTATGACAATTGACTTGACCTAAATAATTATCCATCATATGTTTCAAATAGGCTTACAGAGAGACCCATGAAGAGATTTGGTTGGAATATGCTGTCTGCTGCTTCTTGCAAGGTATCAAATTTGGTGTGTCAAATTCAAGAAGCCATCTAGCTCGTGTGCTTTATCTTCTTAGTTTTGACACTCCTAATGAGCCTGTGGGAAGGGCATTTGATAAGTATTTGGAGCAGATACCTCATTGGGTTTGGCTCTCATGGATTCCACAACTCTTGCTTTCCCTTCAGAGGACAGAAGCTCCACATTGCAAACTTGTTCTACTGAAAATTGCACTTGTGTATCCTCAGGCAAGTGTTACTTGCATTCTTACATTGTAAATTATATGGAACTTAAATAATTTTTCTTCATGAACCTCAGGCTCTGTATTACTGGCTACGCACATACTTGCTGGAACGACGTGATGTCGCAAATAAATCTGAACTTAGTAGAATGGCAATGGCTCAGCAAAGAACACAGCAAAGCGTTTCTGGTACTAATGCAGGTTCTCTTGGTGGGTTGGCTGATGGAAATGCAAGAGTACAAGGTCCAGGTGGGGGTGCCTTATCTTCTGATAACCAAGTTCACCAAGGCTCTCAGTCTGCTGGTGGAATTGGATCCCATGATGGTGGAAATTCTCATGGGCAAGAACCTGAAAGGTCTACAAGTGCAGAAAGCAGCATACATAATGGAAATGATCAGCCTTTGCAGCAAGGTTCTGCAAACATCAATGACAGTGGTCAGAATACATTAAGGCGTGCTGGTGCAATAGGTTTTGCTTCAGCTGCCAGTGCTTTTGATGCAGCAAAAGATATAATGGAGGCCCTTAGGAGCAAGCATGCTAATTTAGCTAGTGAACTTGAGGTGATCTTCATTTCAGATCATTTAGGTTGCTTTAGATGCACCTTTTTTTCCTTGGCTAAGATGCTGTAGAAGCAGTTACCTGTTAATATATGCAGCCTCACTGCCCCCTCTCCTGCCATGCACATACAAAAGAAAAATGTAGCATGGGTGCCTCAAAGTCGCAGACACTCACCATAACTAAACTATATATTTGCTACTAGCACTTGGATAAATTAGGAGATGGTTCTGTACTTTAGTTATGATATGGACCTATGGGTCAAAGTCGCAGACACACAAGCTTATGAAAAGGATATTGAAAATATTGCATGAACTTGGATAAAAAAGGGCGACTCAGTGCACGAGACTCCCACTTGGTGGAGTCTGGGAAAGGTAGATGTACGCAGCCTTATTCCCGCAAGCAGAGAGGCTGTTTTTAGGATTTAAATCTGTGACCTCCAGGTCATAAAACAGCAACTTTACTGTTGCACCAAGGCTCACTCTCTCATCATATAAACTTGGATATGTAGTAAAATTTTCTGCTTGTTTAAATCCTTACCTTATTTTTCTGTGGTGTTTGTAAGATCTAGTTTCAAATTGAATTAAACTCGTATGATCACATCATATATCAAAATCAATTCTATATATGGTATGCACTAGACCTGTATCTGAGAATGGAATTTGGATCATGTGTTGACTAAGTCACTTTGATGATACTGATGAACCATTTCGTCTTGCAGGTTCTACTAACAGAAATTGGCTCAAGGTTTGTCACTCTACCTGAGGAGAGACTTCTGGCAGTGGTCAATGCTTTACTCCACCGCTGCTACAAATACCCAACTGCGACAACTGCAGAAGTTCCTCAATCTCTCAAAAAAGAACTCTCAGGTGTTTGCAGGGCTTGCTTTTCGGCAGATGCTATAAACAAGCATGTTGATTTTGTGAGGGAATACAAGCAGGAATTTGAACGAGATCTTGATCCTGAAAGCACTGCCACTTTCCCAGCCACCCTGTCTGACCTGACTGAGCGATTGAAACACTGGAAAAATGTTCTTCAAAGCAATGTTGAGGACAGGTTTCCAGCCGTACTGAAGTTGGAAGAGGAAAGCAGGGTATTGCGGGATTTCCATGTTATTGATGTTGAAGTTCCGGGGCAGTACTTCACAGATCAGGTGACTCTTGAATTGTTGTCTTTTACATTGCTAATCTTAAAGATTATATCTTATGTTTCAATACTTTTCTTGTTGGAAATAGCCTGTTTTAGCTGAAGTTGGTATGAGTTTTTAGTGCTCTTATGCTGATTGATATTTAAATATGTAATTTCCTTTCAGGAAATTGCACCAGATCATACAGTGAAATTGGATAGGGTTGCAGCTGATATACCAATTGTTCGAAGGCATGGAAGCAGTTTCAGGCGTTTGACTCTAATTGGCTCTGATGGTTCGCAACGGCATTTCATTGTCCAAACATCTTTGACTCCTAATGCTAGAAGTGATGAGCGCATATTGCAGCTTTTCCGAGTGATGAACCAAATGTTTGAAAAGCACAAGGAATCAAGACGCCGTCACATATGCATTCACACGCCAATAATTATTCCTGTTTGGTCCCAGGTTAAAATGATTTTCCTCATATACATTGTTTCTTTTTTCAAAAAACAACATATTTTTTGAGAGATGGACCCATAGAGTACTACTTTAATATAAATGAGAAATAGATGCAGCTTTGCTTGAAATTAGACTATGAAGACTGCAAAGGGAATCATTCACCATCTTAAAAATATTCACTGAGCCCTACTTAAAATGTATGGACAGGTTCGCATGGTAGAAGATGACTTAATGTACAGCACCTTCCTTGAGGTATATGAAAATCATTGTGCTAGGAATGACCGAGAGGCAGATCTTCCAATAACCTATTTCAAGGAGCAGTTGAACCAGGCTATATCTGGGACAATATCGCCAGAAGCTGTTGTTGATCTCCGACTGCAAGCTTATAATGAAATAACAAAAAATCTTGTTACTGACAACATTTTTTCTCAGTACATGTACAAGACTCTGCCAAGTGGCAACCATATGTGGGATTTCAAGAAGCAATTTGCCATCCAGTTGGCCCTTTCAAGTTTCATGTCCTTCATGCTCCAGATTGGTGGGAGGTCTCCAAACAAGATTTTGTTTGCAAAAAACACTGGAAAAATATTCCAGACTGATTTTCATCCTGCTTATGATGCAAATGGGCTTATCGAGTTCAATGAGCCAGTACCATTCAGACTAACAAGGAACATGCAAGCATTCTTCTCCCACTTCGGAGTAGAAGGCCTTATTGTATCTTCAATGTGTGCTGCAGCACAGGCTGTGGTTTCGCCTAAAGTGAGAATAAATGCATATATACCCACACGCTTACAGATGTTTTTTCTTTTTGATGATATAACTGTAGTTCATGCTATTGAAGAATGTCAATTGACTTGATCTCAATTTTTTATATTGCAGCAAAGTCAGCATCTATGGCATCATCTAGCAATGTTCTTCCGTGATGAGCTACTGTCTTGGTCTTGGAGAAGGCCACTTGGGATGTCCGTGCCCCCTGTGCCTGGAGGCAGTGTTATGAACCCCATTGACTTCAAACAGAAGGTCACCACAAATGTGGAACATGTTATTGCACGGGTTAAGGGAATAGCCCCACAAAATTTCTCTGAAGAGGTTAGCCACTGAACAAAATTGCATAATATATTTTTTGCACCAAGAATTTTAGCATGGTGAGGGAAGCTGAGAATTATCAATTTTTGTAATTGTTTTAGGTGGAAGGGTGGTGATAAATGGTGTTATATCACATTTTAAAATAGATCTGCGTGTTTTTGTTCTACCAAATTTGAAAAGGATCCACTTGGATCCTCTGGACAAGTTAATCATTGAGGATATAATAGTAAAAAAAAACCAAAAATAAGAAATAGAAGGGGAGGAGTTCTTTTTTTGCACTTCATTTTTTCCTATGACAGCCCCCATTAGGGTAAATTAAAATGATTTACAACAATAACTATCTCTTGCTCGTCATTTCACTTCTCTCGGTAGTTTGTTCCTTTTCATTTTTCCCTTGCCCCATATTAATCAACCAGTGTGCCAGTTCAGATTCATGACTACATTTGAAGTACAGGCGAAATTAAGATGTTACATTAAATCCTTTGTGATGTTAAGTTTTTCTACCTCTCATCTGTAACACAAACCTGTCTATTTTGTGGATTAAATGCTTCTATTTATAGCCCTATTTTACGTTTGTGTTTTCTTAGGAGGATAATGCCATGGATCCACCTCAACCAGTGCAGAGGGGTGTAACCGAGTTGGTTGAAGCTGCCTTAAACCCAAGGAACTTGTGCATGATGGATCCAACATGGCATCCCTGGTTTTAACTTTAAGATCTGAATAGTGGAAAGATCAGGTAGCATCCTTCGCTTGGATGTCAATTGCAGTATCGTAAATGTGTACATATTCCAGCTGAAAATGCGGCTAATTAATATTTTGGAAATCTTGTGTAAATAAATTAGCACTTTATTTTTTATTGGGTTTCTTTAGGCTAGATTGATTTGGTCACAGCTGTCTTTCTGCCGTAATGTTGTAAAGTGATTGCTGGAGCTTGACCATTGGAGGTGGCGCTCCAATCCGTTGCTTTCATGTAATTGAACCATGAGAATGTGTATACAATGCATCTCTTGGCGAAGACGTATAAACAATTTATCTCATCTATGATAAATTATTTATGTTCTAGAATCGGATTTGGTCGGGGCTCCACCATTATTCAGTCACGGGTTTTGGAAATGTTTCCCTTGGCATGTTCTTAATGAAGCACCGCCTGAAATTGAGTGTTATTAGGATGTAGAAGAATTTTTATGAGCTTAATAAATAAGAGGTTTCACTTCAGGCCTCAAGGATTGCTTGACAAGTCACTCAAAGAAAACCATGCAATTTTTGTTTTTTTATTTTTTGCATCAATAAGTGCATACCATACGATCCATTACATTGTAAACCCAACCTCCTAAAGTAATTACTATTATGCAGTCTTGTAATAGTAGATGAAGCAAATTTTAAAGATGGAAAATCTTGACCAAAAGCCTTTATGTATGACTATACTAGAGGTGAAATTGACGGGAGGTCAGTTCCTTTCTCCAGGAGCTTACAACAACGGTGAGCAGGAAGATATGTCATCACGGGCATGAAATGAGCTTCCTTGACAAAGTAGGGCGTCCCACGAAGTCCTTCAAGAAAATGTAGTTGAGATTGATACTGTGTCTAGAATGAAGACCAAAGATGTATGACTTGAACCATGCCCTTTTGGTTGTGCCTTAGAAATCCTCTTCTTTCATTTCCACCAGTTGCATTTTACTATGTTTAAACAGGTTCTCCTTATCTCGCTAGGTTGATTGCAGAAGACTAATCGATTCTAATCCTACTTAGTTCCTCCTTTATATTTTGTCCCGCAAAATTGCTTTTAATTTATAAATAATTGTTTGGGTCGAAGATTTTTGTTTCCCTCTAAAATAACTTCATTTTTTTGATGATAAATACTCTAGCAACCAATTAAAAATTTCTAACATATGCATTACTTGTTTTGAATCTCCTTTTTTTGTTTTGTTCTATTAGCGTTTTTAGTTCGTTAAAAACTGATGAATCTAAACAATCTTCTCTTAAGATCTTCAAATCAAACTGCTTTAGATAGTTAGCATGATAAAAACAAATAATTTATGCAACACGACAGTTGAATCGAAAGGACAAATGTCTAAAGTTGAATGTTCTTTCTCAAAAGAACTGGTCTAAGTAGAAGGCAATTTCTACATCAACAATGAGAAGCGCCATTTAATAATTGAAATTCATCCTAATGTAATCAGTAAAAAAAAAAAAAATATGTCACATAGGCACATAAAAATAACACCTATGCAATATTCGTACCTCAAAAGTTGACAAAGTCATAGATTAAAAAAAATATTAATTTTGTTTATAGAATAATGCACAATAAAATAGAATCAAATAATTTTTTTAAGAAGAAATAAAAAAATTGACTCAAAATTTATTTATTCTATAATTTTCTTATATTCTTGATAAATTAAACTTAATTGTAATTGATATATTAGCAAAATATTGAGACTCTTAAAAATAATAGAGGACAAAATTGAATCAAATAATTTTTTTGGGGAATTGACACATATCATCATCCTTCCATTCAATATCTTGAATCCGAGGGTAATATGTATTGTTTATTGGGGTCAATTGTTATGGTTATTAAAACTTTTCAGTGGGGGTGAGATTATATCACATGTGAGAATGAAAATATTATCAAGAGACGTGCTAGAAAAAAAAATTAAATTAATTATTACCAAAACAATTTTATTGGAGCATTCAACCACGCCATTTTGTGGTCCCATTTTCCAATCAAAAGTTGAAAAACCGAAAGGAAAGCAGGTGTCAAGAAAGACAACCAACCGAAACCACAACATCACACTACAATTCATTCCTCCTCCTCTTCTTCCTCAGGAAAACGCAGGTGCTTTCCCTTTGGGGTTGGCATGCCCTTCAAACGCAGTATGTTTGGGGAATCACAGGCAGCATCTTCTTCTTCTTCATCAACAAGCTCATCATCGCTGTTGTAAATAAATCTTGTGTGCTTTCCTGCGAACTTGGGACCCACCCTTTCATTTACACTAATGTTGTTCATGTCTTCACACAGTTCATCAAGCAATTCTAAATCTTCTTCTTCTTCGATATCCTCATAATCTTCTTCTTCTTCAATGTCAGCTATTTCCTCCTCATCTTCACCATGGGTGCTTGCATTGACTTGTATCGACCAAATCGAAGAAACATCATCTTCTGTGGAGGGCTTCTCCTTGTTGCCGCTGCCTCCTTGTTCTACTTCCTGGTAAGTCAGCTCAGAGGAGCACTCTGATGCATCGGAAATTTCAGATTTATCTGAGAAATCCATCAGAAGGGACCTCGTTATCAAACTCTTCTCAGATTCAGGGTTCTCTCGACTCTTTCCGTCAAAGATATAGCTCACCACCTGCCATTAAAGGAAAACAATTTAATATATAATTGAATTATCGTTCTCTTGGTCATTTTGATCAGAACTGGACGAACCTGGGAAATTAATTGTTCTTCAACGATTGAAGAAGGCGATACTGAAGCTAAACCAGTGAGGTTGTTCAGACATCCATCGCCAGAAAGGTTCGGGATATGGGGCGTATTAGCCGGAGTCGGGGCAAGAAGACCCATCGGAGAATTCACAAGTTGAAGAAAGGGCCGGCTTTCCAACGAGAGTTTCGAAAGCTCTGCCTCTTCTTCGACCTTCTGCAGGAGGTTCTTGACCTGACCCCTCAGTAAGGCCTCTCCGGACCCTGGTGTCTTCTTCATTCGACTCGCCCTCTGCTTGGCTATGGATGACAATGGGGTCTCCAGATTGCCACTCGCAAGCCCCACGATTGGAGAATCATTTGTTATATCAATAAGCACTGATCGATCTTGTTGTTTTCCATTTCTTTGCCTCGATTTTGATAGGCTCATTTCAGAATCTTCAGTCTTTCCTAAAGGGTCACCAAGATGAGAAAAAAAAAAAAAATGTAAGCCCATTTCGTATGAAACTATGAGAAGGAAAATGGAATCTGATTGTTTGGAAGAATAGGAAAATAAAAGATAAAGTCACTCACTCGAAACCGAAATGGTGTTGCCGCTGCTGGTACCGTTGTTCAACGCAACCAAGGTGTGTGATCTCGTCACTCGTGTCGAAGATGGGGTCTCCATTGAAACTGATTCAAGGTGACACACAAAATTGAGCGTTAAAGGCGATATTACGTTGAAGCTGAGGAACACAAGATTCAATAGGAACTGATTGAACGCGTTTAGGGTAAAACGGGGCTTTATAAAAGGAGATACAGCATGAATATGACCGTTGGCGCGTGAGTATTTTTACCGAAAACACAAAAGAACTAGCCGTTAGGCTTTTAAAAAATGGGCCAATTTGATTGGGCCTTGGACAATGGCCTTTAATGTAGATGCGGTTTGGACCATCCCACACTAGCAAACTTTTTTTGACCCATCACCTTTCTGAATATTTAGTCCAAAAAAAGGTACCTTAGTTTTAGAAGAAAAAGAATTTTATCGCTGGTCTTCCCCCTACAGAATATTTTTTGTATCATCAGAAAGATAAAAGGCCTTTCTTTAGGGAATTAAATTACCAACAAACAAGAAATAATTCAATAATATCTTTTTTTTAAGGAATAATTTGGAAAAATAGTTGACAATAACAACATACATCAATATTATAAATCATTCAATTGTAAAAAGTTGACACGAATTTATGGTTTTATTTGGCTCGAAAGTCGTCATCTGAATCCTGTTTTTTCAGCTGTAATGAATCAGAGGTAAGAATTTGGATTTAGGATGATGTATGATGGATTTGAGTGTGAGATGAGAATTATAGAGAGTTGAAGTATATATGGATCATATTGACAATAAATATGACGAAAGTAGGGAGACGAAACGACAGGCAAATAAATAAGAGTCAATGGGAGGGTAGGCAACGTACATTTTGAATCACAAATACCACATTAACATTAACTGGGTGCATTCTTTGTAACATAATTTGGTCAAGTTTTTCTCAATCAATTTTGAAAGATATGTGTGGGTTTTGTTTTTCTAAGGTGGTGATTCAAATTTGATGGAAGCATTTGAAAAACATCCCCATAAGTTAAATCAATTCGAATTAAAAAGTTATACTTTATTAAAAAAAAAATCATATTTTTGTGGACAATTTATGTACAATTTTTATTATAAACTCAAATTCAATCCAACTAATTTAACCATCTAAGTTTTTAAAATTTTTTTATGAAATCTTTCTATTATTCTACTTTAATATAGCTTGACTAACTCTATTAATTTGATATAATTTAAAATTTTAATTAATAATAATTATTAATTTTTTAATTACAATATTATTTAATTCAACTAAAATATCATTCAGTCAAATTAAATATTTTAAATAATTTAACAAAATCAAACTTATGCCCACCTCTAATTCGGGTGTTAGTCTTTTCTGTACTCAAAATTAATTCAAGCTCATGTCTTTTGGCCATTGTATTTTATTAGCCAGTGCCTAATGCATTGAATGTGGCGTTTACACGTTAGTTACAATTGAAATATGAGTATCGTATACGAAGAGTCATTAAAATTGACTCAAAAATACTAACTAATATAAAATATCTATACTTGAGTACTGTAATTTATTTCTTTAATGAAGTCATCACTATAGTAGTAATTAATAAATAATTTTAAAAAATAGCAAAAAAAAAATATTTTAACTTGAAACAAAATTTATAAAGAAAAAAAAAATTAAATTTAGCAAAAGGTGTCCAATAATATACACCGTGGAATATCTACTGACTTAATAATCACTCAAATCAACTTGTGAGGTGAAACTTACTTGTAAAACTCTAACATTTGGGATGACGTTAAATATTCGTTGAAAAATATATAAAAATTTCTCAAAAATATAAGTAATTGAAAATTTGAGGACGAGAACCAAAGAAACTGAGTCAAAAAAAAATAAAAATCCCAGAGTTTGAATAAACGTAGAGATTTGACCGTGTCATGGGCCTCATAATTCACGACTTTGAATTCTTTGGACCGACATATAAGGCAAACGTAATTGTGTGGGCTGCGCTCATCGAGATGTCGTTCCGTCTTTGAAAGGCCTTTCTTCACCGGTCATAGCCATGTAATATTTGTTCTTCAAAAATATAAAATTTTATACTTATATTAATTAATATTTGTTAATTTTTCTAAATTCATATGTTAACTATTTTTAAAAATCATTATTCTGAGAAATCTCATAGAGCAACTAATATTAGTTTACAATTATATCATGTATTCGTCTGGTCATGCAAAATTAGATTTATATAATCTAAGCCTTTCATTATTTTTGAAGGTAATTAAGGATTATTGCAACTCACTCTAAGCGCATGATGCATATTAGAAATTCAAATTTTGTTCCAAATTAATACGCCGCCTTATTAGTAAAATATCTAATGCTAAAACACGGGGGGAAAAAAGATTGACTAAAATGTTTTAGTGACCTAGCTAGCTTGGGCAAATAAGAAAATTTCATAAAACAATAAATAAATAAATACGTCATCTATATAATTATGAAATTATTCTGTTCACCAGACTTGCAAGATCGCTTCCGGGTTGAACTTTCAAATCATCAGAAATTTAATTTGCAAGAATATTGTGAAAGCTATATATAATAACTTTCAACTAAATATACCATGAATTCAATAAGAAAATTAAAGCCCTTGGTATATATAGCACTCACTAGTTTGAGCTTGAATTGAAAGCAAAACGCGAGTTTATCACCATTTAGTGTAGCACAGTAAAACTTAATAATAGGAAGTAAAAGTTCCTTACGGTTGATTGGTCGAACTATTACTAATTAACTTTACTGGCTATAAATTATAATTTAACCATAATTGGCGTAAAACAACTAAAGAATCAACCTCTAAATTTATCAAAAATATGAAAGCGCGGGGGTTATAATATCCTCTTACAAAAAAAAAAAAAACTGTTTAAACATTATTATAATTAAACTGACCCGCTTTAGTTAACTGTCCTACGTAATAATATTAATGTGGACCACACGAAACGAGGAACAAAAGAAACATTGTTCATCAATCAATGCGAAACAAAATACAGGCAAAGATTCTGAATAAACTAGCATATGGTAAAGACTCAGGATGCACGAGCAAGAGAGAGTTAGGTGGAGCTGCCTCCCCCCCTCCCCCTCTGCATGTCCATTCTATATATATAACTCCCTTCGCTCCTTCTCTTATATCCAAAGAAAACACATCAAATAGTATATTGATCTTATACCTTCAAGTCTGCCATGGCACCCACCACCACTCTTAGTGCTCTTTCAGAGGAGAAAAACCTCCAGTCTCGCTTCATTCGGGATGAAGATGAGCGTCCAAAAGTGCCCTACAACCATTTCAGCGATGAAATTCCTGTCATATCTCTGGCTGGAATCGACGAGGTTGATGGCCGTCGACCAGAAGTTTGTAAACAGATTGTGGAAGCTTTTGAAGAATGGGGTGTCTTCCAAATTGTTGATCATGGCGTTGACACTAAACTCATATCAGAAATGACCCGTCTCTCTAAAGACTTCTTTGCTTTGCCCCCACAAGAGAAGCTTCGCTATGACATGTCTGGTGCTAAAAAGGGTGGCTTCTTAGTTTCCAGTCATCTTCAGGTACATATAAAGTTTTCTTTTCCTTTTAATTATCTTTGGATCATTTTCATCCCATTAATTACTATATTTGATATGCAGGGAGAGGCAGTGCAAGATTGGAGAGAGATTTTTATATATTTTTCATATCCGACAAAGAGCAGAGATTATTCGAGGTGGGCGGAGAAGCCGGAAGGGTGGAGAGAAGTGACAGAGGAATACAGTGAGAAGCTGATGGAACTGGCATGCAAGGTGTTGGAGGTGTTGTCAGAAGCGATGGGGTTAGAGAAGGAAGCATTGAGAAAGGCATGCTTGGACATGGAGCAGAAGCTAGTGGTCAATTTCTATCCGAAATGTCCAGAACCAGATCTCACACTTGGACTCAAACGCCACACTGACCCTGGTACCATTACGCTCTTGCTTCAAGATCAGGTTGGTGGGCTTCAGGCTACCAAGGATAATGGCAAGACTTGGATCACTGTTCAACCAGTAGAGGGAGCTTTCGTGGTCAACCTCGGAGATCATGGCCATGTGAGTATATTACATATGCACCATTTTCTTTATGATTTTGCATGAAGCGGATTCATGAGTAATTATGGTGAGTTAGCTTCAGATGCTTAGGTGTTGGGGACAAGTGCTTGCCGTTTTGGTAAACACTTTTTCCCAGTATCCTTACTCAATATTTCATCCGTTTTCACTTCTATCAACAATTATTTATTGAGTTGATATTTAATTTATTATTGATGTATAATTTTTTTATTAATAATATTTAAATTTTAATATAAAATAAAAGTAATTTTATAAAAATATTATTTTTATTACGTATTATAATATAAAAATTGTTATAAAAAAATATCTATCGATAATAAATTAAATTATTTTATTATTATTATTAATTATATTTAAATCTCGTGTACTATCTTTATAATAAATTAAACACATAATTTTGGACTAAATTACTAACTTAACATCAATTAACTCCAAATAGATTCTAATTGAGTTTTTTATTGATCAAATTAATTAAATTATTTGATAATGTTGGTGTGTAGTATCTGAGTAATGGAAGGTTCAAGAATGCTGATCACCAGGCAGTGGTGAACTCAAACTGCAGCAGATTGTCCATAGCCACATTCCAAAACCCAGCACAAGAGGCCATTGTGTACCCGCTGAAGGTTAGAGAGGGTGAGGAACCTGTGCTAAAGGAACCAATCACATTCACAGAGATGTACAGGAGGAAAATGGGCAAGGATCTTGAGTTAGCTAGGCTTAAGAAGCTCGCCAAGGAGCAGAAGAATGTTGAGGCGCCTCAGGACAAGTTCGACTTTGACACCAAACCATTGGACCGCATTCTTGCTTAGACCTTTATAAAATTACTGCAAAACTTTGTATGTAATACTATGATATGAATAAACCTTTCGGATTTTCCTTTATATATAGCCCATTGCTAGTATATATGCTCTTCGTACTACTTTCAAGTAAGCCACTAGGCGTGGCTTAGTGGTGAAGGGGGTGGGTAGTTTAGCGAGGGATCTTAGATTCGAATCCTTACTCTTCCATTGTACTAAAAAAAATACTACTTCCAAACTAAATTTGGTAATCTCTTCAATAATGAAGAAATGCGAACCCCAAACTAAACTTGATTCTGTCCATTTCATTATGAATTAGTTAAGTTAACGTGATTACGTTCCTCTCTCTCAAAAAATATTGTTCGGCAAACTCTACGACATTTTTTTTTGTATTTAAAGACATATTCAAGATATATAGCGTCTATGTATAAGTTTATAATTATATCACTAATTAACCATTATAAAATGCCTCTGAATTATATTTGACTATGGGTGCTGAAAAATTAATGTCAGAAATTTAAAAAATACATCTTATTTATCTAAATTTACAATTTCAGTTTAAATTTGAGTGAAATAAATCAAATTTACAATATTAAATTTACAATTGAGTAGAAATCTCTCTTCTTCTGTTTTTTATTGTTGTATCAGCTATATTTTTTATTTTTAATATATAATATTTAATAAATTAAAATTTGAGAGATGTATTATATCTTTATTTTTTAATTATAATAACTAATTTTTTTTACTTTGTATCATAAAAAATTGTAAAATTTGTCTATTTTATTTTTATCTTTTATTTATTAACTTTATTGCATGATGTATTTTTTATCTTATATGAGTATAATTTTTTTACTTGTCCAAAAGAAACAAATAAATAACTAATTAATAATAGTCAAGAGGTGTATTATTTATTTATTTATTTATTTTAATTTTAAAAAATACAGCTTTGAATTATAATTATTTTTCTTATTATATTTTTCTTCTAGACATTTATGAATGTCTGCTTTTTGAATTTCAAAAAAAAAAAAGCAACAATCAAGTAGCTGAGTTTGGATAATTTGTTTCATTTGTTTATCGTATAAAATTAATATTACGAAATTAAGCAGGGGCAGCCACGAAATTAAGCAACAATCAATTGTTGGGTTGAGCCTTCCATTAGTGGCTCAATACATACGTATATGCCATTGCTACAATAATAGCAAGTAACTCAGTGCCTGTCTTTTATATATAAATAGTAATATTCTATTTATTTTAAACAAATAACAAACAATTAATTAATAATAGTAAAAAAAGTATATTGTTTATTTATCTATTTTTTTAATCTTAAGAAATACAGCTTTGAATTATAATTTTTTTTTTATTGTATTTTGCTTCTAGACTCTTATATCTGCCTTTTGAATTTCCGAAAATAAAAAAGCAACAATCAAGTAGGTGAGTTTGGATAATTTGTTTTATTTCTTTAGTTTATCGTATACAATTAATATAACGAAATTAAGCAGGGGCAGCAACTCAAGGCCAACTTTTTTATTTTTTTATTTTTTTATTTTTTTAGAATAAGACTGAAGGCCAACTCAAGTAATGGTTGGGGATTAAAATTTAGAACCTATTTAGTTGGAATAAATTTTAATGAAATGAAAAGAAAAAAGAAAGATGAAATAAATAAAAAAAAATATCATTACTTTGTTTCATATATGATAAAAAAAATTAAATAATATAATATTTCATTATTTGATTAATAAATAAATTGAAATAATAAAAAGATAAGATAAATAAAATAATTAAAATAATTTTAATATAAAATAATTAAATTAAATTTTTAAATTTTAAAAATAAATTTTATTTTAAAAAAATTCTTCAAATTAATTTTTACAAAATATAATTAAATTAAATTTTTTTATAAAAAAAATATAAAATTAATATTAATTTATGATGAAATCTTGGATTTCATCTATTATAAAAAAGAGTCTCCTTTTTATTAGATGATAGAATAGAACATTTCATAGAATGTTTTATTAAATTAAATCATAGAATTTTACTTTTTATTTTTATTTTTTATTTATTTATATAAATTAAATGCGTCTTTAAATAGTACAAAGAAAATATAAAGAGGGCTAGGGAGCTCAACGCAGGCCCAAATAGAGGCTAACTATTGAGTATGAGCCTTATAATAAAAGTCTATAACTCCTCTATGCTATTGGTCTTGACACTCCGTGCCTCAGAGCACGCTGGGCCGTTCAGAGTAAAAAGCAAGATATTGGCCCAATAAAAACTTCGCACACTCGCAAGTAGGCCTCTTGAAAACTGAATTAATGATTTGTTTAAAAAAAAAACTGAATAATGAGTTTTTTTTTCCTGGTAAGGTGAATGGTGAATATTTATAACCAAAAGAAAAGTGAATAGCGAGAAAAAAAAATTAAAATAATAATAATAATAATAGAAAAAGGTACAAAGGAAAAGAAGAATAAGAAGAAACAGAATACAGGTCTCACTCACCTATCTTGAACCACAGACTCGTGTGGGGATGGGGCATCAACAGTGGGGATCCTTAAATTCTTATCTAAAATGAGTGGCTTTGTTGGGAAATACGAATCACAGAAGGAAGGCGAGTTTCGTGGGGTTGGACAATTTGGGTTGAATCATTAGGAATAGGTCCAACTTCTGTTAGTGAGAAAATCATAATGCCCTACTTAATTAGTCGTCTTTGCCAACAAATTATTGTACTAATTCCCCATTTCGCTGGCCATTCCCTTGAAATGGTGCCCCTACTCGAGTCCGTAGTATCTTTATCTTTTTAGTATATTATATATATAGTGTTTTCTGAAATATTAAAGTATTTAAAATTTTTATATGTAATATGATAATTATTAAAAACTACTAATTAACTGCATGATATTGATTAAAAATTTCATAAAAATTAGGAAATTGAGAGTCTCGTAACTTTTTAATAAATATACTATCAAGGGTTTGATTTTTATCATTATTCTATAAAAAATGATTTAATCTATTATTAATAGATAATTTTTTATCCACCAGCAGTGTTTAAATTATAACACATATTAAAAATAATATTTTTAAAATTATTTTTGACACGTATTACAATTTGAACACCGTTAATAGATAAAAAATTATTTACCAATAATATATTAAATATTAATTTTTATTTTATCATGTTCTCTATTTTTACGATTAAAAATTTTTAATGTAATAAAATAAAATAATTTTTAAAATATCTTAAAATTTAACATTAAAATTAGGATGTAATAAATGGTTAATTAATTATACAGCGAGCGAATAATTTGTAAGCTTATATTTCATGATATGACATACACAATTTGGAAGATAGCTAGCAGACAATCGGCAATTTGGAAGCCACTAAACTTGTGGTTGTGGTTTAATTACTCTACGCGAAAAGCAATGTAAGTAAAACATAAAGAGGTTAAACAAAAATAAAATAGAATAGTAATATTGATTTATGGAATGTTTGTCCCATTTGAGTAAAGTACAAATAATTTCACACATGCAAAGAACTGTTTTTTTTTTCAAAGCGTTTTTATTTTTTGAATCACTGATATAAAACAGAGTTATCGAAACGAAATAAAATATTTGTTAAAAAATTATACTATTTCGATTGAAATTATTATATTTTAAAATGTTACGATAAAAATATTTTTGTTTCAGTGAAAAATTTGGTGAGAATACTCTTGTTTCCATAAAAAAATATTAAATTAATTTAAAAAATAAAAAAATTAACCATTTAAAAGTAAATGAAAGTAGTATCATATCACATTCAATATCAAGTTATTTTTTCTCACAAGTTACAATATCTTTATTAACTTCTTATTTTTTTTCTTTATTTTTATGATATTATTTTTTTTCATTATCTTTATTTTAAAGAGAAAACTATAAAAATAATAAAAAGAGAGATTAAAAGATAAAGAAAAAAAAATACTTAAAGATAAAAATAAAATCACATTGACAGAGATAAAAATTTAAATATAAATGTCATAAAAAAATTAAAAAAAATATATTATTAAATAATATTAAAATTTAAGTGGAAGTCTTTTTCATAACAGTAATGTTTCTTGTTCGTTTCGGCTAGAAAAAAGGAGACAATTAGACAATTAATCTCCTTTTTCCATACTATAACTTCGTTGTCAATTAATTAGTCAATAGGATGGTGGGGAAGAGTCGGTGTTCAGTGTTCTACCTACACTTTCTGACCAGGTCTCCACCAAGTCGCAACAGTGTAACTCTCTGGACAGATATGCATCACCAAATATTTCATATAATATAAATTTAAAATATTTGATTTGATTTGATATTTTTTTTATTAAAAAAACGTGGGAAAATGGAATATATGATTTAGGTTTATCCTCTTTGGTTGCAAATAATAGATTTGGAGAATAGAAAATGGAAAAAGAAAAAAAGTTTCATTTGGGCGTGTACGGAGCAGCAGTTTCGGTGAAGCTACCCATTATAGCTATAAACTAAGGAATTAATGTGACAGTAAAACAGGGGAAAGAATGCGCGTGTACTGTTTTGTTTGGTCGTCCTATATGTAAACCAATGAAACACCGACTGAGGTTCATCTCCGGTTCACACCAACAAATATTTGGATCAAAGCAAACTATGCCAAAGTCAAAGTCAAAGTCACGAGCTAGCCCCCAAATTAAAAGATCTCTCGTGTGACGGTAACGTATCTGAGCTCATGATATTAGTATTTAATTTTAAATATTTGAAATATTTATGTTTGATCCTTAATTCCCAGTCGTAATATACATTATATACTTCTCACGCAGTGATAAATTGTGATGATTACAAGCGTGAAGACCATCTCAACGGTTATATTTTGCTTCGCTAACCTCCAAAGAGTAGGAACTCACTTTAGCGAAGGCGCAAGTGTTGACAAATAAAGTGCACGTTCAATTCATACGCATGGAGTACATGTAATTTGTTTTCTTGTTAGAAATTCGTAGCATATGCAGTTCAGATCCACGAGGTTCAGAGGAATCTTTGAATCTTGGTGTCGGAGTGTCGACTCGCATTTAAAATCAAACTATATAACCCCGGTCTAGTCAAAGTCTTCCATCCACGTTAAAATAATTTTCTGCCACGATAATTGATCTCGCCGAATATATATACTAATATAGACTGACTCCTAGCTACGGGTCTATTATATATTATCTTCACCCATTAATGACGAACCTTTTTTTTTTTTTTTCCTTTCGAGATTAATTATGTTTCTAATCTCCATAACATAGTCAAACATTAGTTGTCTGTGAAATGATGTTGAAGTTGAAACGCGGGAAAAAGCAATTAATGTCTGTAACTTTGTAAATAATTTAAGAAACATAATTTTGTAGAAATAATTTCTTACGGATTTTGCAAGTTTAAAAACTTCATGTTAATATTATAATATTTATTAAAAATAATAATGGATGATACAATAATTTTAAAATATATACGTTTTTATGATAATGAATATTAATCTTTATCTCTACACAACTTCATATAACTTATCAGATTATAATTCTTTTTTCAGTGTTACAGTGTCGGGATCTTCTTGCCCTTACGTATAATACTTAGCAATAATTATTGAATCCAATAAAATTAATGAAAATTAACACATGGGCTATTAACAACGTTTCATATATATATATATATTCTTTTTTATTTTTGAATTTCAAAGTGATATTGACCATTTTTTTTTATTAAAGTAGTTTGATTTCGTGTGATTTAATTTCACAAAATACAAAAAAAATTATCTTAATTATTTTAAATACATATTCAATTTAAATGAGGAAGACATTGGCTATCGGGGACCACTTTATAAAAGAGAAAATATGGCAGGCCAAGGCCGACTTATCAATTATTAAAGATTTATAAACTTTAGTGTACTATATAATTAATTAAACCTCGTGCCCATAAATATCAATGAATTTTTATTAAGATAAATATAATATTTAAAAAATTAAAATTGATGAAACAAAATATGTGGGAGGAAAATGAGATACTCAACGACGAATATAGAACTTAGAGGGGTCCACGACATACTATCAAAGAAAGAAATGGTACCTCGATCTTTAAATAGGAGCATGCATGGAAGGCTACAAAAATTGTGTCTAGCTGTCGTTCGTTATAAATTTATAATCTACAGCTGTAGTCTGTCGAAGACGAAACTGAAAAAACAAAAAACAAAAACTAAAAAAAGGAAAAAGTCAAGCGCGGCTCTACCGTAAGGATCTGAGGACCACCTTACCATATTGACTAAGGTAGCTCAACTCAATTTTGTTTATAGAATTTGGAACAGAAAATAATAGGGAATTTTTTTAACTCGACACTATGTTATTAATTTCTTTTACAAGGTATAATATATTTAAATAATTTGATACAACCTAAAAAATTATATTTAAGTCTTTTCTATATTTATATTTTATTAATCTTACCAAGACAAAGTCATAATTTGGAATTTTTGGCATTCTGAATCTCTGGTGTCATTTCTAAATACTAGATTCAGGTTGGAGTATAATTTTCTTTAAAAAAAGTTGCTTATAAGTTCAAATTGTTTATATTTTATTATTTAACACATATACAAATTTATTTAATTCCGCATAGTTTTAAAGAGGATAATTGTGTACAAACTTGGCTTCTGTTTGGTATTTCAGATTGTAAATAATAGAAAATCAATTAAGCAAACTGGTTTTGAGAATCTGTCAGCGGTAATAAATTATTAACAAAAAGTAAAATTATTTTTACAAAAGTTATTTGAAAGAAAGTGTATTCATCAATCAATCTAATATAATTTTTTAATTCACGAACATACTCTGAACTTCGTTAACTTGTTCCCCAAGTTTTGACAACTTTTTGAGTTTACTTTATTTTCAAAGCCTAGTTTGGATCGCAAACTTGGATTGCGCATTTTCATCCAAAATTGAAGATTACATTATCCAAGAAAAATATCATAAATGTTGATTGAAAATTATAAGCAAGACGTGTGTGTGTCTATATATATATATATATTATTTGTCAGTTAATTTAAATTATTTAAATAAATTTATTTATTAAATATCTTTAATTTTATTAAATAAATTATAAAATTAATTTCTTAGTTTGACCACAATATAAATTATAAGGAAGTTCGCGTATAGGAGAGGGTTACGACGGAGTTGTTAGTGAAATTTTCAATATTTTCTCTAGTTTTAATTTACAAAAACAGGGCTTGTTAGTGATTAAGCTGATAATAAAGATGTCATTCACATTATTGACCACAATGTAAAAATCAAACACTGTCGATGGAAATGAAAAATGGAGAGGCAAAATATGGAAAAATGAATAAAAGAAAATTACATGGCCCGAGAGAATAAGAAAATAAAGCTATTTTTAATTTTTTAATCGTTATGCAGTACTTTTTAGTTTTTCTAGGGGAAAACAACTTGGAGCCAGTCCGGGGAGGGGGAGGGGTTCGGTAATCCCCTCTCTTTCATTCAAAGGTCTCTTTTGACCGGTGCCCTCTTTCTTCCCTCCTTCCTCCCATCTGCAATTGCCTTTCATTCTGTATTATCCGACGCATTTTTTTTAATCCTCCTATTCCTCTGTGGAAATGAAAGGACTAGTATATATTGAAAATGTTCCCCTGGTTTTGATCTGTCAAGAACTTTGAGCATTTATCATTGTCACCGATCATGGGTGTCTGCTTTTCTACCACAAAAATCAGTGGCTCAAACAGCAATAACACAAACGCCGGCGCCACCATTTCCACCGTCGTTAATCACAATCGTAAAGAGGGTAAAAAACCTCAATCGAGGACAACCACGGTAACTGCACCTAAGCAACAAACGTCCGGCGATCAGCGACAAAAAGTATCGAATGAGAACCAGAAGAATAAGGAAAATAAGAATTTCCAGAAGCAAAGGCCAAATGACCACCCCAACCCAAATTCCAGACGCAAACATATCCCATGCGGAAAGCGCACCGATTTCGGCTACGACAAAGATTTTGAGGAGCGATACTCCCTTGGAAAATTGTTAGGACACGGACAATTTGGTTATACATATGTTGGAACAGATAAAGCAAATGGGGATCGGGTGGCCGTGAAGAGACTTGAAAAGGGCAAGGTATTGATTCTTCGCATCTTCGAGCTGGGTCGATGATTTTTCGGCTGTTTTTTTTCTCTCTCTCTCTCTCTCACTTTTTGGCTTCCGCATCGATTCGTTAACGAAAAGTTATATTTTGCACTCGTTATGCCTTTAGAAATAAATTTTTGTTGCTCATTTTATCTACAATCGTGGTTTCGTTTTGGTCAATGGGAGAGGAAGAATTTCATTTTGGGGCTGCAGACTACGATCCTTATTTGGACAGCCCGGCTATGATTACTTTGATTTTAAGAGTTATCAAGGGCAATGGCTACTGATTCCTCACGACGTCCATCTTGTTCCATGTTGACCACAATTTGCTTGAATTTCCGATGTTGAAGTAATTTGTGTGGCCGGCCTTCTCTGTATCTTGATGATTGGGACAATTCTTCTTCCGTATAGATTTTAGTCTTGTCAACAGTCAATTAATCTCGTAGACCTACCATGGATATGTGTAAATTGTAGTCATTCTTCACCTTCTTGAGAGCCATATTTCGAGACTGATGAACTTATTTAACTATGTTTACAGACATAGCGTGCTTGTCTAGTCATAACAGTATTGCTAATTCTGAACTTGTATATCAAGCCATTTGGTTTCACTCTACTTTCATAAAGCACGTGGATTAGTTACTCAGACAACTTGGCAGAGCTATATATAATACTATAAGTGTTTCAAATGCATGTAGGTCTAAAATAAATGTGTGTAGTTTGAGTTCAATAAGTAAAACCTTGAAATTTGCAAGTAATTCTAAATTTGTTTGCCCTGCTTTGATTCGATAATTGGCTTTTAGCTTCCTTTTCTTTTCTTTTTTGTTTTGGCCTTTGTTTTCCTTAATCAATCCTTGAATTTGGTGGCAGATGGTTCACCCTATAGCTGTTGAGGACGTTGAGCGAGAGGTCAAGATATTGAAAGAACTTGCAGGCCATGAGAATGTTGTCCATTTTTATAATGCTTTTGAGGATGATTCATATGTATACATAGTCATGGAGTAAGTTACTTTTGTTTGAGCTTCTTCTTCATGCTGTTTCACTGTGTTCACTGCTCATCTGGTTTTGACCAGAGCTTGGCTGCAATACAGTTGGTTTTTTCCAAAAAAAAATAAAAATTGAAAGAGGGATTTACCTTTTAGGAGCAAATTACTGAATCTTTTGTGTAGTGTTTAATTTCTAGTGTTGTTACACACCCATGTATACATATGGACATATGCATGTATGTTCATATATTACTATTCTTTTTATTTAAGTGAACCTCTCCACTTCTTGAGTTATGATCTGACGACTTATTTTCTTAGGTTATGCGAGGGTGGAGAACTGTTAGATCGAATATTGGCCAAGTAAGTTTGTTTTGATCTTTGATATGATTTGTTTTTCTTGGCCAAGTGTCTCTTCAGAATGTCTATTGTCAGATTTTTTTTAGCAGAAACTTTTCCTCTATCTGAACTAACTTTTTTATTTGCTTTTATCAGGAAGGACAGCCGTTATACTGAAAAAGATGCGGCAGTGGTTGTAAGGCAAATGCTCAAAGTTGCAGCTGAGTGTCATTTACATGGCTTGGTACACCGAGACATGAAACCAGAAGTATGGTCAAGTTCACTAGCATGCTTGGCAATCTGGCATATTTATGCTACTTGATAGTGAATTATGTTATTTCTTTCTTGCATGCAGAATTTTCTTTTCAAATCTACCAGAGAAGATTCTCCTTTAAAGGCTACAGATTTTGGTTTGTCAGATGTCATAAAACCTGGTGAGGAAAAATCTTTATGTTAATTAGTGTTTCAACCTGCACTGCAGTGCATGTCGATCATGTATTATTATTAATAATTTGTATTAAATGTGGTGGACAGTGGAAGAGTGAGCAACTGCACATAAGAAAACTCTAGAATGGTTATTGGAAAGTGGAGGAAAAAAAAGTGTGAAACGGTGGGATGGAGGTTACTTTATGTATTATAATTGTTGAGTGAAAGATGGCTAGTTTTGAACTTTTGATAGGATAAGAATCCAACAAACCAAGTACTCCTGCCCCATATATATTAGTATAGATAGATGATTGATTTGTTCTCTCTCTTCCCCCTTCTCTCTCTCTCTGTATATATATATCTCATACACATTCTTGCAATCTTTATTTAATACTTCTAGTTCTCTATCTTTGTTAAAAACTGCAGGAAAGAAATTTAAAGATATTGTGGGCAGTGCTTACTACGTTGCCCCTGAAGTTTTAAAACGTAAGTCAGGACCTGAATCAGATGTATGGAGTATTGGAGTAATTACATATATATTGCTTTGTGGGAGGCGCCCATTTTGGGATAAGACTGAGGATGGTATCTTTAAGGAGGTAGAGTTCATAATTATGTCACACTGAGTCTACTGTTATTTATGTGGGATAGGTTTTCTATTTTTTTTTTCTGTCAATGATCTATGATTAAGTTTTTGGGTCTTTATTTTGTCTCCAACTTGTTCGTGTTTAATTGTCTCTTGTTACATTTTAATATGATCCAATATTTGCAGGTCTTACGGAATAAGCCTGATTTCCGCCGAAAACCATGGCATACCATAAGTGATGCTGCAAAGGATTTTGTGAAGAAATTGCTGGTAAAGGATCCTCGGGCAAGATTAACTGCTGCTCAGGCTCTATGTATGTATTTAATTTTATAATGTTGTTTTGGCCTTTATGCTATGGTTATCTGCAAGTTTTTTCTGGTTGGACCCTTCTAAAAGCATTTCTTTTACACACACATATATAAACATTCCTTTTCTTGAAAATATATAACTCTTGATCACTGCCGCAAATTTAGTCAAATTGTGTAACCTCTCCTATCTTTTCAAAACATTATTAGAATAGAGACTTTGCACTAATATTCTGGATTTCTGATATGTCCAGCGCATCCATGGGTTAGAGAAGGAGGAGAGGCATTAGAGATTCCTATTGATATATCTGTTCTGAAAAACATGCGGCAATTTGTGAAATATAGTAGACTGAAACAATTTGCACTGAGGGTAAGATAAATTTATGTAACCCTTTTCATGTTAGAAGGCCCATTTTCAGCTCCATTTTATATGCGATTTGATTACCTTGCAGGCATTGGCTAGCACGCTTAATGAAGAAGAGTTAGCTGATCTCAAAGATCAATTTGACACTATAGATGTGGACAAAAATGGTTCTATTAGTCTGGAAGAGATGAGACAGGTAATTCATTAACTGGCTTTCGGCCTAACTTTGCTCCAAACACATGTATTTAGCAGTGGATAATTAACTCCTTGTATTTAATTTATTCCCTCTAATCTAATGGGTAGATTTTGTGCAGGCTCTTGCTAAAGATCTCCCTTGGAGGTTGAAAGAATCGCGTGTACTAGAGATATTGCAAGCGGTGAGTATGTGTGATCTTTTCCGGGTGCTATCCTCATAATTTTGTTGGCTTCAACTATTTGATCTTTTTTGCACTATAACAACTTTATCCTACTCTGCTCTTGGTACTGTGACATCCATGCATTGGCTTTGGCTTTTGAAAATAGTATATAATTCGTTGTCTTTTATGCTTGCAGATGGACAGCAACACAGATGGGCTTGTGGATTTCTCTGAGTTTGTGGCAGCTACATTTCAAGTACGTCAATTGGAGCATGATTCCGAGAAGTGGCAGCAACGGTCACAAGCAGCCTTTGAGAAATTTGACTTAGACAAGGATGGCTATATTACTCCAGAAGAACTTAGAATGGTTGGTCCCTAAGCGTGTCTAATTTATGTTCTCTCCTCTATAATTTAAAGTAGTCCTGTGGGTATTAAAGATTTTGAATCCTTGATCAACTTTGCCATTTTCCTTTTTGAGAGGAGTGACGGAGCGGGACAATTGTCTACTGACTACTTAACCTGCTCTTCCATTAGAGCTCTATTTATGTGTAAAACATGATGTCCAATAGTTTAAACTAGGACTGCAACTAACAACAATTTCTCTTGGCTTTACAGCATACGGGCTTAAAAGGCTCCATTTATCCGCTGCTTGAGGAAGCCGATATTGACAAAGATGGAAAAATCAGCCTTTCAGAATTTCGAAGACTTTTAAGAACTGCAAGCATTGGTTCAGGAAATTTGCCAAGCCCAACTGCCTATTAGCGGAAGATCTAAGAAATAAGAATATACGTGTTTCAGAGGCTGAGATGTGAGGGTGGCAGAGTTTTTTTCTTAAAGATAATCTCCTTTGCAGACTGAGCTCTAGCCCTGTTCTTTTCTGACCGTTCTATGCAACTTTCAAACTCCAGTTGTTGATTTTGGCATCCCACACAAGATGTGTATAGGATTACGTCAAGAGGTGTTTGCTGGAGTTTGTGTAGACCTGTGTAGATTGGATTCAAGTATCACAATTTCACTAGTGTACATCACATCATTTTGGAGTGCCATGGTTTTCATGCTTGTGCCATACTTGTAATATGTAATTATAAATGAAAATCTAATGAGATATGTAATTTTCTGAGTTCTATAGTCTCACTTTCTTCCACCTCTTGATTTTTCCCCTGTTGTTCTCGCTACTAATGACTGCTCAGATCTTGTGCCATACAGGATGGCTTTTGTTGCTGTTGTGTTATATCAATCATTTGGATTTTTTTTTCTTTAAAAAAAAAAAAGGGTTCCGAAGAGAAAGCACCTAAGCTAATATACCATTCGGATTTCACTTTCCTATGCAAAACCTTCAGTATCAATTACATAACTACAAAAAGAAACAGATTCAATTAGATATATGAGTTCAATATATCGTGTTTCAAATCTCATACCAAATATAAGGAATCACGAATATTTATACATTTAATAAATAAATATGTTAATTTTAGTTTCTGTGATATTTAGAATTTAAGTTCCCAAATCTTAAATACTCGAGTTAAGAAATGTACTACAGTAAACTCCTTATCAAGGCTTTTTGGATGGTTTTAAGGTGCCACTGCCACAACCAAGTGACACCATCTTAATCATTCAATTTAAAGGAGGATGTGGCACTATCTTCATTCTTTGCCTTCAGCTTACAAGTTAAACTTCAGTCATTTACTAGATAAATATCAGATTTAATAAATAAAATAGAGAAATCGGTCAGAACAAGTCAATCGCTTGATAGTGATCCAGTTGAACTTTGGATCTGGAAAATTGTTGGGGCCCCGAGCCCAGTTGATGCAATTGACTGGTCCAGTCGTATTCGTATAGCAACACATGTTCAGAATGTGTTGACGATTGAGCCCATTGACCATGGTGTGGTATCAGTGACATTAAGACCGAAAACAAAATGCCAAAAAAAAAAAAAAAAAGCTGACTTAGCTGGAAACCTAACCATGTTGACCAGCCAATGCGTTCTAGCATGTGTCCATTATGAGCATTGAGTAGAGGTGAAGAAGTGCAGGCAAGGGAGTAATGGGGTCATCATCACTAACCCTCCTCCTCATTAAATGAACAACCAAGAATGGCATCATAGCCTTGGTCAAGGATATTATGTGGCAATTTGCACTAATATAAGCATTAAGGCAAATCGTTTTGATAATCTACAGTAAGCACCTATTAATCTATTTATATTTACATGGGCTGGGAGATTGTGAAGCACTCAAATGGCCCAAAACCTGATGAACTTCAATGGTACAAGAACTCAAATGCATCTTCAATTACCTGCCTTCGAGATCTCACCTATACTGTTGGAGCTATCTTGAAGTACTTTAGATGAAGAATACCTGCTTAAAGCACTCCCATCTGTAATATTTCTTTCCTTCCTTCCTCCACAAGAGGAATCCTACAGGGATTCAAATCCAGGTTTGATAATTTGAGATTTCCTACAAGTCTGGGTTTTAAGATATTATAACTGACCTGTTGTGCTGACGATCCAGGCATCTTAAGTTCAAGCTTTGTAGCCACATCATCACTAGACTCACCACATCTTTCACCATTGCTGGGCCTTTCATGATCTGGTGGCTTGCTTCGGGATTCTTGTTTGCTTGAAATGCGGGACATGGACACATACTGGGCAGAAGCCTGCTCAACAGGGGCACTAGCACGAGCTGAGAATGGGACATACGTTGAACAAGGATTAGGAATTGGACCAGGATATTGATTTCCAAATAAGGGAAGCGGTTGAAGGGGCAGGTGAATGGAAATTGGACTGGGACGGATGGGTGTAGAAACTGGATATGAATAAGGTGGCCCCATGACAACAGATTGGTCAATTGAAGTCCACGGGAACATGAACCTGACTCTCTGATGACACTCGGCATTAAGATTTTCAATATCAGATTTTAAAGAAGCCTTCTCTTCTCTGAGTTCATTCTTCTCTTGCATTAGCTGTGAATGTAAAATGAACTGACGAAATAAGCAGCTAACAGACTTTGCAATCTTGCGGACAAGATTTTAATAAATAAAAATCTTACTTCACGCGATTCTTCAGAAAGTGCTGCATGCTCAGCTTTTAGTCTATTGACTTCAGCAGTTAAATCCCTCAGCATTTGGATCGTGTCTGTAAGGATGGTTGCCTTGTCATTCTTTGGCCTATCAGGGTCTGCATGAGTTCAACAACATAAAAATCTCATCCACTTTATGACCACCAAAGTAAAGTGACAATACATGTTGAAGAAGGCAAAAGACAAGGACCGAAAAATGATTTATTCTCAACTAAATATTTTATATTAAAGTAGATAAAAGTTATGGAAAAAGACTTCTAAATAAGCAAGCTATATTAGATTGAGATAATGCTACGTTTCATACACCAAGTGACCAAACAGGAAATGGCAACGCCAGGTTACAGCAGGTGGACATTGTACAAGGATCCTCTTGCTTGCACTAGCCATTTACAGCACATGGTTAAACATATGTTGTGTATGCATCTTTATGAAGAAGGAAACAACAAACATATCATCAACTGAAAAAGGAGAAGAAACTATTTATGGTGAACCGCACATTTTCACCTGAGAGTATTGACAATTTCCCGTCCATTATTCACTCTACTTTTTTTTTTTATATTACATCTCAAGCTATGATTTAGCTTGTATATTATAACTTATAATCCTAAAAATGTGGTCATTAATCATCAAATAGGTGCAAACTCTGGAACAGACCACCTCAAGTAACACTACATATCCTTTTGCTAATAGTTACATTGAAAGATGCCAAGGAATCCAAACACCAGTATGCAGAAGACTAGATACCTTTCTGGTCATTTACTGTTTCAAGACAAATTTTCTGTATATTTATTGGCAATGAATGTGTAATAATGTTTCTCATATATTTTTAAAAAGAAAAAGATATAACACCTACGTAATTATAGGGCCTAGCGCTTTATTGGCGAGCCAATTTAAGAGCTTAGCTCACGAGCCGAAGAAAGTAGGCCTAGAAAAAGGGGAACAAAAAAGTGAGAAATTATCGTGAGATAATTGCAAATTTACTCCTGCAAAAGATGCTTCGCTGGGAAGATAGGCAAATAAGATAAGTAGCATATCTTCAATGTTACAAATGCGGACTAACAAGTTTCAAGCATGTGTATAATCAATAGGGATTGAGGAGAGCCTACTGTTCAGAGGTAGAGCAAGAAGCTCAGTCAAGTAGTGCTTTTCCTGTAATATTCTTTTTTACCACCATCACTGTGTGATCTAAACCCAAGAGAGACGTATTTCATAGGACTATAGGAGACATACACTAGGCTGCAACGGCTAATTATATTTTTGAAGATTGTATCAACAACTTATTTTCACAGATAGAACCAGAGCACAATATTCTTATTTTCTTGATTAAGCAGGTGGTAAACACAAGGCCATATCTTTGTTGATAAAGAAAAGATGAGTCCCTATACTTCTGAAAGAGTTGCTAACCAACTTCAAATCCAAACTATAATTTAATTATTCGTCTTGTAATAGTTTTCATATATGAAGGCACAAAAAACTCCAAGAAAGCTAATTTGAGAAATCTGATCGTAATTAAAAAGCGCTGCAGCTAACCTAATGTGTTTCCCAACTCTACGAATTGCTCATTTAGTCGATCCCTCCTCAGTTTCTCGCGGTCTGCCTTCTGAACTTTTCTTACAGTAATTGGATCCTGTGCTTTCATTTCAGCTCTCTGCCTACGGAGGAGAGAAGTAATTCAACATGAACAACAAATATAAACAAAACAGAATTGAGTCAGAGCAATGCCTACATCAGTGACTAGGTTACAAATTCAACTATAACACCCTAAAGCTCAGAATTTCACATTCAGAACTTTCAATCTTATGTTCACAAAACTCTGCAACAATGCTCATTACAAATTACAAATACGGTAGTAATTGTTCTATTCTCAAAAAACAGTCAACGGTGACAGCTATATCTGGCTAAGTTCAAAATTAAATAGGAAAAAGAAAAGGATCTAACCCGGGTTCTGAATGCGATTTCTGCAAGGGAGGCTGAAGCAAAATAGGAGGTGCTAAATCTGCCACAACAGGAACAGATTTAGACAAATATTCATGCTGCCGGTGATCCATTTCTATAAAAAGTTCAACTTTGTTCTGTGTCTTAGATTCAGCTCTCTTTTCTGAATTCCCCCGTCTCAATCTCCTGCCAAACTTTTCGTAAGCACTGCAAGAAAGTTCCCAGATAAGGACAGCCACACCCATCAAACTTGTGCTTTCCACGAGCCCCCCACCATAACGTCGAGCCCGTCTTTATTTGTTTAATCATTTGCGTAAAATGGGTTTGCGTTTTTGGGAGAAAGGACAACAGGGTGGACACCTGGAGCACGGAATATGAGTAGGTCGCCATTTGTCCAACACTATCAGTATTTCGACACGTGCACATATAAATGTTTAATGACAAAAAATTTTACTACACTAAAATTGAAGGCAACTCTCGGTTACATAGAAAGTGTTCAAGTATCGACCATCTTCGCTTTCTTCATTCAAGTCTGAGCCGCCGAGGCAGTAAGTAACCGCGGATATGATGAGGGTAAACGGAACGAGTTATTCTTTTGGTGCACGCGTACCTCCGACAGCGGTCGAGACGGGTGTTCTGGTAAGGTGTTTGCTTTATCGCCCACAGCCATGTTATGTACTAACTAACTACCGAGGAAGTTCATAGACTTCGTTGTTTCCGCCATTTTTTGTTTCTTATTATATAAGAACGAATTGCTATTGCTTTCTGGAGTTCCATTGTGTATGTTTGTTGGGGTAATTAAGGTGGGACCCCTCGGGGGCGAAAAAAAGGTTTTGTGACATTATTTTACAATCCAATTGCATAGTCTCCCGTTTGGAGATTATATGAATGTTGTACTCTCTACCTTCATAATTTACCTTTTGAGATAAAGATTCTCTCAAAGATTGGTATCAAAGTCTTTCACTGCCTCTTTTCCTCTCCCTTTCTCTTCGTTGTCTCTCTCTCTCTTACTGTCTTTCCCTCTTTCTCTCTCCTCGCTAGTGCAGTATGGGATGCACCAGTTGCGCCGCACGATGGATTGCTATGACTGAATTGCAAAGTATGAGATTTGAAAGTATGGAATTCTAATGTAGGACTTACGAACTCTCCAACCTCACAAACTAGCTTATGGGGCAAAAGTTTGGTTGATATCATCTTAGAAATTTATGTTCAGGACTCTTTCCTTTTCACTAGATTTAGTTGTGAAATTTCAGTCATTACATCAGTGGAGCTTGGCTACCATTTCAGGCTTTTCTTTTCTTTTCCTTTCCTTTCCCAATCATGATTTCAAGAGGGCATTGTTTCAGGTTCTGATGTCAAATGCTGTTTATTATAAGGCATGCATTTGACTGACGGGTTGATAAGGTGGATACTATGAAAAGAGCAATAGTCTGCTAGAAGTATGGTCTTGTTTAACTTATTTGGTTTTAATTGCTATTAAAAAAATGTTAGGAACCAATTTCACTGACCTCCCTTAAAGTTCAGCAAGACCTACCTACAGTCATTGCCCCTCTAATTTCAAATTATACCAAAACCTTCCCATCCCCATGGTTTGTCTAGCCCACCCCGTGTAGTTCTTTTTTTCCAGACACGCATTCCCCCTTCCACATTCTTTATAGGTAAAATTACACTGACAAAGGAGGTCTTTGTCTAATTAGGAGGTCAGTATCTTGTCTTCAACTCATAATTCCCATATTGGATTATTACCTTTCCGATTTGGTAAGCGCTGCAAATGAACTCCTGTTTCTTGTTTGATGAAAATATAGTATGCATCCTGATACACTTCTCTGTGCGCATGGCTAATATGATATGCATTATCCTCCATATTTTTCCTTCTTTGTATTTATTGAAGTCAAGACTTTTCTAGATATTCTTTGACTAGGAATCTATTTTTGTAACGATGATTATAACTGTCATGGGTTAATAAAGAGGCGTGATTGTCCTTGTTTTATAGAGAGAAATTTTGTAAAAGTATGTGAAAGTAAGCAGCTGCAATATGGCTCTTCCTTCAATTAAGAAATATTGTATCTTTCTGTGTGTACTTATATATATATATATATATATATATATATATATATATATATCGGCTACAGTCAATGAAGAAGGGAAGTTCTTACTTTTCTAAGAAACATACACGTATTCTTTTGCCTATTTTCTATATGAAAAGTTGAAAACGCTTACAAATGGCATGAGAGCCTTCTTCTTGAGCGACTGTGAAGAAAAAAGCTGGAGGTGCTGTGTGAAGGAGAAATCAAAATACTTTGTGAAGGAGTGAGAGATGCCTTCCACCAATCTTCTAGAAACTAGCCCTCCAATGTTTACAGAAGAAAACTATCACATATAGTCAATAAAAATGAAGGCTTACCTTAGGGCATCAAATCTATGGGAGGCAGTGGAAGAAGGGGCAGATCCTCAACCTTTGAGACCCAATCCAACAATGGCTCACTTGAAAAACTATGAAGAGTAGAAGGCGAAAAATCCAAGGACCTTCACATGCATCAATTATACAGTGTTAGATGTTATTTTTACCAGGATTATGGCTTGTGAAAGTTCAAAAAAAGCATGGGAAAAATTAAGAGCGGAGTTTGAAGGAAGTGATTGAGTAAGGGCTCCTAAGCTCTTGACTTTGAAAAGAGAATTTGAGCTACCGAAGATGAAAGATGGAGAAACAGTTAAGGATGATTATGCCAAACTTATGAAGTTGGTAAACAAGATAAGGCTGTTTGGAGAGAGTTTTGAAGATAGTAAAGTGGTAGAAAAAAAATTCTAATCAGCATTCCAACAAGATTTGAGTCCAAGATTTCTGGTATTAAGGAATCTTGCAATCTCAAGACCTTAACAATTGCTGAACTGATCATCAAGCTGCAAGCTTAAGAGCAAAGGAAAAGCATAAGGTAGAAAGAGGTCTTAGAATGGGCACTCCAAGGTAGACACAAGTAGAAGCAACCTGCTAAAGATTCAAAAAAGGCTGTGTCAGATAAAGGTGGGAAGAGTAAAGGTATAACGAGGTTCAAGGAACCAACAAGAAAAGGTAAGTTTCCCCCTTGCAATATTTGTCTTAGAACCAATCATCTAGAGAAGGATTATTGGTACAAAGGAAAGCCTCTAATAGAATGCAGATTTTGTAAGAAGCTTGTTCACATAGAAAACAATTGTAGGATAAAGTAGAATCAATCACAAGAACAGGCCACATAACAAGCAAATTTCATAGATGAGCAGGAGAAAGATACAACAAGTTTATTTATAGTTTTTTAAGAAAATCAAAATGCCTCCAAGTAAACTCGGTTCATAGACAGTGGCTATACTAGTCACATGTCCAAGGATGAGCACCCGTTTTGTGATATTGACTAGTCTATAAAAGCAAAAGTGAAGCTTGGAAATGATCAAGTGGTTCAGGCAAAAGGAAAATGTGTAGTGGCAATAAACACTAAGCAAAGTATGAGGAACATTTATAATGTGTTATTTATTCTTTGTTTGACTCAAAATTGGCTAAATGTAGCACAAATGCTTGCCATTGGATATTCACTGTCATTTAAAGGAAATTTATGCTACATTTATGGTTCTCATGATTGTTTGACTGCTAAAGTACCTATGATTGATAAAGTTTTTCCTTTGAATTGGAATGATGAGGGAGAGACAGTTAATTTTGTAAAAGGGATGATTTTATTACTTGGCACAGAAGATATGGACATTTTAATTTAGTTGCCTTAAGATATATGCAAGTGAATAGTTTGACAAGGGACCTACCTGAAATTCAAGAATCAAGTGAAATGTGCTGCATGTCAATTTGAAAAAAATGCATAAACAAACCTTTCCAACAAGTGCAAGCTGGAGAGCTAAGAAAAAGCTAGATTTGGTACATATGGATGTTTGTGGACCCATGAGCACTGAATCCTTGAACCAAAATAAGTATTTTGTACTTTTTATTGATAATTTTAGTCGAATGCATTAGGTTTATTTTTTAAGGAGCAAAGAGGATTTTTTTCAGTGTCCACAAAATTTAAGGCTATGGTTGAGACTCAAAGTGGCAGCAAGCTGAAGGCCTTAAGATCAGATAATGGGAAAGAGTATACTTCTCAAGTTGTGTGTAGAACATGGTGTGGATCATCAATTAACCACAAGCTACACTGCACAACAGAATGGGGTATCTGAAAGGAAGAATAGAACTATTGTTGAAATGGTTAGATGCATGATGACTGAAAAGAAGATTCCTTTAAATTTTTGGGCTGAAACTATGTATAAGGCTTTTTATCTACTTAATAGATTGCCAATAAAATTTATAGAAGGCAAGGCCCCAATAGAAGCTTGGTTAAGAGTAAAACCAACAGGCAAGCACTTAAAAATATTGGGGTCAATTTGCTATACACATATGCCCACAATAAAATGAAGCAAGTTGGATAAAAAAGCTGAAGTGAGAATTTTTCTTGGTTACTCATTCATGGCAAAAGGATACATAATTTACTATATAAACACTAAGAAAATTCTTGTGAGCAGAGATGTGGTTGTTGATGAAACTGTGCACTAGAATTAGGACTAAACACTTGTTGAAAACGATGAAATGTTACTACAACAACCAGAAAATCAGTTTAACCACTCAGAGCTATCAATCAAGATCTCCAAAACTAATTCGGATAAGGAGAGTAACACCTCATTTAATTCTCCTATTCTTAAGACAAAACTATTGTCAGAAATATATGAAAAATGCAATTATGCTACCTTGGAGCCCTCTACCTTCAAAGAAGCCAAAAAATATGAAGAATGGAGAGTAGTTATGCATGAGGAATTGATGTAATAGAAAAGAATGACACTTGGCAGCTTGTAGATAGACTTGAAGCAAGAAAATTTATGGGGTTGAAGTGAACTTTTAGAACCAAGGTGAATCCAGATGCATGGCTCTATCTATAAGCATAAGGCTAGACTTATTATTAAGAGATATTCTCAACAAAAAATAGTGGTGACACATTTCCTCCTGTGGCTAGGCATGATAAGATTTTTACCTGCCTTGGCTGCTAATTTAAGGTAGGAAGTGTTTCATCTAGATGTAAAATCAGCTTTCCTAAATGGTGAGCTGCAGGAGAAGCTATTTGTTGAGCAACCCCAAAGGATTTTGCATTGCAAGCATGGAAGACGAGATTTATGAGCTTCATAAAGCCTTGTATGACTTAAAATAGGCTCTTAGAGCCTGGTACAGTAGGGTTGATTTTTATCTACTTACTAGAACTGAGAATGAAGCCACACTCTATCAAAAGAACTTAAGCAGGAGAAGTTTTGATCTTATCCATATGTGTTGATGACATACTGGTTATTGAGAGTGATTTAATGCTGGTCTCAATTTTTAAAAAGGAAATGGAGGCTATTTTTGAAATTTTAGATCTGGAACTTATACCCTACTTTCTCAAATGGAAATGGGCTAATCACCTTAATGCATTTTTATTTTCCAAAGAAAGTATGCTCATGATTTGCTGAAAAAGTTTAAAATGAAAAGATGCAAGCCTATTGCTACACCTTTGGCCCAAAATGCAAAACTTTCAAAATTCGAGAAGGGTGATTATGTTAATCCGAGCTTTTGTAGAAGTTTGATAGGAAACCTCTTGTATCTAGCAACCTCAAGACAAGATATTATGTTTGCTGCATGTGTGTTGTCTAGGTATATGCAATCTTTTGGTCAAATTCACTTAGAGGCAGCCAAAAGAGTCTTGAGGTATATTAAAGGCACTTATGATTCTGGAATTTGGTTTACAGCAGTAGAAAATAGGAAGCTACAAGGCTTTTTTGATAGTGATTGGGGAGGGTGTTTGGATGACACAAAAGTACTATGGGTTATGTGTTTTCCATAGGTTCAGAGGTGCTTTCATGGGTTTCAAGAAAGCAGGAAGTGGTTGCTTAATTTACAACTGAAACAGAGTATATATCAACCTTTGCAGCAACCAATCAAGCTATTTGGTTGAGAAAAGTCTTGAAAGACTTACTTCAAGATCAGCATGATCCTACTGTTATTCATGTGGATAATAAATTTGTTATAGCCATGATTAAAAATCCAGTGCAGCACGGATGCACAAAACATATCAAAGTTAAATTTCATGCTATCAAGCAAGCTGAAAAGAAAGGAGAAGTGCTGCTAAAACATTGCAGCTTGGAGGAACAGTTGGCGATCATTGTGACTAAGTCCCTAACAGCAAAAAGTTTTGAAGACTTAAGGTCGAAGATGAGAGTCTCCAAGAGAACTCTTGAGGAGGAGTGTTGAAGTCAACACTTTTCTAGATATTCTTTAGGTAGGAACCTATTTTTGTAATGATGATTGTAGCTGTCATGAGTTAATGAAGGGGTGTGATTGTTCTTGTTTTATGGAGTGATATTTTGTAAAAGTGGGTGAGAGTAAGTAGCTACAATATGGCTTTTCCTTGAGTTAAAGGAATATTGTATCTTTTTGTATGTACTTATATATATCAGCTACAATCAACGAAGAAGGGAAGTTTTCACTTTTCTAAGGAACATACATGTATTTTTTTCCCTATTCTCTATGAAAAATGATTTAGCCTATTGTCGGTGTATATTTTTTTTCACTAACAGTGTTCAAATAGTGACAAATGGCAAAATTAATATTTTTAAAATTATTTTTATTGCGTATCATAATTTGAATATTATTGGTGGATAAAAAATAATCTACTGACAATAGACTAAATATCACTTCATTTTTTATGTGCAGAGTTGAAAACACTTACACTATTTTTTCCTTTCAACTTTTAATATTTTGTGGTTAAGTCTTGAATACAGTAATTAGTAAGATTGTATGGTCACTCGTACATTTTGAGTTTTATGCGGGAAGCAAACACCCGTTGGCCTTGAAAATACAGGTGCTGAAGAATTTAGCTTCGGGACAAGAATTGCCCATACTTTATATATGTGCTAGTTCATGGTTCAGGCTTACATGAAGCAGATGTGCAACAATGTGATATCTTTGTAAGCTGCCATGTTAAGTAGCGCAACATTTTGACGCAGTATAAATGGTGTAAACCTGGAAGCACATTGATGTAAAGAACCCAACTGTGCAGACATATAGATGCATGCATTGCACAAGATATTCTAAGCTATTTTGGCTATATGAATTCTGGATAAATGACTGGACATATTTGGTAACATTAAGTAATTGGCATACGACAGCATGTCCTATTTTTTGGATGCTGTTGTGTCTTGCCCTGTTTATATCATGTTACGTCCCATGTCCACGGATTTTGTATGGTAATGCATATATATGTAATATTTGATAGGTCATCTCACTATTCCCAAAATTCTTTCTTTTTTATAGCTTTTCCATTGTAATTCTTACTTTATATACATGAATACATACACCCACACACACACATATGTATATATATATATATTGTTTCGTAATGAGGTTCCCCGGCAGTAAAATATTTACTGTCAAATAGTTGAAGATTAGCATATATTCATGCAACTATACTGCATATCTCCCGGAAAGTTAGGACTTAACTCGCTCCTCCTGATCTATTCAGTGGCCTCAGCTCGATAGGAGGGCAGATCCTGGAAGCAGGATCTGCCCATGGTTCCAGTTTAAGTTACTTTATTTGATATTCCTGATGTTTCTCTGCATAGTACTCCCCCCTTATCTCTTATATATGTTCCTATGGTTCTATGGGTACAAAGTGTTACATGTTTGAACGATAGTGGCCCCCCCCCCACCCCAAAAAAAAAGAAGAAACGATACTCTTGGTGCATGCTATTAATGATGATTGCTTTTGAGTCTTTCCTTGCTGTGTCAGTGTTGATGACAATCTGCCATACCTCCTAGTGAATGTTATCTTCCTCCAAGTGGGGATTCCGAAGGTAACATTTTGGAATTGAATTGTTACATTCTGAGGGTTCTTCTCATGAGGCTGAAGTGAATTTGAAATATCAATGCCGAAGCAAAAAATAAATCCAAGGAAAAGGGCTACAGGTATTGATAATTTAATTAGTGAAGCAGAATCCCCACAACCTGACCATCACTGAGAAGCAGAATAGGGTACCTCTTTGCAAGGGACGTAATTAAGGAACCTTGTGTTTGCTTGGGCAGTGAAGAAAACCATTGTTCTGATTTTGATCGCAGTAATATGTTTGTAAGGTGGAAGCATCTACTCATAACTGTTTCTACCTGAACCTTGTACACTCGGCGTTCCTATGGCTTGTGTTTTGTATAGATGATGAGACTCTTGCGTCTTTCCTTCATATGAATCTGGACTTTATCTTCCTTATTATTCTCTTACTAATGAAATATTGCTTTTCCCTCATTTCATTCTCATTCATTAGATTTTCATCCCTCCTACCTAAAGGATTTGGAAAACATATTCTCGTTCGTAAGCAAGCTTGCTGTTTGCAAAATGTAAACTGTTTTGTAAAATTGCCATGCCATTTACACATCTTTATATTCATAATTATACAAGTAACTATATAATTGTGTAAATAAGTTTACTATATGCACATCAGAGAGATTTTTATTATAACTAGTTCATCCTGATTTTTATAACCAGTATCAAAATTTTCTATTGATCACAACTTGAGAGATTTTTTCTTTTCTTTTCTTTTCTTTTATTAATGTAAGTTATACGATAGAATATAATTATTTTTCGTTTGCTAAATTTCCTTACCTTAATGAAGATAAAAATTCAAACACAAATTCTTGCCCAACTAATCACACTGACATTCCTTAATATAATGTTCTCATTCTTCGTGGGTCACTCGAGATTGAGAGATTGAGCTTGACCGGGCTTCGTGGGCACTTCTATTCTGAGACGCAAAGTAACCGCATACCAACAGTCACATCTGGAAGATAGGAATGATTAATTAATTTTGTGTAATGGCATTGAAAATGGTGCTTGGCACCAAGACTGTTTCAATTTGGATGGACAAAACCACACAGAAAGATCGAATGGGACAAAAGATTAAAGATTTCAGAATGGATAAAATATGATAAATATTGGCCGCAATTGCGACGGTAAATATGATAGACTTTTCTTTATGCTGATGTTGATTTGTGCTGGCTAGATAAGCTCTTGGATTTATATTGATGTCTAAATCATTGTGCTATATATAGATTTTTTTTCTTGTAAAATAATATGTATAAATTTCCAACCGACTTGTCATTTTTTTAATTAATTAATTAATTAATCTGAATATAAGGTCATAATCAACTTTCCACTAGAGAAATATATATATCTCCGATGGTGAATAGCAATGAGGGTAATCTTAGATCACATTTTGAAAGTTTCATTAACCAATCCCAGACCACGAACATTAATCGCATTTTCTAATATTTTTAATTCCCCTTATTTTTTATTCTTTTATCATAGCTATAGGGAATGCATGCTTCCTTTATGACAGAAGATGGGAGCAATTTAGTGAATCTATTTGCTTAACAACATTTGCCTATTGAGGACCATTTTAACATAAAAACTCAAGTTAATAAATGAAGAATGCATGCGTCTTCGCTATGAAAGTTTTAAATTTTTATATGCGTTATTGTCTTGCTTATAAAGTAGTGCGATAAGATTAAATTGTTGTACTGAATATAGCTTTGGATCATTTTGAGTAATGAATGGGATTGCTGATTAAGAATAATAATAATAATAATCTCTATCTTATTGCTATTGATTTTTAAGGTTTTTGAGATTATTTAAAGGTTGGCTAATTGTAATTTATATATTTTATTTAATAATGAATGTTTTTATCGTTACATTGAAGACTTCAAGCATATAGGTTATTAACGGTGAAGATCGAGGAGTTGATAGATTGAGCAAAGTATTATTTAATTTCGTGACTTAATTGGCGATCATCTTGTGAGTTTCTTTAATTGTATAATATCTATTCGCAAAAGATGAAATGAGTAATTTCTTAAATTAAATACATGACACTTATGAGTTTTTTTATTCTAGTGAACAAGATAATTTAAACGTGCTTGATAATAATTTTTTGAATTTTTTAATTGTATTTTCATCATTTGATATTTTTTATTTTAATTAATTAGTAAAACAATAAGTTTTTAAATGTATTAATATGAGTAAATCTTTATAATTCTTAAAATTTAAAATCAAACTGGAGATTGTCGATGTTGATTGTCGCATCAAGGGAAAAATAATCGCATTAAACTTAATACAAGGAGAAAGTTGATACGGAAGAACACAAGTAGTTCAATTCCGAGAGAAAATAATAATAATAATAATAATAATAGGTTTTGGAAATTGAATGTGGCCTTTGGGATGATGTAAAGTCGGAAGAGTGAAACAGGCAATAGAAGGAAGAGGAAAAACTGTAGGGTGGCTTTTGTGAGGTTTGTATAGATGTGCCGGCAACTGATTTAATTAATTGACGACGGTAATTGGAAAATGCCGCATGCATTCGTTGCTATAATTCTTCTTCTTTTTTAATAGAAAAAAAATGTTGAAGAGTTGAAATTGGTAGAGATTGTGATGCAGTTGCTGATAAAGCTAGACCGGGAAGAATTGAAGTAGCGGCTCTAATTGCTCGCCCCGTTTAGTGGGAGTGGGAGATACATTTTAATTAGAGAAAATAATGGAAAGAAATATGCACTGTGTGTTCAACCGTACCACTTTGAGTGAGTAATTTTGGTAGCTTTTGGAGTTGAACTTCTCCATCATAACGCATTTGCTTTTCGAAATGATGAAAGAGAATAAAGTAATGCAAATTGCCTTGATGTCAGCTTCAATAAGAGAGTAACGTGATTGGTGAGTTATGCATTCGGCCCAACTTGCATCCCAGTTGTTGTAAATTGGAGAGTGACGCTGCTGGCTGTTCAAATAATTGCCACTATATTATTTTCCATGATTATCTTTGTTTTCATTCTAGTTAAATTTAACACCACTTAAAATTAATTCAAATTGAGCTTAAGAAGGTTCTATTAGAATTATTTTTATAAATTAATATGTATATGGTAGGCCCACAAGTATGACGGGGGCGGTGGTGAAGTGAGAACGCCATTAAGATAACGGAACCATTAATATTTAAATCGGATAAAAGCTAATATGTTTGCCGAGTCGGCACCCGGGAAATATGCCCATAGGATACCTATTTCCGTGTCTACCTTACACATCAGACGGGACCCACCTTTCTCTCTCCCTCTCCCTCTCCCCCCATATATACAAACCCCAAATCCCCATTTCTCACTCAATCTCATAACCACTCCAACATGCTTTCCCTCTCTTTTCCTCCTTCTCTCGCAGCCTCCGTCAATACCGTCTCTTTGCCGCCGCGTCGTGTAAGATCCCGGCCGGTAGTTGCTTTCGCCACCGCCACTGCCACTGCCACCGACACCGAAGCTCGTTCTACTTGGACGGATCGGCAACCGAGGCCATCGTACCTGAGCCCCAATGGCACGAATTCGTGCACATCGCTCTACGGGGTTCTAGGTATCCCCGCCGGTGCCTCGAATCAAGAGATCAAGGCAGCGTACCGGCGACTGGCGAGACTTTGCCATCCGGATGTGGCAGCGATGGACCATAAGAACTCGTCGGCGCACGAGTTCATGACGATTCACGCTGCCTACTCCACTCTATCGGATCCCGAAAAGCGTGCCAATTACGATAGGAGCCTTTTCCCGCGTCAAAGGCCCTTGTCGACGGCGTCGGTATTTCCCGGCTACTCCAGTCGGAACTGGGAAACGGACCAGTGCTGGTAGTGCACTGAGTTGAGTCGTCCGACTAGTCATAATTAATTAGGCGCAGTTATTAAAGTGCCTTATTATATATAGAACTAGTTAGTTAGTTAGGGTTAATGATCAGAGTTTGTAGTATACCACTGTGCACATATACTTGAACAAGTTTTGAGGTAGTTTTATTGCTGACCAGAAGCTTCTACCCAGCTTTCCACTACAGTAATATAAATGAAGAAGAAACCCAGTTGTTTCCCATATCTACGTTGCACTCTCTACTTTCATTCTAATTTTATAATTCGGACGCTAGCTGGCATCCAATCATGCGTACGAGATGCCATGCCATAAACAGAAAAATTGGCACATTAGGCAATCGGAAATTTCTGATTTTGTTTTTAATCATTGAAGACGTCTATCTCGGCGTAACTCTCTTAGTAATATCAAAATTTTCATAAATCTAATTGAATGTTTACTCAAAGTTTCTAGAAAGAAAAAGAAAAAGAAACCCACAATATGGGATGATTGAAGATAATCAAATCACTTTAGAGCGTGGTGCCGGGGAGGAATCTTCAATTGCCATTTAGTCAACTAGATTCATAACGTACGTAATTCTAGAAGATCAAGTTCGGCATTTTTAAATATAAAGGTTCTAGAAGCTCCTGACAAAATGGAAAAATAAAAAAATAAAAATTCTGGAAACAGAGGTACTGTGTCCGTTGATTGAGCTATCATTAACTAATACATATTTCTTTAATTTTGCACTTTTCTAAAATTCTAAATCAGACGGTCCAATCAAAGGATGTTACGTGTTGGGAGTTTAGGCGCCTTGAAACGGACGGATCCCAAAAAATAATAATAATTGTGTGTGTAATGTATATAGAAAACATCTGAAACGTATGTTTGCATGACTGAAAAGAAGATTGAAGAGAGAAATTAAATCAGAAGTGATCAGATGATGGTGGTCCAGGATCCAGATCCTCACCGGCGCAGATGAGACATGGAACATCTAGAACACTGGAATATAATAAAGATCAATTATTAGACTTTTACACACGCAAGGAGAGAGTTAAAATCAAACTTGACAATCTCCGACAACGAGGGACCATACCAGTAAGACTATACTGCCATACCCATTATCGTTTGTTTCCCAAGGAAATCAATCTTATTTTCCACTTCTTTTGGCTTCTTCTTCAAATTACAACCTTGGTGAGGTATTGGGTAATTGTCGACGGAGTCTTAGAATGTTATCAATAATTTTTGTGTGAGTTATCCATAAGAAAAGAAATAAAGGATTCAAGTCAGAGCAGATTAATTGATAAATTCCTTTTTTCCTCATAAATATTGATTTGTATAAACTTATTACTAAAATAATATTATAAGTTAATATTTAATTTTATTAAATCATAATAAACAAAATAAATAACATTGATTTTTTTTTGTCGACACAAATATTCTTATATTATTTTAGTATACGATTAATTCCTCCTAAAATACTAAGTTGTCTCTCGATAATTTTTTTTTTTTGTATATTTGAGAAATTTTTATTTATTTATTGTTAAGTATAACTATTATTCCTATATAAATACTAAAACAATAGAAAAGTGACGTAAACAATTTTGTCAGTGAAAATGATTAATTCAAGAAAATTTATCAGATTAATTAACAATTAATTAATTATGAAAAGTTCGTAAAATGGAGATGTAACACTTGTAAATTTTTCTATATTTCCAAGAAAAAGGTGCGAGTTTTTCCTCCTCGTGGAGTCGACTTTTGAGCAGCCTTGAAAATAGAATATCACTGTAATTGGACCTTTCCGCCCTTCTTCTAGAACGAGACATGTGACTGAGGACAAATAGGAAGGATTAAGTCCTTGTCCAAAAAAAGCGAAAAAGAAGATGGAAGGAATAACTTAATTTATTCATCATAATTGACTTTATAGCTATTTTACAAAATCCCATTAACTGATCGGCGTGTATCATCATAGATGAGAGAGAATATAGTCGATCTTCTGGACACATTGGAGCCTTTTTCATTTTCTTGCTAAACATATTATATATATATATTAATAACAGGGTAGCCTTGCCTTGTGATGAGTTTCTAGAAGAAAGTTGCCCTGTTTTTGTTTTTGTTTTTTGTTGCTTTTTGATTATTGGCAAACTAAAGAATATCCGCAACCATTTGTTACAAAGTTCCACTTCCAACTCGCTGGCCACAGCTATATCGCATCACGGTGACTCACCGGGCTACTCCTGTTGGTGAGTGTATTAAATTATTCTAATATAATGATTATATTCCAGATTTAATATTTTTGTTCATGAGTTTAAATTTAAATCCATATATATATATAAATTGTTAAATCACCATTTTTCACTTTTTAAATTTATTTATTATTTATTCTTTTTTTTTTGTATTCTCCTTTGTTTTCTCTAATTTTTTTAATAAATGAACATGATAAAAGTTGACTATCCGATTAAAAATATTTGAAATTATAAAATTTTTAATTACTAAATTGATCATAAATTTATATTTTTGTTATTCTTTGGATTAAAATATTATTTATTTATACTATATATATCAAATTAATTTAAATAATTTTTTTCTTAAATTTGACTAAAATTTTATTTATATAAAAAAAAATACAGGCCAAATTAAGGTTTTACTTGTGGACTTAAATCATTACATAATATAGACCAAACTAAGGTGAATTTAAGACCAACGCCTAAAATTATATTAAGTTTTATAAATTTGGTGTAAAAAATAGTATCAAGTATACCTTCTTCTTCTTCTTCTTCTTCTTCTTTTGAGTCAAAACTATAATTTTTTTGGCCAATAGGTTGATTATTAATTACAAATTCGAAACATTGCTGTTCTTGGACGGTGTACTTTTTTTTTTTTGGACCGAAATGTATGTAGCTCTTGTTCGTGAGAAAAGATTCAGTTAGTTTAAACTCACAAGCCCAATTTGGTTTTTGGGCTTTCATGTGTATTGTCTGACCCAACAAAAATCCTTTAGAAGTTCAATATTATTGCACTTTTTTCATCTTGGTTAGGCCGTGCAAAACCCTAACAAATCCTCAACCAAAACCCCCCAAAAAACAGTGCTGCCCCTATATCTCCCATTTTTTTTCTCTTCTTCTTCTTTTTTATATTTTGTTTTCTTTGTATTTTGAATATTTTTTTTTAAAATTTTTATTTTTCTCTTTATAAGAATATTTTTAGAAACTTTTTTCTTTATCTTATTATAGAAAAGACGTCACAGTTTTAAAAAATACATTTTATTTATCTAAATTTACAGATTAAATTTGAATCTGAGTCAAAAAAATCATATCTACAATACTAAACTTGAAATTTTATAAAAAAATATTTGAAAAGAATTTGAGAGATGTATTGTTTTTTCAATATGCATCTCTTCTTCTTTATTTATTTATTCTATTAGTTGTATTTTTTATTTGTACAATGTAATTTTTAATAAATTAAGATTTGAGAGGTGTGTTGCTTTTTTATTTTTTAGTCACAGTATTAATTTTTTATTTTGTAATTTTAAAAATTGTAGAATTAATTTACTGATCTCAGTATCTGATTTTATATTAATGTGATTTTTTTACTTGTTCAAAAAAAAAAAATCTTGGTGCAACTTAAGGTTCTATGCTAATTGGCTCAAACCACATGATATAGGATGGATTGGTCTTTTGTTTTTCTCGAGCAGACAATGAAGAAGGAGAGAAAAGGTACTCTGCCAGCTGCAAATGCATATGAAAAGATGAAAAAGTTCCCAAAAAGAGATAACCGAATAGTTAGCATTAATTATTATTTAAAATTTCACATGCATGGATTATAGTTGATGATGATGATATTGATAATGAGTCAAGGAATAACCAAGAAAAATGGTGCAGTCGCAGCTCCAAAACAACACCAGACAAGGAGTCTGTCTCTGAAATTTTCACTTCTAAAATAAAATATTTTTCCCTGTAACATTATAACGACACCTTAAATTAATAATCTCTTCATCAAATTAGAGTATAGAAGATGATATATACATATATACACACACACATTTGCCTTTCCTTTCGTCTTTTCAATCTTTTACTTTGCACTCCGATGATATTCGCCAAATAAAAAGCTATGCTAGGACCAGCCAACACCTTCAAGAGCACTTTCTTTTTAAAATTCCCTCATTGTCTTCTTCCTCTTTCTTTTTTTAATTTAATTCCCTCTTGAACTATCTATCAACACTCAAGTCGTCATGAATGGGAATCATCGCGTCCTCAGCAACTTGGTTTTGCATATATTCTCAACGATAAGAGAGAACATATTCAAGAAATATATACCAACATAAATGCAACGACAATAATGATAAATTGTCGCTGATATTTCTATTATGATTTTATGACGACAAACAAGTTTAGGTCCTTCGACCTTCCCCCCGTTTAAAATAGTAATGGCTCTTGTAAATTAGCTTAATGCGTGTGACGCTGTGTATGCTTTTTTTCTCCCAGGCCCTCTTCTGTACAACTTTATATCAATAAATCGGAATCTCAGCTCTTTCTATTTGTCGCTCTCTTTGTACTATTATGGAGGAAAAAGGATGACATGTAGGTGGAGAATATTATGATTCGAAAGTGAGTACTCATGATCGAGTACTGGTTTGGTCAGTGAAAGATGCAACCAAACTTTTTCTGAGGAAAGGGCACTTTCGTATCGTGTCATTTTTTCTAACAGTGGGTCTTGTGAAACACGAGTAAGCAGTGTCATATATCGGACAAAAGATAAGCTCAACTGTGGCTTACAAGATCATGGGAAAAAGTAACTAATTATGCTCCTCTTTATCAATTATCTTCCCACATGAAACACGATTTTAATAGCCATATGTATGGCTTAGGTTAAATGTGTTTTACCAGATACTTAATTAATCCATAATCTAACCAACCCAACTAAAATCTGTGTAGTACAATGTCAAACATTATGGTGATGACTGTTCTATAGTCTCCTATATTTAGGTTTCTGTGACCAGAAGAGAACTCCTTTGCTCATGTACGTACAGAAAGAGTCCATAATGGAGGAAGATATGGATCCAGAGATGTTGAAGGTAACAATATATCTATATTGCAGGTTGTAGAATAGGATTGAGACATTAAGGGTGAAGGAGCTAGGTATAATGGGCGAAATAGGGCAAGTGACCCATATCCCATTATATATAAAACACGTAGTGAATGAGATAAGGGTGGAGCGAGTGGGGGCAATACAGCTTCTGCAGCCTTCACGCTAAGTGTCTTCATTAGCAGCGTGACAGATCAATATTGATCACATGCGAATAGTTACTTGGTCGTTTATACTTTATGTGACCCAAAGATCGATGCTTACTTATTATTTAAAGTTCAACTCCTTATATGAAAAAGACATGTAATTTATAATATTTTTAATTTCGTTTCATAAATAAATAAAAATATAAAAATACTTAAAGTAATATTTTTAATTTTTTTTAAGGTACATAAATATTTAATTAAAAAAATAAAATTTTTTAAATAATTTTTAGATATGTATGAGATGTAGATCTTAGAGGAGTTTCAGAATTTGAAACTGGACACTACTTTTTTCTCTAAAAAATTAATCATTAATGGTTTAAGTCTAGAATGTAACCTTAGAGCCTAGATCAAAGAGACTCAAGTTCATGATCAATACTTACAGGATCATAAAGATCAAGATAATTTTTTTGTCATGGAAGATGGAGCAATCATGTATCAAGGAAAGATTTGTGTCCCTAAAAAACGAGAGTTCAGGACTAAGATCCTGCAGGAAGCACATCAGAGTAAATATACTGTCCATCCTGGATGCACTAAAATGTATCAGGACTTAAAGAGAATGTATTGGTGACCAGGGATGAAAAAGGATATTGCTGAATTCGTGGCGAAATGTCTAATTTGTCAAAAGGTGAAGGTAGTACAGCGAAAACAAAGATCCTGCCTGTGACGTTTAGAGCAACTCTAGAGTACAAATATATTACAAGTTTAAACACTGAGAGCTCAGAAACAATTTAGACTCACCACTGAAGTACGAATTTTAGTCGTTTAAAAAGCTGCAGGACCAAACTTTGAGTCTTTATCTGAAAAACATATAACCACTTGTAGTGAGTTTTACAACTCAGTGAACAGATAACACCTCCTATGACCTCTTAGGTCAACATATGAATGTATTTTTTATTTTAAAACTTGTCACATTGAGAATCACAATTCGGAAGTACATTTATATGGGACTCGCATTTCAAATAAACTCTGTTCAAAATTCATATGCATATTTAGTTCATAAGTAATGCTATAAGAACGGTAATAAAATCATGGTATGCATCAACATAATTCATGTGAAAATATCTGGAGGATCTCATATCAAAACCACCATATCAGAGTTTGACCCCTTCCGTACTTTGGTGGTATAGGATTTACCTAAACTCAGCATCCCGCTAAAGTTTGCCCTACTACCATTCAAGAGGACACACGAAGAGACTCTATATGGATTTTTTCCAAGCACACAGTAAGGGAAGGCAAATTATAACTCATATAAATGACATCTCGCCCATATAGGAGGCAATCCGCTCTCCATCACATATCATCTCCCGTGTGTTGGCCTTCACACGAGATTAGCATCACCCCCTACTAGTTGAAGCAATTAAGGTGCGCACCAGGGCTAACATCACCTGCTATTAGTAAACAGTATTTTCAATAGGATTCTTCCATAAAACCATGATCTCATATAATCCATATTATTCAAAACAGAGGTACTCTTTAATGTAGTATTTTCATTTCCAATATATTTCTCTGTCAAAACTTCCCAATCAGGAGAATCACATAAACATGCCTATATCCGATGCAAATATTTCACTGTATAAATCAATATCATATGCATAACATATTTCCTTTGCCACATCGTGAAAAATATATGTAAAAATCACATGTTCAATGTATTTCAAAATTCATTTCAAAAGTCATACTCTTCTTGAACTAGATTTCATATTGCAATCATTTCAGATATTTTAAACCATTTCAGGAACATATAAAAGTATAAATAACTTGTAATCATACTCATTTATCAATGTAAAGTTCAAGAAGAATAAAAATAAGCCATAGAAAGAATCATCTACTCACAAATCCAGTATTATATATGTTTGACTACTTAGATTAGTGTAGATGGTTCTGCATAGGTATGACTATGGGTGGCAAACTTTTAAGCTTCTGTTTTTAAAATTCTGGGAAGAATCAGTAAGGAATTAAAAAAAATGGTTAACATAACAAATGTAGATCTATGTCTCACGGATTTTTAGCCACTGAAATCATTCAATTTGGAATCCATATGAGGTAGATATAATCTGCTTAGTTAGCAAAGGTCAGAAAATGGTTAATAAGGGAAGAATAATTATGTAGATTTTCTCTATGACACTAGCTTTTAGCGTATGTTGGATCGAGTTACTCTATTTTGAGCTGAACCCAGTAATATATATGGTGTCTATGATCGAGTTGACTAAAATCCCGGTGAAGGTGCAACCACCTGCACTCGTATCTTCGGAATTGGTCAACAGTGATGAATAAGATGTAATTATATATGTGTTAGACTTTTGTATGGATGTTATTGATTAATGATATGTATGTAAACTCTGTATTGTATAAATTAAATAAATGTTATTTTTAATTAAGTTGTAACAAAGTAATAACTTCATGGTATTTAAAAAAAAATTGTTACTTAAATGGAGTTGTTACATAATTGGTATCCCTGATTAACCATTTTTTGACATTTACTTACTAAGCAGACCGTATTTACCTCATATGGACTCCAAATTGAATGACTAGCACCAGTAGGGGACGCCCTACCAACGGTTATAATTATGCTAATGAGAAAAGAAACAGAAAATGTGCCATGTCGGACGGAGCGAGAAAAGTCTGTACCGAAGAATAGAAAATACTCACCTTGACCGGGGTAACTTGATATGAGAATAAATTGATAATCATCATAAGATATTCTGAAAATAGTTAATCATGTTATACATGTCATTATTAATCATGTTATATATGTCATTATTGTACGATTCTCATGTGCATAAATATAGTGCATTCATGAGATCAAACATATTTGTTGTAGTTTATACAGATGAACATGACATGATGAGTTATATTGATGATAATTTATAAAAATACAAAAGTATTCAAAGTAACATCCCTAATTTCGTTTTTTTAAGGTACATAAATATTTAATTAAAGAAATAAAATTTTTTAGACAATTTTTAAATATCTAAGGAAATATAATCCTTAGAAATTTTTCACCTTACGTGTATGCCTAGAAATGTTCTAACATTAATGGAATAGGTAAAGAGAGAAAATATAAGAGAAAAAATTAGAAATAATATACTAAAGAAATGTGAAATTCTTGAGTAAGAAAGATAAATTTTTGGAAATAAGTAAATGTCTTAAAATTTCAAGAAAACATTGGATTAGGGTAATTTTTCCTAATTCAAGAATTAGAGTTACTAAGTTTAACATATTCACCCATACATTGAGCTTTCACCTATAGATACTTTATATAAAGTTTTTCCGCTTCATATAAGTTTCTAACAAGTCTATTGGATAATCTAAACAATAAATAAAACATAGACTTGGACTAAGATATAGAAATTGGACCGATAACCCAAAAATTATAAAAATGTGTTCAAACCCTCCAAGAAAGGTATAATTTTATCCAAAGCAAAGGAAATGGGTAGGAATAAGCTCAAATCCAAGAGAAAAAATAAAATAAAATAAATCATGAGATAATATAATAAAGATTAGGTTACATGACTTTAAGACAAAAATTTAGCAAGTGGTATGATAATACAAGATTTTAGGACAAAATATCTATATCCTACACTCATAATTTTAGCAAGTGGTATGATAATACATGACATTAGGAAAAAACATTTATATCCCACACAAATAATTTCAACCAAATAATGGAGATTCAAGGGTTAGAAATTTATCACCTAAATAGGTAAACATATCATAATTGATTAAGATAAAAGAAAAAGGAAATGAATTCCTAAATCAAATGGACCTTATCCCTTATTTTAAGAATATATTATCATACTTTTCAAAATACAAATCTCATTTTCCTATGTATATCTTGACTAAAGAAGAAAAAGACAAGAACACGAGTTGTTTGTTTTTCAAAAATTCAACCAAGTGTATCCTAATTGTGATAAGGTAGACCCATGATCATGAAAGGTGAATTATTTGGTGGTCTATTTAAACAAAACCCACCCTATAACATTATAATTTTCGTCCAAGTGAGGGAGAAGAAAAAGAGAAGTAAGGTAGAATAAGGAAAGGAGAGGAAGAAAAGAAGAAAGAGGAAGGAGAAGTCTAAAGGACTAAGTGTTCCAGGTAAGTTTAACAATATTTCTTTTTTAAGAAAAATTTTGAAACTTGTAATATTTATATGAGATTTTAATTTTAGAACTTTAATAATTGGTCATGGATGTTGCTATATCATGTTACATATTATATATGTTTGAATACTTAGACTGGTGTAGATAGTTCTGTATAGGTATGGCTATGGGTGACAAACTTTTAAGCTTTTGTTTTTAAAATTTTAGAGAGAATCAGTAAGGAATTAAAATAAATAGTTAACATAACAAATGTAGATCTATGTCTCACGGATTTTTAGCCACTAGAATCATTCAATTTGTAGTCCATATGAGGTAGATATGGTCTGCTTAGTAAACAAATGTCATAAAATAGTTAATCAGAGAAGAATATGTTAGGATATTTTCCGTGTTTTAATTTCTGAGAACATTATATAGGAAATTAAAACAAATGGCTAACATAACAAATGTATATCTATGTCTCACGGATTTTTAACCACTGGAATCATTCAATTTAAAGTCCATATGAGGTAGATATGTTTCGATTAGTAAACAAAAGTTAGAAAATGGATAATCAGGGAAGAATATGTTAGGATAGTTTCTGTGTTTTAATTGCTGAAAAAATTCTATAAGGAATTAAAATAAATGGTTAACATAACGATTATAGCTGTATGTGTCACGAAATTTTAATCACTAGAATCACTCAATTTGGAATTCTCATGAGGGAGATATGGACAGTAGGTAGAGGTCAGAACTTACCCGAGAAGAAATAACCTGTACTTTAAGAGAGTAATATCATTATAATTTCTTAATTGTTCACTAAACTACTCAACATAATAGTTTTAGATAATTTTTGTATCTTTAAATTGACACCAAGATCACTTAAATCGGAGTTAAATTGAGGGAGTTAAACTCTTATTAGTAAGAGTATGTCAAATAGGATGAAAACCTACATCAAGAAAATAAAGGAATAAAATTAATATTTAAAAAAGAAGAAAAATCTTATAAATGAAAATAATAAATGACTAGAAGATGCTATAACCATTGCCAATGCATAAACTTCTTACCATTCTAAGTGTGTAATTTTTGACATGAAAATATTTTGATGAAACATTATGGTATGTGAGTATAATGAACATACTTGTTATTGAAATCATATTTTTGACTATTAATGTAAAAATAAAAGAAATAAGCACGGTCACATGGCGATCCGTGGGGTGCACTAGTAGGGAACGCACTACCAACGGTTATGATTATGCTAATGAGAAAAGAAAGAGAAAGTGTGTCATGTCGGACTGAGCGAGAAAATTCCGTATCGAAGAGTAGAAAATACACACATTGACCGGGGTAGCTTGATATGAGAATAAATTGATAGTCATCATATGATATTCTGAAAATAGTTAATCATGTCATACATGTCATTATTGTACGATTCTCATGTGCATAGATATAATGCATTCATGTGACCAAAGATATTTGCTATAGTTTATACAGATGAACATGACGTGATGAGCTATATTGATGATGATTTATTTTTGAACTTACTGGAATTTAATTCTCATTATATTTTCATGTCATGTTCAGAAGAATAATTATGCAGATTTTCTCTATGGCACTAGCTTTTAGCGTATGTTGGATCGAGTTACTCTATTTTGAACTGAACCCAGTAATATATATGGTGTCTATGATTGAGTTGACTAAGATCCCGGTGAAAGTGCAACCACCCGCACCCGTATCTCCAAAACTAGTCAACAATGATGAATAAGATGTAATTATATATATGTTAGACTTTTATATGGATGTTATTGATTAATTATATGTATGTAAATTTTGTATTGTATAAATTAAATAAATTTTATTTTGAGTTACGTTATAACAAGATAATAATTTCATGGTATTTAAAAAAAAATTGTTATTTAAATAGAGTTGTTACATAGTTATGTAACCCTAATTAACCAATAATTAAGAGTACCGCGCATGTTGCAAATACAGTATGTTTTGGAATGTGGTTACACTACGTAGGGTAAGCTTAGCTTATGATCACCGTCAAAAAACTGAAGCGTACATAACTCTAAGGAAAACTTAAAATCTACACAAGACATATCAACATAACTGAAAGACAAAATGTATAAAAATTATTGAAATTTAATTAAAGAGTAAAGTGCCTAATCTATTACTACTTGCATATATCTGATGATTAATTAGCCATCTGGGACTAAAAAAACCCAATGGCTAATTAATTATCAGCACAGCACTAGCTACAATGCCCACAATGATAAGGTTAATGTTAGGCAAGAGGAAGCTAGTGATACCCAAAAATGGCGTATAAAGAAAATGAAATCATGCACCATGATATCTAACATATATAATCAACAAGTTAATCTAATAATATCCATGATTCGTAGCTTTATTTTAATTTTGAAATTCCGGACAAGGGCAGCCCACCTAGAGCGAGCACGTCCAGCATGAATGTTTGTTTGCAAACGACATCGATAGCTGCAATTTTACCTGTGTCTATAGATATATAGTACAAAACGAGGTTGCTTCCACGAAAGTTGTACTTGTTGGAAGCCAACAAAACAAGGTACAGACACACGAGCATTATTTAAGCAAACAAACAATAGAGGGGGATGCCCATATGTTATGTTTAGTTTGATAATTACCTCACGAGTACCTAGCTACTTGCTTAGATAAAGGAAAACGATATGTATGCTCCTCACATACACAAATATATCCAAACCTGTCTGAGAGCAGCATGCACCATTAAAACACGCATGCGCCATAGCTAACTATTCCACCACTTTCTTCCTACATTTTGTTTTAAGTGATGAAGCCATTTTTGTCTTGGTCCTTTCGGCCTTTGAATGGTCGATGCAGATTTCACCTGCAAAGTAAATATTATAAAGGGCAAAAATATACGGTGCCTATACTGCATGCATTTATACACTTGGTGCTTTAATACATTCACACACAGACAAAACAGCATGTACGTTGTTTTGTAGCAAAAAACGTGAAAACTGCAGCTTCCCCACCTTAGCCATATTTTAATGGGATTTCATGTATAACAAGGGAATCCAAAATGGGACCCCAGTAAAAACATCTCCTTTTTCTTTTGTCTTTTGTTTTTTTCCTTAGAAGGGGGTAATCCTTGCGCAGTTCTAGAATATTGTAGACTACATGTCGAGCAATGTTCATGTAAAATCAATCAAAGTTATGGGTAAAAGGCCAGATAGAGGTGCCCAAAGGACACTAGTGTGGTGAAAAATCTGCAGTGTATGTGACAAGCTTCATAGGTTTCACGTTTTAATTCTATTTGTGGAGTAGCAGAGGAACTTATATGATACTTCACGCATTGCTGAGTGGAGAGAATGGTCCTGCATCCTGCGTGAAATGTTAGGAGCTAGGACCACGAACCACGGTGCATTAAGTATCAGTACGTATGTACAAAGTGTGGTGGTACCTTGCGGGAATGAAGAAACCGACACTTACCAGAGAGGGGGTTTGTTGGAGGCTGTTTCCTCTGTTCTGTTCAGATTGGACCATGTTAACAATTCTATCAGAAACCCTCAGTTCGTACCAAAAATGAAAGCCTACCTCACTTTAATTTGAGTAAACGAAAAAAAAAATGTGCATATTTGTATGTAATCTTAACTTCTGCTAGAGTTAAAAGGTAATGGATTGCCTATTCCACTATTTCACAGGTCAAGGTAACACTTTACAAACACTCCTGAGTGGCAAGCATTATTAATAAAGATGAAATATTTTTTTTAATAAATTTTTATTGACTAATCGTACCTCTCTCTGAGTGTGAAAAATGTGGTTGCACAATTTGAAGTTAATATATCAAGGGCAGTATAAGCATGGCAATAATCTTGATATTGATTTGACTGGGGAGCACTGAGCATGACCGATGTCACCTTCAGACCCATCAAATTAACTTGGATTTTTTGACGGGGAACCAACCTACCTATTTCCAGGTAATCCAACCATTTATTTTAGATGTTGTTTCAAGTTTAGGGCAGAATCCAAGGAAACAGGCCACAATTTTTAAAGGAGATGCTTAATCGTCCCGCTGCTATACAATAATTTAGTTCTTCTAGTTGCCAGGTTCAGCTTACTGTTAATTTGCCCATTAAATTAATTATAACATAAGCTTTTAAACCATTTCAAATCTTTAGAGGTCACGACCTAGCCTCTGCCCCCCAACTGCGACAATCTGTTCTACTCCCATATCATGCTGTTCACATTCACTAATTTGTCCTTTTTTGTTCATTCATAATTGAACAAAACTATTCCTTTACGATCTTAAACAATGATTCTTTATGAATAATTGCATAAAGTTCGTTTGTTTTAGAATTAATATAAATAATCATCGTGTTTTTCTATGATGATCGCGTGAGTGGTTTTGCTTTTCTTCCGAACGCAACGTGAATCCTTTTTATTTTTTCTGATTTGAAAAAATTGTACTATTAATAATAAAGAACTGTTATTATTATTATTATTTTTTGAAAATAAACGGGAGCAAAGAACAGCAATACAAATGAAAAGAAAATGCTTGGTCAAACCCCGGCCCCCAATTTATTTTTTTTAATATAAATATATAATTTCCACGTCATATAAGAGGGAGGGCTTAATTTGAAAAGAGAAAAATAAGTAGCATGGATTTAAATATAAAATAGCCACATAAATAAGTGCACGTCCAACTTAGTGTCTACATGTTTTTGTTTTTATTTTCTAAATGAAAAACTATTAAATTAAGCAACACTTATGATAGTAATAAAAATCTCATATCTAATAACAAATAATTTTTTATAATTTTGTTGATTAGAGTACAAATAAAATTTTTATTGATATTTTAAATTTTTTGATAAAAAATTGTCGTCATCTTCGACGTCAATGTTATAGAAATAATCATTTTTTTTAAAAAAAAATCATAAAATACGTATATCAAAATAAAAAAAAATACTAGTAGCCCTACCGAAACATATTGGAAAATTAAAAACTCCAAATTTACTTTAAAAAAAGATAGATTAAAAAATTAAAAAATTTTAAATCTGTTTAAAAGAAAATAAATTGAAAATTCTATTTGGACAAAAAAAGAGAAAAAGTTACTTTGAAAAACAATGACGGCGAAAGTTACTTTGAAAAAGAAAACTCTACTATAATAAAACTCTCCTCTTGCTGCATTAATTATAGAGTGAATTACTGGTTTTGTTTGGTTCAGTTTTGAACCTAAACCAAAACAAATCAAACTAATCAGTTTATTAATTAAAAAGGTGGATAAATTCAAAAAAAAAAAAAATTCAAATGGGTCAATTAAATCAAATCAAAATATCAATCCAGTTAATTCAGTTTGGTTTAATTTAATTGCTTTTTTGTATTCTTATTTCTTTTTTTTAATTTAGTCCTAATTAATTTATATTATAACCGAGCAAAGATTATTTTTGCAATATATATATATAAATGTTTTTTTTTCTAATGTTTATATACCAAAATTTAAAATTTTTTAAATATTTGATGTTAACATTAGAATTCAATAAATAAAAATGACAAAAAAATATTATAATAAATATATATATAAACTCATAAATACTGAAAATATCTATAATGGTTAGTTGGTTCACTTATTCGAAATCGTTTGTCTCTCACGAAACATAACATACGAATTTATGTAATGAAAACTTCACCTTTCGAACAAAACAAAACTAGATATCTTATCAACAAATCTATTTTCAGACACAATATATATAAAATTCTCATATGCACATTTACAGAAAATATCGATTATTTTCAAAAGAAATATAAACAATAACAATAAACTAGCTAGTTTCAAATAAATAATGTCCCAAATATACTAATGAAACATATATCAAATTCTAAATTTCAAATAAAATATATATCATGGACAAATTAATTTTTAAAGACAAAAGAAAATCCAGATAATTTTTTTCTTTTTAAACTTGGTTTGCATAATAGTTAAATTAATACACACGCGCACACTTTTGTGTTAACAGAACCCATACTCACACAGTTTAAGATGCACGCACCAAAATTAGCATATTCTAAAATTTCTCCACACTTCAAATTAAGGAAACTATTCTAACAATCATTTAATATCAAAATATCTTCAATCTCCGTCATAAGAATCATTTTCAAGTCCATTACATCATATAAAATTTTAAAACCATTTACTTTTTCAGAAACAATAATTTACAATCAATAATTCACATCATGAAAACAATTCACATCCAGAAGCTAAAGTCAAACTATATATGAAATTGCCTCTCAATGAACTTATATATACTAGTGTATCATTTCATATTAGAGATCTAGTTTATATATAAGACAGGACACTTTTAAAATTTTCCAACAACAACAGATGCTAGCTAGCATTATAAATCCATTTCAAAATACTCTATAATTCACAATTTGATTCAAAAGTGGAGTTCTTGTCTGCATAAAACAACTCTAATACAAAAACATTAAATATTTACTACAACAACGTAATACATAAATATATAAAAGTCGAACATAAGCAAATTTTGATTCATAAAATGTACTTACAAAACATACATAACATAGTTTACAATTTGAAGTAATAGTAAAACATCTCAAAATTTATAATTTATATTATTTATTCACAAAATTTGAATTTGAATTTAATTATCTCTTTAAGTTAATTTTTAAAATTAAACGAATTAAATAAAATTTAAATTCGTGTTTTAGCAACTCAGAAGTCTAGGAAACACCTATTCAATTTAACAAAAAACATAATTATTTCAAAATTAAAAAGTGTTATAAATTTTAAAAGATATATGTGTATATATATATTTTTTAAAAATAATCGTGTAATATAAATAAAATAAAAATATATTTTTCTCTTAATTTGACCTGTTTGAATTGGTATTAAACAATCTATGTCCCACAAAAAAAAAAGTAATAGATAAATGTATAAAAGCATGTGATTAAAATTAATAAAAATGGATTGTTTAAGCTTTACATCAATCAACATCAACCCATTTATAGTCTGACGAATACTCGTTTGACCTGGCATAATTTTGCACCCCGTGAATTTTTCAATTCAATAATATAAATCCCACCCTCAATCTATAGAAAATAAAAGAAAAAACGTCATAGTTTTCTATATATATTTTTATTATCAAAGTATAACAAAGACAATACTTGCCTCTATTTTTTAAAATCCTTTTGCTTAACATTTCTCTTAGACAAGGCTTTGAAATATTCTCAAGTTACAAAGAACATATGGACGGGACCGGTAGAAAAGTAAAGATTTGCATCTCAATTATCTGAGTCCAGTTGGGTCACGCAACATAAATCATCACTTGACTTGACGATTACAACGCATCGTAGAGAAAACTAAAGAGACAGAACAACTAATTAAATATAAGATCCATTTAATAATGTTTATGCTTTGGTGTGTCTGGGTTTAAGTTGTCCAACAAAACCAATATAACGGTTGCCTTTTCTTTTCAACCGAAATGAAATTATGGCAAAAATTTGAAGAAAATTTAGAAAGTCGAATCAGTTTTCGATAATCTAATTTATAAAAGAAATACTTGAAGTTACGCATAAAATTTATTTTTTCTTGGTAATACTCACCTCTAGTCTTTTCATGAAAAAAGTTAAAGAAATATTTTATAAATCAAATCTTCTTATAACTCTGTCCGTGTGTTGAGTTGAGTTTCGTTTGGTAAAACGCGAAGGGGTGGGTCTCATGGGTGTGGTAGTTGGATTTTTAAAAAATAAAGGGTGAAAGCAAGGAAAAGGACACGACTTTGGTTTACTGTTAATTATTCCCTAACTAATACTTGTTCTATTCTACTACAGTTGAGAGGCCAGACCAAACCAAACGAAGCGAGGGCAGGGTTATAAAGGAAGAAGAAGCCGCGTTTGACCTTGTCATTCCCGTCCCCCGTGAGAGACTCTGAAGAAACTGCTGCTAATAATCTCCCTCGTACCTGACCCATTCACAGACAACGCCCAATTCATACCATCTCCAAAGCATCGTTCAACTACCTATCATCTCCCTCTGTCAAAGGAAACCCCTTTTTCTCCCTTTGATTTATCACTCGCTCAATTGATAAAAACTAAAACTTGGCAGCCATGGCAGACATAGTGAAGCAAATCTTAGCAAAGCCGATCCAGCTAGCAGACCAAGTAGCCAAGGCTGCTGATGATGCTACCTCATTCAAGCAGGAATGTACAGAGCTCAAATCCAAAACAGAGAAGCTAGCAGGGCTTCTCCGCCAGGCGGCTAGAGCCAGCTCCGATCTCTACGAGCGTCCCACACGCCGCATCATTGAAGACACCCAACAGGTCCTTGATAAAGCTCTCTCATTGGTGCACAAATGCCGTGCAAATGGCCTCATGAAGCGCGTCTTAACCATCATCCCCGCCGCCGCCTTCCGCAAAATGTCTTCTCAGCTCGAGAATTCTATCGGCGACGTATCCTGGCTCCTCCGTGTCTCTACTCCGGCCGGGGATCGCGGGGACGAGTATCTGGGCCTTCCTCCTATTGCAGCAAACGAACCAATCCTTTGCCTTATATGGGAGCAGATTGCGATTCTTTATACGGGTTCTCTCGAAGACCGATCTGATGCGGCGGCTTCACTGGTCTCCCTTGCTCGCGACAATGATCGGTACGGCAAGTTGATAATCGAAGAAGGTGGGGTTGGACCCTTGTTGAAATTGATCAAGGAGGGTAAGATGGAAGGTCAAGAGAATGCTGCGAAAGCAATTGGTCTTCTGGGTCGTGACCCGGAAAGCGTCGAGCAAATGATGCTTGCGGGTGTATGCTCTGTGTTTGCGAAAATTCTCAAAGAAGGTCCAATGAAAGTCCAAGCTGTGGTGGCCTGGGCTGTCTCAGAGCTTGCGGCCAATTACCCCAAGTGCCAAGATCTTTTTGCTCAGCACAATATAATCCGTTTACTTGTCGGCCATCTTGCATTTGAAACCGTTCAAGAGCATAGTAAGTATGCCATTGCTAGCATCAGACCCACATCAATCCACGCGGTTGTGATGGCAAGTAATAATTCAATTGCTGATACCATGAAGAAGGCCGATGAAGATGATGACAGGCAAACTCGGAATTGGATACCTAATCCCTTGAGTAATAGAACCCCAAATCAGATGCATAAAGTGGTCTCAAGTACCATGGCATTGAATGCTGCCTCCAAGCAGTCGAATCAAGGTAATGAAGAAAATCACAACTCTCAAGCCAATCATCCCAAGAGCAACAGTCTTAGTAACGGTAAGCAAAACCATCAACCCCTTCATCAGCAAAACTATTCTCCTTCGGGAATTAACATGAAGGGAAGAGAATTTGAAGACCCTGAGACTAAGGTCAAAATGAAAGCGATGGCAGCAAGAGCCCTGTGGCACCTAGCCAGCGGGAACTCACCCATTTGCCGTAGTATCACAGAATCAAGGGCTCTGCTGTGCTTTGCAGTTCTCCTTGAGAAAGGACGTAAAGAAGTACAGTACAATTCTGCAATGGCAGTGATGGAGATTGCAGCAGCGGCAGAGAAGGATGCTGAATTGAGAAGATCTGCATTCAAGCCCAACTCTCCTGCTTGCAAAGCGGTTGTTGATCAATTGCTTAAGATCATTGAGGAAGAAGATTCAGACCTCCTAATTCCTTGCATTAAGGCTATTGGGAATTTGGCAAGGACATTCCGAGCAACAGAGACGAGAATGATTGGCCCCTTAGTGAAACTCCTTGATGAAAGAGAGGCTGAAGTATCGAGGGAGGCCTCAATAGCCCTCACAAAATTTGCCTGCACGGAGAACTACCTTCACCTAGACCACTCCAAGGCAATTATAAACGCAGGTGGGGCAAAACATTTGATCCAGCTTGTATATTTCGGAGAACAGATAGTTCAGATTTCTGCACTAGTTCTGCTGTCGTACATTGCATTGCATGTGCCAGACAGCGAAGACCTTGCCAAGGCAGAGGTACTCGCGGTGCTTGAGTGGGCATCCAAGCAATCTTACACGACGCAGGATGAAACGCTGGAGGCATTGCTGCAAGAAGCCAAGAGTAGGTTGGAGCTTTACCAGTCTAGAGGTTCAAGAGGATTCCATAAATTACATCAATAAGAAGAGTAGTTCATCGTCGTCTGTGTAAGGGTCTTCGATCATTCTCATGAGTGTATATACAATCAAATTCCTTCTTCAATTGTTTAAATGTATCTTTAGCTATCTACAGAATTTGTTTGTAATCCATTTGTGGCTCCCCTAATCTCCAATTGTTCTCAGTGTCAAATGAGCGGACTCAGTGGATAATATGAAAAATAGTAAAACACTAAAGTACTAATGCTTTCACTTGTCCTAGGCAAGTCTAAGATTAGTTTGCTAAACTGTTGAATGCAGTAAGCTGAGTGCTGTGTGCATTTTGGACTAGAAGAAGACGATACTTTGAATGATTCTTCAGTTGGGAACGTCATCTGGAAAGAGTATAGTTGACCCATGAGAAAGGGTTGGACTTGGAGGCATTCAAACTAACCCACTTCATGGAGTGACGCGCAAAACCATTATTTGAATATGAAACAAGTAATGAAGTGACCCCGGGTCTACAAAAATTATAATATGGTGCTTGGGGGGCATATCTAAAATTTTATTAATTTGTGCATATCGAAGGGAAACTCTTTCCAAGCTGAGCCGCCATTTGAGCAGCATCGCCTATCGTTCCCTCGCAAATGTCCATTTCCAAACATCTGAGCTCAAACTTTCATAAATTTTAGATTGGGCTTATAATTGGATCTGGGCCTGTTAGGCATTTTTTTAATACCCTTGGTTTGGGCCAAAATATCCACCGATTTTTTTTTAAAAAAAATCATTACAAGAAGCTGTAGTTTCACACACCTCAGGTGTGTATATCAAGCCAGTCCAAAAAAAAAAAAAAAAGGTGTGTATATCAAAATGGGAAAACGATCCATACAAAAAAAAATTTTTTTTTACAAAATATAAATATTTTGACAATAATCTATGAATGTGTGTGTTAATATATATATATATATATATATATATATATATATATATATATATATATCTTTTATTTTCTCATCAACAAATAGGTAATTGCCTTTTTCTCTAATATCCTCATTCACCAAAAGATAGGTGAGAAAGAAATAAACAAGTTAGTAGAATATAGGATATGAAAAAAGAGGTAAATAGGGGGAATAATGAAAGTGAAGTTGATGGATTTTTTTAAATTTTTTCATTTTTACTATAAAATTACCCAATATATGTTTGTTTCATCTCGGTATCTTAACCGGTGATACCATATTTCCATTGTTTTCTCTTGTAGTTAAGGAATAGGAATTTAGGTAAAAAGGCATATAAGTTCAAGTTTTATCTTGTATTAATTTTTTTTTTAATTTCAAATTCTCAAATACTATGAAAATAGATTGTTGTAGTGATAAGAAAAGGCAAGGACACATGAAGGTGTTGGTAGGGGAAAGGAAATGGTCGAGTGTCACACATCACACAAAGACTTATCCTCACAACTGCCACAACATTGGCTTCTAAATCTCATCCACCCAATTTTATAATCCTCGTTGGCTTTCCGACCAGAATGACCATCCTACCCTCTATTCACTTCACTTCATTTAACGCTACTTTCTCTTTCCTTCCTAGTTTTACAACATCATGGCTTCTGCGCTGACTGCTTCGGTCTCCTTTCCTTCCTCCAAGGCCACCTCTCTACCGAGCAGGACCTCCATCGTTGCCCCAGAGCGAGTGTTATTCAACAAGGTACGTTTCAATTTCATAGACATTCATTTGAGCCTATTTCATAGATATGTAATGGGTTTGCGCGTTAGGTTCCATTGCAATACAGAGATGTTTGTAGCAGTGGGAGGGTGGTTTCCATCAGAGCCCAAGTGACCACAGAGGCACCTGCCAAGGTCCAGAAGGAATCCAAGAAGCAGGATGAAGGTGTGGTTGTGAACAAGTTCAAACCCAAGGAACCTTACGTTGGCAGATGCCTCCTCAACACTAAGATCACTGGGGATGATGCTCCTGGAGAAACTTGGCACATGGTCTTCAGCACCGAAGGTCGGGCTTTCCCTTCGCCCTCCATAATTGAAATTAGTATTCCGAGCTCACTCACAAAACTAATAGTGCATTTCAGGAGAGGTTCCTTACAGAGAAGGACAATCCATTGGGGTAATTCCAGATGGTGTTGACAAGAATGGCAAGCCTCACAAGCTGAGATTGTATTCAATTGCCAGCAGTGCCCTTGGTGACTTCGGAGACTCCAAAACTGTGAGTCTCAATTTAGAGAAAATCGTCGTGTTTCTTTAGATTGTTGTTTCTAGAGTTTAAACTTGATACCATACACCAATTTTTTTGTCTGAATTTATACGCTTCTTGGGGTTGAAATTTCAAGTGAATCGTAAGTAACATCTATCCATTTCAAGACCAGTTTTTTGATCCATTTTGTGGTATAATGTGATTACCTTGATACAGGTTTCCCTGTGTGTGAAACGGCTTGTGTACACAAATGACAAAGGAGAACTTGTCAAGGGCGTCTGCTCAAATTTCTTGTGTAAGGATAAACACTTTTTTTACTACAGAAGAAATCTTGGTATACAATAGGTCTCCAATCATTATTGGCGCTCTTTTATCAGGTGACTTGAAGCCTGGAGCTGAAGTAAAGATTACAGGGCCTGTTGGGAAAGAAATGCTTATGCCAAAAGATCCTAATGCCACCATCGTCATGGTATATTATCTGTTCATCCTCATTTTATTTTGTGGTCATGATTCATGTTTTGATTTTCCCAGTTGATCATGGACGCAGTTGGCAACTGGAACTGGAATTGCTCCATTCCGCTCATTTTTGTGGAAAATGTTCTTCGAGAAACATGATGACTACAAGGTAACTCTTTACCCAACAAGATAAGCTGTAATGTATATAGAGTGTCTACAACTACCGCACAGTAAAATAAACTTGATGCCCAGAAACCACCGTATAATTAACTGTATCTCTCATTGGCTTTGTGAGAAGAATTGGGGCAAAGAAGATCACCATTGAGTGATTGATCTTAAGAACAAAATCTGAATGGTGATTTTTTATTCTAATTTTACTTTTCTTATAGAGTCTTCGGATTCACATCTACAAGATAAACTAAGAAACTAGATAAACTAAGCGCATCTGTAAGTGAGCTTAATTGAGAGTTAACTGAGCTTTTGACTTATGTGTAGTTCAATGGTTTGGCATGGCTCTTCTTGGGTGTCCCCACAAGCAGCTCACTGCTTTATAAGGAGGTGAGATGAATTACATTTTCCTCACTTATCCAAAACTTGACTCATACTCTGAAACCAGAAGGGTTAAAGATCTTTCTGAGACATATACTAATAGTATTCCAACTGGTATGTATATACGGGGCAGGAATTTGAAAAGATGAAGGAGAAAACACCTGAAAACTTCAGACTTGACTTTGCTGTGAGCAGAGAGCAAACAAACGAAAAGGGAGAGAAGATGTACATCCAAACCCGAATGGCTCAATATGCAGAAGAGCTGTGGGAGTTGTTGAAGAAAGATAATACCTTCGTTTATATGTGCGGGCTTAAAGGGATGGAAAAGGGGATTGATGACATAATGGCGTCATTGGCTGCTAGAGACGGTAAGAAACTCCGTTTCTTTACATTTGGAGAGAAAATTTATTCATCATACAAATCAAGTTCATTATACTCTTGCAGGCATCGATTGGGTTGAGTACAAGAGGCAACTTAAGAGAGCAGAGCAATGGAATGTCGAAGTCTACTAATTTCTGTTCACTTATACGGATATCTGGTCTTACCTTGTGCAGCTACCATCTATCATTTCTCCTGCATTCTGTAGATAGATGAAGCCCCCCACTGTGATTTTTCTTTCATGATTTTAACTTCTTAATGGACCACTTCCCAATGCAAAAGCCTTACGAATTACAAGAAATAATGGCTTTGAGGTATTATGCTATGCAATATAGACGAAGCAGACTTGAACTTACCATATTACTAATTTTCTCTTTTATTTTTAACCATAACCACTGTTGAATTGAAGATCTATCTATTACCAGTATATCACACCCGACTGCAGCTGATTTAGTATTATTATTTTGTTGAATCTCAATGGGGAAACACGCATATCCAGGTAGCCATGACAGCTTCATCTGTGAATCTTATTAGCCGTGTAGATGATTAGAAGCAGGCTAAATGTTAATAATCCCTCGGCACTTGACAGAGATCAGAACGGATGAAAACTTAGACTCGCATTGTGATTGTTTTTTTAGTATATATATATATTGCAATTCCAGAAATGAGAATCACAAGATCTGAAGTGACCAAACAATTTTGTGACATAATATTTGTATTTTAAATCCTTCAATTTATATAATTTTGATGCATATCATTAAGATTGATATATATATATATATATATATATATATATATATATATATATATATATATATAACTCTCTAATTCAAGACATTTCAAAAGGAAAAAAAAAATCTATTCTTCCATTATATCACATGTATAGGTATACTAATTATGAAATTATAAATTTATAAATTTAAGTTTAACAGTTAAATATTTTTTTATAATGGAATGCCAAAGTTTGAATATGAAAAAAAAATACTTATTCTTTAAAAAAAAATTTTTTTTTCAATTTTATCTTGTTTTGCTCATAACTCAAACTTATTTAATTTTTTTATTTTTTGGTGAACTTACTTTTAAATGTTAGTTTTCTAGAACGGAGATGTAACAGTTCAAAATTTATTGTTAAAACAGAAGGAGAAAATTAATTTAATTATGGAAAAGAATATTCTCTTTTAAAATAATAAATTATAAATCTATTATGAAATTAGTTGATTAAATATTATTTATTTCTTTATTATAATATCTTTTTAAAAAAATTTGTTTAAAAATACAATTTAAAAGAAAAAAACAAAAAAAAAAACTTAAAACTTCTTTCCAATTACACTTTTTTTTTTCTGATCTTTAAAATATAAATCTTAATTTATCAACATTGTAAATATTATTATTATTATTGTAGTGAATATCTAGTATTATTTTATTTTAAAAAATATGTTATTAATAACAATAAAACAATACCAAATATGGTATCGGAACTTTTATTATTAAATAAAATGATGAAATCTTAATTTAATATTTCTCTAAAAAAAATTTGTTTTGTGATCTTATTATATGCAGAGCCAACAAATTGTTCCAAATTTCAGCAATAGCTATTAATAAGGGTTCAATTCGAATGAGCGAGGGGAGATTCTCCGGTGTCGTTCAGTGGTTCAACGATGCTAAAGGCTTTGGCTTTATCAAGCCTGAGGATGGAGGAGAAGATCTATTTATTCATCAATCTTCGATCAGATCCGATGGCTATCGTAGCCTCGTAGAAGGAGATCACGTCGAATTCTCGATCGCCAATGGCGACAAGGAGAAAACCAAGGCCATTGATGTCACTGGCCCAAATGGAACTCCTCTACAGTCTAAGAAAGATAATTACGGTGGCCGTGGCGGGGGCGGGTATCGTTTTAGCGGTGGACGGAGAGGCGGAGATAGGCGCAACGGTGGAGGAGTCTGCTACCAATGTGGTGATCTTGGGCATTTAGCCAGGGATTGCGTCCGGTGCAACAATGCCGGCGGCGGTGCTTGTTTTAATTGTGGTGAAGTTGGGCACTTGGCAAGGGATTGCACGCGCGGAAACAAAGGCGGCGGCGGCGGCGGCAGTGGGTCTTGCTTTAGTTGTGGTGAGTATGGGCACATGGCGAGGGACTGCAGCAAGGGAAGCAGCGTTGGCAGTGGTGGAGGTTGCTTTAGATGTGGGGAAGTCGGCCACTTGGCCAGGGATTGCAGCAAAGAAAGCGGAAGGTATGGCGGTAGTAGTGGCGGAGGTAATGTTAGCAAAAGCCCTTGCTTTAATTGTGGGAAGCCTGGGCACCTTGCGAGAGAGTGCCTTGAAGACTGTAGATGAAGTAAATGTGGAGACGAAAAAAAGATGGAATAGTATATATCTTTTTTTGTTTTTTTTTTTAAGTTTTAGTTCTAAATATGATCTTATGGGATTATGATTTTGGCTTCATTGCTGCTTGATAGGCAATTTTTTTTTCCATTTCGTTTTCAATGTTTACAACATATAGATTATTTTATTACTAATTGCATTCCCGGCCCGAAAATATTCGTTATCTTACTAATTTGAAGTAGTTGTATTGGATTGCAATCTTTGAATGATTTCCCTGTTGACATATATTTTGAAGCCTTGATTTGGCCATTGCTATAGTGGATCTCACCTGCCGTATGTTTCTGATTTAAATATACCTTTCTTGTTTTGGCCTCAAAGGTTCGTATGGGCATAATTTGGAAGTTTATACAGACTGAATCGATCCCTTTACTTTTTTCCTTTGCTGGCATCTCTAGGATCATTCCGAACATATGATAAAGACAAATTAGACAGCGAAAAGGGTCTAGTAAACTAGTTAAAGCCGTATGCCTCGATTCCTCTATGCCTTTCTGAAGCTGTATGTTGTTTGCACTTGGACCTACTTATTGGTTCATGTAAAAATTGATTCGTTATCTAACTCCCCTGCTTCCCCAGGCCCTTTCTCTCTTCATTTTCCTCTTCTTTAAGGCTCATTCACCATTTACGTTGATATGTATGTATGATTAATGGACTTGTTCACATGATTACCCATTGCTTCTCTTCATCTCTACTTGGAACATATTTTTTGTTATTGCTATTGGGCATACCTCTTCATCTCCATCTCTTGCTACTGGTGTCTTTGTCTTGCATTCGCAAATGGCACATTAAATACATTTCATTTGGGTTTTGGCATGGGAAACTAATCGTCCTCATTTTGCTGGAGATTTGGTCGTAGAGAGTTTTCCACTGCATATTATAGTTCGAAGCAAAAGTTGAGGTGGTAGATTGGTATCTTGTTATCAGATAGCTGATAGCCAATAGGTCAGTTTTTGCTAAATTGGTGAGCATTTATAGAATGTTTAGCATCTATCCATATCTTAGTTGGGGAATTATTTGTTGGATAATTTTTATATATTTGATTATTTGGAATCATAATCAATTGATATTTTTGTTACAAAATAGCATAGGGAGTGAAGCCTGCTGGCTTCTGCTCGACTTTGTCCTGGTGGGTTGCCAGTCGTCATGAGGAATGCTTGTCTGTTCATTTGGCCTGATTTCGGGTTTGTCCTTGATATTCTTTCATTGACCGTCCACTTGGCTTTTGACTAGCTAAGCCCTGTTATGTCAGCCAACGTATTTGAACATGGCTTATGGACGGCTACTTCAAGATTCCTACCTCCTGGAACATTTTGTGGGCGAACACTGGATTTCGTTGCATTATGTTCGGAAACATATAAATGTCAGTTTGCGTGTTTTTAGAGCATTTAAACTAGCGAATTGAAATTTAGATTTAATTTATGTATTTATTTTATGTTATCCGAAACATTGGGTCCTACTTCAGGTTTGCAAGTTGCATATGATCTCCGTTGTAGCCAATGGAGAATTTCGGCTCTTGAGGCTGGTTGAAGTTATCTTTAGATTCGGTGATTCCTGTACATGAAAGAAGGGCTACATCATTGGGGTATTCAGCTTTTACCCTTTCGGTTATCAACGGGACATTGATGTAGCCACTTGCGTTAACGTTAGCCTATAACCCTGCAGATTCAACCAACTTGGTTTCGTGCATTTGTGGAGAATGTTACCATTCTATTTATTTAATACTTGAACAGAGCAAGTACTGGATCTATGATAACTCCCTATGCCCTGCTGCCAATCCAAATTGCTCCATAGTCGTAAGATAACTCTTCTATTCCTCAGAAAGGCACTTTTTCTATTCATCTTTTGTTTTCGTTTAGGCTGAGTCAAACTTCAAATCAACATGAAATAAAATTACTTTAGCCATTTTTTGTAAGTTTTTGGAAGTGAAATCATTTGCTGCGTTTATGATATAGCTTACCTTTTTCTCTGTAGAAGTTAACGGGGCTCTCACTTTATTTATGGTAAACGTAAGCATAAACTCTGGGTTGGGCATAAATTGGTAGCCCGTGATTGGTTGGACTTCATTGCCATAACTCCCACCCTTGTATAATGCTGAACGAGATCTTTACCATTCCTCTTGCTTGAGTACCTTTTACAGTTCAATATGATTAAAAGAAAATTAAAAGAATTTTTTTTAATAATTCTTGGAAACAATAATTGGTTAATAAAAATAAATAAATTATTGTTTCAGAATATTTGAAAGTGTTGCTTTTAGAAGACAAACAGTATCTGCTATTGTTTTTAAAAACAAGCTTTTAACCGATCATTCTATTTTGCAAAAGAAAGAAACATCAATAATTGATGGTACCGGGATTTGGCAAATCAATGAAATTATATTTATATAAATTGTATAAGAAAGTTATATTGTTGATGATTTATTTTTCTCATCATTTACTGTTCATAAATTGGAATTGGATCCTCTGCTGTGGAGCAAACACAGCACAGCGTGCTGTGCTCCAAAACGACGCCGTTTGGCGTCCGAGTGGCAGCCCGAAGCCAGCGCGTCACGAGACGTGGCAGCCACATGGCAGCCAGCACGCCAGTCGACTGGTAAAAATACCAGTCGACTGTCAAGACCATCAGTCGACTGGTCCAGCCGCTGATGGCCACTGGATCAGTTGAAAAAAAATTCCAGTCGACTGGAATTTTTACCAGTCGACTGGTAATGCGCAGGGGACCCCTTTGTTGGGGATTTGTCAGTCGACTGGTTAAAGAACCAGTCGACTGAGTAGTCTAAGTCGCCAAATACCAGTCGACTGTATGGATGGACCAGTCGACTGGCTTGTTATTTCGAAATTTACATAAAATTAGTAGACTTTTTATTTTTAAAAAAATAGCCAAAATATTTTAAAAAATTAAAATCAAAATCCAATCTCTATTATTTATTCTCAAATCTCTATTATTTATTCTCAAATTCACCTTAAATCTATTATTTAAAATATTTACAATTTTAATTCTCCTCTTCTCTCAAAACTTTTTCAAAACGCAGCGTTTTCTCATATATTTCTTATATTTCTCATAACGTAACATAAAAGCTAAAGACACGAAGGCGGGAAAACCATGCGGAGTTGGTGAACGAATAGAGCGAAGACGATAGGGCAATGGAGTTGAATGAAGCCGAGCAAAGAAAGGGGAAAATGGATTTGCTGAACGAGGAAGTGGGACAAGAGCAGAGAGCAATGCAGTTGCTGAAAGAAGCACAAGGAGAGCAAAGTGGAGAAATGCTTTCGATGAATAAAGTAGCAGAGCAAGAGATAATAGGGGTGGCGAATGATTCTCTTGCAGAGCAACAAATGAACTCGTCTGTGGAGGTGGATGTGAAGCCGAAACTAGGTATGGAATTTGATACTATAGAATCTGCATGGAAGTTTTGGGTGGAATATGGTGGAAAGTTAGGATTTGGAGTTAGAAAACATTACTTTAATCGAAATAAGAAAGATGACATCATAACTTCGTATAAATTTGTATGTTGTAAAGAGGGCTCTCGAAAGGCTGATAAAAGAGATATTTTGACAATAAATCCTCGTCTTGAAACAAGAACAAATTGTAAAGCAAGAATGGGAATTACTTTTAAGAATGATAGATATAAAATCAATGATTTAGTTGAAGAACATAATCATCCATTTCATCTTCCTGAAACGGTACATATGTTAGCTTCACAACGTAAATTATCTAAAGTTCAGGGTTATGAAATTGAGTTGGCTGAAGATTCTGGACTTCAACAAAAGGCATCTTTTAATTTGATGAGTATGCAAGTAGGAGGGAGAACTAATCTTGGCTATACTCGATTAGATGTTAAAAATTATATTCGATCTAGAAGACAAAGAAGTATGGTTTATGGAGAAGCTGGATGTCTACTTCAATATTTTCAACATCAATTGTTAGAAAATCCTTCATTTTTTCATGCTTATCAAATGGATATCGAAGAGCAAATAACTAATGTCTTTTGGGCGGATGCAAAAATGTTGATTGATTATAGTTATTTTGGTGACGTGGTATCTCTAGACACAACATACAGTACTAATAAAGCAAACCGACCACTTGCTTTATTTTGTGGATTTAATCATTTTAGAGGAGTGGTGATTTTTGGAGCAGCTTTGATGTATGATGAGACGGTGGAATCATTTAAATGGCTATTTGAAACTTTTTTAGAGGCTCACAAGCAAAAAAAACCTCAAACAATTTTTACCGATCAAGACCAAGCAATGGCTAAAGCATTACGTGAAATGATGCCAGAAACTTTTCATGGATTATGTACATGGCATTTGATGCAAAATGCTATTAAACACTTGGGCAACTTGATAAGGGATGGTTCACATTTGTTGAAGGATATAAAAAAGTGTATGTATGAATATAAAGAAGAAATGCAATTTGAATTGGCATGGATCAACTTATTGTCAGCATATAGTGTTGAACAAAATACGTGGCTCAGATCTTTGTATAACATAAAAGAGAAGTGGGCAGCCTGTTACATGAAAAAAGTTTTCACGCTTGGTATGAGAAGTACATAACTTAGTGAAAGTTTGAATTCAGACTTTAAGAGTTGCATGAAACCCGAACTAGATATTCTTCAGTTCTTCAAACACTTTGAGAGAGTTGTAGAAGATAAGCGCTATAGTGAGCTGAAGTATGAATTCGAATCACGTCATAAGTTACCTAGATTGAAAATGGAGAATTCAATTATGTTACAACAGCTTGCTAAGATTTATACAGTCACCATATTTGACTTGTTTCAAAAAGAATTCGATCTATATGCAGCTGCATCTATAAAACAAAGAAATGAAACCCAGGCTTTGCATGAATATGTGGTTGCGATGATTAATCATGATGTTGATTTTAGAGTTTTGTTTGACCCTATCACCATGTCCATTTATTGTAGTTGTAGAAAGTTTGAAACCTCTGGTATATTGTGCTGCCATGCTTTGAAGGTGTTTGACGTGAGAGATGTTAAAATGCTCCCTAGTCAATACATATTAAATAGGTGGACAAAAGAAGCAAGAAATAATGTGGTCCATGACAAAAGGGGAAATGAAATTGAAGAAGATGTTAGACTTGGGAGTACGCAACGATACAGGCAACTCTGTCCAAAACTGATAAGATTGGCAACTGAAGTGTCAGATGATCCAGAAGCCTTTATTATGGTAAATGAAGCCATTGATGATTTGAACAAACAAGTGATGCAACTTCGTTTAAGGCAAAAGAGTCCAGAACTTGCTACCACAACACCCGTCACTGAATGTGTCACACAGGCTAAGGGACTAAAGAAAAAAATTAGCATAAAGAGTAAAAGACGATTGAAGAGTTGGGTTGAAGTTCATTCTCAAAGAAAAAGAAGAGCTCCTAGATCCAATGATTCGCATGTAGGTGAAATTATAAATATATGTGTTTAACCAAATTTGTTAAATAACTATTAATTTATTGTTATCTTTATAGGGCTGTGGGCTGCACAGTGGGACCCAATCAATAATATCCTCATTTACACCTTCGATACTTTATGTATCTACTCAATCACAAGACCATGTATCCACTCAATCACAAGACCATGATTTTAGTTTTACTAGATTGCTGACAGTAAGATAAATTTAAATTTAATGTCATTTTCTCATTAATAAAATTTTTATGTTATGATAAATTTAAATTAAATATCATTTCTTCATTATTATTATTTTTTCTTGTGTAGGCGCAAGTTGATCATCCCATGGAGTCTCTTGATGCAATGGAGTTTTCAGAAACTATTTTAAAAGATTGCTAACAGTAAGATAAATTTAAATTTAATGTTATTTTCTCATTAATAAATTTTTCATGCTCTGATAACTTTAAATTAATGTCATTTCCTCATAATTTTTTTTTCTTGTGTTGACAGAAGTTGATCATTCCATGGAGCCCTCGATGCAATGGAGTTTTCAGAAATTTTATAATTTATATGTATTTTGTCTATTAGAATACTATTAGTAGAAAACAATATTGTAAAATATGCTCTTGCTGAATATTGAATTCCTTGTTATCATTCATTTGTCATTGATCCATACAACTAGCAAATTATATGTATTTTTTCTATTAGAATACTATTAGTAGAAAACAATATTGTAAAATATGCTCTTGTTGAATATTGAATTCCTTGTTATCATTCATTTTTCATTGATACATACAACTAGCAAAAATAGTCAATATTAAATCATTGACTGTTACAATTGACAAAAACATTCAACACTACAATTTTAATAACTGAGTCTCCTACTGCTGTCCCTGCTGGCTCTGCTCTATCTCATCATGAAGTTTTTCTGCCTCTTGTTCTCTCAGTTGGCTCCGTTCTCTCTCATCACATGCTTTGTCTGTCTCTGTATCCCCCAGTTCAACTCCTTCAAATCTGCCCAATCTCACAGACAAATCTGACACATTTTGTTCCAAACTCAATACACGAGTGTTCAGAGAAATCAGAGTATCATCTATACTGTTCAGCCTAATATTCAGAGTACTATCTATATTGTTGAATCTATTGTTCAAAAAATCATGCATACTATTCAGCCTAGTATTCATGGTATCATGCATAGCAGTCAAATTCTGTATCATAGAAGTAGTTGTAGCATCTGCCTGTAGTCCTGCCTGTGGTTGCTCACTTGCACTAGCTTCATTATCCATCGTAGGATTATCTTCATTCTCCTTCTTTCGAATCCATTTATTGTTCTTTTTTGTAAATCCCATCCTATTGATATTAAACTCATTGAAAACCTTGGGCACAATAACTTGATCATCAAATGGATCAATGTCAAAATGTTTAATCAGTCTAGTGATGGCACTTGCATATGGCAACCCTTTATTGGCTTGTTTGTGTGCAACAATCAGAAATTTCAGCATCAAATATGAGTAATCAATTACTTTATCAGTCAGCCAACAATACACAATAACTTGCTCAAGCTCACTCATGTATGAATAATTCCCAGCTTTCGGAAGCAGCACATGACTAACCATATAAAATACTAAATTGGTATTGATGGTTAAATCTTTGGTATGTATTTTGGTATGAGCAGCATATTCTCCTCCTAATATCTTAGACACCACAGCTTCTTTATTATACCAGGTAATAAGAGACAATGATTCATCCAACAAGCAAGCATTGTCACTTGGTTCAGGCAATCCCACAATTCTAGTAAATAAATCTCTGTTGAACTTAAATTTTGTACCACGAATGGTGGAACTAAATTCCAAAGACTCTTCATCATATTCCAAATTAGTAAAAAATGCTCTGATAGTGGAAGGAGAGTATGAAGTTTGGGAGCACAGATACTTTTCCATATTTTGAGTCTTGATAAAATTATTCAATTCAAAACCTTCCTTAGCTAAGAAACTTACATTGAAGAACATTCCCGGTACCACAGTTCTTTGCATAAAATGCTTTTCATACCTCTTCTCTTGCTCTGATGTAGTGAGCAATGGCCGAATAGAAGTAGATGAACTAGAGCCTCCCCCTACTCTCGGTCTCTTGAACGAAGTTTTAGGACCCATGGCAGCAAATGACAGAAATTATTTGGGAAAGTTTCGGAGAACCCTGAAACCTACGCGAACAGTTGGATGGATGGATTTTGGTTGTGATTTGGAGGGGAAATGCGTGTTTTAATTCGGGGTTTTGGTTGGGTTAGTGTTTGGAGAGAAATAATCGGTGAGATTTGGCTTTCAATGGCGAAAATGGGTTTGAGATTGAGAGAAATTTTGAGAGAAGGGTATCGGGATTTCACAAAATGGGGAAAAAATTTGGGGATTCTGGGTTTAATCGACCAATCAGTCGACTGTCGTATATGGCAGTCGACTGTCGTGGAAATGTGACAGTTTTTCCCAGTCACATCAGTCGACTGTATATATATTCAGTCGACTGATGGGGCCCGACAGTCGACTGTTCTTCATGTCAGTCGACTGGTTAAATTTAGGTGATATTCCAGTAGTTAACAGCTGCTGGAACAGTCGACTGGTATTTGGCGACTTAGACTACTCAGTCGACTGGTTCTTTAACCAGTCGACTGACAAATCCCCAACAAAGGGGTCCCCTGCGCATTACCAGTCGACTGGTAAAAATTCCAGTCGACTGGAATTTTTTTTCAACTGATCCAGTGGCCATCAGCGGCTGGACCAGTCGACTGATGGTCTCGACAGTCGACTGGTATTTTTACCAGTCGACTGGCGTGCTGGCTGCCATGTGGCTGCCACGTCTCATGACGCGCTGGCTTCGGGTTGCCACTCGGACGCCAAACGGCGTCGTTTTGGAGCACAGCACGCTGTGCTGTGTTTGCTCCACAGCAGAGGATCCAATTCCTCATAAATTCGTAAACCACATCACTGGGATTTATGCTAGTTAACTTTAATAAAAAAGAACTACTACGACCTTATATTTGACCACTCATCCCTGAACAAACTTTTTTTTTTTTTATAACCAAAACATCAAATAAATAATTAATGCCTTCAATTTTATGGGTCTTAACTCTAAAGATAAGATTCCTTATTATTATTCCCCTCTCGGTGTTCTTAAATTTGTAGCGGTCCTTTCTGACCTCCACTGACTCTGTTTCTTGTCATATATGTCAGTTTCAGTGTCAGCACTACTGATTTGTTTCAAAAGCGTCTCATTTTTATTTCATCTCCAACATACGCCCATGTCTCTGGTCGTCACCGTATTGCCGACCTGAACCTGCGGCGTTTTCTGAATTATGCATGCATGTGCAATGTCTAAAATGTGCCTTTATTGACCCATACCCCGCTGCCCCTGCCCCACACATGCACATGGCCCCCACTTTCAATCTATAAATTCAGTTCCCTCCCTTTTCAAACCCATCAACCAAATTACTCCCTTCCCACTTGCATTCCCAATTTCAACCATGGCTGCTTCTTCTCCATTCTCAACCACTTTGCTTGTTTTGTTTCTCTTTCAATTCCTAACAGGTGATCCATCCCCTCTCAGTACTCACTTACCACGTTGTTCTTTTAATTTTTTTTTCTTTAAAATTAATATGAAGAGGTTGGTGTTTTGATATTGGAACAGGTTCGTTTTCAGCAACATTCACAATCGTAAACAAGTGCAGCTACACCGTTTGGCCAGGCATTTTGTCAGGCGCCGGAACTGCACAGCTTTCCCCCACTGGCTTCGCTCTCCAATCTGGCGAATCCAAAGCTCTCCAAGTCGCCACATCTTGGTCCGGCCGCTTATGGGGCCGAACCCTTTGCTCTCAGGACTCGGCCGGAAAGTTCTCCTGCGTTACAGGCGATTGCGGTTCCTCCACCGTAGAATGCGCTGGTAGCGGTGCCGCCCCACCAGCCACACTGGCAGAGTTCACATTAAACGGTGCCGGTGGGCTTGATTTCTATGATGTTAGCCTGGTGGACGGATACAACCTGCCCATGACGGTGGAGCCTCAGGGCGGAACCGGAGCTGGAAATTGCACGACGACGGGTTGCGTAGGTGATTTGAACGGAGCTTGTCCTTCGGAGCTGAAGGTTAAGACGGCGGGCGATGATGGGGAAGAAGGCGTGGCGTGTAAAAGCGCTTGCGAAGCATTCGGGGATCCACAATATTGCTGCAGTGGCGCTTACGCGACTCCCGACACATGCAAACCCAGCACTTACTCCGAGTTCTTCAAGAGCGCATGCCCACGCGCTTACAGCTACGCTTACGACGATGGCACCAGTACCTTCACCTGCGGCTCTGCGGATTACCTCGTCACTTTCTGCAATACCCCCTCCGCAAGGTAACTTCCAACTCCCAATTACAAATATTTTTTGCTTACATACACAAAATTCATTTAATTAATCTTCGGAATGAGTATAAAACTGGATAAGAAAAAAAAAACTCTGTTTTTGGGTATGAATTAAAAAGCTATGTTAAAAGAGGAGATTATATTTTATATGCACCATAATGAATTATTTATATATAAAAAAGAGAGAATTTAATTTTAGAACAAGAAAATTAAGAAGGTATAGATATTAAAAAAATGTTTTGTTGCACTATATGCGGTCATGTCTTTGTTTAAAAAATATTTTTTTAATTAAATAAATATATGACGGCATCTAGTATACTGCCGTTGAAATTTTTTAATTTATCAATGCTCAAAGATATTATGGAAAGAAAGATAAGGGAATATTGTAGTTGAATTTTTGATAGGACGAGCGAGGTAGGACAAGTGGGGTTGAATTTGAACAATGGGGACCGGGTATAAATTAAATCACTTTCTCGTTTCTTTTGTGGTTCTTATTTAGTTTTCACGTCTTTATATACGCACCGTCCATGGTTTCAAACAATTGAGACCATCATAATTGTGTGAATTAGTACTAGATTTTTTGCGCGAGAGAGATATTTTGAGAAGGAAATTAATGATTTAAACTATTGAATGCGAATGTGCAGTTTGATTAAGTCTGGGAATGGGAAATATCCAGTGGCGGTGGACATGTCGGGAGGCGCAGTGGAAGGGTCAGCAAGGGCAAGATTTGCTGTGACTATGACGGTTGTTATAGTGGCGGTTTGGCGTTTGTTGCAACTGAATTAGTTGGAAAAGGAAGGCTTAACTCTGCCAACGTCGCATAACTTTGCAAATTGGGTGGGGGTGGATTTGGTGAGCTATCTCTATATACACATAACTCAACGTCGATCTCTTCTTCAACTTGGTTCTCACGCCAACCCTGGCTAGTTACTACTCAAGTTTGCAAGTGGCACCCCCATTGACTTGTACCAGGTTCATTACTTGACAAGTTGAACTATTCATTAGATGCATCTCCAGATTTTTATCATTACAAAAATCTTAAAATGCATCTAATTAACGTACGTACAATATAGGATCACTTTCTCTCGTAAGATAGCAACTTGGGATACAGCTGCAGCGGAAGAAAGGCTACTACTCGATCTACCTCTACTAAATAAGCCCACTGTCATGTTGAGGGTTTAGATAGATAGATGCCGACAGAGGGCATTATGTATACTACCTATAACAGGAGGGCATTTTAGGGATTTGGACGTGAAATAAAATATCGTGGAATCAATTTCGTCACCGCGTCAAATAAAAGAGGAGCACAATTTTGAATTACATGTTATTTTTGTTGCAACTGCCGCCTAATGGCGCCAACTAGCTACATGTTAAATTTTGATGGTTAATTTCATTGACACCTTTTGTTTGTTATTTTGTGCGTAAAATTCTTTATATATTGGTTTCGTGTGAATTTGTCTTCAGTTAATTGTCGGCTAGACGCTTCGATCATTTTTGCAGCCACAAGTTGCAATATCTTCTATATTTTCGGCCCCAATCACCTGCTCTATTATAATATAAAAGATGGGTGTTAATTAATTGGTATAAATTTTAGAGGATAGAGTTTTATAAATTACAACTACGTACGTGAATAATTTTTATATTTACTTTTTGAAAAATAAGGTTTAAGTTGTGGCCAAGGTGGATTCTGTTATATATTAAAATATATATAAATATATAACAGCCGCACAAAGCTCGATCAAATAATATCTTATCACCTGAAATTTAATTATATTGTGAATGAATACGATAGCCTTATAAATAGATCCTATATATATAACGTATACATATATTAAGATAACAATTATTCGTGCTCCTCGTGGGTTCTGCTTCTGCACTCTATCTTCTTCCGCTTGCATATCGTCATTGGGTGGGGATATAGCGATAATATAATTGTAGATCTCCAAAGACAATTTGCGATGTAAAATTATCTAATTCCAGCTTCCATATTCATGAACATGGTCTTTAATATTCATATTTAGATCTTCCTCATTCAGATTTTTTTGAATAGTTTCTTAAAGACAAGAAGAGTCTTTCAACCATGGGTCCACCCAAAATTTGCTAATTTTTCTATCTGTTAGGGACCATAGCATACCATTAGTAACCTTTCCCCAAATTTTGCGAATCCCATACTAGAGATTAAAACTCACTGCATGAAATACAGAGGAATAATTTTCAAAACTCACTGCGCCAAAGTAACCCTGTTTGCAAAGGATAAATTCTTTTTTAGCTTTCCAACTACTCCACCTTGCTGGTGGTGGTCTTTTAAAGAAGAAGATGAAAGCTCTGAGTTCTCATGCCGATGCAGAGAGAAGAAAGGGCCAATTTTTATTTTTTAAATAAAAAATATTTTTTTATTCTTTTACTTAAAAAATAAAAATTTATTATATTTGAAGGATAATTTAAATATTTTATTGATTATATTTTTTTCATTCCTTTCATTTTTTTCATTATACCAAACAAGGTAAATAGGTTTTCATTTCTTTATTCATTCTCACTTCCTTTGTCTTTTTCATTCCAAATCAAATTTAATCTATTGAACCAAACATGCCTAAGAGCATCGTCAATAATAATTGTTTAAGTAAATTTTATAAGTGTTATATTATTATTATTTAAATAATTTTATAAGATTTTAAATAATTCTATACTTCAATAATACAACTTTTAAAAATTTACTAAATAAATTTTATATATTACCTCATATTTTTATATTTTATTTATATTTATTTATATTTTAATTTTAAATATAAATAATTTATATTTTAATTTTAAAACAATAAATATATAAAAAAAATTTAAATATTATTTTTAATAATAATATTTTAAATAAAATAAATTTTTTAATATAAATTTTAAAACAATAAATATATAAATATAAATTTTTGAAGGCACGAATATATAATATTCTACCACCCGATTCATTATTTATTATTTTTAATTATTTTTTTCACCTATCTTAGTTCAAGAAGTACACAAAAGACATTAACTTCTGTGTCTTCGTGTGCTTTTTGTTAACAAAATTCCAAACTACATTTATAAAATAATTTAATTTTAAATAAATATAAAAATAAATTTATTTATTAAAAAAATTTAATCAATTAAAAATAAATATAGAGTTAATATTTGGTTTACAGTCTTTAAATAATTTTTTATTTATTAATAATATTTAAATTATAAAACGTGATAAAAATAATTTTAAAAATATTATTTTTATCATGTATTATAATTTATATATAATAAAAAATTATTTATCGATCATAGACTAAATAATTTTTCATAAATATATAAATATATATGTTACATATATTTTTTAATATAAAATTAATTTATTTATTTTTCACATAATTCTTAAACTCATAATTAACTTAATTTATATATTTTTAATAAGTAAATTTATACAAGAAACTCTTCTATAAATATATCAAATGACTCACATTTTTAAAATTTACATGTGTAATTATGATTAGTTTAGCATATATACTTACTGTTTAGTATAAAATTCTAATTAAAAACCTTTCCTTTTGTCATTAAGCCTCAGGATGGACAATATTCCCCCATCACGTGCATATGCTAAATTGACTTCATCGCACCGTGTTTGTTCATTAGTTCTGTTCACAAAGTTACAATTGTAAATTGCGACCCCAGGAAGTTGAGTGGGCAAGAATATAATTTCAAGAAAGTTTGCACTCGTTTTCATCAAGACCCACTGAAAGAAAGCTTGAAATGGAGTTGATAAAATCGCACTTTTAACCTTTTCTATGGGTCTACAATGTAAAAATTGGGGCGCAATGTGAGACGCACTTTTGCGCGGAGAATAAAGGTGGTCAATTAGTGGCGAATTTCAGATTCCACGTCTCCTTGATCTATCTTTTACATTAAATATTACTGGCGGATTGAGAAGCGACTCCCTTTTCTTCACAAACTTCGCGTTCCATCCTCTCTTTTCGTCCCACCGTCTAATTTTTGTTAAAGATTCTTATACTTACACCGTAAAAATCGAACCTATATATTGAAAAAAGCATAATTTAATCCCAGTTTTTTTTTGTTTTTTTAGTCTCAGCCATCTCATCATCTCCAATTAAAGCTATAACATCGGTTGAAAAAATTGACTTTGTAGTAACCTATTAATATGATTTTGATGCTGAATTCTTTGTCAGATTATAGACGAGATCATTTTTCTTTTGGATTCTTTAACCTCTCAGTTTTCAAAAGATAATCCGCATGAGAAAATGTTTTCCAACTGGTTGACTTCTGGCAACGAGAATGATGGGATTCAAGAATGAATTACAAACTGCATTTCACATTTTAAGATTCATCCCATTTGTGCAATTACCTACGAATGGGTCATTATTGCAATTAATTATGAGAATGTCTACCACCAATAAAATATAGGAACGCTTTCAATTTAGAAAATTTTAGCTATATTTAATTTATAGATAGATTCATTTTGTCTTTATCAGGTTGTGAAAATTTAATTAATTATTCCTTAATATTCTTGATTTTCAAACCTTGTCAAATATGAAGACCTTTTATTTTGACTTGGGTATGAAGATCCAAGAGGTTTAATCAGAATTTGAGAGTGTTTCTATAATGGATAAGATGATTATAGGAACATGATAAGCTTTCCAAAAGCATCCGAGATCTTCACTTTGTGGGCTTCTAACATGGAAATTAGTGGGCTTAATTGATAATGTCAAATTGCCACATCAACCGGGTCGCTGAAATTAGTTAATTAACATTTAATAAGGGCAGCCCACAACTTTTGGCTCAAATTGTTGTTGGCCATTTGACGTGGATCGACCATTTTCCTATAATATACTATTACTCATCCTTATCTTTCATCCTACCTGGCAATTTCCTATTCCAACTATTCAGGGTCCTCCCTCCAATGACTTTTTTTTAGTGTGAAACCACTGTCACTGCCTTCTCTTATAAAATGTCTCAGTCACTGCCTAAAATATATGCCTTCGTTCTTCCTTCTTTCACATTTTGCCAATACACAAGGAATATATCCAAAGTCAGATATTATTTTTAAATTTCTATTGGTTTCAAAATCTCTCACGACCACTGTCTCCATCGGATCAACCACACCAGAAGCAAAGATTGACTGATACTCAAGCCAAAAAAAGCTTCCATAATATTGCTCACCTTTTTTTTTCTAGATTAATCTATAAACCTTCTTTTTTCATTGCCTTGATTCCTATTTTACAGATGTAATATAATGAATGAAATTACTTGCAGTGTATCATACACATTTTGACATTCCCTTAAAATTGGAGTGCAGAATTGAAATTTAGAATTTGCATGACCACAGTAAACAAATGATAAATTTGAGAGAAAAAAAAGGAGACAGAGATGAATATAAAGGCACTTTAAAGAAACAATATCTTGAATTTCTGATAAGGCAATTTATGTAAAGCGATTCTATGCTACTTTAAATTTTCCATATCCTCCTTGCATGCATGTTTTCTTTCATTTCCTTCCTTTGACTCTCCCCTTTCATTTTGTTCCTCTTATACACCCTTTTGATTATTTTCAATTATTAATGAGTTTTCATACCAAATTCCTCATGCATCGTCTCCGTATAGTCAGTATTATCAGACCCTATTTGCAGAATGCAAAATTAAACCATTATTTTTCTCTTAATTAATAATTAATTTGATATTAATTAAAAAAATGCAAATAAAACAAAAGAATTTGCCAGACTTAGACCACTTTTGCTATCAAACCCTTGCTGATGCAAATCTTTAATAAAGAATAATGAAGAGTGCATATACAAAGGACCGAAAAATAGCAAAAAGGAAGAGTATGACGACGATTACGTTTTAAAAAGTAAAAGAAAGGAACCTTATCCACGCCCTTACTTTACACGGCATATTAAAGAATCAATATGGATACAAGTTGTGAAATCCAAGTATAGGAAGCTACCTAGCAATAGTAATTTATCACACTCCTTCTTATAGACATTGATATAAGCTTAAAACAGGTTATCATGATTAAAAATTATTACTTTAATCTTCTTCAATTAGCAATGTTGAAAGTAAACCATTGCGTGCTACAAATTCAAATTGTCTATAATGTATTCGTTTGTCATATTCCACTTACCCATGTTTTAAGATGCCTTTTATATATCCTAACAATGGGGACCCATTAGAATTAAAGGTTTTAAGAATGTATAAAACAATTACCTAAATACGAGCCACAAACAAAGAGCAACAAGAGCATGGGTTGAGGTTGAATTAACAAATTAAGTTGGTAGTGTAATACAAATCATCATACGTAGGAAGCTCTATTAATGTCACATGATCGTGGTTACTCCTGTCTCAATCATTATCCACACAATATTCAATTTAACCACGTCAACTTTGGCGTTTTGCACACATCAAACCAGTGACTTTCACATGTTTATTGACCACTTTTTCGCGACATGTTGCAGGTAAAATTTGGTTTTAGTGTAGCTAGCTATAGGACCTCTCAAAAGGTCAAATTTTACACTTGGAAGTTGGAAATTATGCACAGACATGAACCTAAAATCTAATTAATAACCAACTAGCTTAACTAGGTCGGCGAAGAAACCAAACGGCCGGCTTATAGCATTATCCATTTGCTGAAGGAAACTAGCTAGATGATATACCATTAATTCTACGCATTAAAACTTGCTTTTGAATCTTGAAACATGGAGGTCTAGCTAACATGGCACTGTCACTAGCAAAGCTAGACAAAGCAGTCCCACTTACTTGAGCTAAAATTAAAGTAAGTTTCTCGATTCATGAAAGGGGTTCTGTACATAAAAAACGATCGAACAAGGGATGGCCAAATTGGTGTAAGCCTCATGCACAAACAGTACATGATCATGTCTAATTAGTCCAACTAAAGTCTAAAGTTGCACTGGCTTTGGAACATTTTGACGTGAATTCAGACATCAACCATGTGAGATTATTGCCCTTTGATCACCCTTCTCCTTCACTTAGTTGTCTTGTCCACGTATGATTTTTCAGACAGAAAGTGACTTGAAGATTTTGGTGTTGAGGTTAAGTGTTAATTGGATATGAACTAGTAGAGCACAAGATCGAGGTGGCGACAACTATACAGGGTTTTGGACCATTCCTTCTTCGTTGATAATTGTAGATACATATTAATTCTCTTATCCCTTTCAATATTATATAGTTCAGAAGGAATGATGGGTTAAAGTTAGCCAGTTTCCATGCTCCTTTTTTGAAGAAAAGGAATATAGAGGCAAACACAATATTCTTCTTGTTCCCCAGATTGCCTTCCCGATCTTCAGTTCATGGTTACCCAAGTATTTTTACGTGGACACAAAATAAAACCAAGTATTCTCATTTTTCTAATTACAACTTATGAACGCCCTTAAAATGTAGACCACACAAAATTCAAGGATTTTCTTTTCTTTGTTTTTTTTTTTTTTCTAATTGTATGTATATAGAACTTGTGGATGACATATGTAGACACTTAATATCGGAGGCCTTAGTATTGTCCTGTTTCATATAATATATGTCGGGGAGAAGTATGCGTTTAAGAATGCCACTGGGAAACGTCAAAAACACAGTTGAATATTTTCTATACGAAAAAAGTAATAATAGGAGAAATTATTGCTTAGGCAGGTATGATTGAATTACAGAAATATCACTTCTTATTTTTAATATTACTCTGTTAATTTTCATATATTATTATTATTATTATATAACTATCTCACACATACAGCTAGATATTAATTGATAATTAAGAAAACCTTTTTTGAAGTATGATGTCATGAATTCAATTGGTTCCTTTACTAGTTGATCGATGTGAGACTATTAATTAAAACTTCTCTTTCGTGTTGTTAATTTGATTTTTATAAGTTGATAGACCAACAAAAAAAAAAAAATTATTTAAAGCCAATTTATATAAAGATCAGATAGACATACACATCTAGGTATTTTGTCTGTGTAAGCTTAGAGTGCAAGTTATTTAATGTGTCTTGTATTCCTACTTAAAATCAAACTATAATTAATTGTTAATGTAAACTATTATAAGGAAAAAGTAATTAGTTTTGGCACAATTAATCTCACTTAAATTTTTATTTGTATACTTTTTTATACTAAAATTGATAAAAGTAATCTATTTAAATGGTATGGATCAGTACTTCATCCAAAATTTTGATGACTATTTAAATTTTTATTATTAAACTCGAACAAAACCACTTGTATATATAGTTTGTTTCAATTTATTTATAATAAACTATTTATAAGTGTCATTATTATATGATAAATTAAAACAATTTGTGTATAATATTATTACGAATTGTTCAGAAAATACAGGAGTAGTTACATTTTTATTTCACCGATATTTTTATATTTCAAAACAAAAGCAATAGTTTTATATTATAATTTAAGGTATGTTCATGTTTTATATACAATGTGTGAGAAGCGTATAAAATTTTAAAAAAAATGAGAGTAATACTTTCTTAGTTGCCAATGTGTTTAACTTAAATTCAACACTTTTGTAATATCTTTTCGTGTTTGAAAATGAAAGGTTTTAGTATATGAATTATTAGTTAATTGTCAAGTTTTGATTGCAAGTGCCCAACGGTCACTTTGACGTACATAGCATAACACTCTGCAATAACGATAGGAGACGCGTGGATCCTTTTTACAAAATTAGAAATACATATGTTTAATAAAATCCATGCAAAATATGGTAATAAATATATTATTAGGCTAGCTAAATATTCCTAAAGTATGTGTCTAAATAAAAGGTTTTTTGAGAATGGGTAATTTATCAAAGTTAACAGGCTTGATCGTAGTGTTTTATTGGGAAAATAATTATAATAAATGAGTAATAAAATTAAATATAAAAAATTAGAACTTATTTTAAACTTACAATATGTTTGATAGTTTTTTTTTTTATAAAAAAAATAGAACTTATTTCTCTGGTTGTGGTTGTGAAGTAGGAGTATTTTGCCACCTCACCCAGTTGCAACAGTAGAAACTAGCTTCGTCACAATAGATTTTTAACGGACCACCAACGATTTTTTCTATTCGCTGCACAAACGTAAGGTGAGGTTCAAACTTCGCCGTTTCATCCATCCACCAAAGCGAACAATTCACGGTCTGTTTGTTTGCGGTGCCTTCTCTATAAATAGCGATGGAGGAGCTACGTTAAGACTCCCCACCACTCACTCCCAATCCTCCTCCTTCGATTCTTCTTCACAGAAAGAGAGTGAGATAATACGTAATACTGCTTGATAAAGGGGAGAATTTTCTGAATATTTTAGGTGGGCAGTTCCCATAATCTTCCCCATTTCGTCCTTTCTTGGTACCATTCGCAAAGTGTAAAGCCCTTTTTTCCATATTGCTCTGCTTCTTCTTCCTCGTTCTTCTTTGCTCTGCCACACCTGCAATAGCATTTGGTTTTATCTATTCCAAGTCATAACTCACAAACTGAAGAAGTGAAGTCGTTGATACAAAATTACTGCAATCATATAGTTCGGCTGAAACACGAGAGAAAATACTACTATAGCAATTATGGCTCTGTTCTCATATCATCAACATTCTTCTGAAATGATCTTCACTTTCGTCCTTTTTCTTGTTTTCAAGGGTAAATTTCGATTCTTAATGCTTTTTAAAACTGGGTCCTTTCCATTTTTACTTACCAAAGTATAGTGATAATTGCATGAAATTAGTGAAACTGAAACCTAACTCAGGTTGCTCTGTTTTGAATGTTTACACAGGGGTTTCAGGGGCTACATTTACATTTGTGAACAAGTGTGACTACACAGTATGGCCCGGGATTTTGGGAAAACCGGACCTTGGAAACACAGGCTTTGAGCTAAGCAAGGGAAGCTCTCGTAGCTTCCAGGCCCCATCAGGCTGGTCCGGTAGATTCTGGGCCAGAACCGACTGTAAATTCGACGATTCTGGCCACGGAACTTGCTCCACCGGCGACTGTGGCTCCGGAGGGGTCGACTGCAACGGAGCCGGAGCCACACCTCCGGCGACCCTCGCCGAGTTCACCCTTGGCTCTGGCTCCCAAGACTACTATGACGTAAGCCTCGTAGACGGCTACAATCTGCCAATGATGGTAGAAGCCAAGGGAGGGTCAGGCTCATGCGCGACCACGGGTTGTGTGGCCGATCTCAATCGCCGGTGCCCGTCCGAATTAAGGGTCGACGGCGGCGATGCCTGTAAGAGTGCTTGTGACGCGTTTGGAAAACCTGAGTATTGCTGCAACGGGGCATACGGTTCCCCTTCCACGTGCAAGCCCTCCGAGTACTCTGAGATGTTCAAGTCGGCGTGTCCAAAATCCTATAGCTACGCCTATGATGATTCCACCAGTACCTTTACTTGTTCAGGAGCTGACTATACAATCACATTTTGTCCTTCTTCTTCCCCAAGGTAAAGTTTTTCAGTTCACTTTTCTGGGTTTTTTTTTTTCCCTTTCTTGGAGTTTGATTCTATGTTTTGCTATATGCAGTCTGAAGTCGTCGTCCATAGGGTCGGACGCAGGATCATCAGTTGAACAGGCTGCACTTGCTACTTCTTCGTGGATAGCAAATTTGGCTACTGGGTCTTCCACCAGAATTCAGCCTCGTGGAGCTTCAAACTGTACACTTTTTGTGATAGTTACCCTCGTTCTTTCACTTTTAGGCTTAGTCCTCTGATGTCCTTCTCATAATGGCATCTCATCTTTCATTCAGAGACACAGAGATTGCATCAATAACATCATTATGGTGTTAGAGAAATTAAGATTATATTTTTGATTTCAATGTAAAGTATTAGTATTTCAACCTTTTAGTTGCAGTTTTTTATTTTATTTTATGATTTTTCTATTTTTCTGAACCTTAGAAGTTGGGGGTAGGGTGGGCTATGAAGGGCATTTCCCGAAAGTCATAATGTAATGAACAAAGAGGTTTTGTAAATTAACGAGTACTGATATTAGTAGGTGTTCAAGCCCTTCACGGTTCGCCTTTTTGCTTAAATGGTGTTACCAGTACATTGCAAGAAAGATTGCCCAGTAATCACCAAAACAACCAAAAAAGGAAAAAAAGAAAATGAAAAACCAGTAAAAGATGATAAAGTAAAACCCTGGCATAAGTAACCGAGATTTCCCAACTGTGAAAAGATAATGGCCAGAAAGTGTCGTCGTTTGTAAAAATCTTATCTTTTCTGGTGATGCAGTGGTGGGAACTGTTAAACTCAATTATTATGTGTATTAATGATCATAAACAGGAGAAAGATATTTCGTGGGGAATTTATTGATTTCAAGATGAATAAAATGATGATCATAGCTTTGTTGAATTGTGGTTGCATTTTTGGTATTAAAAAAAATGTTTGGAAGATTGATCCATCGTCTACAAAAAAGTGAAGATGGTTTAACTGGGTGACAAGAATAGGATTAGTTGCAGAGAAAATTGCTAAAAGCTAGTATTTTCAAACCTTTTTGGAAATGTCATCGTGAAGGAAAGCCAACCTGCATTTCGTTCTGTGCACGCAAAAGATCGATGACGAAACGAATTTAATAGAGTGAAAAGCTTAAAATGACAATTTGAGCTCTTAAAGTTGCAAGGAATGATAATGACAGTGACATCATAGGAGTTATCTAGTAATCAAAATTCACATAGTTGATTGTTAGTATTTGAAATTTTGCAAGTATAATTAATGAAAATAAAGCATCTTAAAATTTCTAATATCCGTTCCCCGCGCTTGAAAGTAGAAATTTTAATTTTTTTTAAAAAGAAAACCCTTGTAAAATAGATAGTGAGAGATCCACAAAAATAAAATCACTTATCAAAACTGTCAGTGAGGTTTCTCTCTCATTTGTCCCTCTGTCTTGTCATCTGTCGCATTCATCTTTTTTCATTTGTGTACTCTGCTATTTCTTTCTTCAAAATTTCCTTCCATAACTTCTATTCTGTATTATTTTGGATTTAAAGAAAAAGGAAACCCAAAAAAAAGAAAAAAAGAAAGGAAACTGCACTGCACCACTTGATTTTTATGAGCTTCGTATCTAAAATCAAATTACCAAGAAGAATCTAGGGAGGGAACCAGACCAAAGTTTATGTAAATACGTTATAAATTTTGTGAATAATTGATTGGTAGGGTGGAGAATAAACAAATTGAGTAGCATGATGACAGATAGATTCTTGTTACTTACGCACTTAAGATGAAAGTTTAAAGGCACTAACAAAATGAAATGATGGTAACATCAATAGTTATCATTTATCCCTCTATTTCATCATCCACCCATGGTTCCTCTGGTGATGCCCTTTGCACTCCCTAAAATTTTCATATTGTGAATGCAACACAAAAAGAAGATTGGTATTTGGCAATCTGTAATTGGTTGGACTGACAGTGGAAGCTGCGAAACTCCAGACTGTAAGGGTGAAATTGAGTTATGCTTTTGCTTTGCTTTCAATGTTCTCTTTTAGGAACATTTCAAACATCGCTGTTATGACCAAAGAAGGAAATAAAATCTGCAAGATGCCAGTTTGACGGACACTGCGATCGCTTCGCCCACTTGTGGATTTGGGGGAACCACAGGAGCAGTACAACAAAGGAAAGAAACCAACCCACTTTTTGGCTAACAAATGAAAACGACTTCAATTCCGTTCCCCACTGCTTGTTTCATTTCTTTCTGTTTTCAACTTTTTCCCCTTAGACTTTTAGCAGTGCTTCGTGCAGTTCTACAGTACCCGTTGGACAAGATCTCTATTGATGCCCATTTCACTTGCTCCAATAAAATGATTTCACGTATATGCCAAATGCACAAATTCCAAGTCGTCGGTCACCAATGTTTACAGTTAGGTTAATCCAGTGAAATTCACTGTATAGCAGTGATGAGTTTGAATAATTTATAAAAAATTAAAATAAATTGAGGTTCAAACTTTTATATAATAGATTTTACAATTATTAATGGATACCGACACTAATCTTAAACCAGCACCCACCATTAGTTATTTAAAAAGAATTAGAATTTGAGCAGAAATTTTGCTATTTAAGGATGTATAACCAACCAAAAAGTATGTCTACAAATAGGCAGAGAACCTACAAATGGATAAATTATAATAAAAGTTTCATACTAAAGGCTTTGGATTGCACATCTTCTCAACTACCTAAGGCCACCGCAGAATCTCCAGCTTCCCATTTTAGCACTCTGTTTGTGGAGACCAATTTACTGTAATTGTAGATTGTCTACTTCCTTGCCATTTTGAAGTTATAAAGAAAAAATTACCCACAAGTTACAATCCCAGATGCTTCACGAAGTTCAAAACTGAAATTGGCCGCTGCTGGTTTACATTTCGGTAGGCAATTTTGCTGTTCCTAGTCATTTGAGATAATCTAGCTACAGATTATGGCAAAGTTCTTTTGACATTGAATAAAGTAGTGCTTGATTCGATAGATAAAACAAACATGAACTGTTCTGCGCTTGTCTTTAGCTTCTTCTTTTTCTGGCAAAAGACATTAGCAACTAGGATATATCCTATTTTAGAAAGTAGTAAGAAAATTTGACAAAGGTACATGGAGACAAGATCAATCCACAAAGCAATAAATGAAAATAAATAGTTGCTTCCGTAATAGCTAAGAATCCCAAGTCATGTTCATGTCTATAGTATCCCAGCAAACACAAAGCACGTTTGTTGCTGTTACGTACAAGACAAAAGGCAACAGAAAACTTCCACTTGGATTTAATGTTAGTTTAATTGGACCAATAGGATACCTGCTTGCTAGCTTTCGAAACAATTAAGCTTCATCTCACTGGTGGGAGCTACTTTGTTTTCTCACGGACAGCCATTCTAAAAGCTTCTTACTTGTTACTTTGATGCTCAAACAAAGATAAGGGAACTTTTCTTGTCAAAAGTTTCAGGGCAAGAACCAGTAGCAAAATCAAAATATTCATTATGAATGGGAGACAAAGATAATGCAATGAGTTTACTCACTAAAAAATAATAATTATCTAACGAACACAGAAATGTTTTCATTGGTTGCCAAAGACCAAGTGCATTTTAAAAACTTTGGTACTTTTGGGGCTGAAGATGCAAACTTCACCCAATTAAGGTGAACTACCCAATACATAGTATACAATAATGGTGTGTAATTGGCAAATGTCTGTACTGGGAGATTTCTTGCGTTGAAGGAATAGATTGGTAGTTTGGTACATGATCTCTGTCTAACATGAGTCAACCAACAATAGAAAGAGGTCCCAGACAGAATATCTGAATAGCAGAAAAATTCTGCAGAAACCAAAGAAAAGGCTTCTGAAAAATCATAGGGTAATTTTGATTAACAGTGGATAGCAGTGATCTTTCTCAGCCGAGTCAAGAGTCTCTATCTTCACAATTCATGAATCCCTCATGACGTTTCCAGACTTCTGTGTCATAGTGCTCCGTTACACTGAAATGGAAGTCATTTTCTTTAAGAACTTCCAGAAACATGTCTAATGACTTGCCTCTTTTAGGACTAAAATATATAGCCTCAGAGGATCCTGCTTTTGATAGCAAGAGTTCAACAACACGAGCAAGGTATAGCTATGTGGAAATCTTGAAAGAAAGTGCTGTCAAAATGAGCAATCGAAGCCATAAATATCAATAGGAGATAAGACTAGCAGAATGTGCTTATGCATTACATACTAGGTGCAATAGCCTTCTGTCAGGACCTGTTTGTTTTGACTATTTTCAATTTTAATTTTCACTTAAAATTGAAAACAAGCATGAAAACACATTTATTTATTGTTTTTTGTTTTCATTTTTAAGAAATGTTTCTTGAATTTTTTAAAATTTTAAAAATGCTAAAAATACATTTTCAGAATTTTCAATACTGTAACGCATTGTAATAGTAATATTTTTACAATTATTTCAAATTATATACACAATATTTTACTGTTTATATAATTATAAAGTGATAAAAATAAAAATAAAATCAAAATAGAATCATATAACTAAAAAATAGTAAAAATAAAAACACAAACCAACGTATTTTTAAAAATGTGAAACTAAAAAATAAAAATTGTTTTCAGAAAATAAAAACAGAAAACGAAAATAAAAAACGTTTTCACAAACTAAAGGAACCCTTAGTTATCTGGACTTATCCAACATTAAAAAGTGAAACTGAAAAAAAAAGTAACCCAATTTGCCAACTATGTTATGAATGCAAACCAGATAAACAAGATGAGTTGGATCCTCATGACTACCACCTCATGCTGAATTCTTGTCTAGCTCTTATTTTTATCCAAGATTATAAAGAAAAAAGTCATTGCCATGACATACCACCTCCATAAAGTGACCAATAGTTACAGCTATATCACTAGTACTACATTTGAGATTCTATAGATTTTCACTATATGATGTTAAAAAGCATAGAAACTAGGTATAGGGAAGGTTGAAACTTCAAAGAAGATAATCTTACCAATCACTTGCAAAAATGATATTGAAATTGTTTGTAACATTAAAAGTTTCTTCTTGTTTCCGGTGAAGCATCATAGACTTCACAAGTTGTATCTCCAAAGGCTCCATGTTGACCACAATATTAAGCTGAATATCTGATTGTCACAGAAGTGCAAACCAATTCAACAACAGTTTGAAATGCGAAACAAAATTGAGCCTCAACTATTATGTTAATCTGGCATGGGTGTAGATAATGGGAAGAAAATTTTGACATTTATAAATAGCAAAAGCTTAGGCTTATATGTTTAAGACATAACTAAGAAGACAACTTCAAAAGCTGTCAGCATTATTTTACCAACCAAAACTCATTTTCATTTCAATAATACAGAAATGCATCGATGCATTACAAATTAACAAATAGGAAAACTAATTATGTTAGTCAATAGTAAAAGGGTTCAGGGAAGAATTGTAGATTAAGTATGAAATAGAAAATACCAAAGATAAACAGGAGTGAGAATCCAATAAACAGCATAAAGGATGCACACAAGCAGGTGTTAATCCCAAGAGGCTAGCTTACTTCTCTGAGAAAATTATAAATGTAAATCGATTATATTACCTTTAGTCTTGGACACCTCTCAATTGTGTCTCAGCTTAAAACTAGAAATGGTTTAACTTCTGTTTCTATATTCTTTATTGAACTTTAGTTGCTATATTTTCCAAAGATAAGAATAAGCACAAGTGTGACACTGTTCCTTGATTGGAATATACTTCAAGAAACAAAATTTAACCTTAAAATCCAGAATTATGATACCTGAGTGAAACCTAGAGACAAAGGTTGACTGTCATCATACTACCCCCTCGTGCATCTCAATAGAGAGAGAGGAATCAAGAAATCAATACATGCTATAAACAGATCATGTTCAATTCCATCTCATGCATGGTGAGTCCTGAAGAATCACAAATACAAATACAATGAGGGAGTGGATTGCACCATCTAACTTTAAGTCACTATAAAATATTTTAGAACTAACTATGATGCATGAATTGAATGGAATTTAAGTAATACTATATATACCAGAACTACACAATAAGATAATGCATCAATTGTATATTTAAGGTACACATGTAAGTTTTCTTATATTGAAAATTTAGTGCATTGGTTCTTATGGGTGGCCCACAACAAAAGCACAAAACATGTGTCTGTGGATCTCCTTCAACAATATCTCTCCCGTTACAAAATCGAAAGCAAAGCAAAGCACCCACAACTTTTAGCAATAAAAGTGACCGTCTCATCTTGTTAAAAAATATTTAAGCACCTCAATTTGCTGCACAGAGACCATCATTCAACAAGTTTTTTTTTCTACCACTTACAGTCCAATTTGACCAGGGATCCAGGCAGTGAGAGTGAAAGACTAGCTTTGCTTTTGTAATCTCTTATTAAAGTTCCAAGGGGTTCTTTTTCACAAGAAAAAAACTTGTTTTAGTTTTCTCCCAGAAGGCACTCCAGTACCCTATGCCCCTTTAGATCCACTCATATAGAGAAAATATTGAATTTTCAAAATTTTCTCATTTTAAATCATAAGAAATATTACCTTACATATAACTAAATTAAAAGCATACAATTAACTACTTGTGCATTTCCATCCCTATTACAACTTCTAAAAATGTTATACAAGGATTTTATATAAGCAGGAAGAGAAAAATAGCATGGTGAAACAAAAGCTTACACAGAAGAATAAAAATGTTAATGGAAACAAAATCTTCAAGAAAGAAACATAATGTCAAAATTTAAACCTGAATAAAACTGCATGTGACAAGCAATAGTAAGCAAGAACATCTTCTGATGGCTGGTCACCTGCAGAACGGATGCAAAATTATAAACACAAACTTCAGAAATAAATAGGATAATATCCTAGTTTTATATGTGTCAAAACTCAAAAGTTAATGGGAGTTGTTAGTGACTAAAAAGATCCATTATAATGTTTCCTCCAAAATTCTCTAGAAGCAGCTAAAATCTAATTCGTTTGCTTTGATAACCAAAGCACAAATGAGGATTCTGAAACTCACAGAAAAAAAAAGGGAAGAGAGGGAGAAATTTCACAACATGAATTCTAATTCGTGAACACTAGCAATCATGTATCACTTGTTCTGAAATGAGTTATTAAATTTTTTAACTTCTCCAAGCTCACAGTAGAAAAGTATAAATCTTTAACCACATTCTTAGTCAACAAATATTAGCAGTCCCTGTAAACGTAAGGATGAACAGAAAATCATATAAGAAGGGGTTCCTTCTTTGAAATTGATAAAAGGAACTTCCAGACAAGACCAGTGTTGTCAATATTGTATATGTTGTTACAGATCAAAAAATCACTGAGGTGAGCATGGTCGTCCACCCCTTGTCTGCAATGCATACACCAATGGACTATCATTCAAAAGCAAATACTATTCAATGACATTTGTATCAATGTTCTGTAAAGTACGACAGGATTACTATGCACAAGTCACCAACTATTGCTTCTCAGCTCACTTAAAAAAAAAATTAGTTTGGTCATCTGAAACCCGGTGCAAATAACATATAAGCAGAGATTATCACTTATTCTCCAGCAACTATAGAGACTAAACGAAATGTGTGGTAGTAGGAAAGCGCTGAAAACCAAATGTAGCCCTAAGTTGAGATAAATTCCATGAACTTAACCGAAATAAATAAATCCCATGAATCCTCAGCGCAAGGTACTGAAAAGTTGGATACAGAATTAAAAAAAAAAACAGAAAAGTAGTGGAAGATATAATCAACTCACGTAAAAAATAGTTTTGGAACTACGCGGACGGGTAACGTGTAGCAAACGCGTGCATCCCTCGGATCATCGCAGTTACTTGTTTCACATTCGTCATGTACATGAGAGGGTATCAAGTTGAAGCCATGATCTGTCCTTCTTGAAATGCGCTTTACTCCCATTTGAGATTGATCCTACAGAACCATTTACTGTTCTAGATCAGGACAAATAACAGCAATGTAAGCATTGGCGACCAAATTTTAGCAGTTGAAAGGAACCATACCACAATGGGGAAAAGGCCGTAAAATATCAGTTACCCAAGGGGAGCAGAGAGGTAAAGAAATTGCAGAAACCTGGGTTAGGAGTAAAGGGTGACGAAGAAGAGCTTGACGAAGAATTTTCCATCTCGAAGATGAAGCTTTCCCAATCGTTGCGTTCTCCATTACAACTCATTTTCCTCTCTCTCTCTCTCTCTCTCTCTGAGAGGTGAGGTCCTTTACGTTTGATCAATGCTTCACCTTCACCGGGGACCTATGATCAGTGACATACTGTCACCGTTTGCCCTTTGTGAAACGATCAGTAACAATCTAAGCGAACGAAAATGCGTCTCAGAAGGCCTGCGTCAAAACTACCAAACTCATAACGTCGTTTCAATTTCATAACATTGGGCGCCGCACTGAGCTCGGCTGCCCTGCCCATGCCTCATTTTTAATGTTTGGAACAACATCATCGCGCAGGCGATGCGCTGTATTTCTGATTTTGCTGATTAAAATTTGAGAGATATATTATATTTTTATTTTTAAGTTATAGTATTAATTTTTTATTTTATAATTTTAAAAATTGTAAAATTTATTTATTTTATTTTTATTTTTTATTTATTGATTTTAATTTCTGAATATAATTTATTTATTTATTCAAAAAAAAAGAACAAGATTCATTGGATGAAAAATTATAGATTCTCTCACTTTAATATTTATTAATATAAAACTAATGCAATTAAATTATTTTTTTAACTGATGATTTAAGAACCCGTTTAATATATTAGAAAATAATTTTATAAAATTTTAAAAAATATCATCAAAAGTGTTAAAATGCGAGTGAATAGTAAAAATGAAGATAAAAATTAAACTTTTAGATACAACTCAATTTTAAAAAATAAAATAAAATTTTGAGTAGATGATATACAATAAGAGATAATATATTTTTTAATTTTTTTTAAATTAAGTTTGTTAGTGGTATATATTATTGAGAATTAAAAAAGATAAACTATAAATTTTCAAAAAATTTATACTCTGAAAAAATGAAACATTTTGAAAAGGAAAAACATGGCTCCCATTAATAAAGAAGACAACAGAAAAAAAAACAAAAACATTCTTTGAAAGAACAAAAGAAAAAAAAAAAAAAAAAAAAAAAAGAGGAGTGACAACAAGGCCCAAACGAAGTAAAGGGCGGCTGATCCAGGGATAGAAGGATTTCGAGAGAGAGAAACCGGCGCTAAACCTATTTAACTTGATATTGTACATTTAAAATCATTTTAATGAATAAATTAACAAGCTAACAACATTTAACTGGTAGGTCGGCTTGCAGCAAATGACAGAACCCCTTCAGCTTTTCTTTATGATGTTGAGCTAACGGTTGAATTGACAACAATTTTCTGTTGGTGAATCTTGGAATACACCGTCTTTGTTCTAATTGCCAGCATTAGGTCCAAACCACATCCCACCACACAAACAAGGGCCATAATCAAAAACACGAGCATGTAACAATGTGCCCCGATGCAAGTGTTTCCTCCCCCAGCTTCACTAGTGGCTTGAGCATCATACAGATAACCCGCAATGAGACCAGAAAAGAGGAAGGAACCAAGAGGAAGGTTCAGAATGAGAATGTTGTATAATAAACCATAGTACTTGAGGCCGAATAATTCTGATGCTGCTGCTACTGTTATAGTGAGACGGACTCCATAGCATATTCCCACCAACATTGATCCTATGTAAAGTGATCCTGGCAAGGCCATGGCCATTCCAATGTACCCCACAGCCATCAATATTTGAGAAGCTGCATTCCAAAATGGCCTTGCCATGCCTGATTTTCTGCAATGATAAAACATTTAAAGTCAGTGAATTAGGAGCACTTCATCTGAATGGAAGATAGGGAAGTGAGCAAACCCGATGGTGTATTCTGAGAGTGAGCCAGAAAAAATGCGTCCGAAGAAACCCCATATGCTGATGAAGGAAATGAATATAGAAACACCAGGGTAACCCATTGCCAGTCCAATCTGCCCCAAGTTGTTCATCACACACAATCCTGTTCCCACGCCACAGAGAAACGATACAAACAACAGCCAGAAATCAACAGTTTTTACCATTTCAGTGATAGTATGTTCCTCCCCTATCACGGGTGTTCGTTTTATTTCAACTTCCTCCACCTTAATGCCTGCACTTACTGCATGATTTTGTTTCTCTTTATTTTCTGCTGAAGATTTTCTGGCAAGCAGTGGTTCAATAATCTGTTGTTCCATGTCAGGGTTAGGGCTTGATTTGAAGAGAACCGAATATAAAGGAACAAGAAGTGGCATGGCTAGAAGGACAAGAAGTCCTGCGGTGAAAACCAAGGAAAGAACATGGCCATGGCGTCCAGTGATGTCAAAGGCCAAGAGGTAGACACCTACTGTGACAGCAATCATGTTGAATATATTGAAGAATTGGGTTTCTTGCTTCTCTTCTGCAGAACTGGAAGCTGGTGCTGTTTCACGAAGGGTAAGAACAGCAACGAAGCATATGACAGCAGGAACAATGGTAAGCATTAGCAGAAAGCTCGAGGGATTTGAGGAGAACAGAGCAGTGCATATATCTGTGAAGATTGCTGTGCTGAGTCCTACATAACCCTTGAGAATACCAGAAACTGGGCCACGATTTTGTGGAAAATTCCTCATACAAGTCACAAGAACTGCTGTGTTCATCCAGGTTGTGCTGTTGCCCCCCAAACACATGAACACACACATCTGCAAGAGAGTTCCAAAGTCATTCTCTGGAATAAGGAATGAATGAAACAGCCAAACAAAAGTTACATTTTGTCCTGCTACTTAGTTGCACAGCATAGCAATGAATCAGTTATGATACCGATACAAATGTAAAACAACATACGATACAATTCAAGTTCAACTTGTCTAATGTGAAGAATGGGTACTTCATATGAGATGAACAAAGGAGAGGCAGATTTACCTGCCAATAAGAGAGTGGAGTGATTCTGTGGCTGACAACGAGCCATTGAACTCCATAGCCTATGAAACCCATGATGGCTCCAATCACGAGTAGAATTGAAGTTGAGCAACGATCAGAGGCAAGACCGGAGAGAAGCCCAAAAGCCTTGCCAACGTCTTTAGCAACAGAGAGATTGTTAAGCTGAAGCTGGGTTAGAGCCATGAGACTCTTCAATGCATCAGAATAGTTTGCGAAAGTGTAGTTGTTTCCGCAGATTGCTTGAACCCATATGGCTGCGACAAATCCTAACCATCTGCCTCCTGCAGCAGACCTGGGGGATAACAAGGGAGACATCCTGATTATAATAATAAAAAACTTAACAGCCACTTGAACGCTGTGTATTCTTTGTTGTGCTCTGAGTCTGGTCCTCAGGTAGAGATAGGCACCGTTACTTATAGGTTCCCAAGTTGCATTTTCGCTCTCTTTTCATTCAAGATTTATTTCCTTGATTATCTCATAGAAAATAGATAATCATTTAGGTGACAGCGTGTTATTCCTATCGTAAATGACAAATCATGGTGATTCATTTCAAAATCTTAATACAAAATAGTTAAGTCAACGTATTTTAAGGAGAAAATCATTTCTTAAAATTATATATGCTATGCTGGCCGGCCAGAGCCTAAATGCGTCGGAACATGGTTTTGCAATCCCATGTCCATTGCATAATGTCTAGCAACTTGGGTTTTCTTTGCTACCGTCCGAATTGAATTGTAAAGATATCCAGTGAAGTCAAATTCACAAGTAGACACCACAATAGTCGCCTTAACGAGGTTCAAACATCATCATATTTACTCTTCTCAGGCATGACTCTTGAAAGCTGGTGCTAGTAAGAGCAGGCTCACAACCATAGTTCTTTTGAAAACCTCAAGGGCCTCAGCGCAACTGAAGATTGACAATTGGGGAGACAAACAAGCTATTGTATCAGATTATCACAACGTGGCTCTGATTTTATTTTGGAATAAAATAAAGCTGCTTGTGGAGCCCTTAAAAGAACTGAGAAAGACATTTTTGTTGGTTGCTAAATTTAGTGCATAACAAATGTATTGCAAAGTAGAGCAAATCAAGTTTTGGGTCAAAACCAGGCATCGGTTATCTGGGGCATATTGAATACCACTGTAAAAACAGGGTCTATCTACCCTGGATGAAGACTGGAGGCGCCTATCCTTTTCCATCTTAGTCGGCAAATATTATATGCTTATAACAACAATAACGACTACAACAATAACATATGGTAAGTGATAACTCCAGACCATCATCACAAATTGTAGACAAAGCCCACTTGGTTTAAACTATGAAAGAAGATAGGAAGCTATTTTTTGGGTACTTGAACAGGGTAGGGTATCCATCTGTGAGGGGACGCTCTAACGGCTTTTTTGGCCATAGGGACGCTCTAATGGTTAAACACAAGGTATATTTCACAATGAAGTCTCGGCCTAGAGGCACATGGAGAACGGATTAATTTACGTAATAGGGATAAACTAGCCCCGCTGGATAGCCTCAGCTGAACTAGGAGAACAAATAACAGGGGAACTCCAAAACCCGGCGCAAGTCAAAGCCATTTGATAGAAGGAGAATGAAGAATAATAGACATTTTCATGTACCACAGCTACTACTACAACACATTTCTGTCACTTAAAAATCAGATAAGCGCTCACCCTTGAGGTTGGTTGACCCCTTGAGTAGTTTGGAAATGAAGCTTGGGGCATCTATCTGATTCCCCACCAAACAATCCCGTTTCATATTCACGTGCTCGTACACCTTAAACAAAATACTGGCTACATGACATCCTGTTAGACGTACCCAATTATGCTCTCTGTGACCACTCTCCAAGCCAGGGACTTTTCAGCGATGAAAAGTTCATTGTAGCTACCATTAAAATGTCATTACCAAGAAATTCAGAATTTTAAACATTTTAGAGAGGGACTGCACCTTATTTGTTATGTCTAGGTGACTCCAAATGGAGGAGTGAACAAAATGGCTAGATCTCCGATATTTCACTGTTGATACCAAAACTTCAAATTTTCATATTTGAACTAGAGGAGGATTTCGTCGTACATGACAGTTTCTCTATCATTATTTTATTTCATTTTTCACACAATTGAAACTGACCTGGAAGATGTCATCGAAACCATCAGGAAACCATGGGGAAAATTCTCCAAATAAAAAAAATCTGACGACTTTCAGGCGTTTCCCTGCATACTGTTTAGAATATAGATGCTGACAAACGTCTACTAATCTCTACAATTTCAGTTCGGCCAATTGAACACTTTCTAATAATAATTAAAAAAATAACTTGTGAAAGAAAATTTTCAATCCGTTCAGACTAAATCTAATACTATTTAGAAATGAAAAAGATTATCTCCTATGAGGGAGTAAGAAGATCAAATCGCCAATTTTGTGAACTTTGCCACAAAGAGTCCACTAGTTTGTGAGCTTAATGGGTCAAATCGCCATGTTTTTGGTACCCGACCACCCTTGCAAGGCCAACTTCTGGCAGCATCTATCTCTTGCAATTCTGTGAATTGAAACAAGAGTTGTCAAGACATAAGAGGAATAGTAAAGGAACGTGACACGAACTCGGTTGGAAATGGAAAATGTGACATGAAACCAAATTCCATGTTCCAAGGAATACCACTAGAAAATATGCGTCCACTCAACTCATGATGCATGTTAACCCAAACAATCTCACTATCCCACAGCACAGACTCTGATATAAACAGAAACCAAAGAAATCAAGCAAAAAAGGACAGTCACAAAAGGTGTTCAGGTTAGAATTGACAGTTTGTAATATGTGACAATTTCCCTTTCACTTGTCCTCCACGTAGAAAAAGCAAAAGGCAGGGGCGGGGGTGTTGATAGGTTTGAGGACAAAGGCATCTAACAATTGGAATTTTTATATGGGAAGCACAAAACATTGGAGATAACTTGAAGCATGCGGAACCTACCAGCAGATACATTTCCCTTCAGGAATTGCTCTACCACATCTTCATTCTGAGCAACAGTTAAGCTATTCAACAACAAGAGGGTATTAGTCAGACAACAGGCAGATAATAAAATCATAGTATGTGTGTGTATCTTAAGTGCTTTTAAAAAGCCAAGGGGAGCTTAAGAACAAGGCACCTGCAAGTGCTGTAGACAAGTGAGCCTCCAACTTTTAGTAGTCTGAAACCATTAGTTAGAAGATTCAACTGCAGCCAGACACAGTAGATAAATGAGGGATAACAAAAGGTGATCTACAATTGGGATATAATAGTTCAAAACATGTATTGTTAAGACTACTGGCGTGCATGATTCTTGCTGAAAATGGCAATAGAAAAGAAATCCTATATCTAGTTCGGCAATCTCACGTTTTAGTTTCCTCTTTAGTACAAATGAGGCAAAAACAACTAAACCACAAGAATGAGAAATTGAAAGCTTAAATATACCAACACACAGCAGATAATAAGATTTGTCATATTTACAAGCACAGAATATAATATATATACTCCTTCTATAATGTTTTGGTGGACTAATTTTTAATCAATTTAGACTATGTACTGCTTTCAGAGGTACACGCTACCCGAGTCACAACGGGTAGCTATAAAACGCCGTCTTCCCTCTTCTTCAAACATTAGGAAAAGCAATTGGCACAAGTTTCCAAGGGTGTCAGTTGACTGCCAAGAAAACTAGGCAGTGTCACTTATTCTCCATTTATGAGTCGTTATCCTTGACAGATTCAGTATTTAACAAACAAAATAAATAGCCATGAACTATCTCATCTCTCGCCAAATAATGTGTGCTAATTCTTTTCACTGTTGTGCATGTATGTTTAAATATGAGAGAGAGGGGGGAGAAATGAAAACAACAATTGCAATTAAAACTGAGTTTATGGATCAAGAGAATAATGAGTCATTTGCCTGAAGAACGTGCAAGTTGTCAGTCCTCTCTGCATCTAGTACACGACTTTGAAGAGTTTTCCAGCCCCAATGTTCAAACTTCTGGATATGTTTGACTGAACCATCATGGGTGCACTCTGCATCTACAAGTATCTGAATCAAACCCCAACAGATTATGAAGCAAATAACCAAGCAATATACAATCAAATTGAAGTACTATTTACGACCGATAAAAAAATTATAGTACTAGTAACCTTGTCATAGCCATAGATTTTAATCTCTCTGTCAGATACAGTCTTATATAAATCTCCTTTTGTGAGTCCAACAATCCCAGAATGCCGCCCATAATATAAGAGTTCAGGAGGCTGAGACCCGGAGACCAACAGAGAAGGTCCACTTTTACTTGCCCTTTTCCTCTCTTTCCATGTTCTTCTAGACGTCCACTCCTTGAATACATCTGCTTTTTCTGCCAATTCAGATTCACCTGTTTGACACTAGACAGAATGATAACATTTAAATATGCACGAAAATGATGAATCATTTGCAGTATCACATTCCAACAATGACTGACTCTATCACAACTTAAATTTCAATTACATGATTTACAGTCCAAACAGAATCCCGCAGGAATAAGTGAAAATGTTGCTCCATCAGCAACAAAAAGCCGACATCGATCACCCAGAGTATACTTGTGCAGCATTGTTCTACATGCTGCTAGCCTATGTCTTGCAACATCTACTCCAGTTACAGATCCTGAATCACCAAGAAGGTCTAAAATCATACAAAGTTTAGCACCTGAAAATATAATTTGCAAAAACGTTGTTAGAATCATGATTTAAGCAAGTGAAAAATTAGCTATAAAATTTCTCTGCAATTAAAATTTAAAAACAACAACAAAAAGATAAAGCAAAAACCACAACTAGAATTTAGTTATTGCATACATATATTATCTGAAATAATGCTTTTAGACATGAGCTAGAATCCTAGTTCAGCTCAAAGTCAGTTTTCTTCTATATTGATATCAATGTAGCAAATCCATTGTGATGTATTTATAAACACTAACAGAGATAATATTAGCATAATTCAGTAGAGAAATATATACCAGGAGCGGCACATAGATCAAGGACGTGATCTCCTGCTGATATATTCAAAGCCACAACAGCAGCTCCGGAAGATGCATCAATTCCATATATCTTTACCCGACCCACCATACACAACAAAGAATGCTATCAGTATGACACAAGAAAGCCAAAAATAGCTCAAGCTTCAAATGCGCAGCATAATAACAATGGAACTACAAAGGGTTTTCGATAAAGTTAAAATCTTTGTATATATAGCAGCGGAATTCTAGTCCACTGCAACCAAGCAAACTCGACACCACTTTCATAATATCCAAGTAGTTTGCTTACCTTGCCTTCTTGGTATGCCTTTGACCTAGCGATCTGAATATCCGGTGGAAGAGAGTAAAACCCTGGCAACCAATCTACTCTCTCGAGATTACAATTCATCTCTGCTTCGACCTCTTCAAGATAAGCTTCACAACCAGGTTTCAACCTTTCCACAACAAAGTACTACGTCAACCGATGGGCAAACTCTATTTGAAGAAACTGAAGGAAGTTGAAGAGTAAAAGAAGAGTTTACCGTATGTATCGCGGAGTAGAGTCAACTGCAGTATAAATCGAAGGGTCAATCCCATTCGCCTCCAGAAAGTCAAGGAAAGCGTCTGGCAATGGCAGTTTTGCAGCGTCTTCCATCAAAAACAACCACAAAGGTGAATTTTTTAGCCAAGTGAATGTTTTTATCGGTACTTGTCGATCAGATTCTACAAGCAGAGCGGCTATGCTTTTGATTTTAGTTGGTCGATGAGATGGTGGGGAAAGCGAACTCCTTTTTCCTTTTGTCGAGGGGAAGATCACAGAGAGGCTGAGGAAGCCAGAGCCATGGAGAGCAAAAGCAAACGGCAATGATATTGACACACGGAATGTCGTTTTAAAGTTGCCCATTGGATTGGGTTAATTCGAAAAAAAAAAAATTTGATCTGGATTTGACAGAGACAAACACGTGTGTCATTTTGTTTTGTTTGAGTCAATTACAGAGCCGAAGCGCCCATCCACGGGAAACGCGAAGAGTCTCAAAACAAACGGCTGCTGCAGCGGTAACAATAGCATCCTCTGCCACTGCCACCATATTTTCTCTTCTTCAGCTGGTTTTACCCTTGGGAGGGTAAAACAAGCAAACAGCCCCCAGACTGTGAAACTTTACCACCCAAGCCTCATGCTTATATAGAAAGTGTGACCTTCTCTTTTACACAAATTGAACCTACAATTTTCGAAGTCACCACATTAGTATACAATATGGGGGTTTCTGGGGCTGTGTTCCCTCGCGGGTTGGTACTTCTTCTTCTTCTTTTTATCTTCTGTAGCTCAGGATCAGAGGTTGTCACCGTTGATGTGCATGCAGCCGAGGGTCTTATCCAGATCGGCCACGTTTATCTGGATGTCAGGTCGAAATCTTTATGATTTTGGTCATTTGCGGAATTCTTATGGTTTTTTTTTTCATCTGGGTCTCCGTGCTTTTTCTGTTTTTCACGCTTCATTATGTTTGCTTCCTGGAAAAGAATCTAATTCCTTTGGAAATGAATAATAGGACGGTTGAAGAGTTCGAAAAAGGGCATGTGGATGCAGAGAAGATCGTTAACATTCCTTACATGATCGATACACCAGAGGGTAATAGTTTTCAATCTCTGACAATAATTGACATCTTTTCAAGATGCATTTTATATCTTCCATCCAGTAGTTCGAGATTTCATGGTAAAATCTTTTGATTTCGAACTACAGGTAGGGTGAAGAACCCGGAGTTTCTGAAGAAGGTTTCATCTGCTTGCAACAAAGAAGATCACCTTATTGTGGTAATTTATTTATTTTTTAGAGAACTGTGATATCTCCCTACCTCTGGATAATTGTTTAACTGTTTGGTGAATTTGTATCTTAGGGTTGCCAAAGTGGGGTGAGATCTCTGTATGCAACGGTTGATCTTCTGGCTGATGTAAGTTGGTTCATGGAATGTTCAGCATATTCCTCAAAAAAAATTCCACTCAATTACATTCACTCTGCATTCTTGATCTAAATCCAGTATCAAATACCTGTGATGTGCCTATTATGATAAATATTGCACTCTACCCACCATGATTCATGTAAATTAGCATATTGTATTCTTACTTTCTTCTCTTCTTTTGCTTTGTTATGTTCCCAAGGGTGAGAAGAATAACTTGTGTTGATATGAATTGGCAGGGTTTTAAGAATGTGAACAACATGGGAGGAGGTTATCTGGATTGGGTTAAAAGCAAGTTTCCTGTGAAAGCACCCATAGCCAATGAGGAACTCTGATCAGTAAATAGAAGGATGATTGCTTTTATTTAAATGGGTTCCTTGGATATACCATGTTCATATGTACCACTTTCAGTTTCACCATGTTCATTTAAGTTATAATTTTAAATGCTTAGACTAAGGATGATGAGTTGAAAACGTACAGGCGAACATAAAGGATATGAAAATTGACAATGTATTTGAATATGATAAAGTTTAGATATATATAGCCCCTTTCGACAAGGGAAGCCTTAGTCCAGAGTTAAGAAGTTATCAATTGTATCGACTTGAAGAATAAACACGTTAGTATCTGGGTAAGCCATTGAGGAAAGAGTCCTTGTTAATTAGTCTTCCAAAGGTCATTGACATTAATAAAAGTGTTTATTAAATAATTTGATTACATACTAACCTTTTCTTTTGTTATAAAGCTTTTTAAGAAATTAATTTTAAAATAAAGTAAAATAAAAAAAATGGCATCACTAACAAGTCACTGAAAGTTAATATAGAGACACATAATGAATTAAATAAAAAATTATCTAATTCAACTTTCAAATACAATAAAACAAAAAATCGATACTTTGACTAGAGATAATACACTTTCAAAGAAAGCATCAATTTATTAAGTATTATATTTAAAAAATTTAAATGTATAATAATATAATAATAAACAATAAAAAATATAAAAACACTTATTTAAAGTGTTAACATATTTTTAAACTCTTTGTGATAGTTAATTTTTTTTATGTGAGTATAAAATTGTAAATTTAATTATTTTTATTCAAATATAAATATAAAACTATAAATTTAAATTTAGAATTATAGATTTAAATATAAGATATATAATAAATTAAAACTCTGTCTCCTCTTTAAATAAAAAAATTATTTTTTTATTTGAAGTAAATAACTTATAATAAGTGAAATTTTGTTTTAAAAAAATATTACACAAATAAATAAATAAATAAATAAATAAAATTAAAAAGAGGATGGGCACAGCGCGCCTGGATCCTCTACTTTGCACAAAGCACAGCAAAATGCATTTTTTTTTAATACTTTTAAAATTAGATTTTGTGCGCAACACAGTACTATATATAAGGGTCCGTTTGGTTGGATGGAATAAATTTTAGTGGAATGGAAAGAAGAAAAAAAGAGGGAATGGAAAAGAGAATGGAATGCCGTTATCTGTTTGGTATGCGATGGAAAAGAAGAGGTAATATGATATTTTATTATTTGATTAATAGATAAATTGAAAGAATAGAAAGATAAGATAAGTAAAATGATTAAATTAATTTTAATATAAAATAATTTAATTAATTTTTTTAATAAAAAAATTAAAAAAATAGATATTTTAAAAAAAAATTTCTGTAAATTAATTTTTATAAAATATAATCAAATTAAATTTTTTAATAATTAAATTAAATTGTTTTAATAAAAAAATATAAAATTAAGGTTGCTTTGCGGTGGAATGCAACATTCCATAGGTTTTTGGATGGCTTGATTTTTCCATCACTTGATGGAATAAAGCATTCCATCCATCCAAGCAAACAATGGAATGCTGGATTCCATGCAGTTTTTCATTCCATGTCAGGAAACCAAACGTGCTCTAAGAGAATTCAGCTTCCGAGCAAAACAACCATTTTCCCGACGCTGGGAGAAAAGGGTGACAACATTTTTTATTTTAATTTTTTTTAATACAAGCATTTTTTATTTTAGTTAAAATTGCTTTAATTTTTTTTAGACGGACATCGTATCATTATATTCAATAATAAGTATAAAATTTTAAATGTTACAGAAGTTTTAACAAGACATAATAAGAATATTAAAATATAAATCAAATCTATACTTTTTAAAAGAATACAAAAATCTCAAATCAAACAACAATACACCAATATTATAAAAATATATAATATTTTTTATTAAATTATAATCTACTAAATAACCCATAACCATCAAAATTGCTTTAAGACTTAAGGGGGTATTTGGTAGGAGAAATTTTTTAAAATTTTTAGGAAACTAAACTTGAGAAAGTTAAATTTTTATGTTTGATTTTTAAATTTTAAAACAGAATTCTCAAAAAATATGAATTTCTGTAAATAATTTTTTCATATAATTCTCACTAAAAGTTTTTTATGTAGGGAGGTGAAAATTCAAATTTTTCATGCCATTATTGTAATAATCGTAAAATTTAACGAAAATTTCAATTAAAATAAATTTAGAATAAAAGAGAGAATTTTGACAATAGAGATAAGAACCGGTGAAAATATGTATATTTATTATATGGATTAAAGAATTACAAAAGAAATATGATAATTTATGTTTTGGCGCGCTATAAGCAAATATATTTTTATTTATGTAGATATGATTATGATTTGTTAAAAGTAAGTGGACTTTTAAGTAAAAAGAAGTATTGTGTTGCTTAAAATTATTATACCAGCCTCTATTGAATTTTTATGATATTTTTAGAAATATTCTTTATTTTAATATGAATAAAGATATTTGTTTTAAAATTTGTTTTATTATGATTTTTATCAAGAAAAATCATGATTTAAGAGTTTAATTAAAGATTTATGAGAATGGAAATTTTTAGAAATTTTTAGGATATTTTATGATGAAAAACGGAATTTATATGAATTTTTATAAAGAAAAATTCTATTATTAATTATTTAATTATTATTATTATATTAAAAAAAGAAAAAAAAAACGCAGAATTTATAAAATGAAACTGGGGGCGGAGGGTGGCGAGTATCAGATAAAATAGAGAATTTTGCATAGTGAATAAATAGTAATTTCAAAGTTTATCTTTCGATCTGAGGTACCGATTGGTTTCTGATCTCAAAACTGAAGGTGTTACTGGATTCAGGACGAAGAGTACTTCAGTTTTGACCGATCAGTTTTTCAAATCAACCGTTGAATCACCGTAGATCTAAAGTAGAAAATATCGGTAAAAGGTAAGTTCTGAAAAACCTTACTTAGATATTTCTAATTAGAAATCTGACTCCGTAGATGGATTCAGAAACTAGATAAACATTAGGATATGAATTTATTTTGTTGATTTGGTAAAAAATTTGTGACAGTGAATAGTATTTTTCGGCGATTAATAGTAACTAAACTCCCGAAGTCATTTTTTAAGTTTTTGGACCTTCTGGACTCGATTTTGGAGTTTGTTTTACCGAATTCAGACCAGAAACGAAGATTTTAGAGCTGTCCAATTTGAAGCCATTACCTGTGAGTAGATATTTCTTTCTATAGTTTATTACATGCTCTTCTTGAATTTAAAATGAATTATTGATTATGATTACAAGTGATTTATACTTTTATATGTATCTGAAATGGATTAAAGTATCTGAAATTGATTTCTATCGGAAATATAGTTCAAGAAGAGTATGGTTCTGAAAATGAGATATTTGAACTCATTGAATACGTAATTTTACATGCATTTCTTACCGCATGGTAAATGAAATATATCGTCTACGACGCATTGGTTTATAAAGTTATATGATTGCCTTGGAAAGAGGGCATATATATATGATAAACCCTGAATGGATAATTTTTAATAGACGAAATTTAAAATGCATTGAACATGTGATTTTTATATGTATTTTTCATTATATGGCAAATAAAATGTGTTATGCACATGATATTGATCTTTACAGTGATATGTTTGCCTCGGATATGGGCATATATATATGTGATTCCCTGATTGAGAAGTTTGACAGAGGAATATACTGAAACTGAAAATCTGTATTATATTGAGAAATTTATACTGAATTCTATGGTATATGTGCATATAATATTTGTGGAGGAATCCTATTGGAATCATTGTCTGCTAACAGCAGGGAATGTTAGCCCTGGTGTACCTTGATACCTCAGCTAGCAGGGGTGGTGCTAGCCTCGTGTGTCGGCCAACACACGAGAGTTATTGTTATCGGAAAGAGCGGGATGCCTCCTATTATTGTTATCGGTGAGAGCATGATGCCTCTTATTATTGATATGTGATTTACCCTCCCTTACTGTGTGCTTGAGATTATTTATTGTATTGGTTCTAATAGGGAAACCTCCTAAAGCATGTGAAATCTTTTATTGCATCAAAGTATTTGTTTATAACTGTATTGTGCGGTATTTGGTTTTGAATATTGGGCTATATTGTGAAATGAGGATATTTGAAATACGGGTTTCATATGGATGTACTTCTAAATTGTACTTTCTATATGCTAAACTTTAAAGAATAAGTCATCCATATGCTAACCTAAGAGATTATAGAGGGTCTTATCTGCTCACTGAGTTTTAAAACTCACTACACGTGGATATATTTTTCAGATAAGGAGACAGAGTCTGGTCCTGTGGATAGGTGATCAGCTAGACTGTCTACTCTCTGGGTGAGCCTATGTTGTTTCCAAAACTCACGTTATTTGTATTGTATTTGTATTTGTATTTGTATTCTAAAGTATGCTTTCTATGCCACAGGCAGGATCCTTGCTTCTACTGTTACTCTGGTGTTTATAGACTTACACTGTATATTGTATATGTGTATGGGAACCTATATGTATTGGTTTATATGATAAAGAATGTCATTATGTACATTTATAGAAAATATATGTGTATAGTATATGGATTTCACGTGCCCTAAAATTAGGGTCGTGACAATCATCTTCATCATCAATGGACTTCCGAAGAAGATACAATTCTTATTGAGTGTTTAGTTGAATATGGGATAGCTTGAAGATGGGACAATAGTTTCACACCTAAATTTCACAAGTATTTGGAGAAGATGATGCTACAAAAAATGCCTGACTGTAATTTGAAAGTTTTTCCTCATATAGAGTCAAGGGTTAAACAATTCAAAAAATACTATAATGCAATATGTGAAAATGATAGGACCTAAAGGTGGCAGTTGATTTAATTGGAATAATAAGGACAAAATGATCGTAGTTGATAAGAAAATATATAAAGAGTGGGTAAAGGTAACTTATGATATTTTTATATCTATTCAATTATAATTTTATGCAATTTTTTTTCTTCAATTGATATATATATATATATATATATATATATATATATATATATATATATATATATATATATATATATATATATATATATATATATATATATATATATATATATGATTTATATTTTTTATTGGCAGACTCATCCTAATGTTAAAAGGGTTTTACAATAAGCCATTTCCTTACTTTGATATACTTGGTCATGTTTTTGGTAAAGATAATGCCAATAGAAAAAATGCAAAGGATCCTGCTATTGCTGTGGAAGCAATAATAAATAAGCGTTTATAGATGTTGATGATGAAACTTAAATACATATAAGAGAGAAAGTTGATAAAGCAGTTGACTCTGTTACTAAAACTCACGAAAACTATGATATTGGACAAGGTAATGGGTTAAATAATAAAAAGAGTGGTAAAAAAAGAGATCGAGAAAGTTCATTAATTGATATGGTAGCTGATAGTATTACCAAGTGTAGTACTTTATATGAGAAATGTACTAGTAAAATTGAAATTTTGGCTTCAGTTTTATAGGATGAATCTAATGGAGTCAATAAGAGAATGTTAGTTTCTCAGGAGTTGAAAAATATTGACGGATTATATACTTTACAGAGGGTGAAAGTTGGGCGTTTGATATATGAAGATAGTTATATAACTGACTTTTTTTTTGGAAGTGGATCTTGAAAAAAAAAATTGTTAGTAAATGATATATTGGTAGGAATCATATTTGAAAAGGTAACTTTTTGTTACATTTTTTTTGGTTCGTTCCTTTCATATTTTACTAACATGATTCAATTTCTTGCAGTATTGATCAAGAAGATACTGGCTTAAAAGTTAGATTAAAAAGGTAGTGTTGTTTTGGGTTATCACATCATGTTGAGATATTTTGTTGTTTATAACTATTTTGTACACATTCTATTGAGATGTTTTTTTGTATATATCCTCCTGAGATATTTTTTTTGTACACATCTCGTTGAAATGTTTTTTTGTGTATAACTATTTTGTAATATATTACACATCTTTTGTCATATATTTATTGCTTTGGGAGGGAAACTATAAGTATTTTTTAATTTATTTTATTATTTCAATATTTTATTCTTTATTAAAAATAAAAACGAGCAAGAACACTTTTAAAAAGAATTTAATGGATATTTTTAAAAAATTATTTAAGATTCTTAGGAAGCTTAAGTATAACCAAACAAATAAATATAAGATTCTTATGAAATGTTAATTAAAGATTCTCAGCAATTTTAAAATTCAATCAAACACATTTTGCATATTTATGAGAATTACAATTCCCATCAATTATGTTTTCCAAAAAATATAATTCTTATGAACAAAAATCTTTGTCATGTACCAAACGTCCCCCTAAGGTGGCGTTTGATTCCTGAAATGTTTTATTCTTAAGAAAATTATATTTTCAAGAATGAAATAGATGGGAGAGTTGAAAAAATATGTTTGGTTGTCATTTCACTTTTCTGGAAATAGTTTACTGTATTAACATCAATTTTTTTTTATATTTGGTTCACATAAAATATTCTTAGAAATATAATTATCTTTCCAAAAATACCCATAGAAAATTTTTTTTAAAATAAAAGAAATGATAAATAGAAAGATAAAGTAAAAAAAGAGAGTAAATAAATAAATAAATTGTCTCAGAAAAAAGAAAAGAAATGAGATTTTTTATTTGAGATTTAGAGTTTAGAGTTTTAAAATTTAAGGGTTAGGGTTTATAAGTTAGGGTTTAGAATTTATGGGTTAGGGTTTATGATTTAGAACTTAGAGATTAGGGTTTTAGGTTTAGAATTTTAGGATTTTGGGATTATGGTTTTAGAATTTAGGATTTAAGATTTAAGATTTAGAGTTTAGGGGTTAAAATTTTAAAATTTAGGGGTTAATGTTTAAGTTTTAGTATTTAAGAGTTAGAGATTAGGGTGTAAGGTGTAGAGTTTAGAATTTATAGTTTAGAGTTTTGAGATTAGAGTTTTATGATTTAGGAGTTAGAATTTAAGAGTTAGGAATTAAGTGTTAGAGTTTTGAATTCAGGGGTCAGAGTTTAAGGTTAAGGGTAAAAGTCAGAGTTTAGAGTTAGAGTAGAGTTTAAAATTTTAAAATTTAGAATTTTAAAATTTAAGATTTAGAGATTAAAATTAAGATTTGAAATCAATTTAGTTATTTTACATATAAAGAAATTCATATTCTCATGAGAAAATTTTATTCTCACTCTTATAGGTGAGAATAAAAGTAAAATATTTTATAATTTTTTATTTTTTAAAATAAAATTTTATAACTATTATCAAATATAAAAAAAAGTTTCTCACTTTTTTAGAAATTCGAAAATGATTTCTAATAAGCCCAAATAATTTAAAATGGGCCGCGGAGCGCCCAGTGGGCCTGATCATATAACAACTTTTATGAAAAAACATTTGCTCCTTGTCTTACGCGGCATTACACTATTGGCTGTAAAGAAATCAGGCCTCGTTCACAGTCACCGATGATTAAAAGCATGTTAACAGCAACCAGGCAACCCCCCGGGCAAGTAAACCTGAGTTATCTCTCTTTATGTTCCATTGAAAAGGTGCTCTTCTCTGTCTGTAGACTCTCCTCTTGATCTTTCGCTTGTTTTCGCTTCTAAATCTGCGACGATGGTGCTCGAGGTCAGCTCTGATTTCCCTTCATTTTCATTTCAACGAACTCTAGCATAACAATTCTTCATTCTTCCCTTCGCTTTTCTTTTTTCCTAACAAATTAGGGTTTTACTCACAATTAATGGTACTCTGGATTATATCTTTAATAGGCGACAATGATCTGTATTGACAATTCCGAATGGATGCGTAACGGGGATTACTCTCCTTCTCGATTTCAAGCCCAAGCAGACGCTGTCAATCTTATTTGCGGTGCTAAAACCCAGGTGAAGCTAATCATTGATACTTCCAGTTCCTGTCTTATATCTACGTTCTGTTTTATGTTTTATTTAATGTTTCTGAGAAAATTAACAAGGTGAAAATAAAACTTGAATTATTATTGCAGGCTTGAGATAGGGTGACTCATGCAATTTCGTATTGATTGATTGATTTATTTATTTGTTAACCCGTTGATGCATTGAAGATACTCCTTCTCCAGATTCATAGGCATAGATTTTTTTAAGTACACTTAAGTTGAGCTCAGTTCTCCTGTGGCAGAGACGCTATTTGTATCATGTGATTATTCTTTTTAGAAAAATAAATAAATTGTTATATTTCACAAATCACAATTAACTTTTAAACTTTAAGTTCAGATACTTTCACGGGACTCTCTTGTGCTTTAAATTCTGATGATTGTATTTTTACTCATATACAGTCTAACCCAGAAAATACGGTGGGAGTTCTCACAATGGCAGGGAAGGGGGTTCGTGTTTTGGTTACTCCTACAAGTGATCTGGGCAAGATATTAGCTTGCATGCATGGTCAGTTTTTATTGGTTGCTTTTTTTTTTTGGATAAAAATTCGTTGAATACTTTTGAATCTTTCTTTTTGCTGTACCTTGAAATGTAATTTTTCAATGTCCTATTCCATATCAAGAAAGCATTTGAAATGAGTGATAATCGTATATGTCTGCCTTATATCAAGGTGGTTCTGGTACAAGCATACTAAGAAATGGAAATATCTCGTCTATTTAATTATTATAAGAAGATCATGTCTCTGGTCTTTTAACTATGATAAACTTTTTTTTTCTGAGCCCTTTATGAAGGTTTTAGAACAGATATGGCTTACCAAATTATGCTATGTAGCTGCTGAAATTCTGAAACAATTATTTGTTCAGTTGATGTTTGAAGTGTAGTGAGCTTTTTTTCCTTTTGGGTGTTAGCAGCAGCCATGTATGGTAACTTGTTTTAAGGCATGTCTCCTAGTGATGTTGATCTTTAATGAAGCTCTTCTGTGAATATTGAGGAAGAATTGCTACAAGTTTGCAGCTTATTCTAGTGAAACAGTGTGATTCTTCTGTTCAATCAAAAGTTGATATTCCTTTTTCTCCCTAATTTAGGACTTGAAATAGGTGGTGAGATGAATCTGGCTGCCGGCATCCAGGTGGCACAATTGGCTCTTAAGCATCGACAAAATAAGAAACAGCAGCAAAGGATTATTGTCTTTGCTGGAAGGTATGCATAACTTATTCTTGTGCTTTAATTGAAATTATATTATCTGCTCTGTAATTAACTCTTAATGATTTATAGTCCTGTCAAGCATGAGAAGAAAATGTTGGAGATGATAGGGAGAAAGTTGAAGAAGAACAGTGTAGCACTTGACATTGTCAATTTTGGTGAAGATGATGAGGGGAAGACGGAGAAGCTAGAAGCACTCCTTGCAGCTGTTAACAATAATGATACCAGCCACATTGTTCATGTTCCATCTGGTCCAAATGCTCTTTCTGACGTACTAATAAGGTTTGTGGGTTTAATTCAATTTGATCTGTTTTTTATTTTCAACCTATCTCTTGTTTATCTTGTAAGTTTGAAGATCAATGTAAGAATTTATAGTCTAACTGCTGGATATTTGTGTAACCTTGTTCTGTGGCAGTACACCTATTTTTACTGGTGATGGGGAAGGTGGAAGTGGTTTTGCAGCTGCTGCTGCAGCAGCTGCAGCTGGTGGTTTGTCTGGATTTGAGTTTGGGGTGGATCCCAACTTGGACCCTGAACTGGCTCTTGCTCTGAGAGTTTCAATGGAAGAGGAGAGAGCTAGACAAGAAGCAGCAGCGAAAAAGGCTGCAGAAGATGCTGCCAAACAGGAGAAAGGAGGCGAGCAGCAAGCTAGCTCCCAAGATGCAACAATGACTGAGCGTGCCAGTGCAGCAACTTCTGAAGCTGAAAATAAGACAAATGATTTAATGGTTGGTTTCCTTTGTGCTTTTAGCTCTGTGTTATCTATTTTCTATACTTGCTTGGAATATAATTATTTAAATACATAAGTCATACTATTCTGATAGTAACTTTATTAAGGTGTACTTTATTATCAATATCCCAAGGAGGACATTGGGTCCTTGTTAAATTCTATTTCCTGGGTGATAATTTTCAAACTTGGGGGGAGGTGTCAGTGAGACTTCAAAATTTAATGGAATTCAGGGGTCAGTTACATCTCGAGGCTTTCTAGAGTCGGTCGTTATCAAACTATTCTTTGTCCACTTTCTTCAGTATTGCAATGCCAGCAACACCATTATGACTGTGCTGCCATCTACCTGCCAGTGATGTTAAAATAAGAAGAACCGTCTTCTTCTCCGGTTACTACCATTAAATGGACAATGCTATTGTCGGCTTTCAGTTTCTTCCATTATATGACAACTATCCCCATTGGCAACTTTGCTATTGTAACATGATTGACTCCTCATTCCTGCACTCACCATCATTGTAATGACATCATGCAGTAGAACAACAATTATACGGTGGCCCTCTAGTCATCACAGTAGAACAACAGTTATAAATAACCTTAGAATAATTTTGTTTTCCTCAGGTTCACTTGCGACATATTCTTTCTACAACACCTTTTTTTTTTTTTTGTATTTCAATAACATGTGGATAAGAAGGCATGCTGATAGAGGTCTATGTTACCATTCTCAATCTGCTGAGATGAAACAATCTGCCCCCTTGTACTGTAATTGTTCTTTTTTTATGTGTTTGTGAGAGGGCATGAAACAGTTGAGCATGTAATGCATTATATATTTTTGTATTTGGAAAATTTGCTTCCACAGTTCAGCCCACTTTGCTTTTGGATTATTTCCCATTTTCTTATTTCACTCTTTCCATAAATACATTAGACAGCATAGTTGTTGAAGACGTACAATTCACGTTGTGAATCGTGCATCTTGGTTTAATTTGTATGGCCACTGATACAAATCGGTGGCCAAATTGTGCATAAACCTGAATTGTGGCCAGAGTGGCACAGTTTGGTGTGACTCCTGCAAGAATCACAGAATGCCGAAATCGCAAGCATTTTGGCTTATGGAATCCTCCTCTGTCAAAACCTGCGGCATTTTACTGAAGGATGAAGCAATATGAGGGATACCTTTTGATTTATTGAAATAATATATATATTTTTGTAAAATTATAAAAACAAGAAACAATTCTATTCAAACACAAATAGACAATTTTTAAATAACCCTTTTCTTTTCACAATTCTAGACTTATTTAAATTCAAAAGACACCATTTCTTCTCTATAATTCTAAATTTATTCCTAACTCAAAAGGTGAGTTTAGCAAGGCATCAAAGAACTTTCTTTACTGTCAATTCTAGACTAATATTACATTTTTAAAGTTGTTCTTTGAATGTATTTGTGAATCTTATAATTCACGATTCACGGTTCAAAAATAAGTTCTCCTATTCACGATTTGAATTGCTATTTGACTACTATGTTAGATAGTGCTAATTTTTCTGTTTGGATTGACCTTCAAATGGAAATAGGATGATGAGAATGCTCTACTACAGCAGGCGCTTGCGATGTCAATGGATGATCCTACCATTAACCATGATGTAAGAGATACAGATATGTCAGAAGTAACTACAGATGATCCTGATTTGGCTCTAGGTGAGTTATTATGTTGTTTAAGAACTTCTCATTTATGTGTGGTTGAGTGGCTTGTGAGTTTGTCCTTTACATTTAGTATTTTTCATCTACAAGAATTGTCTTATTGTCTGTACAGGGAGAGATTTTCCTATTCCTTTTTGGCTGTGGAGGTGGGCATTTATGACCTTGAGACCATGTTTGGCTTGCTATATAGAATAAGGCCATATACTATAAAGAGCGTCAGATTATAAGCTAACCATCACAGAAGCTGTTTTAACATGACGCGTTACATTAGCTATAACTGATTGAATTGTAAAACAAAATACTATAATATGTTTATTGACAAATCATATAACGCTGGATAGGATAAAAAGTTAACTATTTAGACAAAAATAGCTTATACATGATTGCTTATCACAACTTACTACACCCCGCTTGGATGTATAGTGTTATAACTTGTAAGTTTATAGCTGAATAAATGTTGTGTGCACAAACATTGAATAAGGCCAGATTGTAGTAGTTTGTGGCCTTATACTATCTAGTTTAGTCTTATACGGCATACCAAATGTGGCCTTAAGGTATTCTTATAATTTATAAAACACAGGAATGCTTTTTAGTGATTATGCTGATTTCTGGTATTTTCTTGCTTGAAGCTCTTCAATTGTCTGTAGCAGATAGTGCAAAGGACTCAGCAAGTCAGTCAGACATGAGTAAATTGTTGGCAGATCAGTCCTTTGTATCTTCTATCCTTGCATCGGTATGTCTGAATCTGATAAATTCTGTAATTATCTCCTTTGTTTAACAGATTAGCCAAATGATATGCTATATGCTCTGTGCTAAGTATTAATTCATTGCTTCTGCAGCTTCCTGGGGTTGATCCAAATGATCCATCTGTCAAAGATTTGCTGGCCTCCATGCAAAGTCAGCCTGAGGTAAGGTTTTTCTTTTTCTTTTTCTTTTTCCTTTGAAAATGTTTATTGGAATGGAAAAGGATTTCATGAAAAATTTCACAAAAGCATATTTGAATTTCACTTCTCCTGGATTAACCTGGAACTCTTTTCCTGTCTTCCTACTTCTTTTAATTGGTAATTAGTTTTCTTCATTCACCAATAATTGGATCTTTCACAGGGTTAGCTTGCTAATCTTGTAAATTGAGCTGAACCTCACTCCATTGAGCCTCTATTGTCTCCATTCCTGCCTGCCCCCTTCCTTTTTTTATTTATGATTTTTTGCTAAATAGTTTTGTTACACAGGGTTAGCTTGCTAATCTTGTAAATTGAGCTGAACCTCACTCCATTGAGCCTCTATTGTCTCCAGTCCTGCCCGCCCTCTTCCTTTTTTTTTTTTATGTTTTTTTGCTAAATAGTTTTGTTATTTAGGATTTATAATAGGTTACTGTGACGTCGTTTGATTCATATAGTTGACTTCACTTAATTGAAAAAGGCTTAAATGTTGTTGTTAAATAGCTTTGCTCTATTTGATGGTTTCCAAAGACTATGGTGGAAATAGGGATTTTACTTAAGAACATGAAAACGTAATATTTAAAACCCCTTGCCTGCTGATTTGAGTGAGAAAGTTGATACATGCTCCAACGGAAAGTGAGATTTTAAAATGACAATAAAAAACAGTTCACGCAAGTAGCATATTTTTTATGTGCTAATGTAAGCATAATTTAAAGTATTTCTACATGCTCGAACAGAAAGTGAGATTTTGAAATGACAATAAAAAACTGTTCGCGCAAGTAGTAGATTTTATATGTGCTAATGTAAGTATAGTTTAAAGTATTTCTTATGGGTCAATTTATTTTGTAGCAAGTGCCATTGCTTTTATGCTTAGTGCATCTATCTGAATGCTGGAATTTTTTTTGTTGAACTATTGGTATTTTGGTTCATTTTCTGCGTTTCTGAGTTATCTGATTGCGCTGTCAATGATCAGCCGCAGCAGAAGAACGAAGACAAGCCACCAAATGAGGAGGAGAAGAAGAAATAATCTTCGGGAGCCTCTTCGACGTGTCCGGTTTTATTTTCTGTTCTTTGATAGATATATTGGTAGGCATGTTGGATGGTGGTTTTAATCGGGAGCAGTGTTGCACGTGTTTCAATCTGAGTCTCTGTTGCTAATTGGAACCGATGTATGGTCGCTTGTTCAAGTATTTGGATAATTGCTCAAGATTAAGGCTCGTGATTGTCATGCCTTAACTAAGGTGGTGCTTATCATGTCATGAGGGCTTTTAGGGGAGGTCGTAATTAATTTCATGGTGAAGAATACAATCATTTAAATGTATTTCATTGTCAATCGTTTCAGAATTGATTTGAATTTCTCTTTTTGAACGAGTAAATTACATTGATTTCTCTCAAGATTTAGTTAAATTATATTCATTTTTTCTTGTGTTTCGAAAATAACAAATCGTCTTCAAATTTTAAAATTATGATATAAAATCATCTTTTACTGTTTTTTTTTTTATCAATATAGTAAGTATTGAATTTTCAATGTTTATTAGATCCATTTCTTTCAAATTTGAAAATGTTTGTTTTTGTTTTTTTTGTCCTGAGGAAAAGCTACGCAAGATTATAAATAGTTATTTATGTATTCCAGGTAGAAAATTGTTGAAGCATTAAACATCATAATGTTCCTAAATAGAGCATATTGACATGTATTATCTAATATGCACATGTGTGGTAAGTTTACAGAAAATTGAATTAATTTAATTTCCAATTAGATATGCATAAATGTATGGATAAATATTTTGTATGATGCTTTGAAATATAGAGCAAATTGAATTCATTTGAGCATCTTACATTCATTTAAATATTACAGTAGAAAATTATACTCCATAAAAAATTATAAATTAATTTATTTTATTTTATATTTTAAAATAAAAAGTGAAAAAATATTTTTAAATTTGAAGAAAAGAAAATTGATATACATTAAGAGTCTGTCGACGAAAATTTAACATTAAAGGGTTTATTTTGTGTTATTATTTCAAAGTTCAAGGTGTCAATTGATATTTTTGGAAACAAGGAAAGAGAAAAGTGTAATTTAATTTAACATGTTGATCTTTTGACAAAAATAGTAATTTTCAATTAATTTAGTCCCTCGCATTAATTTTATTAATTTCATTTTTGATAAATCAAAATATTTTTAATCTGTGTCTAAAATTTATCTTTAAAATTAACTAAATTAAGAGTATCATTTTATGTTACCCATTATAAATAAATGCAAAATAAGTAATGATATAATTTTGGACATAAATTTTAGATGAAATGTTAATTGAAAAGTTATGTTAAAAAAATTAATTTTTTGACATTAAATTAACAAAATTAATCTAAAAAAAAAATAACTATGAGTTTATTTGATAATTATTTTTAAAAACAGTTTTGTAAACAAAAAAAATTGTTTGAGGACTTGTGTTTTATTTTTATTTTAAAAATAAGTTTGGAAAACATTTTTTAAACCAACAAAATAAAAATAAAAGTTTTTTGTTTTTAAAACACCCAAATAATAGATAATAATATATTTTTAAAACAGTCTATCAAATATTTTTTTATATTTTTATTTTATAAAATAATTTTTAAACATAATTTTTTAAAATAATTATTAAAAATAAAAATAGAATCAAAGAAGTCGTATATCTGCTGAGAACTAAAATACCCTCTCTCTTTCTTTTTTTTTTTCTTTCTGCTGCAGGTGTATTTTATCGAAATAGACCTTTTCTTTTCCCATTTCCGTTCCATTAAGTTAAGCATCTAACCAGATTTACGCACTTGTGTTGTCTACTACTTTTTATGCTTATAAGCATTGAAGATCATGAACCGCCCAAGACAACGTGCCTTCACATGTGACTACAAAAAATATACTCTTATAATCATTTACCTTTCCTCCCTACGCAACAGATTAAAAAAGAAAACCCCGATAACATTGTCCATTAATTGTCACTTCTTTTGGTTGAACATAATTTTCTTCAGTGTTTCCCTTTAATCCAGAGGCCAACTCTTGCCTCCCCTCCCCCAATTTCAACTCGTAGCATGTTCAGTTATGATAACTCTTGCCACTTTTTAGGCACTCGCTGCTCCTTCATTGTATCACGGTGGAGTCTGCCACGGCATCTCTAGTTAATATTTTGTTGTTTGTTGGAGGAGAAGGCGTTGGCCATTATTGGAGCGCCTACTTATCTTATGACGGTGATACTTTACTTTAATTAATTAAATTTATTCCGCAGGCTCTCATTTTTCCAAGGCTATAAAGTCAATGTAGCGAATCAAATGCTGCCTTTGCGTGAAAATCTATAGTGCATCTGATATGGATCTTTAACCTAATTAAACCCCATATATATATAATTGAAGAGGAACAGGAAAGCCGTCTAATTAATTAGCAAAATGGGATTTACATAATAATTTAATAGCATTGAACAATGTTTTAACTTGATTCTCTTCTGTGACCATATTCTCTCACTCACTCACCGACTGGTCAAGAGAATCCAGTTTTGTAGTTGCCGTTAAAGATGCTTAGGATCTCTTTTTACAGAAGTTTCCTTTTACATAAGCTATTTTATAAAAAACGCCACAGGTTTTCCGCCTAGTCTATGCACCTCGGGAATTAATTCCTTCTTAACCCAAACAAATCTTGTGTGTTCATATAAAAGGATTTCAAAATTGCTTTGGAATGTGACTGAATTCGCACTCTTTCCCACTTCTCTCTATTTTGTTAGTGGCCGCAGATATTCTGCATGTCTGGCTATTGCTTTCCTGCTTGCTGCCAATATGTTTGTGCATCAGGATTAAAAGTCCATTGCCACAACACAGTAGAATTTAGAAAATTTCCTCGTCATCTACTTGAATTGTACCTTATCTCTTTTCTAAAGGACAGAGAGATATGAGTTTGAATACGGAAAGGAAAGAGCACTACTTGTTTGTTAGTTCATGACAAGAGAATATGTGTCTGATCTTGGTGATATTGTTTCTTATTGTGCTCGTCTTTTAGCCATGCAATCGGAACGAAATAGTGTGGAAATTCTTTCCAACCAAGTAGTTCAAACTTTTTGCCACCACATCTTTAAAAGAAAAAACAAAAAACAAAGACCTTAATCCCTCAGTTTAGTGCTAATATGGATTGATGAGTCGGAGCACAATTTATCAGCTTCGAAGTTTTCTAATTTTATATACCCACCTCACATGCTTTCAATCTACGATAAGATTCAGATCGTGTCATTGATTACCACCTACCACCACTTAACACAAAAATATTACCCACCATGTCTTTTCTGGCTTGAACTCTTTCACATTACTTTTTTCACCTTGTTTTACTTTGAGGTTAAAAAAAATCTCGAGGTATGAACCATAATTAACATCAACAAGACGAAGTTGATAGATTAATGCCAAATTATGATATTCTGTCACAATTTGGTTTTTTTTCTTTCATTGTTCGGGAAGATTTAGATCCCATAACGTGTTGTAAGAAGAATGATTGCTCCCTAGCTAGAAAGGAGACCCTCTCGAGAGTTTGAAAAAAATGCAACGTCGGTGGAAAGTTTGGTCACGAATCCTTTTTTCCCAACTAATACTACTACTACTCTTTTAAAGTTTGTGTCAATATATTAATGCTAGTTTGTCTAATAATCTATTGATTGAAGCAACTTGTGCAATAACCTCCAACTTCAATTGAACAGAAAGTAGATCAAATCTGTTGGACTAAAAGGTATTGTCTTTTAAAAATGTCCAAAGATTTATACATGCTAGTAAAGTTCATTCCATTTTATGATGACCCCTTTAGGCACGCCCTTAAAGAAAGGACATTATACAAACTGTGATAAAAATTATTAATTTATCCACCTTATATCCTGTTTAAAAGAAGTGAAAATAAAAATAACCAAGAGAGGAAAGAATGAAAATCGTTAAGATAACTTGAGTTTTGAAAAGCATTGTTAATTTTTCTTCTACTGTTTTTACTTCAATTTTACCAAGCACACCATTGTATACAAGCAGGGGCCTAGGGAAGTTTTTGCTATAGTGCTTCAAATGAAGCCAACGGTCGAGTTAGGCCAAGTGGAAAGAACGGGGTGACAAATGTGGCATGATGGTTGTGGATAAGGAATAAAACAGTACTATACCCCCTCCCCACTTGAATAAAACCGATCTTGTTGGGCATCAAAGTGGGAAATGACTCAAATAGTATATTAAAAACACTGAAACAAAGTGGCTTCTCTCTGTCTGACACACGGACATAAGCACAAAAAAGTTATTTTCTGATGTGTATTTCATAAGTTCATAGTTTCGGCAGTGAGTTATGGCAGCAGAACATAAAGACAAAACCTCTTCTGAAAGTTCTGTATGTTCACCAGGTTCAAGCTCTGGTATGATTACCAAGTTCAGACTCGTGTTTGATAGATTATGGGGTTTTGCCACTTCTTGGAAGAAAAGAAGCACACCCCATGGTCGAAGAATTTTCCACAGAGATGTAGAAAAAGAAGAGTTCCAGTATGCCAGTACCCAGTGTCTCTCATCGTACTACAGTGTGTTTGTGGTTCGCCTAGCAATCATGGTTAGTGATTTTTTTCCCTCCCACCTACTAAATATCCACATGCATAGTAAAAATATTTGATCAAATTGTGTATTATCGTAAGTGGCTGCGGTTGATAATACAAAAAGATTAAGATATTCTTACTGTTATTTGAACGAGATTAATGGAAAATAAAGAGAACGGATGAAGCTGAAGCAGACAGTATGAGCCTATTATGGTTGAAATTCATTCCTTCTTGAAGCTGCCAGAGGTTTTCCTCATGCAATGACTTCACTTGGTCCTCCCCTGACTAGTCTGCTATGCAAAACCTTTCATAGTAAAACTACCGCCTGCACTTTATCTAACAAAAAACAAGACTCTTCAGCACAAATAATAAAACCCATTTTGTAGGACTAACCATTATTTTGTACTACGCAGGTCATGCTAGCCATCTTGATTGGGCTTCTCACCTTACTAACTTGGCATTTCACAAAGATTTACACAAAAAAATCACTTGAGAGCTTAGCATATGGCCTTCGTTATGAGCTTCTACAACGTCCCATCTTACGGATGTGGAATATTTTGAATTCTACTGCTGAAATTACAACAGCTCAAGTCAAGCTGTCTGAGTATGTAATCAGACGGTACAGCAACCCTGCCACTCAAGCGGAACAAGTTGAGGTTGATTGTTAATTTATTCATTAGACTCTTTCAGCGTTTTTATTTGTTTGACACCATTTGAAGTTCTGCTTTTCTGTAATGTTGTAACTCTTAGCAGCTGTATGAAGCAATGAAAGCGGTAACCTGGGCATTGTTTGCAAGTAGCAAAGCTCTCAATTCAATAACTATCAATTATAGAAACGGATTTGTTCAGGCATTCCATAGGGATCTGAAGGGTAACAACACATTCTACATCTACTCTGATCTTGCAAATTACTCCATAGGTGCTGGTAGCTCTAATGAAATCAATTTACTCTCAACACATCAAGCTTGGAATGATAATGCCATCCACGGTAACCATTCTGCTATATGGTATCGTGAACCACTTAATCCTGTGAGTGGAGATAAGATTGGGAAAGCTAAGCAAATTGCACCAGAAGACCTGATCAATATCGCTGGCATTTCCCAAGTACCCGACGGAGCAGCTTCATGGCACGTTGCAGTGAGCAAGTTTACAGATTCACCATTGCTTTCAGCAGCACTGCCAGTTTGGGACTCTTCTAATAAGAGCATTGTGGCTGTTGTGGGAGTCACAACTGCTCTTTATAGTGTAGGCCAACTAATGAAAGAACTAGTAGAGTTTCATAGTGGTCATATGTATTTGACCTCCCAAGAGGGTTACTTGCTGGCCACTTCCACTAACGAACCTCTGCTGATGAACTCAACAAAGCCTCCCAAGCTTAAGATGCCTGTTGACTGTGAAGATGATGTAATAAGGTTGGGAGCTGAGTGGTTACAGAGAACCTATGGGAACAACTTTCCTCCAAGTCATGAGGTTCATATTGAGAATGCCTGGCTAGGCCACCAGCAATATTACATTGACTCATTCTTCCTCAAGTTGAAGAGACTTCCTCTGGTAAAGTTGAAAACACTAACCTGTTCGTTTCATTTTATCTTATGTACAACATTAATTTAAACTTTAAAAAGATATATTGATGATCAGGTAGAAAATTATACGTTATCACTCTTTTTTTTCTAAGTTATTCTGCTAAACGTGACTTCCAGGAAATTTTCTGCCATTATTTCATTTCTGTTTTGACTGACCAATTCTGTATTATACTTTTTGATTGTTTTCAAATTACTGGCTTAAACTTTGTGCAGGTGGGAGTTATCATTATACCAAGAAAGTATATCATGGGAAAGGTAGATGAAAGAGCCTTCAAAACGTTGGTTATTCTGATATCAGCATCGTTATGTATATTCGTCATTGGATGTGTTTGCATTTTGATACTGACAAATGGGGTATCAAAGGAAATGAAACTAAGAGCCGAACTTATCAGTCATCTGGAAGCAAGAAGGAAGGCAGAGGCATCAAGTAACTTTAAAAGTCAGTTTCTTGCAAACATGAGGTTGGTTTTTCAAGTTCAACGTGTATTTAAAGATGATTCTTTAGGCTGAATTTCTCTACCGTCTTAGGCATCTCTCATGTTTTGGAGGACCTGATATTTAATAACCTGTCTGTGCCATTCGGTTCATCAAAAAAAGATATTGCCTTTTTGTGTTATGAGCTTCATTATTATAATTTTTTTTGGCTCGTTACAGTCATGAACTGAGGACCCCTATGGCAGCAGTGATTGGGTTGCTTGACATTCTTATGTCTGATGATTGTCTCACAAATGAACAATATGCAACAGTCACTCAGATACGAAAATGCTCAACTGCCCTACTCCGTCTTCTTAACAACATACTGGATCTGAGCAAGGTGAGATAAAGACGTACATACACACACAGAACAAGCTAAGCCTTTAGTTCAAGAATATTTGAGCATTTGCTTAGAGCCAATTACTGAAAACCTATTCCAACTTTCAAGTTCCTTTACCTATGTAAAAAACTGCTTTTCTGCCATTTTTTAATATTTCATAGAATATAGGTGGAATCTGGAAAACTGGTGCTAGAAGATGAAGAATTTGACTTGGGAAGGGAACTTGAAGGGCTTGTAGATATGTTTTCTGTGCAGTGCATTAACCACAATGTAGAGACGGTTTTAGACCTGTCTGGTATGGATCTTAATAAAAGTAAAAAGTAGATGATTACCAATCTCTTATAACAATTTTCTGATGCATCCAGTTAACAATCATTTTCCTGCAGATGATATGCCAAAGGTAGTTCGGGGCGATTCTGCTCGGGTAGTTCAAATTTTTGCAAATCTGATCAGCAATTCCATTAAGTTTACTCCATGTAAGTCATATATTTTTCCTTCCAACATTTTCTTTTCTACTTTTTTGGTACAGTAATGGTAGTGAAGGATAAAATAGGAAAAAATATACCTTAATGCAAGAGAAAGAATTGTAACATGGAACTTATCTGCCTGAATTTTCAACAAAATACAACAAAAAATCTATACTGGTTTATTGAATAGAATGAAGACTTCCATATCCACTTCCCAAGGTTGTGTCTCTTCATTGCTTTTCTAGAAGAATGAGGTTAGAAGATGATAAAAGGCTTTTTTTCAGGCATGTATGTCTTAGGATGGGTGCTACATAATGACTGGACCACAATTTGAGACTTTAGTTTTGGTTGTTTTGTGGGCAGCTCCCACATTATGTAAGTTGTTATTCAATTGTGGGGTAGCTGACTCCTGTTCTTTTTTCTTCTTTTTTTCTATTTAACAATATATGGTACAATACTCTTCGAATGTAATCAATGTTCATCTCTATCTCTGGCATTCTTTCAAATATATTTATATTATATTAAAGAAATCAATATGTGCGATTAACAAGTTCACGGCTTTGCTTTCAATCATGAAGGTGGGGGGATAACTGCCTCATATATTGCTCCTTCTATATCAATATTCATTAGCATGTTTCTTTAGAATCTAAAAGGAATTATCAAATGACTCTATTACTTTGACTAAATAAAGCTCTGAAATTCTTAAGCAAGATTAACATTAACTGTTTGAAATGGTTTACAGCGGGTCACATTATTCTGCGAGGATGGTGTGAGAACCCAAATTCTTGCGCTGATAGTGCAAATTTTCCTCTTGATCAGAAGAAATCACGGACTGCACAAAAGATTAAAGCAAAGCACCATGAAAACCACCTAAAGAAGACATCCAAGAAAGATAACAAAATGATTCTTTGGTTTGAAGTTGATGACACAGGCACAGGTATGAACCTAAACTTGTCTGGAAAAACTGCATCGAGAAAGAAAAATCATTTTAAGCTAAGTCGCTGTGATTTTCTTCCCATGTATTATTGATGTGTCTATAGCTAACTCATATTCTTATGCACCCGACATGTTATAGGTATTGATCCAAGTAAATGGGATTCTGTGTTTGAAAGCTTTGAGCAAGCAGATCCCTCAACTACTAGACTGTAAGTTATTTGAAATTTTAACAAAGCAAAGATGTAAGCCTGGTAGAAATTACTTTAGCTAAAAAAGGTTGTCATTGAATTTCAAATGAATATGAAGCCCATATCCAATAGTTACAAGAACCTTTTTAAATGTTTTGGGCTGAAGATTCTAAAGAGTTCTGAAACCTTATCTTATTTCAGGCATGGAGGCACTGGTCTTGGACTTTGCATTGTCAGAACCTTGGTGAGTAAGACCCTTAATAGGTTGAGTTTCATAGACATGTCAAGGACAGTTAGCATTCATAATGCATGCGCTTGGTGAGAGACAGAGAGTCTATCTGTCAGTCCAGCACAGACATGTATATTCATCATGTAGATAAGTGACAATATTATTCTTTGCTTTTTTAAAACTTTCGTTACAACATGAATCCTCGAACAGAAACAAGAAAATCCTGTCTATATTTTAGTAGAGCATGGTTTCATCTCATGTTTCAAGTAAATAATCTTATGTGCCTTTCCTTTTCTAAAATAACATTAGTGCTCTGGGATGGCAGGTTAATAAGATGGGTGGAGAAATCAAGGTTGTCAAAAAGGAGGGCCCAGGAACTCTGATGCGATTATACCTGCTTCTCAGTGCACCCATGGATGCCTCTGAACAACACTGTCGGTTAGATTATGCAAACAATGGCTTAGTGGTGAGTGAAATCGCTCTTCTTGCCAAATCATATTTGAAAAATGCTATGCATTACTGAGAAGTGAGAACCCAAAAAGGACAGGTTTTTCCTAGTATATATTGCAACCTTTAGGTTGATTCTGGAAGTACCAAAGCAAAAACTATCAGATGATTCTTGGTAAGACATAAAGAAAGATATCCTGCTGTCTCATATAGGCTGGGTGGTAGAACTAATGATTTTTAAAGCCAAACATATTTCATGTATGCATGAGTGCCAGAATCACATAAAAACAGGTATATACACGAGTACCAGAAAGCAGTTCCCTTTTCAAGATGAATATAGAACATTATAAAGTCACTGACCAGGCTCCCTCAATACTGGCTCCTGGTTCAAAAATCATTGTAAACATCTTCTTCCTAGTGGGATAATAACAGAAAATCATTCATTGCATGGATTATAAGCAGGCCCTGAAATAAGAAATGTCAATGCAGGTATTACTTGCACTCCCTGACAATATGGGTCGATTAATCACATCTAAGTGGTTACACAAAAATGGGGTTTGCACCGCAGAGGCATCTGAATGGAATGGACTAACACAAATTCTGAGAGAACTCTTTCATGCAAGAAGTTCAGTCCATAACAATGGCTTTGATGCAGCACATTGTCGAGTAAATGAGGGTTTGAAGGCTAAATTGCTCAACATCCAAGAGATGAGAAACCCAACTTTTGTCGTTGTCGTGGACACAGGACTACTTGACTTGAGCACAGATATATGGAAGGAACAGCTTAACTTCCTCCACAAGTACTTCGGGAGAGCAAAGTTTGCATGGCTGCTAAATCATGACACCTCCAATACCATAAAGATGGAGCTCCGCAGGACAGGGCATATACTGATGATCAACAAACCCCTTTACAAGGCAAAAATGATTCATATTTTGGATGCTGTTATAAAGGAGAAGAACCTTGAGCTACAAAAGAAAAATACCCCTGCTCCAAGGGTCACAATGAAAGAGGGTGATTCGCACGAGTTTCTTGATATTGATTCTGCTCATTTTGATGCTACTAGCTCTGAGAGTTCTGACTTATCAGAAATGGGTAGTTATAATCCTATTAGAGACAAAGAAAGAGAATGTATTGCAAAATCCCATCCATCATCAAAGAACCAGATAAACAACTGCTTAGTCGGATTAACCGATGAATGTTTGGAAGATAATAATTCAAGGAACGAAGAGTCATGTCAGAGCAGCCCCAACTCCCATGATGGCATTGAAGATGCAGAACCAAGAGTGCAGTCCACTTACCAAGCATCCTTTCCAACAGAAGCTCAAGGCAAAGATCCTGAATGTAAAGTTAGAAGCTCATGTAAAGCAGAGAATGGGAAGAAATCTCTTGAAGGCCTGAGGATATTGCTTGCAGAAGATACTCCAGTACTTCAAAGGGTCGCAACTATAATGCTTGAAAAAATGGGAGCTACAGTGGTTGCCGTCGGTGATGGACAACAGGCAGTGAATGCTCTGAATTGCGTAGTCAGTACCGAAGATGGTAGAAGGGAGTCTGTTCAGAAGGAAAGAAACACAAGATGTCAAACAGAAATTCTCAGTTGCCCTCCATATGACTTGATTCTGATGGATTGTCAGGTTAGAATTACAAGAATAGAAATGCTTTAATCTGAAGTTAATTAGAAGAATAAATGCCATGACTGTTTGTTAAATTGCAGATGCCAAGGATGGATGGTTACGAGGCAACAAAGGCAATCAGGAGATCAGAAGTGGGAACGGGCATGCACATTCCCATTGTTGCTCTTACGGCGCATGCAATGTCATCTGATGAAGCCAAATGCTTGGAGGTGGGCATGGATGCTTATTTAACAAAACCAATTGACTTCAAGCTGATGGTGTCCACCATTCTTTCACTCACTAAAACAACATCTTCCTGACTCGGCATTTTATGCCAAAGCCAACAAATGGTTGGCTTAGCCTTAGGAAAATGCAAAACTAGTTCACCAAACATAGCTTAAGATTTGCATTGTCAAAATTTTGTCTAATTTTCCTCTGACACAAGTCACTCGTACCCATAAATGATTGGAGTTTATTGGTCTCCTTTCTTTCTTCAATTATTGGAATTTCAGAGTGTTTCGGACAAGCCGATGGTTCTAAGAATTGTTGTGCCTTGAGGGAGAAACTAAGGGAGATATAGTGGGTTTAGGTAAAGAAGAAGAGAACTGAAATCTTCCATAGAGTCTTGTTTCACGGTGTGATGCAAAATGAGTAGAAGATGCTATGTGTGTGAGATAAAAATAGCGAGGGAAGTTTGATTGCTTCCTTCCCCTAATAAGAGATGGGTTTGAGCCTTATGGTGATGTAAGAGTGAAAAGATAAAATTGAGAGTGCAAAAATTATGCAAGTATAAATCTCTCTTTTAAATTATAAAATTATTGTGATTATTTATAATAGTTGTGCCTTATTATTTTCAGCATAATATTTATTAATACTTTTAGCCTGGTCTTATTCGTAGCTCACCGACCCATTTCTTTCCTTAGCATCCTGACGCAAAATACAAATAATTTAACCGTAATGCAAATAATGATTGTCCGTAGAGAAAGCCAAGTCCGTGTCCATCTACATATGACTACTCTGCATTGTATATAAATTGCTCAAGATAGCCTTGAAAGGCTGCAACCCAGAAGATCATTCATCGCTTGTGGGATCACCTTCGCTACAAATTATTAACATCTAAGAATCTGTTTAAATTTTGAGTACGAAATAATGTGAGCTTTTATTACTTTCAGTAAGGACGATTCAATTAACCTTTTTTTTTCTAGGGATATTATCAGAAAATTCGATTCAAACATATGAATAATATATACGTTCACCTTTCTAGAACAAATCAGGATGATTAATTCTTGAAAACCAATTTTTTTTGAAAAATGATTACAAATATTTTGCTTTTTATTAAATGTATACATATAGTCGTTGAATAAAATTTTTAAATGTACATGTGTGAATGTGAAATAGTACATTATTATTAAAACAAATGGTTGGAGGAGAAGAATTAGTGTTTGTTTGATTTTGTTATTTTATTTTATTTTTAATAATTATATTTAAAAATTATTCTCTATAATAAAAAATATTTATTTGATAAACTATTTTAAAAATATTTTTTTTTGTATTCTAAAAACAACAATAAAAAATAAATTTTTTAAATGTATTATTGACAAGATATCCTAAAAAATAAGTGGAATATTCTTCAGTTTAACACAAGATACATGTGTAGAAGGTAATCCGAAGATAATAACTATTTCTTCAATTTGATGGCTTCTTAATTTAAGAAATAAATAAAAATATTAACTTATATATCTATTAAGATAATGAAAGTGGATAAATGATAAGAAGATTACAAATTTTTATATCTTTTTCTTTTTATAATTAAAAAAGTTTCATGTTAGATGAAGAATACATCAAGCATTGAAACTAACAAACAGAAAATAAAGATAGAATAGACAAAATTTATAATTTTTAAAGATATAAAATAAAAAATTAATACTATGATTAAAAAATAAAAAGATAATACATTTTTTAAATTCTAATATATTAAATATTATATTTCAAAAATTAAAAATATAATTAATACAATAATAAAATATAAAAAAAATGTATATTTGAGTCTCTCAACACACCTCTCAATTTTTTTTAATGTTAAATTTCTTTTAAAAAATTATTTAATTATTTTAAACTCGATTTTTAAATTTTAAAAAATATGATATATTTTTTAAAATTTTGACACTTGTTTTATAATAAGAGAAAAAAAATACATAAATAAAAAATATGATAATGATGGGAAGGGGGTTGCCATGGCAACTACAATTTTTTATATCAATATACCAAAATAATAATAATGAGGTTCTGGGCCCGGACTTTGAGAATTGGGCGGTGTTTGTTTTCTGGGGCAAGAAATTAGCGTGGGCAAGCCTGGTATGGGCCTATTTATATCGGCCCATGAATAGACTTGTTGCCTAAGCTGCTGCACCTCAGAACAATGAACAAATACGGAATCACTCTACTAACTTTACATCGGCCTGTTGAGCTGAAGAACAAGAAGGGGAAGAAGAAAAGGTTAACTTTAGATTTAAACAAGGTAGAGGAACAATCTCATCGACATGGCGAGGTACGACAGAGCAATTACGGTATTCTCACCCGATGGCCATCTCTTTCAAGTTGAATACGCCCTCGAAGCTGTTCGTAAAGGCAACGCCGCCGTCGGCGTTCGTGGCACCGATATCGTCGTTCTCGGCGTCGAGAAAAAATCAGCTGCCAAACTCCAAGACTCCAGGTACTCCCTCATTTTCGGCACTTAGTATATATAGTTGATTTTATTGTTCGTAAACTGTTTGATTTTATTTTCTAGTTTTTACTTTCATTTTAGCATGGCATGATGTTCATAGCCGAAATTCTTGTTATGCCTTAAGGGTACGAATCAATGTTTTTTATTTCAGTTCATGATTTTATTTAGCTTGTTAGAATTCTTAAGGGTAGATCCGCTTCCCTTCCGATTAGGCTAAAATCCGACGCTAGGGATAATGAGACTAGCTTTTGGGGTTTCGTAGTGTGATGGAACCCGTCTTTCTTTTATTAACTCCATGGCTTCTTTTCATTCAACATTGACAGCGATTTGGTCTTGAACCAATTTAAAAAGAATTGGGTTTCAAGTATAATCTGTCATAGGTAGGTTGCCGATACAAGACTCCAGCCTACATTTTGCTTTTCCTATGATTATTATTATACTCAGTGAAGCAGAATGTTTCACCCTTTTTTTGTTGTTGTTGGGGGACGGGATAGGGGCCCTTGCTACATGTAATTTAGACATCACTACATTAGGAAGATATTTTTATTAAAGCCCTCAATCCCAATGTGCCTATGTCGTGGTGATTTCTTTCTCCGATTTATGATTTGAACAAAGGAAGTTCGCTCAGTTGTGATGCCTTTTTTTCTAATTGTGCTGCCTAATGATTTTTTTTAATTGGTCTTCTGAAGAATAATCTTTGCAAAACTCATAAACTCTTATTTAGGAATTTAAAGAAAAATGGGGTTTGTGATATGATGGTGTATAGTAGAGATTTTTGTGTTAGCTTTTTCACTATTTTGTTGCTTTTGTTTTGCAGATCGGTGAGAAAGATTGTCAATCTGGATGATCACATTGCCCTTGCTTGTGCAGGACTAAAAGCAGATGCCCGTGTCCTTGTAAACAGGGCACGAGTTGAATGTCAAAGCCACAGGCTTACAGTTGAGGATCCAGTGACAGTTGAGTACATAACTCGTTACATTGCAGGTCTACAGCAGAAGTACACACAAAGTGGTGGCGTGCGACCATTTGGCCTTTCAACCTTGATTGTAGGCTTTGATCCATATACTGCTACACCATCCCTGTACCAAACAGATCCTTCTGGGACTTTTTCAGCTTGGAAAGCTAATGCAACTGGCAGAAACTCAAATTCAATTCGGGAGTTCCTAGAGAAGAACTACAAAGAAACATCTGGGCAAGAAACTGTAAAACTGGCTATCCGAGCATTGCTTGAAGTGAGTTAATTTGGTTCTTTTTGCATTTTTGAAGCAATACTTGAATTTACTTTCTTGCCTCAACCTGCAAGTTTCATGTGTAATGGGTCACTGTTCTTTACATATGTCTGGCTTCTATAAGTATTGAAGTCAATGACTTGAGAGAACTTTTAGAGATTGTCTGTTTGTGAAGTCAATAAAATGGAAGAAACCTTTTAGAGAAGCAGTTAATTGGAAATGAGGAGAACCTTACTTTTGGATAATTAACCTACATGTTAGATAGATAAAGACATTTGTATGCTTACATAGGCTGCAGTGACTTTTGCCCTGAGTTTAGATTGGTGTTGAATATTTAGGCTAAAATTCTAAGGGGAAAAAATTAGGTTGTTATGGTATGTTTTGGTATAGTAATGATGATTAAATGCTACTGCGAGCCCTTTATTATTTATTATCATATAGTATTGTGTTCAGCATTAATATTGAATTTTATGGTGCTATGGTCCACTTACTGCCCTGTAGTTTATAATTTAAGTTTTTTCTAGGCTCTAGCGCCTTTGGGTGTGTCAAACTGATTGGGAGTTTGGGGTACAACTTGGGGCCATATTATAGCTGGGAAGATAGACAATTGCAAATGGGTTTTCTGATTTGAAAACAATCTTTTATTTGTATGCGTTAGGGTTAGTTCTGCATTCAAAGCCTATTATGGATATAGATTGGGGTTGTGAATGCCTGGCCAGCTTACTATAAAAATTTGACCCTCGTAATGATACCTACACTAGCGTTTGTGCGTATGTCCGTTTCCTATGTTGGCAAACAAACAAGTATAAAACCTGATCAATCTTATATTTGTACATTAAATGGATCAACTAATTCTGTCTACCCCTATACATGATTACGTCAGTGCTGTGGACGAATCGTATGTATAATTTACACCTGGTGCTGGGTCCTATAATTGTCCTTTACTTGTTATAGTTTTCCTTGTTTGCATATGTAATTAGGTTGTCGAGAGTGGAGGGAAGAACATTGAAGTTGCTGTGATGACTAAGGAGCATGGTCTGCGGCAACTTGAGGAAGCTGAAATTGATGCCATTGTGGCTGAGATTGAAGCAGAGAAAGCAGCTGCTGAGGCTGCAAAGAAAGGCCCTCTTAAGGAGACATGATTTTCTTTTCTTTTCTTTTGTGTTACTCGTACATTGTTCCTGCAAAGAGTTGGCCGTACTTACCATGGTTTAAATTTATACCCTGTATTGTAATGCGTTTGGGGCACCAGTCTGGTGCATTTAGCTACTGTGAGATGTAGATTGTTAACGCAAAACAAAAAATATTTTATGATAGATCATTATGAGACTTGAAATACTGATCTGGCTGTATCTCCTATTAATTTATTAGGTAACGTGATATTTTATTCCCTTAGATTTATAGAGAAATTCAATTTAGTCTTTATATATATTTTTTGAATATATCTCTTTATAAATGTTTACTTTTAGTTTTTAAGATTCATTTTGCTAAAAAAATAATAATACGTGTGGCCTTTAATTAACTATTTGTTCAAATAGTCCAAAAGTTGACATGTCAAAACAATAATGTATGACCCTTTTATTTAGATTGACTTAATTAAAATTTATTACTAAAAGTAGAATTGTCAAACATTATTATTTTAGAATAATCAGAAAGTTTTTTACATGAATTATTTAGATTGACAACTTAATAAATTTTTAAAATTAAAAAAATGATGTTTATGAAATATTAAGAGTATATGTAAACAAAATAAAAATAAAAATAAAATATTTTACTGTAAACTTAAAAAAGTAAAATAGAATTTGACCCTAATTCATTTTGATGATCATGGTGAGTTAATTGTAAAATTAGTAGGTTGAAGCCAATTTATAACAAGATGATCCTTGAGAGTCGAAGTTATGGTTACCAGACAGTGGTGACACAGACCATATGTGATAGGATTTTGCTACTGAATAATATAGTATTATTTAATAGTCATGACTCTCTTATGTAAATCTAATAGTTGAGAGTTTGAACGATTGGGATCTTTTTAAGTTACTGTTCTGTTTGTAAAAATGATATATTAAAGTGTTAATGATCCATGCGCCGCCCAAAATAATATAAACAAATGGCCCATGCAGGTCTCGAACCTGCGACCTTCGCGTTATTAGCACGACGCTCTAACCAACTGAGCTAATAGGCCGATTGATAATTATGGTTGTTAAAAAATTATATAACAAATGTTTTAAACGTCTGTTTTCATTGATTAAGCAACCGACGCAGCCCGGGCGATAAACGCTGAAACAGGAAGAAGAGCAGAGACGATCGCACACCATGAAAGAAGATTACGAGGTACTTCTCTTATTACATCCCCTTGCTTCTACTCTTTTTTAATGAATTTTGTTAATAGTTTTAACTTCCTTCAGCATCAACCCTCAATTTAAATTTCTCGCATGCAAAACCCTCGATATTCCGTGGGAATCGACTTCTATTAACCGTTGTAAAAATTCTGGGACTATTGTGCCTGAAATTTTTTTTAAAATTATTATATACACTGTTCTCAACTCGTTGTGACAGCATCAAATTTCAGTGCACTATTTTTTTTTTCTCCTGGATCACGATATGATTAAGCGTTGGTTATACATGCGGACCTCTTGTTGAAATTTGCCTGGATTGTGTCTCATATATTTGAATCACTAGTTTATTGAGCTGGAACTTGTGTTGATTTATCTTCATAGTTTTAGTATGTATAAGTCATGAAAATCTAGACAAGGCGTAATTGTTTGTCTATTTATTTCAGTTAAACGAGAATTGTGAGAGATTTCACTATATTGCTTTTTGAAATTAGATAAGGCAGTGGCTAGGTGCCAATGTCATTCACGAGTCCTGTTATCGTTTTCCTTTTAAGTGGAAAAAACCCACTAACTAAAAAAACCAGGAACAGCTTTTAATATCTAGATTAAGTGTCTAAAGCTTGACCTGAAACATCATCTTATTGGGATGACAATTGATTTCTAATTCATAGACATTTAACAGATAAAAAATGCTTATGTTCATGAAGCATGCCATGAATTACGTTCAATAGAACTAGCAGATCTTATCTTCTTGGGCAAGTGATCTTTTCCAATGTTTGTCTCTCTTGGAAGCCTGTTGGACTCTGTCGAGAGACAAGATTTGGCCATATTGGTCTGGTGCTTCTGATTGAGAGCTCTTTTGAATAAAACCTATCCCTCTGATAATTCCTTTAACTTGTGAAGCAAATCTTGTTCACCCTTTTGCCTGAAACTTTCCTCTATAATTATTTGGTTACTTACTGCTCCACTTGTTGAAATCTACTGTTTGATTCAAATTCTGATTTGCTGGAGGTGCTTCTATTTCCATCACTGATTTTCTCCAAAGATTTGTATGAGGGAAAACGGTAAACTTACCTTGCCATTAACTGGATCTTTGACGGCTGGCTTCTTTATTATTGCTTGGATTTTCATTCTGAGGATCTTTGTGTATCCCATAGAAAGCTATCATTTTTCACTTTTTGGTATTATAGTGTAAAGGCAGAAGCAAAAAAATTAACAATATTGTTTGTATTAATTAATGGCAAGCCATTAATTAAAGGTTTAGTTTGATGAAATGTCACATTTCATACAACCCCCTCCCCCCTAGCAACTTATTCGACATCTGAAAACAAAAAATGCCTGCAGTGTTGATAGAAGAAGTTTTTGTTCTCCGCTTCTCCAGAGATTTTCAATCTGATTGATAACTGTCTTGGGATTTTGATTGCCTCTTTGAATCATAATTTTGGCTTTAGATTGAAGAGAAAAAGCAGGCTGCCGCTGATGTTTTGTTTCAGTATTCAAAATTTGTGATGGCATGCATTGGGAATCAAGTTCGACCATGTGATTTGAGGTTACATTTGATGAAGGTATGATATAACATTCTCTGCCAGTTTCTGATTAGCAACAGTAGCTCTCGTTTTTGTAATAGGGTGCTTTCATAGCCATACCTGTAGACTTTTTTCATGTTTTCCACCATCTTTTTTCAGGAGATATCGGGTTTGCCAACTTCTCTAAAGAGGGAGTCACCGCAGACTGCTGCATCTCCTGACGCAATGGGTGAGTCATCAAGCTCAGGAACAGCTAGACTAGATAAAGCAGACAATTTTCGGGCACTATAGTTAGGAGCGGATGGCCATGCTAGATAAAAAGCTGACAATGATACACAAAGGCTCGCGTGTTGGCATTTCCCAGGAGACATTTCATTTTGAACTTGCTGTAGGATTGATGTGTGTTGGATTAACTAGTTGACTGACTGAACTTTTATCTTCCAAGGATCTTGAATGTTAGAATTCTGTCAGATGAATCTGTTGTGCAACTCGCGTTATGGAATGAATCTCACGTCAAAGCTGTCTCTTTGTACATAAATATGGCGTTATTTTTCAATGCCATACACAAGCTTTTTATCCTATATATTTTTGTTAATAAATACGTGGGCCATAAATGTAAGCGCACTCATAGTTACTCCCCAGTTCGCAATGGTATGTATCTACGAGTCATTTGTTTCAATCAAAATAATTCTTTTAGAAAATATTATATTAATATTTAGGATTTTAGATGCATTAATCAACTGTAAGTTATTCTATGAACGAGTACCTGGAACAAAGCGATCAAGTCCACAAAACACTACTTCATGTGGAGCATTTTCAAAAATCTTAGTTTGGTGATTGTCCAGGTCAAGCAGTACGAGAGGTGGAAGAACCTTATGAAAAATCGAGATGGCGTTGAACATATTTTTGTTTGATAATTATTTTATTCTGATAAAATATCAAATTGATATTACAAAATAATTTATTATTAAAATTGCTTTAAATTTGGAGAACTTGAATTTTCTTTTTCGACAAAATATATGATTACAGCGAAATCATTCATAAGAAAACGATGGAAAGATAAGTAAATTTTTATGCGGAAGTTTCAAAGATTCTAATAAGGCAGTTATGAATTTTTTTTTTTTTTTTTTGGGACTGGCGTTATGAATTTTATTAAAAGAATGCTTGAAAAGAGTGGAGAGAAAAAAAAAAAAATTGAAGATGAAACCCGAATCCGTATTCGAGATGGAAAACTGGATAAAGATGTAACCCGAATTGGTAACCGTTTAAGGGACCCAAACCCGTACCCCGACGGCGGAGTAATTTAAGGGACCCAAACACGTACCCCGACGGCGGAGTAATCGGATATCAATCTAGTTTTCATCGCAACGGCTAGTTTGTAACGGCTAGTACAAAAGTTTAAAAAACCCGAAATCCATCTCCAAATCAGACCGTTCTTTCACTCGTCTTTATCCCACGGTGACCTCACCCTCCTTCACTTCCCTTCCCACTATTACTTCTATGCTTCTGAACTTATACCCAGGACTTGTACGTAGCCGTCATTCAATCTCCTGCAGAGAAATCGCCGCATTGTAGAAAAGCCTTAATCAGTTTTCACAATGTTGCAAGACATGTGGAACGCTCCCCCTGGTTTCAGACCCTCCAAGTCCGCTCCTTCTTCGCCGGCGAAGCCTCTTGGGGTTCTCAGAACTCGGTCGGAATCCTTCCACGTGACCCACAAGGTCCCTGTTGGTGACACTCCTTATGTCAGAGCCAAAAACGTTCAGGCAAGCTTCTTGAAAATGTCTCAGCTTCTCTCTTCTTCGTTTTAATATCTTTCAACTTATAACTAATGGGCATCTCTTGTTCTTTTGTTTTCTTTCTTGGTTCAGTTGGTGGATAAGGATCCGGAAAGAGCAATTCCTCTGTTTTGGGCTGCCATTAATGCAGGAGATAGAGTGGATAGCGCTTTAAAAGATATGGCTATCGTGATGAAGCAGCAGAATCGGACTGAAGAAGCCATTGAAGCCATTAAATCCCTTCGAAGTAGATGTTCCGATCAAGCCCAGGAGTCCCTTGATAATATCCTCTTGGATCTTTACAAGGTCCTTTCACTATGTTCCAATTTACAATGTCTCTTGGTAGTCGTTATCTTATCATTTTTTCAAGACTGCCAAGTTTCCTGTTCATTTTTTGTGGGTACTTTTTGTTCGACAGAGGTGTGGGAGGCTGGACGACCAAATAGCCCTCTTGAAGCACAAGTTGTTCTTGATTCAACGAGGGTGGGCTTTCAATGGAAAACGGACCAAGACAGCCAGATCTCAAGGAAAAAAGTTTCAGGTCTCTGTGGAGCAAGAAGCCACTAGATTATTGGTAAGATGCCTATTTAGGGGATTTCACTCTGATATTCTCTAATACATGATGAAACTGACTCGTGCCTGTGTAATGTAGGGTAATTTAGGATGGGCACTGATGCAGCAGAACAACTACATAGAAGCAGAAGATGCCTACCGCCGAGCACTTTCAATTGCTTCAGATAATAACAAGATGTGCAATCTGGGTATCTGCTTGATGAAGCAAGGGAGAATTACTGAGGCCAAAGAAACTCTGCATCGGGTGAAACCTGCAGTTGTAGATGGTCCCAGAGGCTCGGATTCTCATCTGAAAGCCTATGAAAGGGCACAGCAAATGCTCAAGGACCTTGAGTCTGAGATGATGAACAAGGGAGGGGATAGGGTTGAACAGAGTAGGCTCTTCGAAGCTTTTCTGGGCTCCTCATCAATCTGGCAACCGCAGCCTTGTAAGGACCAGGCCAGCTTCCCAACAACGAATTTAATCAAAACCCATGAAGATTTTGCTGATGAGAACATCAATTCAAATATAGTGCCACAGCAGAAAGGCAGTAATTGTAAACACATTCTCCCACCTGGGAACTCTCTTAATGTTGCAGCTCCACCATTTTATTCATCAAAATCTTCTCAGGAGCCTATATTAAGGGAAGTAGAACCAATGGGAAATCATTTTCCAGAGAGCCTTAAGAGAACAAGGTCCGGGAAAGCCACCGGGTCAATGAGAGTGAATGACGTGATGGAGATTAACAAGTTGCCTATGGAATCAGGGGTACCAGAGAACAAGACGCGAAGGCTCTCATCAGAGGACGATGGGAACAAGTTGACAGAATTGTTACCTGACAATAAGGACTTTGAAGATGCCATTCTTGCTGCTATTCTGGGGCCAACAAATGAGTCAGATAAAACAGTTGACACAAGCAGCAGCACCTCAGTGGTGTTTCCGAAGAAGATTGATAAGAGGCTTAAGGTTTTTCAAGATATTACACTATCATTGAGCCCAAGGGCCTGTTTGAATTGAATTTAATTTAATTTAATTTAATAATATAATTTTAGGTTGGAGATGAACTTTTTCTCCATCTTAATTCCATTTCCTTTAGAAGTACGCTATGGCGGCAGTCCTATGATTAGGTATAGCAGCAGGGTAGATTTGTTGTATCAGTCTGCTGCTCAAATATCATATTCCCTACTAATTATTCTTTATGCCTTGTAAACCAGGCACCTCATCGACTGAAAAAATAATTGATTTTAGTTTATGTCTTAAAATTGTTCCACAATATAATTCCATTTTCTTTAGAAGTACGTTATGGCGGCAGTTCTATGATTAGGAATAGCAGCAGGGTAGATTTGTTGTATTAGTCTACTGCTCAAATATAATATTCCCTATTAATTATTCTTTATGCCTTGTAAACCAGGCACCTCATTGACTGAAAAAATAATTGATTTTAGTTTATATCTTAAAATTGTTCCGCAAAAGAATGGTATATGGGATTCAAGGCGAGGCAGTATTGTGCTTTGAGACAGACTTACACATAAAGGACTCTAAAGCCATGAGCTTAGCAGAGGAAGAAAGCTTAGGCCGCCAACTTACGAGCCCAGATTGGGATTCAAGGCAAGGCAGTATTGTGCTTTGAGAAAGACTTGCGCATAAAGGACTCTAAAGCCATGAGCTTAGCAGAGGGTATTCAAGAAAGCTTAGGCCTCCAACTTACAAGCCCCCAGATTGGGACACACTGACATATAAATAGGGTCTCTCTTTTTGGATGACGCTCTTCTTGCGCATTGAGGAAGAACTTACACGCTCATATGGTAGGGGTTCACTCAGTGAGGTGCCCAAAACCTTGGGATTTTAGGTAGAGTGTTCTAAAGTCAAGTGTAAGTTGTCTCGTAATGAACGGCTCTGACTTAGTACTTTCGAGAGAATTGCATTGCCCATTGCTGGGGCGACCCAATGTTAAAACAAATACAAATGCATTGAAGAGAAACAAATGTGAGAATATAATTTTGGGTTAATGGGGATAATCTTCACTTCCAGCACGCTTGTTCACCCTCAGTCAAAACGAAGAATGAGATTCATGTATGCTTAAAACCTGTTGGGAGACTCTTGGATCCATCATTCTTCCTAAGAATTGTCAATATGATCACTACAAATTGGGCAGATATAATTGTGAATATGCAGCTACCAAAAGACCGTTTCCACTTATGGACCATACATTTCAACGACGAAATTTGAAGAAATTACTGACTAATATTGCTCATCGTTTTCGGAGTCTATGGTTTGAAATGAAGGTTTTTATATCTGCTGCAAAGGGAAAGTTTTGCTTGTGTCAACTATAAAAATTAAAAGGACAGCCATGTATGCAAGTATGGAGGTCGAAACCTACATTATTATCTCTAAACTTTTTTGTTTGTTTGTCAAGACAGATAGATATCTTGCAGTCGATAGTTAAAACCCAATTTTTTCGAAGATTTAATAAATTTAGTCATCTACTTACTGTGTCAAACTTTGTTAATTATTATTATTTTTAGTTGAAAAAATAAGACTTCATCTCATTATAATTTATTTATCTTAGTCATTTTTTAAAGAAAATAAAAAATAAATAAATTTAATTACTATAACTAAGACAAAAATTATATGCAAATATACAGTTTTTTCCCATTCTTGAAACAAATAAGAAAGTAAATGACATTCGTGTAGATAATTCCTAGTGGCTTTTGTTATTGAATACTGACCTTATTTTTTTAAAACTCATCAAAGACTAAATCAGTCAACCAAATATTACTTACTTATTAATGATTATTTTAACGGTTTCGGAATACTTCTCTGACGGTTATTAATTATTGTTTTATTATTTGAAACAGCAGTTTAGTGATTGGCATTTTGTCACGATACTCCCGTTGCACATGCAATATCTGGTAGAATCAATATTCTGGGAGTAAATCTGTATCGTTCCAAAGGGCAATGTCGTCCTTTATGCCAAAGCTGTGTTTTTTTTTTTTAGGGCCCCAAGCTATGCTCATATTTTATTATGCTCTCTTTTCTTTTCACTATTCCCTAAAAAAGCGAACCGATTTACCAAAAGTAATACTGATTATGCATCGGTTATGGACATTAATTTAATGAATTTAAAAGGGTCTAAAGTGATGAATTTTATAAAGGAATATATTTGAGTGTTTGTTTTTAAATATGTTTGTTATTAAATTTTATAATAAAAATATAATATAAAAAAAATTTATTATGAAATGTCATGATAAACACTAAACAAATTTTATTTAAATTTTTTAATATAAAACAAAAAAAAATTCATCCAATAAACTAAAAAAGTACTCAAATTTTGTAATAAAAAAAACTTAAAACATTATATTATATTCCTATATTCCTTGCCATGCAAAGCAAATTGGCATTGGTTTTAGTAATGCACACAAAACTAAATTAAAATTTACAAACTTGATAAGAAAATTTTAAGTAAATAATAATAACTCCAAATCTAAGCGTTTCTTAATAGCTGAGACCCTTTGCAATATTTGAGAGTTTAGAGAAAAATATTTGAAACAATTCCTCCCATACCAAAGGTGAGAAATTTGAGACGAACGTTGTGCTTAGAATTACGGAAATGCCCATAACTGAGCTATTCCGTCCGTACATCTGATCTGGCGGTCTTCGTTTGGGTGTATGATCTGCTGCTCTGCATGTTTGTGGAAGGAAAAATTATGAATAAAATAAACCTCAACCCATAATAGAATCACAGAAGAGGGTTGGGAGGGGGTATTTTCGTCCGTATGTCTTACTATAAATTTACAGGCTATTGCTGGCTCTCTGCCCAAAGCTGCTTGTCTGTGTGGTACTTCTCATAACAAAACAGTACCGCTGCTTTCTCTGTTGATCTTCTGGTGTAACCCGAGGTATATCCTCAACTGTATTATCTTTCTGGGTGAGGAGGGAGTTTTACTGCTTCAGATTCATCGAAAGCCAGTGTTTGATCTTCGAACACCCAGAAAATATCTCTGAGAAACCAAAGTAGAATGGCCTAGTTTAAAGCGAGAGCAGAGGGATCAGTGATTCAACTTCAAGTGAAGCTTTTTTAGACCCAAAAGAAAGTAACTTTGCTTGGCAGCGTTCGAGGCATTAGCCACTTTTGCAGAATGAACACCAAGATGAAGGAGAAAGACCCCCACCCCACTAATTAGACTACTATGGACCCAAAGAAACCACCATTTTAGCTTACTAAGCAGACAAACAAAAAGAAACTAGCTTTATTCTTCATAAGTATTTCCATTTTACTCCTTCGTTTTGCCTGCAAAATCACACTACTTCGCCTGATCTACAAGCAAGAAGAGAGAGAAACACGAGATGGGTTGCTGCCATTCGAGGATAGAGGGAGAGGAGACAGTGTCGCGGTGCAAGGCGAGGAAGCGATATATGAAGCAGTTTGTGGAAGCAAGGCATGCTTTTTCTGCGGCTCATGTTATGTATATTCGGTCACTTCGTAGCACGGGATCTGCTTTGCTTCAGTTTGCGAATGCAGAGACTACGGTCCATCATCACCACCATCTCCCTCCCGAACCGCAGCCGATCCGTCCTTCTCCGCCGCCGCGAATCCCGTCACCAATGCCACCTCCTCTACCCCCATTGAGCCCAATTAGTTCAGATACGTGGACGTCAGTGACGGCCTCCCCTGCACTTCCACCTCCTCCTCCGCCGCCAGTTTCTTCTTCCGCCTGGGATTTCTGGGACCCATTCGTGCCTCCTCCTCCTTCTTCAAGGTCTGTGACAGAGGAGGAATGGGAAGCGACGACGACTACAGGGTCTGAAGTTGTGGTTACAACGACAGGGGCGGCGAGCATGATGGCGCCGCCGTCTGTGGTTAGCGGGTTTTCCAAGGAAACCTCAAGTGACCTTGCAATGGTGGTGTCAAGGAACACCAAAGATCTGATTGAGGTTATAAAAGAGCTCGACGAATACTTTCTCAAAGCTGCTGATGCTGGTGGCCAGGTCTCGCTGCTCTTAGAAGTTCCAAGCTCTGGCTTTTCTAATCAGAGTAAAGGAAGTAAGCCTCGGAAAAAAAAATTATGGTTTTGTTTTAGGACTGTTCCTGTTTAAGGTTTGTTGTTTGTGGAAATTAACGAAACAGGAAATTTAAGAGAGAGAGAGAGATTTGAATTGTAAATTTTATTATTTATTCTTTACACTTGATGTTTTATGCCATTTAAGATTCAAATTCATGTGTTAGTCACCTTTTTAAATCTTGCGTTTGCACTTGTTGGTCGCAGGTAAAGTGTACAACTCTGGATGGAGTCTAAGTCCATCGTTGTGGGCATGGGGTTCGAGTCCAAAACTGAATGGATTTGGCAAGTTCAGTGAGGAAATTTCTGTTAGTAACTTCGGGGCTAAAGGTGTAGAAAATAGTGGTCATTGTTCCACAGTGGAGAGGTTATATGCATGGGAGAAGAAATTGTATCAAGAGGTCAAGGTAATAGCTTTTCCCCAGCTTCTTTATAAGAATAGGTAAAATGAAAAGAAAAGGGAAAAGGGTTAAAGTAAATGAGTTCTCTTTTCTGGGCGTAAATTTGATGTGGGTCTAATTCTTTCGGGAGCTCCTGGCGAAGATGTTTCCTCTTTGTAACTAATACTCTTTGAATGCTATTGCATTATACTCGTAGTCATGTGTTTATTCAACGAGTTTTGGTTCGGTTCTGCATTTCCCTCACTCTTTGGAATCCCCAAGCTACAAAAGCAAAAGAAAAAAAGAAAGAAAGCAAAATTCGAACATCTAAAACCTTTGAAGAGGAAATCCCACTTTCCAGTTGCATAGAAGGATACAATTTGATAATTCCCATTGATGGCAGCTTAATTTCTTCCGTCTTTTTTGGTTGGTTTTAGAATGCTGAGACCATAAAGATAGAGCACGAGAAGAAGGTGGCGCTGCTAAGGAAGCTAGAAATGAAGAGGGCAGACTATGTGAAGACAGAGAAAACAAAGAAAGAGGTTGAAAAATTGGAGTCACAGATGATGGTTGCTTCCCAGGCCATTGAGAGTACATCGACTGAGATCATCAAATTAAGGGAGACAGAGCTCTACCCACAACTCCTTGAGCTTGTCAAAGGGTCAGTGTTCTCTTTATTTGTACTGCATCCTATGGTCCACTTGAATTCCTTTTCATCAAACCTCACACACAAAGTCTTGGGATGGTCCAGGAGCTATTATATCAGCTTAGAAAATGGTTCTTGGACGCTAGCTGGATAAGGTGTAAAGAATCTGAGCGGTATAAAAAAAGGGTTAGTTGAGTTAAAGTTTAGGCTAAGTCAAGTGCTGTGCTGTCTTGTGTAGATGCAAAAATAAGTGTAATTAACAAGTATTTACGGGAGGACAAAGAGCTTAACTTTTTCCTATGACTATAAAGCCATCTAGCAAGTAGTACTATTGTAGCAATTGATGTTTAAAGCAGCAATAGTTGCACTTTTTTAGGGGCCCTTTGGGTAGGTGGTGGCAGTGGGGGAGCCTTAGTGGCTCTGGAATTGAAAGATCTTTTGTTTCACGGGACACACCAAGAATCAATTGATACGAGAACGGAATTCAACTGCTACGATTTGGGTCAGAGTGCTAGGCTTGCATCAGTAACAGTAGAAAATGAATACTGCTTTTTACTGAGAAATTTGAGCTTCTTACTTGCTTTAAACGAAGAAAATGCAGACCACCCTTCACTGTGACATGTACGATCAAGTGGGTCTCCTTAGATTCATTTCTTTTTTTCTTCAAAATGCAATTTTGCCATTTCTGGGTTTACAATCTGTTCCTTAATCAATAGACTTTCATGATTGGATTTGTGCCAATGGATGTGTTGGAGATTTTATGGTCCCCACCTTTTTTCTTCACTGGGCAACCCGTGCGATATAGTTCAGGGATTTGTTGAGAAACGAGGGTAACTCTCAGTTGGGTGCTATAATTTGAGACCCTTACAGACGATTTAATGGACATTTTACGTTTCTTAATTGTTGTTGCTTCAAGATATTCTTTCTTGGTTAAGTAATTCTTATTTGCTAAGTAGTGTCGTTTATATGTTGTTGGCAGGATGATGTGCATGTGGAGAAGCATGTACGAGTGCCATCAAGTGCAAAAGCATATCGTTCAGCAGCTAGAATATCTCAATACGATACCGTCAACCAAACCCACTTGTGAACTTCACAGGCAATCAACTCTTCAGCTGGAGCTTGAAGTTCAGCAATGGCACCAATCCTTCTGCAACCTCTTCAAGGCTCACAGGGATTATATCCAGTCCCTCACAGGTTGGCTAAGGCTCAGCCTATTCCAGTTTAGCAAGAACCCACTGAGCAGAGCCGCTGAGGACTCAAAGATATACTCCCTTTGTGAAGAATGGCACCTCGCCGTGGATCGTATTCCAGATAAGGTGGCGTCTGAAGGGATCAAAAGCTTTCTGACAGTTATTCATGCCATTGTAGTTCAACAAACAGAGGAGCATAAGCAAAAGAAGAAGTCAGATTCTGCATTTAAAGAGCTTGAGAAGAAGGTCGTTCAGCTTCGATCGCTTGAGTGCAAATATGGTCCATATTCCATTCCTGATTCCTCCGGCACCATGAGAACAAAGGACCCAGTCACAGAGAAGCGTGCTAAGGTTGAAACTTTGAAAGGAAAGGCAGAGGAAGAGAAGAATAAACATGAGAAGTCAGTGAATGTAACAAGGGCAATGACACTGAATAACCTGCAGATGGGATTCCCACACGTCTTTCAGGGGATAGTAGGGTTTTCGAGTGTGTGTACGGAAGTTTTTGAATCAGTGTATAACAAAGCCAAAGTCACTGAACAGGATGTGAAGAGAATATTACCTTAAAAAGAAAGTGCCGATCTGTACAGATGATCATCCTTTGACGTAGCAAATTGTGAGCTGTAGATTGTATTTACACACAGTAATACCTGATGGAGGGCCAACGGAAGAATGCAATCTACTTCACTCGGGTTTTTTCTTGGTAGGACTCAGTCTGGTGTAAGATCGTCGCAGTGGAAGCAGCACTTTGGGAAGCAAGGAGATAAAAGCACCTAGCTGAAGGTTTCCTTTTTATTACATCGTACTGTCAGCATAATTACATATAGTGGAGAAAGTATGTGAAAATGAGAGAAACGTTTGTGATGAGGTTGTACTTTCTTTGAAACTGCTGAATGCCTAGTTTTGCTGCTGCTTACTTTTCTGTAACTAACCTGACAGATGGATCTGAGGCATGCTTTGACCAATGTGATCTCAGATAATCAGTTTCCAATGCATGCATGTTCTGAGTCCCAGGATTTCTCACAAGAATCCCTCCTCATTTTGACCCTCTAGATTATAAATAGGCTTTGCCTGCTAGTGAAGTTTCGGGCGTAATCATACTTTGAAGTTTTCTGTTTATGGATCAGATTTCAGCTTAAGCTGTGTGCCCCTCGATTTTTTTTTTTTTTGTTTAATTAGTGGTAATAAATCAAACGTAGAAAAGAACATACCCTGATGTAAAAAAAAACCAGCACTATGAAATTTCAATGATTTAATAATAAGATATTCATATAACTGATCTCAAACCTAAATAAAAGAAGGTTGTTTTAAATTTGCAACAGTCAACTTAAAATTTTATTGTATATAAATCGACGAAACAATAATATAATAAATAATTCTGACCATATTTGATTTATCTATTAAACAAAAATTGGTTATTATTGTTGAATAATATGATAATTTACTTTGCAAAAAAAAATTAAATTTTTATTGAAAATAAAAGAGAATTCGAAAATCATTCCCTTCGATTTACTTTCAGAAATGAAAAAATTAGGACCGAACGACTCCATATCCAAAGACCAAACATAAACAACAAAGACCATTGTGACTACAAATCAAAGCAGAATTTGGCACATGGAAATTACAGGAGGACCCCTTTCCAATTACCTTCCGGTCGAGCATGCATCAATGACTCTCCTAATTCAAACTTTTCCATATTTGTAGATTTACAGAGATCGTCTTATAATATAAAAAAAAAATGGCTATCATTTTCTATAAGTAATGCTAAGCCTCGATCAACAACAGAGAAAAACTGAAAAAGAATACACAAGTGCCTAACAGAAAATCTAAGCCTTAAAGAAAGACAGGACTAAGCAGCCCCTTGTATACAACCTACCAATCTTCTATTTCATCATAGTCATCGTCATCATCACAAGTCCTGTTTGCTTGGTCATGTAAAGTCATTTTGTCAAAATCAAAACCTCCCATATCCAAGTTATGCACCGGTAACTGAGGAGATTCAAGATATCCACCACATGCCCTATTTCCAAGCAATTTAAACACAGGCATGTACTCTGTGGCCATAACCGACATATGACAAGAACTCAACCCTATACAAGCAGCGCTTCTCTGCCTATACATTTCATTCTGAAACAGAAAATCAAGAAGGCACAATTTCAGGGATAATGGAAAACACAATTCATCATCACGAGTACAAAAGCAGTTTAATTTGCAAGGTGCTTGATAACTACTAAGACAGTTAAACAATTAAGAATGAAAACAAAATGACGAAAGATCACCATCTTCTGGTGAGAAAGTTACTAAGCTAAGGGACCTAGCATAAAAAGGAGCTTTAATCAAGAAACCCTAAAATCATAATTCATTCCACTGGTGCTCAACAGAGTCTTTATTTTCCTCGGATTGAAACTAGAAATAAATTTCAAATTAGCTACTTAAAAATTAAAACAGAAAAGTGAAACACCTTGTTGTATAATGATTCTTTCTCAACCTGCCACAGCTTTGGCCGGCGAATAACATGCCACCTGCAAAACTTAGAAGATTTAAATATAATAGAGAAATAATATAAAGATCTTCTTGTCTTTTTACGGTTCATGCATATAACCTGGAGGATAGTGGATGAGAATTTCCAAATAGTACCCCACGAACAACAACAGAAGCAGCAGCTGATGGTAGAACACCCTCTGCCTCATTATATCTAGATATCATTCCCAGATGTTTAGCAAGAAGAATGTCAGCATCGCCTAGATATGAAGACACAGTCCACACATCATCAATTGCCTCCTCATTCAAAAAATCTGGCACTGCAAGAAATTTGCATGCATTAATTAGAAAGCTAAGGATTAGTTTTTGAAAATAAATAAATGAATAAATCATCTTTACTGCAGGACACTATTATTCTTTTCCATACACATACTTTGCATGCATATGCATAAGCAGTCCTCTAAATGTAAGGTGCACGTGTGAGAGAGAGACATAGAAAGAGTTAAGAAGTAACATATCAGTAGATCATTCTTCACAAAAACCAGCAGCATGTTAACAAAAATTACCATTTTCATGGAGAAAATCAGCAATACGACCAGGTTGAACATGGGCTTGACAAAGAATCTTCTCTGGGGCATCCATTTTTAATGGTAATCTAGCAAATCTTCCTTGGATAAGGAACGTATCTTGGTCTACCACACAAGAAAATGAACTAAAAGTTAATAAGATGCAATACCAGGATAGCTAAGATTCAACTTCATCTATTTGGGTTGCTGTTCCCCAAGGAAGAAAGAAAAAAGAAGACAACAAATGAAATTAAACTTCACTGGATTTTCTATAAAGATGTACCATCTTCTATTGCACTTCCGGTCTCTCTTTTGTTGTGCAAAAATTTCCCCAAGGCATGAAATAAAGAAAGTGTCTCATCTCTGCTGAAGTGCAAGGAATAGTCATCATCTAAAGTAACAGTCTTGTTTTCTCTCTCTGTTGATACACTAAGAGAGGGAGTGGATAGAGACAAAGAATGCATTTGATTCTGGTTCAAACAGAAAAACTGTAATGACGTGATTGCATGTCTGATGTCACCTCCACTTGCTTTCGCAATCAGATCAACATGTTCTGCAGTCACATAACATTGCTCCAGTTGCGATATTCTAAAAAGTACCTTCTTAATAGAATTTATGGTAATGGGATTGAACACAATCTGAAAGTTTACCAAATTAAGTTCTGCATAAGTATTCTCTTATAACAAGATATCAAAAGCCAAAATAGAATTTTTCAAGGAAATAACCTTACAAGCCCCAGCACTCTCTAGAGATAGCTGAAGTTCTTCCAAGCACCTTGCATTATTGTCTGCTGAATCAGCATTGCAGTAGTCGGTAACCAATATGGCTGTAGGTATCTGAGTTGAGTGCACCAACAGGTGCAAGCAATCTTTAAGTTTTCCAAAAGCAGCTTTCCCATTTGTCACAGGAAGATCATCAATTAAAAGTATGATAGATGATTTTGACTCCCCGTGAAAGAAAGTTGGCCTTAACCCATATTTCCGTATTCTCTCAACAAAAATTTCAAACTCATCCAACTTGGAAGTGTATTGTATCCCTGAGAATCAATCAGATATTATGAAGTCACAATCAGGAAGGTACACAATTTCAATCATTTAAAACAAGTACTTTCGCTTTTCACCAAAATGCAATGCATGCATTTTCCCTTTGGACTGCAAACCAAATGCACATGGACATTTTGACCATTTTATCTCTTGGGACCTTCACTGTTTGACAGCGAAAACAGCTTATTCAGCAAGAGAGGGGAAAGGGGACAACAATTAAGTTATCTATCAAACTAACTCATAAGAAGAATAATTGCTAGACCAACCTGTACTAGAGTTATGTAGATGCTCTTGCCAAAGTACAGGTGTGGGCGTGTTCCATTCACACAGTATAGCTCCAAGGTGCGATGCAATTACATGAATAGCAGCCTACAGAGTGAAGAGAATAAATTCTTTGATGCCAATGTCGTGTTCCTAAGATGGTAAGTTAAGAAGTTATTCTTCAAAATAAGATTGTTATATTTTTTTTATTAACTATAGCTGAGTTTACAGAAGAAAAATACAAAAATTCAGTTATATAATTTAATAAAAATCTCCATATCATAAGAATCCTTAACTTTGGAGACAAAATCAAAATTCCGACAAAAGAAGAGTTAAATTTTTAAGACTCCAAGCCACATTAACCGGCATTAAATATTACCATCCCAACAAGTCACACAAATAATAACTATATTCACTAGTCTAAATTGTCTTGTGCAGCTGTTCTAGGACAAGAAAAAGGCCAAGAGCATATACAGATAACAGAAAGAACTGCATACAGATTTTCCAACTCCAGCCCGCCCACTGATGAGAAGAATGTTACTACGACAGACACCCTGTAAAATTTCCAAAACAATGAAAAAGGAACTCACAATGTTAATGGAATACAAAAGCATAGATATAAATTAGAGAACAATTTATGCTAATTTAAATGAGTAGAATTTAGTATTTGGGAAAGAATTTATATAGAAATTTAAATTCAGGAACTAAATACTGTAGAAGTAGTATTTAGTAAGAAGAGATTCAGAATAACCAAATAATGCTGCTTACTTTTTCTAATAGGTAATCTTTCTAGTTTCTAAATAGATTTTTTTTGAAGCCACAAATGTATGTTTGTTTTTTAGAATAGCTACATTATCATGGTTGAAAAATGATAAGGTTAGCACAGCATGCCAAGATAAAAAAAAACTAATAAAAAAAACATAAACATAACAACGATTTGTTAGTAAAAGCACAACACCAACACATAAAATTGATAAAATCATTCTTAACTACCCAATCCAAAAAAAGTCAAAGAAACCAAACATTCTTACTGCATTGACATGTGATTTACCCTATCCTTAGTACTTTAAAGAAAAACAGTTAAAAGGTACTGAAATGGTTATTATCCTTTAGCTTTTCTCCAATATTTACCTTCGAAGGTTTCAATCTTTCCTCAAACCACAGCTTAACCTCTTCAACCTGCAAATACAAAAAAAAAAAAAAAGGATGACATTGAGAAGGCATTCATATTACCCAAAATCAAAGCCAAAGTTCAGAGTATTGACCTTTTTCTTGTGAACAGCAAGCTCTTCCAGTGAATGGGGCTTGTGTTTATCAACCCATAGCTCCTCTGGTTTACTCCTTTGAGTACCTAATGTACACTTTCATATCAATTTAGCGCTTATAACATATAAGAGCAGGAACAAAGATACAGACTCAAAAAACAATAACGAAAGAAAAAAACTACTGTGCACATTGAGTATTGAGATCTAAACTGCTTCAACTCAATGCTCGTTGACTCAAGCCTGTTATAAAAATTTGTCCATACCTTAGTAATAAAACAGAAACGACACAATTGTAATATATTGCACAACAAAGAATTCTTAGCTTCATGATCAAAGAGAACAATGTTACAGCTCTTCATTCTACATCTATAGTATGGAAACTTTACAAATTAGCCATGTCCTGTCCAACACATATGAAACATTCGTATTAAACACAACGTCACTCTACTCTTCAAATTACATATGAATAATTCAAATTTTATAGTATCAGTGTCATTGTGTCCGTGTCCGTGCTTTTTAGTTCTACGCTGATATTAAAAAAATAAATAAATAAATAAATAAAGTGTTAAGCACAAAGTGCAAACACAGAAGCAGCGTACCAGGAGATTCGTTGAACCCAGTAAACACTTCATTGAAGTCTTCTCCAAGTAGTTTGAGCTGCATTAAAATAGGGTTATCAGGCTCCCACCAGAGTAAGATATCATACGTTAAAAGAAAGATAAAAGAGACCCCAAGACAAGGAAGACGCAATTAACACCATAAGTTGCAGTGATGCAAGTAGCGTGCTACCAGTAACTTCCAAACAACTCTTATATAGACCATGTACAGGAACTGAGCCTTCATACCACAATGATCACAAATAAAATAAAATAAAATAAGAAAGCCTGAATTTCTTAAACGAATAAAGCTTGCCTTGAATTTCTCAAAACATCATACCCGAGCATATCTGTTGTCCTTAGACTTCAATTTTTTAAAAGGAAAGAACATCAACTACGCCTCAAATTGCTTAGATATTCATAAATCTAAGCCAAAAATGAACCATTTATACCTCATGCAACTTGCCTGAGTCTTTGGACGAGCGAGACCGAGAACCCGATAGGCGCGCCTTCTTCTTTCCTCTGCTGCTTGTAGACCTTGACTTGGACTTCGCGTAGCTACTATTTGAACTCAGTGAACGAATACTAGCATCATATTCATCATCCGATGATATAACAACCTTTGAGTTCCTCTTCGCCATGACCATCACAGTACGAACCCCGCGTAATCAGCAAAACCCTATTATTGCTCCAAAATCTAAAACCAAATTTTTGAACACTTCAGAAAGCATATTCATGGATTTACGAAGAAGAATATACGCAACAGAATCCTAGAATGAGGAATCTGTTCAGCTTTGACAATTCACGGGTTCGAAAATACGCGGGGATTTGTAATTTTTTTTTGTAGTGAAATTTGCGAAGGCTTGCAAGAGAAGCCTTCTTGGCGGGGACGGGGACCTGGCAACCCGAGAGGGTAGTGGCATGCTCTAAACTGTGTTTGGTAAAAAAAAAAATTAAAAATTTTTAAAAAATTAAATTTTTATATTTAATTTTTAAATTTTAAAATAAAATTCTTGAATTTTTTTAACAGTATTTTTATAAAAAAAAATTATATAAAGAGTAAAAATTTAAATTTTTCATGTGATAAAAATTTATTTTAAATATAAAAATAATATTTTTTATTTTGTTATTTTTTTTATTCATTTCTTTTATTTTCTCTCTTTCTCGTTTATTTATTTTATATTTTTTTTTATCCATCTCTTTTATTTTATAATTTTTCACTTTTTTTATTTTTTTTATCTTAACATAAATAAAATATTTTAAAAAAAATATTATAATTTTTACAAAAATTTTATTATAATTAAACATAATAAAAAAAATTTAAATAAATATTTAAAATAATTTAATATATTTTATATATTTTTAATAATTATAATTCTTAAAAAAAAAAAATTTTAAAAATATTATTTTTAAAAACAAAATATTTTACCGCGTATCAAACACTCTGAACCCTTTGATTCTTCCTAATGTCATCGGTGGTAATTTCTGCCATCAGTCAATGTGTGTCTTGTCCCAAGTTTTATTAGACACATCAAAAGTTATTAGAAGGTATAATTACGCTTTTTTTATAAAATTTGTAAGAAATCAAAATAACCTCTTTTTTAAATTTATTATTTAATTTATATTTAATTTATTACACCTACATCTATACTATTGAATAATATGTATTATACTCAATAGTTAAAAAAATATTAATAATATATATATATAATTTATATACAACAAATTAATAATAAAATAAATGATAAAATTAAGAGATAAATTATATTGACTTATTTATTAAGATTAAATTTGTATTGCAACTAAATTTATGAATTTTTAAATATTATAAAAATTAAAAGTATAATTAAGCCATAATAAAACCATACATTCCATTTTAAATTTAAAAATAACATATATTAAAAATTAAAACGCTTGAAGGAATTATTTTGTGATAGCAATAAACATATGATATGTTGTTCAAAATATTAATTAATGTATCAAATAATTTTTAAATGTATTATTACGTATTTAAATTATAGCTTATTAATATTTTGAAGCTAGATGGTTATCTGTTTTTTTAACTGGAAAACATAAGGTAGATGATTTTTTTTTTCTTACTAAATTTTAAAATGCCAATTAGATAAAATACATATAAATTAGTATTAAATAAAAGAAAAAGCTAATAACTGTTGTGGTACCGTAGGTTTGAGCAAGATCGTAACCAAAGACAATACAACTTAAAGATGCTAATACATAGGTGATGATTATACAAAATAGAGGGGATAAAAAATTAATTAAACAATGTTATTACTCAAGTCATTCAAAGATATTTATTATTATTTTAGTCTAATTTTTTTATATAAAAAAATATCATTTTAATCATTAAAATATTAATAAAATTATTGATATACTTGTAATATCAACTACTTTTAAACTTAATAAAAGTAAGATACATCATTTTTTTAATAAAGTTAACCAGAGTTAATTTTAATGAAAAAATATATTTATTCATCTTTATTTATATTACTAATTATAACTTTTTTTTAATTTAATAACTATTGTAATGCCTCCAAATTTATGAATATATTGCAAATAAAAAGTGCCACAAATATCTCTTAATTAAAAATAATTTTTCAAAAAATTATTAACTTAAAAAAATTATATCTTAAATCATATTTTAAATAGAACAGAAATAAAATAAAAAATTTTAAATCTTAAACTCTAAATTTAAAATTAAAAATTATACAACTTTAAATCTTAAATTTTTAAATTTAAATCTCAAACTCAAAAACTTAAAATCTTAAAATTATGAACCATCAATTTTAAAACTTAAATCATAAAATCCCAAATTTTAAACATTAAATGTCAAAACCTCAAACACTAAAATTACAAAACTCTTAACATCAAATTTCAAATTTCAATATCCTATACCTTAAACTTCAAATGTTAAATTTCAAAATATTAGACCTCAAATTTTTAAATCATAAATTCTAAATTTTAAATTCTAAAATATTAAATCCTAACTCTTAATATTTTAAACTCTAAAATCACAAGCCTCAAAACTTCAAACTTTAAATTTTAAATACAATCTTCAAACCCTAAACATCAAACTCCGAAAGTTTAAAATTTTAAAACTAAAAACCAAAAATTTTAAATTCCGAACTGCAACTCTAACCCTAATTAAATATCAAAATCCTAAAACACTAAATCCCTAACAATCAAAACTAAAACACCAAACATAAAAGCTCCAAACCCTAAACCTAAATCTCAAAAATCCAAACCCTCAAACCCTAATCATCAAGACTCTATTTAAACACCATAACTCAAAGTCTCAAATGCTAAATTCCAATTCTCAAACTTCAAATGCCACACTAAACCTCAAAATCATAAAACCTCAAAACTTAACCTCAAAACATCCAAACTTAGAAGTCCTAAATCAAAAATACCAAAATGTCAAACCTCAAACTTCATATATAAAAATCTTATACTTTCAAGCCTAAAAAAATAAAACTATAAACACTAAATTTTCAAACCCCAAATTTTACAACCTTAAACCAAAAATCCTTAAACAATTAAGCCTATAACTTCAAATACCAAACCTAAAATCTCAAATTCTTAGTTTTTGGTGTTTAGAGTTGGAGTTAATGTTCAAAATTTGAGGGTTGAAGTTTAACATTTATTATTTAGAATTTAAGATTTTATGGTTTATAATTTAAAATTTGAGATTTAATATTTGAATTTTTTTTTTATATAAGGTTTAGGGTTTGAGATTTTGAGTTTAATTTTTTGATGTTTTATGCTTTTAAAATTTACAATTTAGAGTTTAGAGATGGCATTTGGGGTTTGAAGTTTGGAGTATTAAGAGTTGGATTTTGAGATTTTAAAATTTAAGATTTAGAATTTGGAGTTTGGTGTTAAGAGTTTTGTTATTTTGGTGTTTGAAATTTGAGGTTTTATAATTTAAATTTTAGGATTTTAAGTTTTTGGATTTAAGGTTTTTGGATTTGAGGTTTATGTTTAAAAATTTAGGTTTTAAAATTTTAGGATATTAGATTTTTAAATTTATGATTTTGAGTTTAGAGTGATGATTTTAGGAAATAAGATTTAGAAGTTTTTTTTTTAATAAACTATGGTTTAGAATATAAATGATAATTTTTTTAAAATCAAAATTTTTTTTAAAAATTTTTTTTAGTTAAATGATAAAAATAAAAATAAAAATAAAAATAAATTAAAAAATTAAATAAAATTTTGATCAAAATTGTTAGAATAAAAGATATGGGTATTTGTCTCGTGCTATTTGCAATAGATTCATAAATTAAGATAGATATTACAATGATTATTAATTAAAAAAATTGCAATTGATAGTATAAATTATGGTGGGTAAATGTATTTTTTTTCTAATTTTAAATTATAAAAATTTTACTTTAATATTATTAAAAAACTGCATTTTATAAGTTTAACTATCTATATTAGTGATTAGTGTTCTGGTTAAAATTAATCTATATAAATAACTTTGTTTACATCTTTTAAATTAACTTGATATTGAGAATAAAAAACATGTATTGTTAAAAAATTTAAAATAATAATAAATATATTTAAATGTATAAATTAATAATATTAATTTTCTATGAGAATCCAAATAATAATTCACTGATAATTAAAACCTCTTATCCCCCCCCCCCTTTTTTTGGGCCAGTCCTTGAACCAATACGAAGATGGCCTTTATTTTTAAATTTCATTAAGCCACCCCAATATGATTTTCTAATCTAATAATGGAATCCACCAGCCACCGAGCTCGACAGAGCGGAACGAAAGGAATTTTTTTTTTTTTTTTGGGGATTGGCAGAACGAAGGGAATTGATCCACCAAACCCAGAATTAGTGTACGCTGACTTTCTGATATCTGTTGATTTGACCCATTTTAAGAAAGCTAATAAAAAGAAAGCATTAACTAATAATTTTTTCCCATCGACTATTTTTTTTTTCTAATACTTTTACTTAAGTAGACAAAATTATTATACTATTTTCACACTTAAAAACTTTAAATTAATTTAAGACTCGGTATTTACGGGAATACCCTTAACTTTTACTAAAAAACTATATATATAATACACCTTAAAAAATATCTTATTACGTTAATATTAATATTTTTTTATAATACAAATATTATTAGACGTTCACATATAGTTAAGACTTAAAAGAATAAATTATATTGAAAGTCAAATTCGAAGGTTATGACCAAATAATCAAAATAGGAAATTTATAATTTTTAATTACAATTTTTTGAGGTTTGTTAATATTAATTTTGAGTGATAAAAATTTTATTTAACAAATTATGTTTATACTTAAATTTTTTATTTCTCTCAAAATACAAATAAAAATTAAAAAGATAACAAAACGAAACTATATCCTAAATTTTTCCTGACGCGAGGGCATTTTTAACAACCGAATCTACCAACCCATCTCGCAAAAGACTCCCCAACCAGTATCCTCCAGCCTGCCTCAACCCCTCACCTAACCCCATCGGTCTCCATCATCTTCCACAAAAAGGCCAAGCGCGACCACCATGTTACCTTCCTCACCAACCCAACCACAAACTCCAGGTCATTTCTCTCGTTTCCGTCCTGAATTCTAAGCTAAGTCTATGGCTTCCACGGCGAATCATTTTTCTCTTCCTCTCTCTGCCAAGAAAACAACGAACTCTGCATCCCCAAAACCCAACAGCCATTGCTCCTGTAGTTACCTCCCTTGGGTTCAAAAATCTAAACTTGAGTCTCTCCATTCTTTATTCTCGTCTCCGAGAAATTCTACTCAATTGAACCGTAAGTGGGTTTCTGTGTCGAGCGTGGGTCGAGCTGGGAGCCTTAGAATATGCGCCAGTTCGGCTCAAGTTATGGATCAGTTTGCTACTAAAACGGAGCCTGGAGTTCCCACGATTGTTGAGGTCGATTTGGGGAACCGGAGCTATCCTATATATATTGGTTCCGGGTTGCTTGACAAATCTGAGCTTCTCCAGAGGTAATCAGTTAATCAAATATGAACTCCAAAATTCAAATTTCGTTTTAGTTATCGCCCATGTTTACAAATTGCTTCTGCTTTGTCCTCATCATTTATTTCTGCAAATCTTGCGAAATTTCGTTTGCTTTTATAGCTTTAAATGAGAGTAGATGGTAGTGGAGAAAACAAAAGAACCCGCGATATTGTGATGACCAAATTTCATTTTATCTGAGTTTTATGGAGGATCCGTTTGGCTTATTATGTCCTTTATATCAGAAGGATTGCAAGCTTGACAGATAAAACAACGATTTTTGTGTTTATTATACTTCAATTTTTGAAAAACTGAGTCGGATCCTATTTGCTTGTATATATATATATATATATGAGCTTTCAACTTTCTTAAAAGGCGGGGATTTTATTTCATGTTTTTCTTCTTCTCAAGTGTTCTGTTCTTACAAGCTGATCGTTATATAATAGGCATGTTCATGGAAAAAGGGTCCTTGTGGTCACTAATAATACGGTTGCACCACTGTATCTGGACAAAGTCGTCGATGCTTTGACAAGAGAAAACCCAAATGTTTCTGTTGAGAATGTTATTTTACCGGATGGCGAGCAGTACAAGGACATGGTAGGTCTTTGTGTTTATATTGACGATTGTGTTATTTGCACTCTTGGCTACAGCATAAAAAGTGGATACATATTTATCTGATAGGATACTCTTATGAAAGTCTTCGACAAGGCCATTGAGTCACGGTTGGACAGGCGATGTACATTTATAGCCCTTGGTGGTGGTGTGATTGGCGACATGTGTGGCTTTGCTGCTGCTGCTTTCCTACGTGGTGTTAATTTTATTCAGATTCCTACCACTGTTATGGCACAGGTCTTCCATTGCTCCCAAAATTGTCTATATTTATCTCACTTTGATCTGCTTCTCCTTTATGTAATGTTAATTATTCTAATCTCAGCTTCTTTATTTATTTTCATCATTCATTAACCTGTGTATCATGTTCCAGGTTGATTCTTCAGTTGGTGGCAAAACTGGGATAAACCATCACCTTGGAAAGAACCTGATTGGTGCTTTTTACCAACCTCAGTGTGTTCTCATAGACACAGATACATTGAACACATTACCAGCTAGAGAGCTGGCATCAGGGTTTGCTGAGGTTATAAAGTATGGTCTCATCAGGGATGCGGAATTTTTTGAGTGGCAGGAGAAAAATATGCAGGCATTAATGGCAAGGTAAAATCTTCATCTAAGTCTCTTTACCAGCTTGCAGATTCCACTGTAAGCAAGTCCCTCTTTTGCTTTGAAGCCTTAACACAATGAAAAACTTCTCCTGGGTCGTGAAAACAGGTCTTGTGGGAAATCCATGTTAGAATACGTAATTTTGGCTGGAAATGTATCTTGAGCTTGAGCTTTATTAGTCATTACCCTTTAATCTTTATTACTTATTGAGGTCATCTACTCTCTTGTCGACATATATTCTGTTTTATCAGAATATTGCACAGTCACTTTTCTTGTCTTCTAGTTCTTACTAGCTAATGCTATCCATTGCAGAGACCCTAGTGCACTGGCATATGCTATAAAGCGATCATGTGAAAACAAGGCTGAGGTCGTGTCCTTGGATGAGAAGGAAAGTGGACTGAGGGCAACACTGAACTTGGGTCATACATTTGGCCATGTGAGTGCTTACATTTGACTGGTTATTGTTTTTATTTTAGATTTCAAAACATTTTAGTTTGTGCTGTAAAGATGTTGTTTAGGTTAACTTACTGCACCAACGTAGAAATATTTGCAACTTTGGGCTATAAAAGAATATCAATTGTGACTCAAGAATGAAATTGTATGTATAATGAAGTATGAAGGATTGAAGGAGATAACAACGTAGACATGGATCATTTAGAAAAGAAAAGAAAAAGTAGAAGTTGAGATGGTGTACGAGCTTATAATAGCATTTTCCAATTCAGTAGGTCCAGTTATATTAAATATGACACTTGAGTTTTCACAGAGGATAGACCACGACAATGTCAAAACAAGAAAAAAAATCTGTTTGGCTGTTTCTTACCAGCCTTTTGTTATGAAGGTAGCCTCAGATGTTTAATTCATTAATCATGCCCCATTTCATGCTACAATGCTGTGTTATTGTTAGATTTTACTGTGTATTCCCTCTAGGGAGGGAGACATTCAATTGAAGATCTTTTGACTTTCTCTATACTCTCTTACTCCAAAGCACAAAACTTTCAGCCATCGCAATCTCTATGTTTATTGACGAAGTGTAGTTTTAAAATTTTAAATGTTTATAAATATATGAATATGTGTTTTTTTGCTTCACAAGTTTTGTCTGATCATAGTCGTACACAAATTTTGTTTATGACTTTGTGCATTTTCTTATCAGTAAAGTTCCCTTACTGATTAAATAGTCTCTCTTCCTGCTGCCCTTATTTTAGGCAATAGAAACTGGGGTTGGTTATGGGCAGTGGCTTCATGGAGAGGCTGTTGCAGCTGGCACGGTACTGCCCCTTCACTTTTGTTTTTATTCTCACCCATTTTTTCCCAAATGAGTTTCTTTCCTTTTACATCAGACCTGTGTTGAAGGAATTTCAATGTCAATGAATACAGGTAATGGCTGTTGACATGTCATATCGCCTTGGTTGGATTGATGATTCTGTTGTGAAGCGTGTTCACAAAATTCTTAAACAGGCTAACTTACCTACAGCCCCTCCTGAAACCATGACTGTGGACATGTTCAAGTCTGTCATGGCGGTACGAGGCTGATGTGTCATTTTTATTTCTTAAATTTAATTTGTTGTTATCATGCTTAAGATTGTTTTGTTATATCAGGTGGATAAGAAGGTAGCTGATGGGTTGCTAAGGCTTATACTTCTAAAGGGTCCTCTAGGCAATTGTGTTTTTACAGGGGATTATGACAGAAACGCCCTTGACGATACACTTGCAGCATTCTGTAAATCCTGATTGAGGGTCTGGTTGTCTCTGTTCCAGCTTTATGCACTTCTTTAGTGAGTATTTGTGATAGCCACACCTGTATTTTTCCTATGTACTTCAGATTTCTTCCTTGGTAGAAATTTAGGTATGGTCAATAATTATTAGAGACCAACTGTATTTGTACAATATTTTTCTCATAACCCTTATAAACTACTGATATGTGGTTGCATGTTTCACACGACAACAAAAGAAATAGAAAAGGTGAAAAAAGAAGATCATGTCATTGCCATGTATAATAAGAGTGGTTCCTTCAGGAGTCGCTCTTTGCAAGCTCCCATTTCAAATCTATAACTATACAAGGCACTCGGGGTCCCAAGTTCTAGTAACCACAGAGCGCTTCATCTTTGGCTTCTGTGGGCAAGTACGTCCATCCTAATCCAAGGGCACCGCACAAAAAGCACCTAAAATACTTAGCCATATTCATCAAGAGGAGCTCCGCCATAGTACTGAGTTGTTGTTACATAGGAGGACGGTGTTCTGCCAAAATGTATTCCAAAACAGATGAATGAGCAGATATCAATATACCACAGTTGTATGACTTGTGCTGTTCCTATCAATTTTCATTGAAACTAACAGCTTCTTAGGAGTAGTGTACATAAATTCACCGATAATGCGTCCCGAATACTGTGTATTCCGGTTGAAGAGTGGTACGTCAATTTTCAATCTGAAGTTCACGTTCTTTAAAAGAAAAAAAAAACTTTTTTTATGATGAAAAAGGAAGAACTTTTTTCACCAAAAAAGAAAGAACTTAAACAAAACAACTATAGCAACAACAGCAAGTCATACTTGCTATACATATTTGATGGCCGGGTTGGGTTGAGACAGAAGAATCAGAACTCTCTAACAGAAATTCAAAAATGGCGGGTTCTTCCCTCTCCACGTGACAAAACGTAAACTCCTCGGTTTTCACTTTTACTCGTAGATTCAACGGGGCAAGACACGAAACCTGAAAATACCAGTGAAGATGATGTTTGCTTTAAATATATATTTTAGGGAAGTTTCACAATATTCTTCTAAGAAGCGTGCCAACTACCAACGGAACTTTCTAATTTTATAGATAAAATATGATTAATTAAGTTATTATTAATAGTTTTCCCAATATTAACTTGGTGCATTAATCCACACTTTGTTTACTTTTCCTCATACAAGTTTAACCTTACATTTAAAGAGTTTTCTCTTTCGTTAAGTAGTGGTATTGAGGATTTTTAGCCAAAAAGAGAAAGGAGGGAAAGCAACCCTTTTAGTCCCCTTGAACTACTCCTCACCAAGAAAAGCATTAAACTCAAAATTGTTGTTCTTGTAAGATAAATATTTTAAATTTTTTTTTTTTAATTTATGACGGTGCCAAAAATTAGATTTAAAAAAAATCCTATCATTCATTTGACACTCAATGATTCAAAAGATTGTAATTTAAATATGTTTGATAAGATAATTAAATTAATTTATAGCGTATTTAATTAATTTATAAATTTATTTAATTAAATTAAAAATATTTAATAAATAAATTTATTTAAATAATTTAAACTAATTAAAAATTTATAAATTATATATTATTTAAAGTAATATATAACTTATAAATTTTTAATTAATTTATAAATTAATTTTATCAAAAATACTCTTTATACCTGGGTTAATGATTTGCCTTTGAGGGTGGGGAGACTCCCAAAATTGAGGAACAATGATTTATTTACTGTAAGAAAAAAGGGAGTAAATAAATAGACAATCCGTGACCTTTGAGACAGCAGGGGAGGCGAGTTTAGTTGCGATTAATGCGTCGAGTTAAAATGGCAAAAAAGGAAAAAATATATAAGTATAGAAAATACAGAAAAACTAATAAAATAATAATAATAACACGAGTGACGGGATTTTTGGCGAAGATTGGTTCGCTCAACGAACGCTTCAACGGCAAAATTTCCCGGCCAAAAGGGTTCGTGTCTCTCTCTTTGATCTCGATCTGCATCCTGTAATGCATGATTCCATCTTCTCCAAAAGGGTTAGGGTTTTCTAATTTCCTCAAAATTCCTCTCCCTTTTTTTTTTATCTGTTGCAAAATCCCCTTTACTTCTCATTTTTATCTCTTCTTTATGCATTTCACAATTAGGGTTCGAATTCGTTAGGGAAAGCTTGTTTTTATTTTCTTTTTGATTTATGGAAGTTTTGTTCTTTTTCTGGATTTTCATTTTGCTTCGCTCAGATGTGTAATTGAAGCAGAAGCCACAGAAGGAGAAGTTGGAGGGGTGAGTGATCGGATCCTCAGGTGAAGATCTGAGGCTTTCATTTTTTTGGGGTTGAGGAGAAAAGGTTTCAAAAAAGATGAGCGCTTCTAGGTTCATTAAGTGCGTGACGGTTGGGGATGGAGCTGTGGGCAAAACATGTTTGCTAATCTCCTATACTAGCAACACCTTCCCCACGGTGAGTTCTTTTTCCTTTTTACCTTCTGTTTCCTTATCCGCAATGGTTTCTATTTGAAATGAAAATTTGGATTTTGGAGTATTAAAATCATCGTTAAATTCCACGAATACAAAATTGAATGTTTTACTTTTTTTTTTTTTTTGTTTCGGAATCGATAGAAGCTGCAAAGAAGGCTCAAACATGTTGAAGAAAATTTTCCTCTGGTTTCTCCACGAGAGCCCGAGATTGAGAACTAGTTCTCTCCGGTTGTTTTAGAAAGTTTGGTCGGCAAAACATACTAAAATGAAAAATTGTCTCCTTGCTTTCTTCTTTGGGGAAAAAAATGGAGTCTGTTATCATTTTGTTATTTTGGATGAACGAAGTTTTTGAAATTTGAAGTGGGATTTTGCAACATATATTGCATGTCATCTCCATTTAGGGAAGAAATGGAAGAGATGCTATATGTTATGTCTAAAATGCATAATAAATGTGACAAGAATTTATAAAAAAAAAAAATTGCAACAAGATATGTTCTCTCTCTCTCTCTCTTTTTTTGGGGGGGGGGGGGGCAGAGTATCAGAATTAGATGAAATGATATATGGGGTTTTATGAAGAAAAGTAAAGGATTAAATGTGAGATTTGGCTGCTGACTGCTGAATATATTTTCTGTGTTGTCATTAGTTGTTGGACTGTATTTCAATGTCATACTTTAATTGTTGAACACTCTGTTAGGGTCTGTGTTGAACTCATATTTCAAAGCTTATTGGAGAAGAGATACAGTTATCATTTTGCTTTCCTCTACACTTTGCTTGGTAACAGGATTATGTGCCAACTGTTTTCGACAATTTCAGTGCAAATGTGGTTGTCAATGGAAGCACTGTTAATTTGGGTTTGTGGGACACTGCTGGTAATGTTGCATAATTACCTTCTTTTTATTTTTATTTTTAACAATCTATGATGGAGAAAGTTCTTTCTGGACTTATTGTGTCATGTTGTGGAACAGGACAAGAGGATTATAACAGATTAAGACCTTTGAGTTACCGTGGTGCAGATGTTTTCATACTGGCTTTCTCTCTTATAAGCAAGGCCAGCTATGAAAACGTTTCCAAAAAGGTACTTATTCTAGCATATTCCAAAGTTTATGCTCAGTGTCCCCCTTGTGTTATAAATGCTCTTTATTCCCTTTAAATAGAAGGTTTCTAATGAACAAAATGCTGATTGTAAATTGTGATCTATATTAATAAAATTTACTTTTAGTACAAATTGCAAACGTGTTGGTTTCATTTTCAGTGGATTCCAGAGTTGAAGCATTATGCACCTGGTGTCCCTGTGATTTTGGTTGGTACAAAGCTTGGTAAGTTTGTTGGGTCTGATGTGATATTTGATATTGTGATGTTATGCATTTATTATTTGATTTATATTAACATATTAATTGATAGTATAAATGGTTTTATGATGAAATTATATGAACTTATATTCTATGGATTCCTTGATCATCATCTTTAAAACTTTTTAGCATTGTTAAGGCTTATGGTTAATCATTCTTGTACGATGTTCATTTTATCCGACTGATGAACTTCTATACAGGTTCTTTTTGTTTGCCTAAAATGGGTGGGGTGATTGTTGGATTATTTGACCTTGTTATGTAAAGAGGTTTCCTTGATATTATCATCCTTGCAGAAGTTTCAGAATCATAGCTTTCAACCAGGATTTAGGATTACTTAGCTTAGTTGTTTTCTTAGGGTTTCTTGCTTGTAGTGCTGAAGTGAATAGGTAAATGGCATTCTATGAAGCACTTGTACTTCTAGATTCAAGTCGTCCCATACCATAATGGGTGTATACTTGATACCGATACTCTTTGGGTACTCCAAAATATATATCATGTTTTTTTTTTTTGTTGAAAATTTGATTTGGACACATTGGGTAAATTGTAGGACAACTACAAAAATTTAACTTCAAATTTTAGATATGTGAAATTAAATCTTACAAATTCAACAATAATTGAAAAAAAAACTAATATACACAAAGTTGCATACACAACTTTGGTATCATATATTACTTTGATTTACTTTTGATAAAGTTATATGGACTTTGAGATTATATTAAGAAATTTGGATTACTATTTTGGTTGATTACATAAATTAGAGGAAGTTGATTATCAATTATTATTGGTGTAAGAATATATATTCCTGCATCCATAACTTATTTTGAAAAAATTACTATATTCTGTACCTGTGCAACATAGATGTCATTTCTTTATTATACTCGAGCTTAGTTGAAAAAAGAAAAGATTCATATTTGTGGTGGCGATTTTTAAGTAATCACTTAATGGTAATTGACTTGAGTATATTGTGATAATTTTCTCAACTGAGAGTTAGTTTCCTTCCATTCTTTGATTTGTAATGAGACAGACCTTCGGGATGATAAGCAGTTCTTCATAGACCATCCTGGTGCTGTACCCATTACCACAGCTCAGGTGAGCATAGCTTCTGCTGCTCCTTTAATTGAACTACCCTTTTACATCTTTGAAATATCATTCAGTTTTCTAGATAAAATCTGACATTTGTACCCCCTTCAAGGGAGAAGAGCTTAGGAAGCTGATTGGTGCACCTGCTTACATTGAATGCAGTTCGAAAACACAGCAGGTACATAATTGAATTTTTTTTTAATTTTTTTATGTAAGTCAGTTTAATTTAATATATAGTTCTAAATTATTTCTGACCTTGACTGCAGAACGTGAAGGCGGTCTTTGATGCAGCCATAAGAGTTGTCCTTCAACCGCCGAAGCAAAAGAAAAAGAAGAGTAAAGCACAAAAGGCCTGTTCAATATTGTGATTCAATAGGTGTAAACATTTGACAGCCCTGTTCTGCCTGTATTTCCTCTCCCCCCTTCTACCTTTTCTTCATTCCTTTGCTCTTGAAGAAGTTGAGTCTATGTGGGTCTTCGTCTGACAATGCACTCTATAGATCTCCTTGAAGCATGAGGTGGTCTGACGTTTGCTTTATTGGAATTATTGTGAACTCTAATCGTCAAATTTGCATTTCATGGTTCCCCACCTTTACCTTAACTTCCGTTTTGATTTATGTATTAATAGACTGGAATATCCCAGTTAGGTTAACAACCTTGTTTGCTTGAAGATATATATCTAATTATTTTGTATTTCGCTTCAAGGGTTGGCTGGGTGAGCAGGTTTTCAGTTGTTTCATTGTTGTCATCTGATTGACTTAGCCGTTTAGGCTTAGTGTCGAGCGGTTTCTTTATTTGTTCTTCGCGTTCCCCTTTTCGTTTGGTTAAATCAACTGCATTTGTTCACTGCTAAAATGAATAACGTTTACGGAGAAAAATTTCAAGCAGCTTTTTTAGTAGAGCAAGATGCTCCTAAATGCAGCATTAATGTTACCGTAAATCTTGCAAATTTACTCAGGTATCTGTGATCAATTGTGACTGGAGAGGACAAACAATACCCACATTTTGAATTCAGGTTTCCAAAATGCTCAAGAAATTGAGTACGGTGCTTCTTTGATGCACCCTCTACTAAAAAGAAACTAGACATTCTAACGTACTCTTTTTTTTCCTTCTTTCATTTGAAACCTTATTTTGGTTGCCCCCAAATGTGAAAATTATTTAAAGACGAAAGATGTGCCAAGATGCCAAAGAAGCCAATTTTATCTAAAATTCTCCACATTACCACTTATCCTAGGGGACCTGCTAATACTGTTGTACTGAAGATTCAACAGTCAGAATACAAAATAAAATAATATAAAACGCTTTTTGATACATGAGAGCAAACGTAAAACCTCCTACAAACTATCCTAACGCCTAAAACGACATAATAGTGACTTAATAATTAACTTAATATTGAATAAAAAGTCGCCGTCTATACACCAGAACTCCATAATTGTTTGTTAAACTTAAGTGCACAACTTTAATATAAATCCAGCGACTGTAATATAAATCAATTCTCTTCATTGGAATGACGTTGGGAAAAAAAAAATACAAAGTTGTCCCATGAATTACACAGTGAAACCAAGATTACAAATTTTCCTAGTTGCTCCATGTCAATGTATGAGTTTCTGACGTGGGCTAATAACAGGAAGACAAATTCGTGGTCCATCAGTTGAAATCCAAATGGAGACAATAGAAACCAGAAGTAAACGGACCCGTGACCCAAGAACAACTAGCTCCATCTCTAACATGACAAGGCAAATGCAACAATCATCTAGCAAATCAAACTTTGATGGGCTCGTACTTCTCTCCTACTGAGCCGCCTTTTTGTTTCTGGAACTGTATATATCGCAGTGTGCTCGCAAGGAAAGCATCCGCAGCTGGATCTGGAGTTGTAGTGTCACTTTGCATTTCAGTCATGATTAACTCAATTAGGCTCTGAATAGCAGCAACGTTGACTTGTGGGTTCCCCTTCTCAAAGAAGTATAAATACCTTGCAAACATACATAGCATAATTATTCGATTTTCCACTAGAGAGGCAAAGAAAACAATCCAGACTTGAGAATTGAGATTATTGGTGCTACTCTTACTTGTTCAAAATCTCAATGAAGAGCATAGCTGATCCAGTGCTACCTCTTGCTGCATTTGCCATTTGTTGGGCAGCATTTGCTATTCTTAAAGCCCGCTTGAGGCATAACAGGACTCTGGTTCAAAAAAAGGATAATTACAATAAAGTAACAACAAAAAGGGTAAGAGTTATAGCATAAATAAAGAAATTCCCAGCTTTGCTTTTAGCTGACAGTGAATCATGAAGAACATTTTCTGTTCAAGAAATCAGCAAGGCCCTAGATAACCTTAAGATGATACACACAGCAATATATACATATAAGCATTCTCTCATGAATCCTGGATCTCTTAATGTCATATATATAGAAACACACCTCTCTCCATCTTTCATGTCATCATGATCATCAACCCAAAACAGATGTGAGCATGCATACACAGCTCTGCATTGATCTGGCTTCTTCAAGAGCTTCGCTGAATACTGTCCAATGAATAGACACCACATTAGGTTTTAGAAGAAAACAACTTATGAGCACTAATCAAAAATTGGAATTTCATAATCACCCCTGTGGCCTTGTGAGTTAAAGTATCCCTGTTCTCGACACCGAAGACATGCATCCTTTGAAGAGTTCCTATTATTAAATGGATAGCAGTAACCTGTGCTCTGGAATCCTTGTATAACAACACAAACATACAAGTGAGAACACATAAATTGTCACCAAAATTAACCTCACTCTTCCCACATCAACCCCATTCTCACCCTCACCAGAATAAGAAGAAAGATTGGAGGAGAGAGAGGGGAGGGGGCAGAGCTAGTTATGGGTTCACAAGATAAGGAGCAGCCAACTCACAGAAATTTCCTCTTCATACAGAATGTAAGCTTGGGTGAAAAATTCATATGCAACAGGTTCTAAGTCACAGTCATTTGCAGCCTAACAGAACAAAAGAAATTTGAAAGTCAGCAATGATAGTTAGCAAATTGCATTTTAATGTGCTAAGAACCAAACATTTTCCAGCACCTCAGCACATAGCAAGTACAACCGTAATGCCAATTCTGGTGCAGGGACACCCAACAGTGTCTCAATAGTCTGAGATAATAAGGAAAAAAAATGTCAACAAACAAATTAACCAACTATGTACAAATATCTTCGAAGAATACTTTGAAATTAACACAGAACAAAAGCAGAGAAGAGACACAATGTAAAATTCACCAGTTAAAAATATCAATTAGAAGTTGTAAGGACACGGAAATCAACAAGTCTTCACATCCTAATCATAGGTAATTAGGCTTGCATGAAGCACCAATATTTTTTTTTTGGGGGGGCGGGAGAGAACTATAGTCCTTTACAATAAGACATCACCTGATTCAAGAGCTGGAAAATTTTTTTTGGTGTTGCTGATGTATCATCTCCAAAAGGGTTTTCATCTTGACCTTGCAACTGTCTCACCAACTGTAAATTGTAAAATTGTTACAATGAATAAATGCTCCTACAAGGCTTGAATAACAATAACTAAAGCAGAACTGCAGACAGTCGTTGTTGTTGCCTGGAACACTGAATCTTGATAACAAGATGATGAAGATCAAGTCATCCTAGCAGTTTGGCTTAATTAGAAACTGTTGCTCATTGTACCCTTTCATTAACTTTACAAAAAAATTATTATTTAGGATTATAGGTTTAGTAAGCTGCTATGAAAGGCTTCAGATGTCCGGAGAGTAATCTGTGTAGGTAATTGATATATAACTTGTTTGACAGCTTAAACAAAGGGGAAAGCTGGCATTGGCAGATTCAGTCTCCTGTGCATTATGGACCAGGAAGGGCATACTAGAAGCTCCATTTCTCATTTTATGACAAGAAACAAGCATCCTTCTGCCAGAAGTGCCCCTCATAAATGTGTTACCTGAGTTGCAACCCAATCATCACTAGAACAGCAACTGCCAGCTGGTGGAGGCAAAAGTCCATGTGAAGAAAAAGATCCACAAGTGCCAGAGACAGGCAGAAAGTGTCAGACTCAATTGCTTCCAGATCATGTGTATTAAGATTCAGCATTTCCAGAAGGCTTGCAACCTATTAATCCTGGCTTCCCCCTTTATCAGAGGTTTCAAATATTTAATCTACTATACAGCTCAGACAAAGGAGGTATCCAGGAACTAGTGGATTGCACTCTCGCAGCAGGATTAATCATTCTTGTCAGCTGAGAAAGCAAATGGAGCTCCCAATTTGACTTTTGTCAACTGGAAATGGATGGTCAAAGACACAAGCCAGTTGAAGCTTAAAATAGCTATCCGATGCTGTGAAGCGAAATTTAGCATTTCCATATGACTCGCCAACAACTGACCCCAGTTGCCCCCTTTATCAGAGTTGTCCAACAGGTTAGAAAACAATTATATACAAAATAACTAGCTGGACATCTGATGCGTATCATGTTACTGAACCTGTAATCTTAAACCAATTATTATCTAGCAAGGTGAATTCAATATTAGAATCTACGTTGATATTAAAAATAAACAAAAAATGCCAAATAATTTGATCTTTAAAAACAATGCTACTGCTGCAAGCATCATGCAGCTCAAACTTGAGGAAGAGGAAGAAATAAAGTATGACCTTGCACTTGGGAAGAAATAAGAGTTCATCCTTACTGGAGGGTCAAATGCCATACTACATGTACAAAACGTTCTAATAGGTCAGGAAAAAAAAACAATTGATGGCAGGGCAAGCAACAGGCAAGGTCAAGCGCTACACAATACATGCAGGCAACTACATCATGGTTACAGCAACCCTGTGTTATTCAAAATGGTTAGCCAAACCTTTAGAGTAGAAAAAACAAGAGGTGGAACAGTGGAAGGCAGACGTTTTGGTCCTCCCATTAGTATATGCTTCCTCACAGTATCTATAATCTGCAAATTATGACACAAATTAATGTGAAATTTCAGCTCAACAAGAAATCAAAACCCCTCAGAATAGAGGGAGTGGACAGTATGGTTTGTCATAAGCAGTTACAGACATCATATCAAAGATCATAGAACTTAAAGTATGAAATATTCAGATCACAGTTAATCTCTCATATTTGCCTGTGCCATGACTAGTTATGATTTAGATAACAATGTTAAAGTAACTTTATTCAGACCCCACAGCCACTTCATTGATATGCTTGCACACAAGGATATATTCAATATTTGCGGGAGTAAAATTCATGGGAGGAAAAAAATCCATATACAAAGCAGCAGCAACAGCACAGAAATACCAATAGTTAAAAATTGGAGTCCGTTGAAACTATTAACTGCAGTTAGGAAGACAACAGTTGCAGCAGAGAATACAAAGCATTTCTTTAATTCCATCATCATCAAGCATGAATATCGGCTATTCACAAACCTTAAACATCTCTTCTGGATCATCATTATAAAGCATCTGGATTAAACGTGCAACAGAATTCTGCTCCTCTTGGAAATCATCTTCATCCAGCTAAGGGGGGAAGAAAAAAAATTTAACAATAGAGGGAGAGAAAGGATCACATACAGAAAGGATCATAAAGAAAAAAAAATTGTATATTGTCTAACTCGTATTAGAATGAATTAAAATATTAAGCAGAATGTAGTGGGGGAAGTCAAATAATTGGCATTGAAAAATTTAGAATATGACTAGTGGTGAATTGAATTGACCTCATCAGTAGGAATATCAGAATCCTTAATAAGCCCCTTTATCAGTTCAAACAATGCTTCAACCTACAAAAAAACCAGGCCACATTAATAGGAAGCTTGCACCAAAAAGAATAGTGATAGAACATACCTTGTCTGAAGTAGAAATGCGTGTTCTGTTTTTCATCATGCTTTGAATAATAACAGTTGCCATGACCTTAGTAGTAGGAATGTCAAGGTATTCGATGACACGGGGATAGTTTGAAAGCTTCAAGGTAGTCACAATATCATTATATTTCTCTAATGGAGCACTTAAAAGAGCAACAATCTGCTTTGTTGCCTTCTTGTCCTCAATCTTCCCTTTTCCGGAGAGTTTTTTGACACATGCTCCCTATCAAGAAGTGTATAAAGTAAGGACATGACTGCAAGTAAATGCTGGTATAAGTTGCTCCCTTCCATGAAAACAGCTAGCCAGTGCTCTTGTTATAAGCTCAAACATATGTGCAAGCATAAAATTCAATAACACTTCTGGCAAATAAGACCCGACCAAGATAGCATTTTTTTGGAAGCAAAGGAAGGGTTAAAATATTTTTGATAGCTCATTTCCAATTTAACAAATCACACAACACAAATAATACACAAGCAGTTTAAATGGATATATACCAGAACTTGATCTGCATAATCAAGTCGATCAGGGTGGACATGAAGAGTGAAGGTCAGAAGAGAAGAATATAAAGTTACAACTCCAACAGTGGACATGTCAACGTGAGCTTCTATCACCTGTATAACAAGGGAGAATCTTATATGTCACATTCCAATACGAAAAATAATAATAATGAAAGACGGTGTAAGAAGCACTTTTTCCTTTTCAAGGAGAACATCTATTAGAACTATCAAAGACAAGACAACATAGACATTCAAATGGCAATGAGAACCCAAAAAAAAATCATGACTAATAACCTAATGCTGATAGTGATGAGTTACGAAAGCGAAAAAATAACAATTGAGAGAATAAAAAGAAAGATTAGAAAAGTACAAACCAGAGTACTCTACTCCTCAGTCTTCATAAAAAAAGGAAATGACTATTAATGCATATAGAGAGATGCACATAAACATAGATCTCAGTATCCTTTCTCTTCCAAAAGAAAAAAATAGACTTCAAGATATATTTTTAGGTGACACAGCAGCACATTACGGAATTAATCATTCATCACTTGATTGAATACAGGGAAAGAAGCACGATTAACTTCTAGAAATATTCTATCAATTCCTCTTCGGTCAATCTTTAGCTAAATGTATCAATTGCAAAATAAAATAAACCAAGGAAGATGCTTATCCTTACAGCAGTTTAATAAAGATATGTTTCTGCTAAACAATATCCAAGATTTACCTTTCCAATGGCATTGCTTAACTTGGAAAATGCTTCTACTTGCAAAAACTCTGGTAACAACTCTGCACTTGAAGCAGCATAATTGGAAAGCCTTTCCATTAATTGGGACAGCACTGTCTTGATGTCAACAGATGGCTGTGAAATACAGTAACAAAAGAAAAAAAAAGAAACTGAGTGACAATTCTTCATGTTTTGCAGCATAAGATGATTGTGATGGATCATTTAGATAAAATGGTCATAGTGCTTGAAAAAATTGAGCAATAGCTTCTGTCGGGCTTGTGCTTTAACTCATCAATTAGTCCAGGGGAATATGATTATACATGTTGTCATGTCGAACTATATAGCTAAAACAGAAATATGGTGAATGGAAAGGCTTGCTCACTAGTACGCTAGGACACACGCAAGCTAGCAGCTCCCTCTCTTTTTTTATAGCTACAAGACTCCTACATAATAACAAACTCCTAATCTATAGTGAACTATAAAGGAGGTGATAAATTTTCCTTTAACGTTTAATACTCCCTCTTAATTTGTAACACATATTTATAATAATTGACAAGCTTTTAAACAATATGCTTCCCTAAAGTGGATTTTTCAAAACTACAGTATTCAAGGGAGAATGGTGCCCTTGTGCAATAGTCCCTCTATTGCCCAAGATAAGAGGTGCCAAAATAGCATTCCTAGCAACGCAGAGGTCAATTTATTAAACATCTAATCAGAAATAAACATAGAATGCACCTGCAAATTATGAAGCCCAACAAATACATCAATGACAGGAACTTGATAACCAATAAATGCATTATAATATTCTAGGCAAACTTCCATCTGCTGCATATGGATGAGCTTAAATTTCAGACTTTTTTTTTTATTTGAATCCAAGTTTCATCTGAAAACTAGATTCTTAAGGGCAACGTTGGAGATATTAAATTCAGCCCCTCCTTGAATTCCAACTTTATAGGTCATACAGCTAAAAGATACTTGTGCAGTAGTTTGCAATCACTGAAAATGTGATAATTATTATATAGTTGTTTTCTTTTGTTTCTTCAATTTTCAAGCTTGTTTGGCTAGTATGTTGTCAATATTATATCTTTACTTCCTTGTAATGAATGAAACTTCTCATTAGCTGGCAGACGAAAAAAGAATACATAAAGATCTGATGATGTACAAAGAGTGTAACCTGAAGCTGAGGGCAAGCACCCAACAATATGTCAAGAGTTTGCAGATGATACTCATCAGGGAAAACTTGAATTATGCAATCCATCAAGTAGAATTGCGCTAGCTCATCTTTGCAATTCACAACCTATCAAAGATAATTGAGGAAAAAGAATCGTTTTTGCTGGTCAGCAAGCAGATGTCTTCGCAAAATAGAAATATAAATAATATAACAACAGATCAGACCTGCTCCAGTACTCTGGGAAGCACAACATCTTTGTACATATCAAGGTCAACACCCTCTATCTGACTGAGAACATGGAGATTCTTCCCAACCTAATAACAGATCAAGAGAAGCAAGCCTTCTATAAGCGTTTGATAATGTTTACAATTACAATCTCATTGCAGCAAAGTGAACCAGTCAGAGGCTTCAGATATTACAAGATCACGCAGTTCACTCCTTTCTTTCTCCCGTTTCTCCTTCTCCCGGGAAGGCCCCTGCAGACCAGAAAGCCCGACAGCAAGCCTCAACTCAGGGTCAGCTAAGAGTATGAATGAGTCATATGCATTACTACACCTGCATGACCAGAAATCATGCCCTTCATGATGTATTTTACCCTCATGACATGCAGCTATTGTGACACCATGCATGTTCAAACATGAGAGCTGTAACAATGCACAGATAATTTAACCAACCTGATGTTGCATCCGCACCCAAAGTTTGTTCATCTCAGTGAAATTTTGGAGTACAAACTCTACAGCATCTGTTACAGTGTCCGCGTCCCTGCAGATGTCAGTAGACATTCACATATCATATCAGGTTCAATCTCAAATTGGTGCAGCTTAGAAGTAATATCTGGACTCTGCCCCTCAATCAAGACAAACACAGAAATTTGGATGAGTGAGAGAGAGGAAAAAAGGAGAATTCAAAATAAGAAAGAAATGAAAAGAGACAAGGGAGCGAGAGGAGTCAACGGTGGGGTGAAAAATTAGTCTGAATTGCATTTGGATTTGGTTGGACCTAATAGAACTAGAAGTATCATCCTAAATGGAGCAACTGACTACACTCTCAATGTTAAAACTAGCCGAGTCAGCTCATTACATAACTTCAAGTCTGACCTCAAACAGGATTGAACCCACCTATAAGAAGAGAGGAGGGGGGTAAATGTTGCTTGCTTACCCTTCATACTCAGAACCAATATCAGGCAACTTATCCCTACTAACTTGAGAAAGGTAACTTCTGAGGAAGAGTCCACGAACAGGGTGCTGAATGCCACGACACATTTCAACCAGATCCTTAAGAACATCCTTAGCAGGAGCTTCCTTGGATTTGATGTATACAGATCCTACTGTACAGAGAAGATACCTGACAATGATATAAATTTAGTAACTCGTAAGGACTACAAAGCAAAAGATTCAACAAAAGAAAATTGCTGAGAGCTTCAAATCAACCAAAACACGTCAAAGCAACAATAACAAGAAATAAGCTAAATGACACAAAAACAATAGAAATGCATTTGGAGCAACTTATTCTCAAGGCACATCATTGTTGTAGGACAAAAATTGTATGGATATGCAAAAGAGGAACAGTTACAAGTTTTATTCTTTTTTGGTAAAATCATAGCAGACTTACAATCGAGGCAAAATGTTGCCGGCATGCTGGACAAGTTCATAAAGATCAATAATGGAGCACCCACGACGAGTCTCTTCCTGAAAGAAGATCTCCAGCTTCCTTAATTGATCAAAGGCCCGCATGTCTAAAACACAAAGAAATTTACTAATCACAAAAGGTTTCGTGATTCGGCAAGAATTGAGAAGGAAGCCAGGACACGGGGGAAAACAAAAACAAAGTGGATCTGAGGAAGGAGGAGCTTACAGAGTTCATAGTACTTGTGAGGGGAAAGCTTGGAAGTCCGAAGTTCAGAAAGCATCTGAGCTGAATACTTCAAAGCATCCCTAAGATTGTTCGAGTCCTAATACGAATAAAAAAGAGAAAAAATGGATCAAAAATAGGTTTAACAAAGGCAATTTGCATTTTAGGGTCATAGAAAAAAGAGAGTAGGGTTTGATAGAGTTACCAAGGCACGGTGCATGTAGAAGGCATTCTGTTGAAGGCCAGCGATTCCGGCGGCCAGAAACTTGTCTTCGTCTTCAGCTCCATCTAACATCATTTTCTCTCTCCCTTTCAATCTATGCTGAATTTGATGAGTTCGTTCACCCTAATTGCCCCTCCAACGCTTCTTCTTCGGATTGCTGACTTCGCCGTCCCCTTGGGATTTACGTTAGGGAGAATATGTTTCGTATTGTTTTGCTATTTGGTCCTTATTTGTCTGAGTTATTATTAAATGAACCCATAAAATTTTCATAAATATTATATTAAATATTCATATATCATAAAATTAATTAATTATATTAATATTTTTAATATTATTTTATTACATATTAATATTTAATATAGTACTAATTAAAATTTTAATTTTACTAGATATATAATAATAATCTTTTGACTTTTATTATTATCATTATTATTTTTTGCTTGTTATTTTGTCCAAAACACAAAAAATACATAATGCTTTGGATTGAATAGTTGAAAATTTTCATAAAATGTACTTTTTATCTTTTAGATAGTGTTTGTTATGGGTTATAAATTTAAATTTTTCAAAAATGTTGAGGAAAAAAAAATTTTCTATATTTGTTCACGGTAATAAAATTTTATTCTTAAGAATGTTATCTTACGAAGAAGGAGGAAAACTTTTATTTCTACCGGTGAGGATGGAAATAAAAGTTTTTCATAAAATTTTCGGGCCTTTTTCATCAAGAAGACCTAATCACAGACTCCTCCTCATAACATCGCATTCTCTCTCCCTGGTCGCTCAAGACCTCCAACGCATCCCATCGCAGCTCTCTCTGGCTCGAGAATTCCAACCCATCGTAGATCCCTCTCCTTGGATCACCCCTCATGCATCATAGACCAGTAGATTTGTGGCTCGAGACAACGCATCCCTCTGGCCTTTAACTCCTCATTGTCTACAGACCAACAGCAACAAGCTCACCTCACCGTAACCAGCATCGCGCGCATAGGTATGTGTTCGATCTGAATTTGCTGCTATATGTTCTTTGAATACTAATTATGGATTTGTTTACACTTAGACCAATCTGAATGTTGATATTTTCTATTTTGGTTTCCATTCCTTGTATATGAAAGAGCTAGGGTGGTTATTTGACTTTTTAGTTGTTTGTTTTTTTACTTCTACACATCTCCTTTAGAACAATTTGGAAAGTTGTTGTTTGCATCAGCTATAAATATGTACACTATAAATTTCAACATGGCAATATCTTTCATCTGGATTTGCTAATTGCTTATTAGTTTCATGGAATAACATTTTTGTTCAGAGTATATATCCAATTTTTTTAAGCCTCAAAATTTTCCAAATCTTTATTTCTCTGTATTCTTGTGTTTTTTTTTTATTCACTTGTATTAAATGAACAAACTAACAAAAAATAGAACTAAAAAAAGAAATGGTTGAAAATGTAATTTTTTCTCTAATATTTAATCAGTCCTATGGAATCATTAATAGGATTGGAGATATGCCGAAAGTGATGTCTAGGCACCAATTTAAGGTGGGCAATAATAGTTAATAGGTATTATTACTTATACTTCTATTACATATGACATGCAGATGCTTTTATTAACACTTTTATTATTTTCTTTCTTTCTTTTCTTCCAATTGTCTTTAAATTCTAATAGTGTTAGCTATTGTAATAACTGCTGAAAAATTGTACCTAAATGAATTTTATCAATTATTTCACGCAATTAGAAACAATAATATGTTTCCTATTGAGCTTTATGATTCTCCTATCCGTTTGAGAATTTATGTAAGGGGTCAATAAAAGGCCTCACTTGAGGACTAAATTAAATTAAGAATTAACATGCTTTGCATTCAAAAGTCCATTTGATTTGCATTCTGTTAGATTTGTTTACTTGTTTTTGTCTTGGATTTCCTGAAGATGGGACAAGTATTGGGTTGTCTTCAAAAGCCCATATGATGTAGTTTAGTCCTAAAGATGGGACAAGTATTGGGTTGTATTCAAAAATTACTTTTGTTTTTTCTAAAATATTCTACTTTTCTCCTATTAACTAATTTTTTATCTGGTATATGGTTCAATCATAATTGATACGAGTTTATATTTATTATGTGTGGATGGTCATTCTTTTTTAATTAAATCTTCTCTTATAATTCATACTTGTGAATATAAGTGGATGAGCTTTCTTAGATCTTTGGTTTTTGAGTTTGACTTTTGAATTAAAGTATACTGTTCTGATTTTATTTGTCTCGATTTAAATTGAGTTTAAATATTGGATGATATACAGAAAATGTGTATTGGATGATATATAGGAATTGTAGATATTTCTATTTGATTTTTTGAAACTGTTGTATTTTAAGAATGTTCATTTTATAGGGGGACTTTACAAAAAAATTTGGAGAACCTAAAAAAACTAAAAAATAAATTTATGACTATGCTAAATGAATTTGTGACTATGTTGTATTCCATGTTTAAATGTATTGTGAAAAGTAATTCTTTTAATGTAAATTCTAATTTAATTTTTTTCTTATGCCAATTATTTGACTTAACGAATCATGGATCAATTGCAAAGAACAAAGAAGATGAGGATTATTGTAATCTTAGTTTTATATTTAGAAATGCTAAATGATTTTATTGTAGTGTTGATGTCAATTTGTGTATATATTATAATCGATTATCTTAGACATCGTAATAATGGGACTTGGGATTCATATAGTTGACATCTAGTGAGGGAAATTAATTTTGATAGAGTGATATTTTTTTTGTCAGATTTAACCTGTATAGAAAACATTAGGATAAATAAGAGGAGCTTCTATTCCTTATGCCATATGTTGAGAGTGGTAGGTCAATTAGAGTCATTTAAAAATATATGAGTGGAAGAGATGGTGGCAGTCTTTTAACATATAATCTCCCATGATGTTAAAAATAAAATAATTAAAAGACAATTTATGAGAAGTGGCGAGACCATTAATAGGAGATTTAATTATATTCTGCATGTCATCTTAAGATATTACAAAGAATTCCTTGAAGAACCTGAGTTAATTCAAAAAAATTGCACTGATGAGAGATAGAAATAGTTCAAGGTAATTTTTTGCTATTTTTCCTTTGAAACATAAGTAGAATTTGTTTTTATTTTTTTGAACTTCAGTGACTGTACATTTCTTTTGTTCTCAATGTAGAATTGTTTAGGAGCATTAGATGGAACTTATATAAAGGTTAATGTATTAAAAATTGATAAACCTAGATACAAAACAAGAAAGGGAGAACTGAAAACCAATGTCTTAGGAGTTTGTTCTCAATACATGCAATTTATTTATGTCTTGGCTGGGTGGGAGGGTTCAGTTGTGGACTCTAGGGTCTTAAGATATGCTATCTCTCATAGAAATAGCTTGAAAGTCCCTCAAGGTACTTTATATATTTATATAATATTACATAATTCGTGTTAATTTTCTCTGATATATTTTAATCTAAATTTGTATATTTTACAATAGGTTATTATTACTTATGTGATACTGGATATATGAATGGGGAAGGGTTTCCAACTCTTTATAGAGGACAAATGTATCATCTGAATGAGTGAAAAAATGGATCACAGCTTACTATCCCACAAGAGTATTTTAATATGAAACATTTTTTTGCTAGAAATGTAATTGAAAGATACTTCGAATTGCTAAAAGGACGACGGGCAATTTAAAGAAATAAGTCATTTTACCCAATTAAGATTCAAGTGAAGATAATTATTGCATGCTGCTTGTTGCATAATCATATCCGACGAGAGATGCTTGTGGATCCATTGGAGAGAGAAATAATAGAGACAGAAGTTGACAACAATGAGAATGTCATGTTTAGAAAAATGATTAGACATGTTGAGGCAAGTAATGCTTAGAGTCTATGGAGAGACAATCTTGCAACAAAAATGTTCAATACTTGGAGATGAGAACAACAACAAAATAAAAATTAATGTTATGCTTTCAATTAATTCAATTGTCTGTGAATATTTGTAATGAACTTGAGTTGATTTATTCTCCTTTGACATTATTTACTTATTTGATATAATGAATATTTATTTATTTTTAATAAAATTCTATTTTTATTTATTTGTGCATCACTATTAACAATTTTTATCTTGTATATACTTGCATTTTTTTTCATTATTTGTATGTCATAAAGGAACATTGAATAATCAAGCAATCAACTTTGATGGATAAAAAACATCAATGGACAAGAGATAAAGATACAAAACTTGTGGAGTGTATGTTGGAGCTTGTAGCATGTAGAAAGTAGATTGGAAACAATGACACATTCAGACTTTGATATCTAAAGCAGTTAGAGTAGTGGCTTCACCAAAAAATGACAAGTTATGGGTTGAAATGTTGAGGGCAAGTGGAATTGGGTGAAACAAAAAAAATGATAGTAGTGGAAAAGGACTTATTCAGAGATTGGGTAAAGGTAATGATACAATTATTTAGCTTATGTTATAAAAATAATTTGTATTTATGTTATGGTAATTTTTTTTCTTTTGGAATACAAGTACATCCAAATGCTGCATGTTTGTTCAAGAAGTCATTTCTTCATTTTAATGACTTGGCATTGGTGTTTGCAAAGCATAGAGCCACTAGGATGGATGCTGAAAATCATGTTAATGCAGTTGAGGCGATGGATAGAGAGATACAAGAAAATGCCTTTTTTTACGGGTGACAATGTGGACATAGATGAGACTCCAATTGATTTAGTGGTTGAAACACAGCTTTCACACTCTCCTGGTCATTATTCCCCTCACACTGAAATTAGAGTTTCAAGAGGCCAAGATTCTGCATCTAGTACTAGAGGAAAGAGGAAGAGAACCACTGAAAATGATGCTGTTATTGCTGAACTTTCAGAGAGTATACAAGCTCTAGAAAAAGTGTATGAGAGCACCAAGGACAACATTGGTGATTTTGTTGGGTGCTTCAAGCATGAAAAGGAAGGAGCGGAAAAGAGGATGAAAGTATTTGAGGAATTGAAAAAGATCGAACAATTAACTGATATGAAAAGAGTAAAGACCGGTTCTATAAATCACAAAGGATCAAAGTGCAATATATTTTTTCTTTACTATTGATGCTGTGTTGAAAGCTCTTTATGTACAACAAATTTTAACAACAAACATCCATTAATTACACTGTATTGTTAATTAAATATACTTTAAACTTTTTCAACTTTGAGCTATAGCATTATATTAGTAGTTTGTAGTTTTTTGGAGTTAATATTCTGTACCATATTTTTTGGAGTTAATTAAGCTTTTTATGTTTTTATGGCATATGTTAGACTTCTACTAGTAGAAGAGACAATAGTTACATTATATTGAGAAATTATATGTTGCATTTGATTTGCGATACTGATTCCATATTGCCCAATATTTTTTTAGAAGTATTGGTGCTAAAATTTTATGTTGATAATATAATAATTTACACTTCAAGAGTATAAGTTTTCTAACTAATATTCATAGTTGAGTAGTATATACATAAGGGGCTTATTTAAAAGTGGTTGTAGTAATAAATTAAAGTAGTCAAATTTTTAAAATGAGTAGTATATAATTGTATCTTTTTTTGAAATTTTTTTAAAGGAATTTATGAAAAAATACATTACATTCTTAAGAGTATCACCAATGGTGATACTCACTTAAGTTGCTTAAGTGAGTCCCATAGGTGCTATATCATCATTTTTTTTTTTAAACAACCCTACATTATTTTAAGCAATTCTGCACTCAAATGGTGCAACTATAAAAAAATTTACTAAATGGGTCCCATAGATTACTCCACATCTTTATATTTTATTCATATTTATTTATATTTTAATTTTAAAACAATAAATATGTATAAAAAATTTAAATTATTTTTAATAATAAAATTTTAAATAAAATAAATTTTTTAATATAAATTTTAAAATAATAAATATATAAATAATTTTTTAAAAATAATATAAATTTATTTTAAATAACATTTTTAATAATAATAATTAAAAATAATATAAACATATAATAAAAAATATAAACAACGGTGCTTAAATTTGATCAAGCAATAAATTGCTTTTTGCTGTCATGTGGAATTGGGTCCCACTTAAGCAATTCACAATGGGATTTGGATCCTTTGCTGTGGAGCAAACACAGCATCCGGTGCTGTGCTCCAAAACGGCGTCGTTTGGCGTCCGAGTGGCAGACCGAAGCTAGCGCGTCACGAGACATGACAGCCACATGGCAGCCAGCACGACAGTCGACTGGTAAAAATACCAATCCACTGTCAAGCAAATCAGGCGACTGGTCCAACCGCTGATAGCCACTGGACCAGGTTGAAAAAAATACCAGTCGACTGGTAATGTGCTGAGAAACTCTGGAATGTGGCATTTTTCAGTCGACTGGTTAAAGAACCAGTCGACTGACCTGTCTCCAGTCGACGAAATATCAGTTGACTGTCTCTTATATCAGTCGACTGATTGCTTATTTCGAAATTTTCAAAAAAAATTTATTAGTAGACTTTTTATTTTTAAAAAAATAGCCAAAATATTCTAAAAAATCAAAATCAAAATCCAATCTTTATTATTTATTCTCAAATCTCTATTATTTATGAAAAAGTTCACCTTAAATCTATTATTTAAAATATTTACAATTTTAAACCCTTATTTATTCTATTTTTTTGTGTTCCCCTCTTCTTTCTCAAAATGCAACGTTTCTCATATATTTCTCATAACGTAACATAAAAGCTAAACACACCAAGGCGGGAAAACCATGCGGAGTTGGTGAACGAACAAGCGAAGACGATAGGGCAATGGAGTTGAATGAAGCCGAGCAAAGGAGAAAGGGAAAAATGGATTTGCTGAACAACGAAGTGGGAAAAGAGCAGAGAGCAATGCAGTTGCTGAAAGAAGCAGAAGGAGAGCAAAGTGGAGAAATGCTTTCGATGAATAAAGTAGCAGAGCAAGAGATAATAGAAGAGGGGAATGATTCTCTTGCAGAGCAACAAATGAACTCGTCTGTGGAGGTGGATGTGAAGCCGAAACTAGGTATGGAATTTGATAGTATAGAATCTGCATGGAAGTTTTGGGTGGAATATGGTGGAAAGTTAAGATTTGGAGTTAGAAAAAATTACTTTAATCGAAATAAGAAGGATGGGATCATAACTTCGTATAAATTTGTATGTTGTAAAGAGGGCTCTCGAAAGGCTGATAAAAGAGATATTTTGACAGTAAATCCTCATCTTGAGACAAGAACAAATTGTAAAGCAAGAATGAAAATTACTTTTAAGAATGATAGATATAAAATCAATGATTTAGTTGAAGAACATAATCATCCATTTTATCTCCCTAAAACGGTACATATGTTAGCTTCACAACGTAAATTATCTAAAGTTCAGGGTCATGAAATTGAGTTGGCTGAGGATTCTGGACTTCAACAAAAGGCATCGTTTAATTTGATGAGTATGCAAGTAGGAGGGAGAGCTAATCTTGGCTATACTCGATTAGATGTTAAAAATTATATTCGATCTAGAAGACAAAGAAGCATGGTTTATGGAGAAGCTAGATGTCTACTTCAATATTTTCAACATCAATTGTTAGAAAATTCTTCATTTTTTCATGCTTATTAAATGTATATCGAAGAACAAATAACTAATGTCTTTTGAGCGGATACAAAAATGTTGATTGATTATAATTATTTTGATGACGTGGTATCTTTAGACACAACATACAGTACTAATAAAGCACACCGACCACTTGCTTTGTTTTGTGGATTTAATCATTTCAGAGGAGTGGTGATTTTTGGAGCAGTTTTGATGTATGATGAGACGGTGGAATCATTTAAATGGTTATTTGAAACTTTTTTAGAGGCACACAAGCAAAAAAAACCTCTCACAATTTTTACCGATTAAGACCAAGCAATGGCTAAAGCATTACGTGAAATGATGTCAGAAACTTTTCATGGATTATGCACATGGCATTTGATGCAAAATGCTATTAAACACTTGGGCAACTTGATAAGGGATGGTTCACATTTGTTGAAGGATATAAAAAAGTGTATGTATGAATATAAAGAAGAAATGCAATTTGAAGTGGCATGGATCAACTTATTGTCAGCCTATAGTGTTGAAGAAAATACATGGCTCAGATCTTTGTATAACATAAAAGAGAAGTGGGCAGCTGTTACATGAAAAAAGTTTTCACGCTTGGTATGAGAAGTACATAACTTAGTGAAAGTTTAAATTCAGATTTTAAGAGTTGCATGAAACCTGAACTAGATATTCTTCAGTTCTTCAAACACTTTGAGAGAGTTGTAGAAGATAAGCACTATAGTGAGCTGAAGTATGAATTCGAATCACGTCATAAGTTATTTAGATTGAAAATGGAGAATTCAATTATGTTACAACAGCTTGCTAAGATTTATACAGTCACCATATTTGACTTGTTTTAAAAAGAATTCGATCTATATGCAGCTGCATCTATAAAACAAAGAAATGAAACCCAGGCTTTGCATGAATACGTGGTTGCAATGATTAATCATGATGTTGATTTTAAAGTTTTGTTTGACCCTATCACCATGTCCATTTATTGTAGTTGTAGAAAGTTTGAAACCTTTGGTATATTGTGCTGCCATGCTTTGAAGGTGTTTGACGTGAGAGATGTTAAAATGCTCCCCAGTCAATACATATTAAATAGGTGGACAAAAGAAGCAAGAAATAATGTGGTCATGATAAAAGGGGAAATGAAATTGAAGAAGGTGTTAGACTTAGTAGTACGCAACGATACAGGCAACTCTGTTCAAAGCTGATAAGATTGGCAACTGAAGTGTCAGATGATTCAGAAGCCTTTATTATGATAAATGAAGTCATTGATGATTTGAACAAACAAGTGATGCAACTTCGTTTAAGGCAAAAGAGTCCAGAACTTGCTACCACAACACCCGTCACTGAATGTGTCACACAGGCTATGAGACTGAAGAAAAAAATTAGCATAAAGAGTAAAAGACGATTGAAGAGTTGGGTTGAAGTTCATTCTCAAAGAAAAAGAAGAGCTCCTAGATCCAATGATTCGCATGTAGGTGAAATTATAAATATATGTGTTTAACCAAATTTGTTAAATAACTATTCATTTATTGTTATCTTTATAGGGCTGTGGGCTGCACGGTGGGACCCAATCAGCAATATCCTCATTTACACCTTCGATACTTTATGCATCTATTTAATCACAAGACCATGCATCCACTCAATCACAAGACCATAATTTTAGTTTTACTAGATTGCTGGCAGTAAGATAAATTTAAATTTAATGTCATTTTCTCATTAATAAATTTAAATTAAATATCATTTCTTCATTATTATTTTTTTCTTGTGTAGGCACAAGTTGATCATCCCATGGAATCTCTTGATGTAATGGAGTTTTCAGAAACTTTATAAGCTATCTTTTTCATGCATTTTATCTATTAGAATACTATTTTAAAAGATTGCTAACAGTAAGATAAATTTAAATTTAATGTCATTTTCTCATTAATAAATTTTTTATGCTATGATAAATTTAAATTAAATATCATTTCCTCATTATTATTTTTTTCTTGTGTAGGCGCAAGTTGATCATCCCATGGAGTCTCTTGATGTAATGTAGTTTTCAGAAACTTTATAAGTTATCTTTTTCATACATTTTATTTATTAGAATACTATTTTAAAAGATTGCTAACAGTAAGATAAATTTAAATTTAATATCATTTTCTCATTAATAAATTTTTCATGCTCTGATAAATTTAAATTAATGTCATTTCCTCATAATTTTTTTTCTTGTGTAGACACAAGTTGATCATTCCATGGAGTCCCTTGATACAATGGAGTTTTCAGAAATTTTATAATTTATACTTTTTATGTATTTTGTCTATTAGAATACTATTAGTAGAAAACAATATTGTAAAATATGCTCTTGCTGAATATTGAATTTCTTGTTATCATTCATTTGTCATTGATTCATACAACTAGCAAAAATAGTCAATATTAAGTCATTGACTGTTACAATTGGCAAAAACATTCAACATTACAAATTTAATAACTAAAGAAAAAAAAACTAAGTCTGAGTCTCTTACTGCTGTCCCTGCTGGCTTTGCTCTATCTCATCATGAAGTTTTTCTGCCTCTTGTTCTCTCGGTTGGCTCTGTTCTCTCTCATCACGTGCTTTGTCTGTCTCTGTATCCCCCGGTTCAACTCCTTCAAATCTGCCCAATCTCACAGACAAATCTGACACATTTTGTTCCAAACTCAGTACACAAGTGTTCAGAGAAATCAGAGTATCATCTATGCTATTCAGCCTAATATTCAGAGTACTATCTATATTGTTGAATCTATTGTTCAAAAAGAGAAATCAGAGTATCATCTATGCTGTTCAGCCTAATATTCAGAGTACTATCTATATTGTTGAATCTATTGTTCAAAAAATCATGCATACTATTCAGCCTAGTATTCATGGTATCATGCATAGCAGTCAAATTCTGTATCATAGACGTGGTTGTAGCACCTGCCTGTGGTTGCTCACTTGCACTAGCTTCATTATCCATCATAAGATTATCTTCATTCTCCTTCTTTCGAATTCATTTATTATTCTTTTTTGTAAATCTCATCCTATTGATATTAAACTCATTGAAGACCTTAGGCACAATAACTTGGTCATCAAATGGATCAATGCCAAAATGTTTAATCAGTTTAGTGATGGCACTTGTATATGGCAACCCTTTATTGGCTTGTTTGTGTGCAACAATCATAAATTTCAGCATCAAATATGAGTAATCAATTACTCTATCAATCAGCCAAAAATACACAATAACCTGCTCAAGCTCACTCATGTATGAATAATTCCCAGCTTTCGGAAGCAGCACATGACTAACCATATAAAATACTAAATTGGTATTGATAGTTAAATTTTTGGTGTGTATTTTGGTATGAGTTGCATATTCTCCTCCTAATATCTTAGATACTACAGCTTCTTTATTATACCAGGTAATAAGAGACAATGATTCATCCAACAAGTAAGCATCGTCACTTGGTTCGGGCAATCCCACAATTCTAGTAAATAAATCTTTGTTGAACTTAAATTTTGTACCACGAATGGTAGAACTGAATTTCAAAGATTCTTCATCATATTCCAAATTAGTGAAAAAAGCTCTGATAGTGGAAGGAGAGTATGAAGTTTGGGAGCACAGATACCTTTCCATGTCTTGAGTCTTGATAAAATTATTCAATTCAAAACCTTCCTTAACTAAGAAACTTACATTAAGGAACATTCTCGGTACCACAGTTCTTTGCATAAAATGCTTTTCATACCTCTTCTCTTGTTCTGATATAGTGAGCAATGGCCGAATAGAAGTAGATGAAGTAGAGCTTCCCCTGACTCTCGGTCTCTTGAATGAAGTTTTAGGACCCATGGCTGCGTACAATGACAAAAATTCTTTGGGAAAGAAACCGCGAACCCTAAAACTTACGCCAAGGTAAATGGATGAATTTACGTTGTGATTTGGATGGGAAATGCATTTTTTAATTCGGGGTTTCGGTTGGGTTAGTATTTGGAGACAAATAATTGGTGAGATTTGGCTTTCAATGGTGAAAATCGGTTTGAGATTGAGAGGAATTTTGAGAGAAGGGTTTCGGGATTTCACGGAATGTGGAAAAAATTTGGGGATTCTGGGTTTAATCGACCCCATCAGTCGACTGTCATGGCAATGGGACAGTTTTTCCCAATCACCTCAGTCGACTGTCTATACAATTAGTCGACTGATGGACTCTCGACAGTTGACTGTAATTACCACAAGTCGACTGGTTAAAATCTGGGCGATATTCCAGAAGCTAATAGCTATTGGAACAGTCGATTGGAGACAGGTCAGTTGACTGGTTCTTTAACCAGTCGACTGAAAAATGCCACATTCTAGAGTTCCCCTGCACATTACCAGTCGACTAGTATTTTTTTCAACCTGGTCCAGTGGCTATCAGCGACTGGACCAGTCGCTTGATTTGCTCAATAGTCGACTGGTATTTTTACCAGTCGACTGTCATGCTAGCTGCCACGTCTCGTGACGCGCTAGCTTCGGTCTGCCACTCAGACGCCAAACGACACTGTTTTGGAGCACAGCACCGCATGCTGTGTTTGCTCCACAGCAGAGGATCCAAATCCTTCATAATGGGGGGTTAAGAACTGCCATTGGAGATGCTTTAAAAATATTTTGTATCAACTAAATATAAAATAAAATTTTGATAAATATTTATAAGAAAGTAAATGATAACCAAATATATTTATATAATTTTTTTGAAAATAAAATTTTTAAAAATGAAATTTCTAAAAATATAATTTTTTAAGAATAAATTTTTTTCTGAACCAAACGATATCTTAATTTTTTAAATATTTGGCACATGTTGAGTTTCAGACTTCCCCAACCAAAAATAAAAATGACCAATTCCTTTTTCATGCCCGTGGAAATTGAATTTTAATTTATTTTTAAAATAAAAATTAAAAAATTGAAACTTATGCACTTATCATCTTATTTTTTATGAAATAATGTTGACGAAATAGCTTCCCATATATACGTATATAAATAAATGAGATATTAATTTAAATCTAATACAGAATTTAAAAATAAAAAAATTAGATATCCTGTATCTTATAATAATATAGTGATAATCCAAAAGGTTTGAGTTTAGAAAGAATTTTAAATTCCCTGTGAGTCACTCTTAAATATATAAAAATTTATAAAAAATAATAATTACATGCATAAATAAGAAGTAACAATTAGTGTACAAATAATGAATACATCAAACAAGAGACTACAAAAAAAGAATGGGGAAAATGCAATTTGCCACCCTCATGTATTGGTGCAATTGCAATTGCTCCCCTATCATTTCAATTTCAACAATTTCCTCTCTCATCTTCTTTCTCATTGCATGTTACCCCCCATGTGATATCTGTCGTTGGATCTATCCCCTCAATTACTAAAATATCCTTTACATAAAAATTCCCCTTAATTTATGCCCACATATTTTTGGTGTTAAAAATACTTTATTTTATGTAATGAAAACATTTTCTGGGAAAACCATCTTTCCCAAACCCGTGAAACCCCCTCGGGTGAACCCACCCCCCGCCGAAGCCCCCTTCCCTGCGCTAAGCCCTCCTCCCTATGCGAAGCCCCCCCTCTCCGTGAAGTCCTGCTCCCTGCTCCCTTCTCCCTGCTCTTCGAGGTCCTGCATCTGCGTGAAGCCGAGACCTATCTAAACCTCCCTACGCTAAGCTCCCCTCCCTGTGTGAAGTCCCCACCTGCGAACCCATCTGAACCCATCATTCCCCCACCCCCTGCTGCCTCCTCTTCGACGTCCTGCGTGAAGCCCCCCTTCTCCATACATTCTAGGAGCCTGCGTGAAGGTCTTGCATTGTGATAGATTTCCTGGTGAGTGTTTATATCTAGGATCCATTGCTTTCCCATTGTTGTGTGATGAATTGTACGACTACTCCCAAATCACAATGGGCATGGAAAAAAGTAAGGATTTGGTCTTTAGTTTTGCAATTGGTGATTGGAAAATTTTTGGGGAAAATGCAATTTTATTTTCCTTTTGATTTGTACATATAGCCTGGCATAAATTTCACAATTTATTGTGGTGAATGTTGGTCATTGTTGCTGTGAATGTTCGTCATTCTGGTTGTAGAATATAGGAATGCTATAAGTTGTTGCATTTGCCCAGATTCTGATTTAAAAGTATACTTGACAAAAGTAGGTTGCCCACCTTCTAAGTGTGCGAAAATGAACTCTTCCAAGCTGCAAACTAAAGCACTCAAGTGTCTATTCATAAGCTACCTTGAATCTTGCAAAAGAAAATTAGAATTGATCAGAGCTTACCATAAAATTTAAGTAGATAAAAGTATATAAAATGCCTCTTTGTTAGGTAGAAAAAGCATGGAGACAGACAAAAAGCTACATGATGTATAATAGAAAGAACCATCCTACATGCATGTTTATGCCACACCTTGAAAAAAGAATGCAGATGAGTAATGGCACTATGAGGATTTTAGTTGAATACCTTACATGAAAGTCTTTCCCTAATTAATTTAGGTGACAAAAGAAGAATGAAATGAAGGTTCATTATCTTATTCCATGCCCCTTATCTAAGACTTATTTATCCTTTTGGTACCCAATTCTTGAATTTCAAAATTGAAGCTTTGAAGCTAAGAAGCACTGGACATGAACATAAGGACAAGAATATGGGAATATGAAATCTTTATGTAAAATTCAAGTGTTGGGTTGTATCTTATATGAGTATATACCACGTGCCAAACATGACCACAATTCATTTTTTTTCTTGAAGTATTGGTGCTTATGTGTATTACTAACTGAATGGAAACAGACTTAGGAAATGACCCAACTAAACTTGTTGACTATGTTTACAAAAGAACCAAAAAGCAACCTTCAATTGTGAAATCTATGCCCAAAATATAGTCTTATCATTCTATTTCGTTGATGGGTATTTGTATAATGTTACACTTCATCTTTTTGTGATTTGTAGGTACCATTCAGTCACAAAGAGAAGAATGCTGTGGAAGATACATGAGTGGTTAGGCCTATGTTGAAAAAGAGAAATGCTTTAGAAGTAAGGCTTCATTCAGTGCTTCCAACGTCTAGCCAACAAATACCTCCACCTCTTAGCCAACAAAAGAAGCCTTAGAAGTAGTTTTAGCTTTTGTACTAAATGAATGATATGACTCTTTTGTAATAGCACTTTTATTTAATGAATAGTATATGACTCTTTTGTAATAGCATTTTTGTTTAATGGATAGTATATGGCTCTTTTATAATAGCACTTTTGTTTATTTAATGGATGGTATATGGCTCTTTTATAATAACACTTTTGTTTATTTAATGGATGGTATATGACTCTTTTGTAATAGCACTTTTGTTTAATGGATAGTATATGACTCTTTTGTAATAGTACTTTTGTTTAATGGATTATCATTTATATGGTTATTCAAAAATAAAATTGAGAGGTCCATCATAAAAAACAACTACATTCATAATAAAATTTCATCAATTAAATTCATAATAAATTTCATCAACTACATTCAGACATTCATAAGCTCTCTCTATTTTCAACATTTCTATTCACTCTTTTCCCACTAGGTACAGGTAAATCTCTCAATTGCGTTAATTTAAACAAGACACGCCTTCCATGCTCCCGGTTATTTGAATACGTTAGGAACCTCCTTCCGAAATTATCATCTGTGAAGGAAGTGAGTTGATAGACTTGTTTTCCACAATTACACATAGTAGTACTTCTCTGAAAGCTCCTGGAACCATGGTAGCTTGAGCCTTGTGACATAATTCAAAACTTCAATCTTACAAAAAAACAGAATTTACAAAATATCAGAATTTATAAGTAACTCTGTTACTTCAGCATAATTATCCAACAAAACAGTCTAATAATTAATGCACAATAGAAACAGATTAGTTAATGTCAAACAGTCCAATGGAAAAACACAAGGCTGAAGTGGGAATGCATTACCAAGTTTGAATAAAATTCTGGGAAGGCCAATGCTATGTGTAAACCCCTTTGTGCCAATCAAACATTAACCTATTTGTTTTTTAACTTGTATCAAGGCATAGCTTCAAGGAACGAAGATTGTTGGTGGATTGTCCAGCATCTAGTTTTATCTTCTAAATGAGACTAAGCATGAGTTAGGTGCTTTATATTGTAATTTAGGCTACTTTATGTTATCTAGATGGTGATGGTCTTGGAGTGTAACTGCCAAGCACTGATATTTATGTTGTTCTCCTTATCTTCTTTTGCAACCCATTCTATATGTCAATACCTTTGAAGTACATGTTTGTCTGAGGATGATAGATATGTATGATTAGATATGATAGACCTTAAAAGTCATTGGGTAATGAGCAATTCAGTAGTATCGAGACTGCAAGAAACTTTTAGAATCAATTTACTTTCTTGCTTGGGCAATTTACCATACAATTTCCTTTCAAGTTTGGATATGAAGAAGTATAGAGAGAGAAAATATTTATGAAATTTTTACTGATTTGGGGCAAGTATGATATAGATTCTAAAGGAGATAAAAGGTTTTAGAAAACAATGATTCTCTTGTAGTATATTTATGTGTAATGAGTTGTGGTTTCCAAGCTAATGAGATTTATAATGTCTATTTGTTATGTGCTTTTTGAAAGCAATACATTCTCAGCAGATGAACATTAATTGTATACTCTGTGTTGCAAATATGGAAAAAAAAAACTCTTAAATCTTAGGTTGTTAAGTTACTTTGGGCTAAGGCTGAATTTTGGAGAACTTGGTCAAATTCAAAATATAGGGGTCTTTTTTACTGTTTAAAATGCTGATGAAATTGAAGGAATTTATCTAGATGAGTGAAATAGAGAAATGCATTTAGAGTTGTTATATTGATCAAAGGATATCTTGGAAGCTAGAGGATAAGTTTTGTTTCTTTGACATTTACTCTATGATTTTGAAGTACAAAATCTTGGGCTAGACAATGATAATAAATGGATGTCAGGGAAATGTAAATGTGTAGTCAGATATGTGGTACAAGTGGAAAGATAGGATGAGAAGTGCAGATATTCAATTGGAGCTGGATGCATCTTTAATTGAACGTAGAATGAAGGAGAATTATCTTGATGATCTCATCATGTACAATAAAGAGTGCTGATATATTGGGAAAGAAGGTGATAAAACATGTAAGTAGGATGACAATTAAAATAAGAAAACAAACAAAGAGCCTCACATTGCAAACAATTGAATCTTTCAAAGCAATGCCAATCTTCTGCTCAAGATTTTGACCAGTACAGGCTTCCTAACATGAACATTGGAATGCTTATGATGAATGTATCTATTCTACACTACAGAGTAACTCCCAAATCCTCAATCAATATTTCAGGAACAAATTGAAACTTCAAGCATCATTACAAAATTTTGAGCGATTAAAAAGAAAAAAAAACATGCACATTGGAATGCTTATGATGAATGTATCTATTCTACACTACAGAGTAACTCCCAGATCCTCAATCAATATTTCAGGAACAAATTGAAACTTCAAGCATCATTACAAAATTTTGAGCGATTAATGTTGTCATGGAAATTCACTTTCCCAGTTTCAGAAACTGATTCGGGAAATCTTACAAATATCGGTGGTGGGCGCGAACTTCTCTGGATCTGGATGGTAGGTGCGTCGTGGGTGGCCATCGTGGGTGCGTCTCTCTTTTCGGTGGCCGTCGTCTCTCCTTCCGGTGGTGGGTGCGATGCTTCTCGGTGGTAGGCGCGAGCTTCTCTAGATCTGGATGGTGGGTGCGTCGTGGGTGGCCATCGTGGGTGCGTCTCTCCTTCCCGTGGCCGTCGTCTCTCCGTCTGGTGATGGGTGCGATGCTTCTCAGTGGTGGGCGCGAGCTTCTCTGAATCAGGATGATAGGTGCGTCGTGGGTGAGTTGTTTGCTGATGGGTGAGGTGAAGAAAAAAGAAAAAGAGTTTTTTTTAAATGTAATTAATTTTTAAAATAAAATAAAATTTTTGAATTAAAAATAAATTATTTAAAAAAAATTTAAAGAGGATAATTTTATCATTTTATATTTTAAAAAATTTAATTTTTTTATAAAAATAAAAAGTGAAAAAAAAATTATCACAAAAATAAAAATTAAGAAATAAATTGTTACAATTAAAAAAAAAAGGAAGAGATTACAATTGCCGTGGCAAAGTGCCTTTTTCCCAAAAAAGAAAAGGTTAAGGAAATTGATTTGACAGGCTTATGATTTGTGAGTGCGTTTGTAAGATTCACTTGCTAAAAGCGGTTAGACGAGGGAGGAGTCCCCTACACTTCACCACATAGCAGTAGAAACTTCTAGCATTACCAGCTTCCTGCATCTTCATATATACTCATCTTTCATCCTTTAACATGTCAAAGTGCTTTGCTGCTTCCAAAGTCGTCGAATTCTGCATTTACACACGTCGTTTTCACCTAATTGGAATATCATTCTTTAATTTTTCTGTCTACTCGATATCGTTCTTGCTTCCATCTCTGATCATTTCCTTATTGGAGTCGTTTCAGGTACTTCTTGTGCTGCCGTTTACTTAGCTTAGCTATTTAAGGATATCCAGATGGGCGCTTTAGATACCATTTCCGACCTCTGCAGCTCCTGTCACATGCACCATAGCAGTAAGCTCAAGAAAAAGCAACTTCAGGTACAGTAATGTCTTGCTTTCAAAAGAGTCCAATACCTATGTATTGAGAACTGAACGATTATGATGATCAGACGGTGGAGATCAAAGTGAAGATGGACTGTGAAGGATGCGAGAGAAGGGTGAAGAAATCAGTGGAAGGCATGAAGGGAGTGACGCAGGTGGAGGTAGAACCCAAGCAGAACAAGCTCACTGTGATTGGGTACGTGGACCCCAACAAGGTGTTACAGCGTGTGAGACACCGCACCGGCAAGAAGGCAGAGTTCTGGCCCTATGTTCCCTACGACGTCGTTCCTCACCCCTACGCCCCAGAAGCCTACGACAAGAAAGCACCGCCAGGGCATGTGCGGAACGTGCTGCAGGATCCAGAAGCTTCCGCCCTTGCACGTGCCAGCTCCTTCGAGGTCAAGTACACCACAGCCTTCAGCGACGAGAACCCCAACGCTTGCTCAGTCATGTGATATTGTAATGACTTCCCTTCTCTGTACATATACAGTACCGTAGCTGTAGAACCAGAAATTAGCTTCTTTCTTGCTCAGTCTACTTGGTTTGCACTTTGTTGTAGCTTTTTAGAAATGTGCTGTATATTTAAGGAAGCAACGAGATTTTTCTGTTCTCGCGTCTCTCTAATCAATGCACCAAACTGCTCTCTATATTAATGTATTAATGGGCAATCTTCAAGATCCACAGTAATGATCAACACAAATATTTGTCATTTAATAAGAATATTGCCAAAAGGGAAATTCTTCTTGTTTATGAATCATCAAATTGTCGTTATATTTTGGTTGCAATTTTTTTTTTTTTTGGTTCATACGAAGTTCGTTGACTGTCCAGAGACAACTCCAAAGTGTGATGCAACCGTTACCCTCACCAGCTGCTTATATTTCAGTTACTTTGCAGCTGCTTCCGTGGATTATACGAGCAATCGAAAACAGTTGACCAAGAAATGTGGAAACAACCTTTGTGTTGATATCTGCAACTTTAGCACGCACCATTTCAAGCAGCATGATATCAGCATAAAGTTTCCCATGCCATTTCCGCTTTTGCATATATATAGTATTGGGACAAAGTTTTATTTAATATGAAGTTTGAAATCCAATCATGCATGGGATGGTCCGGATGTATACTATATTTCATATGGTAATAAAAACAACCTTAACTAATGTCAATTAATGCAGATTTACAATTTATTTAAAAAGTAATAAACATCTAAACTCGTTCGGTTAGAAAAATTTCTTACAATGATTTCAAAGACACGTCTCCAAATTAGCTTGCACCAATTTCAGAAAGCGCCCCACATTTGCAGACGGCCATTGCCTGTTTTCTGGGATAAAAGTGGGAAACGCTTATGTCGGAAACATGATGCCTCTCTTTCAAAAGCTTCTTCCTCAGTTGCCTTCGGGCATTCTGCCATAGTTGTCATCTTTCGACAACATGCTTCTGCTGCGAATCTACCCAACAATGAAACTGTCTCTGCAATCATTGTGTTTGGAGACTTTATAGCGGATCCTGGAAACAACAACTACATCAGCACTCTCGTCAAGTGCAATTTCCCACTATATGGTAGAGATTTTGATGCTGGAAATAGCCCAACAGGGAGGTTTAGCAATGGTTAGTCCCATCAGACATACTAGGTACAAAATTTCCTTGCTCTTAATTACACTATAAAGTATGAACCATCCATACGAGAAGAGAAAAAAATGAATATGCTCTGATTCATTTTCTTACTAGGTTCTTGGCTTTTTGCTCAATTTTAAGCTGCAAAAGTTGGGGTCAACAAGCTTTTATCTTGATCCAAATCTGAAACTTGAAGATCCCCTCACTGGCGTGAGCTTTGCATCAGGTGGTGCCGGATATGTCCTCTCACTGCTGAATTAGTGGTATATAAATATCCCTGCCATATATAAACGCACGTCTTCCGTAATTGTTCTTTAGAATATCTTAGTTCTAATTTACTTTCTCTAGGTGTTATTATTAGTCGGTGATACCATTATCAGGTCAACTGGACATGTTCAAGGAGTACATAGAGAAGATAAAGGAAGCAGTTGAGGGAAACAGAACAACATTTATAGTATCAAAGAGCATAAACATAGTGTGCATAGGAAGTGATGACATAGCCAATACTTTTTATCAAACACCCATTAGACGAGCCCATTATGAAATTCCGTCATACACAGACTTATGGCTTCACGGGCCTTAAACTTCTTGCAGGCATATGTTTTGGGAAAACACCCACAAGGGAAATTTAATTTGAAGCTAGCAATTTTCTCTTCTGAGCATCGTCATGTGTGCGCTGCCATGTGCATGTTGAAGTTAGTTCTCTTATAAATTCAAAACCATGATCTAATTGTTGACTTTTCAAGTTTCAACCATGGCACATGTTGCTGTTACTACAATGATGCAGTCAAATTATAGTAGTTGACTAGTTGCAATAATGTGGTGAACAATCACATTTGTTCATTAGGTCACTATTTATAGGCATTTTCTTTCCATTGGTAGCTCAACACCCAATTCTTCTAAAAGAGGATGAAGATGCTTACAATACCAAACATGCATGTACTATTTGAAATTTTTTAATATCTCTCCTGTACACATCTTGGTAAACCAGGCAGACCCTTAAGACATAATCACTAATTGAATGGGATGCAGGAGCTGTATGGACTAGGAGCAAGATGGGTTGGTGTATTCAATATAACAGCACTAGGGTGTGTGCCCTCACTGAGAACACTAGATGGAGGCATACACAGAGCAATTTTAGTAAAAAAAATTTCCAGACGCTAGGCTTGTCTACCTTGAGTTCTGTGGCCCACTTCTTGTCTTTTGACATTCTTCGAAAGGCTGCTAAATATAGCAATTAGTCAAGGATTTTTCTTAAGTAGACACGGCCTACTATATTATGTATAGACTATACTCACCAAAGTGTAAGAGTCAATATTAAAAAATTATAACTTTAATACGATGGAGCCCCTTGAACTTTATGACAAACAATGATTGGTAAGTCTATGTAGGCTGGACCTACACAAAAATGTCCCAGTTAGCCACATCCATTACCATCACTATGCTCACTGTATTGGACCATCATATTTTTTGAATGTAAGGTGCCAAGAATGTGCTGCTTCATCTAATATAAGCATCATTTCAATTTGTTGCCATGTTCATATAATTACTGAAGTGTCTGTCTTACTCAAAATGACTCATTCATGCACATCCCATGGGACTTACAAATTAGTGTGAGATGTCCCAACTCCCAACTGAAACAACATTAATAAGGTAGGATCCTTGGCTTGGCACACAATCTTGACCAAGTCAGTACCAAAAGTAGTGATTTGCAGATTTTGGTTTGTTCGGTCACCAATGCATTTTGTGTGTGTGGTGGTTTAGGTTTTGAAGTGACAAAGAAAGGATGCCGTGGCACCGGAAATATAGAGGTCATCATTTTGCGCAACTCATACAGCATAAAGACGTGTTCAAACGCATCAAGCTATGTATTCTGGGACAGCTAGCATCATACAGAGAAGACCTATAATGTTCTAAGTTCTCTAGAGATTGATAACAAAATCAAGGACTTCTTCTGAGAACACTTCCAGAATTGTATTTCTCAACTGCTACTTTGAATTGATGTGATTTTTATTATCTAGTTAAGTCCTTCTTGTTGCTCTCCTACCCAATAATTTTTGAGGTGGTTGTGATCAATGTCATTATTGTAATTATTTATGTAAAAGCCACTATATGACTGAACTATTTGAGCCAATCCAAAGAAATCACTTACAAGCACATATACGACAGAGGCACGCGGGGATAAAAAGACTTGCTGCTTTACTTATTCTTTGGGAAACATGGAAGACTGCCCTCAGTTGGTTATGGTGCTGTTGGCACAGTATTTTACACTCAAATTTGTGTAAGAAAAGGAAATCCACACAACAAAAAGAGATATAAAAATGGTTAATACAAGAAAATTAGACATGAGTCAAAAGGAAATGCATCGACAAGAATTGGCTCAATTGAAAAAATTAAGGTTACATCCACCGGGGTTTGATCCCTTGTTAGCCCTCCAGATTCGCAAGATTTGGTTTTTATATAATGGCCTGATGAACCAACATTTTTTCTGCAGGGAATGACAAAGTTTGATTGTGTGTGCGCCTCAGTGCCTGTGCAATTGACTAGAGAGATTCACTAAAGAAATGTACATTAAAATAACGGCTAAACGAAATTCTAAAAGAAAAATAGAAATTACAGAAAAGGAAGTGAAACGGCCAAATATACAAGTCACTATCTGCTACCCTTTAAGTATTTGAGGCGGCAATGAGAATTCCGTTGGCTTTTTTTAGTGGCAGTGAAGATAAACAAATATCAGAGGCATTCTTCGAAACAAGGCATTGTACCATAATATAAACAAGCGATTGAATATGAAGAGAACTAACGAATCTACCAAGTCTGAAGTACAAAACCAGCATAAAAATACCAATATATCCATTGGAAGAGACTCAAGCCTTGATTCTGATTTGCAATCCTCAAGCCAGAAAACTACTCTGTTCAACCATATTCACAAATCTAGTTGAACAACAAGTAAATGGCTACAGCATAGAGTCCCGGTTAACAAATCTAGTTGACCCTAACTTGGTGTTTTTTCCTCTATAATCTCGAAGCAGAAAAGCAAAACTCAAATCACACTATCCAGTTCTGTTTTATGCTAATGTCATCTTCATTCCTTTTTTCTTATTTATAACTTTTACGGTCTTACCCATTTGTTGTAACAGCCATATCATTACTATCAATTTTCAGTTCCTGGCCTGCTGTTGCGGCGTCTAGGGATTCAGTCATGGATACTGGAAACAACAATTATGTCAACACAGTAGTGAAGTCAAATCCTTAGCCCAGGGATTTCATTTTAGAAAAACCCAGAGGAAGTTTTAGCAATGGCAAGATCCCTTTAGAATTTTTACAGTAGTTCTAACTAATGCCTATTCAAATGACTAAATAAACAGGATTTGCTAAAGTTCAAAATCTTTGACAATTCTGACATAATTTTCAGCTGAATGACATGGGTTGATATTAATGTATTTATGGGCAAGACTTTTTGCTGTGTTTGGTCAATCTCAAAATCCATTCTAATAATCAAGATTCAGGTACAAATATTTGTCATTTAATATAATAATGCCAACAGGCAATGGCTTCTTCCTCATGAGATTGTCACTATACTTTGATTGCATTGGTTCATACGAAGTTCATTGTAGAGGCAAGTCCGAAATGTGATGCAACAGTTTCCTCTCGCCAGCTGTGAAGATAACATTGCTTCTTCTGCACTAAACATGTGTTTCAGTTAGTTAGCAGTTGCTTTCATGGAATATATGAGACATCGAAAACATTTAACATAGAAATGAGGAAAGCAGCCTTGATATATTGTTCCCAATCAGATCCTGCTGCTATGGACGATATCCATATTTAAATTTGATGTAAAAGCTCCTTTAAACTCTTTTTTTTCACGTATTTCCTTTCTAAGTTTAGTGGGGTCTAATGCTGATAATCTATGTTTCGTCGAATATGCATGAAGTCACAATCATGCATGGGATGGACCCTCAAAATTTTACTTACCACGAAAGGGGTTTGAATCTCTTGCTGTAGTCCAGTGAGCATCCTTATTGGCATTTAAAATTTCGGGAAGGGGAAAGGAAGAGTATTAGAGTAATCACTATTCAGTACATAAATGCCAAAAGTTTGATTTGAGGAGGTACAAAAAGTAAAACCGCAAGGTCAATATAATTAATGCATATTTACATTTTATTTAAAAAGTATTGAACATCTCAAGTTTATTCCGTTAGAAAATTTTCTTATTATGATTTCAAAGACATAGGATCCAGTGCCAAAAATAAAATAAAATAAAAGGACTACACTTTTCATGTCCTATAAAGAGCTTGCACCAAGCTCAGAAAGCACCAACATTGGCAAACGACCATTGCACTCTTTCTTCGAGAATAGTGAGCAACACTGAAGTCAGAGAAACATGAAATCTCTCTTTCAAAAGCTTCTTCCTCGATTGCATTTAGGCATTCTTTGGTGTTCTGCCATAGTTATCATCTTTCCACAAAACGCTTCTGCTGTGAAGCTACCAAATAATGAAACTGTCCCGGCAGTGATTGTGTTTGGAGACTCTATAGTGGATCCTGGAAACAACAACTATATCAGCACTCTCCTAAAATGCGATTTCCTTCCATACGGTAGAGATTTTGCTGCAGGAAATATTCCAACAGGCAGGTTTAGCAATGGTTTAATCCCGTCAGACATCATAGGTACAAATTTTCCTGGCTCTTGCACTAATTACTATTTATAATTTTATACAAACAAGAGAAAAAATGAATTGTTCTCGTTCATTGAAATTCTTGTTTTTCTCTTTTTCAGCTTCAAAATTTGGGGTCAAGGAGCTTGTACCACCATATCTTGATCCAAATCTGAAACTTGAAGATCTCCTCACTGGCGTGAGCTTTGCTTCAGGTGGTGCTGGATATGATCCTCTCACTGCTGAACTAGTGGTATAAAGCTATCCCTGCGATATATAAATGCAAATGTCTTTTGTAATTGTTCTTTAGAATACTTTAGTTCTAATTTACTTTCTCTTGGTGTTATTATTAGTCTGTGATACCATTATCAGGTCAACTGGACATGTTCAAGGAGTACATAGAGAAGATAAAGGAAGCAGTTGGAGGAAACAGAACGACAAAGATAATATCAGAGAGCATATACATAGTGTGCATCGGAAGTGATGACATTGCCAATACTTATGCTCAAACACCAATTAGGCAAGCCCAGTATGATATTCCATCATACACAGACTTCATGGCTGAGCAGGCCTCAAACTTCTTGCAGGTATGTTTTGGTAAAACAGTCACTAGGGGAAGTTAAATTGAGCTAGCATCTTTCTCTTCTGAGCATCGTCATGTGTGAGCTGCCATGTGCATGTTGAAGTTAGTCCTCTTGTGAATGCAAATTCATGATCTGATTGTTAACTTTTCAAGTTTAAACCATAGCACATGTTGCTGTTTTGTAGTTGTGCAATAATGAGGTTGACAAATAACGTTTTCCATTAGGTTACTATTTATAGGCATTTTCTTTCCATTGGTAGCTCAACACCCAATTCTTCTATAAGAGTATCAATATGTCCAGAATACCAAACATGCATGTGCTAACTGAAATTTTGAATGTCTTTGCTGTCCACATCTTGGTAAACCTCACAGGCCCTAAAAGAACAATTTGGTTTGGACTTTAGAATTAGTCCCCACCTCTTCTTATGTTTTCTTTAAGAACTTTATTTTGTATATCTTTTAATTGTTTTTGAGTCAAAATCACTAATTGAAAGGGATGCAGGAACTTTATGGACTAGGAGCTAGAAGGATTGGAGTATTTGGCGTGACAGTTCTAGGGTGTGTGCCCTCTCAGAGAACGGTTGGTGGAGGTATACAGAGAGTATGCTCTGATTCTGACAACCAAGCAGCTACCCTCTTTAACTCCAAGCTCTACTCTCAAATTGATGGCCTAGGAAAAAAGTTTCCAGACGCAAGGCTTGTCTACCTTGATTCCTACGGCCCATTGCTTGACCTTATTAAAAACCCTGCTAAATATGGTAATCATTCACATTCATTACCATCACCAGACCTTAAATTGCTCACTATATCTTTTGAATGTATGGTGCCAAAAATGTATTGCTTCTCAGCCACATATGACAAAGAATATAACATTACGTTGCTCTCATGGAGAAATCTAAATATAAGCATCATTTTAATTTGTTCCCGTGTTCATGTAATTACCCAAGTGTCTTTCTTACTCAAAATGGCTCCTTCACGCACTTGGGACCTACATATAGCATGAGAATGTCCCCGCTCCCAACTTAAACAGCATTAACAAGGTAGGATGCTTAGCTGGGCACAACAGTCTTTAATTTATGCTTTTTGTGTGTGTGTGGTTGTTTAGGTTTTGAAGTGACAGAGAGAGGATGCTGTGGCACCGGAAATATAGAGACTTGCATTCTGTGCAACCCTTACAGCATAAATACTTGTTCAAACGCCTCAAACTATATATTCTGGGATAGTTACCATCCTACAGAGAAGGCCTATAACGTCCTCAGTTCTCTAGTGCTTGATAACAAAATCAAGCACTTCTTCTGAGAGCCTACCACTCTTATATTTCTCAACTGCTACTTCTAATAATATAATGTAATCTTATTATCTGTTTAAGTCCTTCTTCTTGTTCTTCTACCCTATAATTTGTAATGCGTATCAACTACAGGTGATTTTTTATACATGCCACTATTATGATTATTTATCTATAAGCCACCACTTATCTGCAGACTGCAAATAAATCCATTAGTCTCAACTCTTGAAAGCGGTTCTTAGGAGAGAAATTTTCATGTTATGGAAAATGTTTAGCAATTTTGTTTCTCTTGTGGGACATATTTTCCTTTAATTTGTTTTAACTTCCAAGAGAAAAACAAACCTTGAGAGATTTCTGTAATTTAAGATTTGTGGTTGAGTTTCTATATAATATGATGACATTGTGAAAATTGCTGTTAAAATTGAGAAAATAGCTTTAGCATGGATGACAATGTGGAAATTTTCTTTAATTTGTATGGAGGGATGGGTTAATATATTGTGAAATTATTCTAGCATAACATTGTTTTCAATCTAAAAGAAAATGAATTAATTTAAAGACGATGATCATGCTTTACATTTTGTTAGTATTTTTACATTAAACATCAATAATAATTAAATAGTACACAAGCATTTTGATTGCAAAAAAAGGACAACCACTTGTTCAGATAGTTGATGGACACATGTTTCTTAGATCAATCACCGCGCAAATTGCGATGACAACCAACTCAATTAACGAGAAGATACAGGGGACCATTACTACTGATATGCACGACCTTAAACAAGTATATATAACCACTGACCAAATCTTTTCCTTAAACATTCAACTGTCCTTTTCTGACACCATTTTGGAATTTTTTTTATTGTCTTATAGTTAGGCATATTCTCACATTTTGTTAGAAACTAAATTTCTTCTTTTAATAATTTTAGTTTAAAATTTTATTTTTAAAGTACTTCTTAAATAAATAGAATTCAATTTAATAAAGAGAAGTATAATCTCTTACTAACAAAACTAGCCTCTATAATTCACCATTCTAGAAATTTGAGTATGATATCAATCAGCATAAAAGTATGCTAGTCAATATATCTTCAAATATTCAACAGGTCTGCTTTTAGGTGCAAAAAGGAAAAAGCAAGCTGCGAGCAATTTTTGTATTCAAGGAAGAAACTTCCATGGATTTCATGTTCACTTCAACAATATTGTCAGTTCTGCATTCTTTTATGACCCAGGGATAAGCTCATGATCCTCATTCTGTTGGCAAAGTGTCCTTTTAAGAGAAAAATAAAAATCGGTGAACAAAAGACAAAAGAATTTACGACATCTCGACAGTTTTTCCATTGGTTTCAATTTCAACTAATCAAAGCACAGAATAAGATGTTAACTGTAACATTCATCATATTAAAGAAACATTTTGATGGAAATGTCATACGGTAATGTCAGGAACTTTGTGGGTTGGAGCGCTGAACTTAGCACCATTAGGAGGGTCAGCCACAGCATCATCTTATATTAAATACTAGCCCATGCTTCAAAGTTAGTATCAGAGTAGCCAATGTCAAACTTAAGCAGGGATAACTCCAGAAAATGTATTGAGTTAATTACCACTCATATAGATAACTTATAGGATAATTAACTGCCTTAAAGACTCCAATTTCTTTTAGATGCCATTATAGGGCTTCAAAAAAGGACCATTCACGCAGGCACCATTAGCCGTGGCATATTCATTTCACCAGCGACTCAGCATTTTTATAGCACTTCCTTTGCCTCATTTCCCCTTCAGTCTTTTAGCTGCGATACATTTATTTCATAGAATGACATCAAAAAATATAATATACATGTAACTGAAGCAACATAACCACCGAGTCAGCCTCATTCATATTATCGTAGCTAAAGGTGGAAGCACATTCAACTTCCACGTTCACTGGTCACACACTTTCACATGATAAGTTAATGACTATCCTCCATATTCCAGTAACACCACTTTCTTTTCTTGATCATGGACGCATTGAATAGGATCAGAAATACATAGCCTTTTATACAAACATGGAGGATTCTTCAACTGGTAATTGTTTTAGACATACAAAATATATACAAGTAATGAATAATGATCATATAATGTTATTCGCAACCATCTATTTAGACAACTGAAATATCCATACCAGCTAAACTGCCCCATGAGAAACTACAAAATTGCATCCTTGCTATCCTAACTAGATTCACTATAAAGACGAAGAAGAAACTATACAGTATACACAGCTCAGAAACAAATAGGGTGCGGAAAATAGATAATCACATCAGCGAAGTTTATTTTGAGCAACAGCCTGACATAACTCATCCTCATAAAATAGAACTCTATTAGAAGCCAACGATTTGCACAGGGGCTTTGGCAAAACTGAAGGCACCGCGCAAGGAGAAGGGAAAGCAGACTCCGGGAAAAGAACGGCTGCAACCTGCCGCATTTCAGAAACTTTTAGGCGAGAAGGTGGTCGAGGCCCATGTCTTGGTGCTTTCGGTGCATGTGGGCTTGGAATCTTCATACCCTTGCTGCAAAAGTGAACAGAATTATGAAGAACACGTGCATACATAATGCAAAGCTGAAGTACGAAAACACCTACCACAGAAAAGGCCAATGTTCAGTTGGACGGGGAGTCATTGCAATTAACATCTCTTGCCGAGAACGATCTGGGGTGGTATAATTAAAGTACAATTGCCTCGCTATCAAAACCTAACAAAATTACAAATCATGTAAACTGTTCTAAGTTCTAACCATTACCAAGATTGCAAATGACTGAAACACTTGAGCCAGTCATAAGAAAGCATTTATAACCACATATACCACGGAGGAACATAGACATAGAAAGACTTACTGCTCTTCTAATTTTCTGGGAAACATGGAAGACTGCCCTCAGTTGGTCATGGTGCAGGTGGCACAGTATTTTAACCTCAAATTTGTAAAAGAAAAGGGAGTCAACACAACAAGATAAAACAGATTAAAAAGGGTGCATTCTGATTCTCTATGGGTAACGTCACACGGGCAAGAAACTATTTCTTTATGGGTGGGGTGCATACTTAAAAAAGGAATAGGGTTAAATAAAGATATAAAACAGTCTTCTAAATTTAAATAAGACTCAGAGCTCAGAACATAAAGTCGAAACCCAAATATCTAGAACCATAAAAGGCATAAATAAACCCAAGATATTAATTCATTAAAATAATAACAAGATCCTTAAAGAAAAACACAAGTTACAGAAAATGAAGTGAAACAGTCAAATACAAGGGACTGTTTGCTGCCCAAGAAGCATTTGAGGCAGCAATGAAAATGTCCTGACTTTCTTCACTAGCACAGACGTGACAACCAGAACATTATTGAAAAAAAAAATCAACGCAAAGCAATTGACGAGGAAGATATACAAATATCAGAGGCATTCATCAAAGAAGGGCCTTGTATCTCAATATAAAGTCATAAACAGGCGATTATTATGAAGAGGACGACTAGCAAAGCTACATGTGCGAAGCACATAACCCGCCTAGACATACCAATAAATCCATGGGAAGAGACTCAAGCCTTGATTCTGACTCGCAATCCTCAGTTCGAGGGGTCTTTGGTGTCCCGAGAAAACTATTTTGTTTAACCAAATTCACAGGCGATAACATCAAAGGGCTGTTATCAAATACGTTGTCTTGAGGTCCTACGCTATTCCGTGATTTCCTGGAATGCAAGATAGACTTGGCAGATGCAGTGGAAAACTTATTGTGCCGAAGCTGATCAAGAGCACCTGGCTTCAAAATCTTATTACGCGAGCTCCGCCACTTTCTTCTTTGTCTAGAAGTCTTACTACTCTTCTCTTTTGGTGAAACTTTTCCCATAATTCTTGTTTTTCCCTAATAAATCTTCGATTTTGGACGGTTATCTTTAGGAACCATCAATTTAACCCTGAAATACAATTACAAGAAATCCCCTCAGCAGTGCCTATTGACACGAACAGGGGAAACGCAGAGGCTATTTGAAGAAACTAACTAAATCGATATATTGAAAAGAGAAAAACTGGAAAAGTAAAGCTCAAATACAAAAACAAAAAACAGAACTTACATGATTATATATTAGACGCCTTCATTTTTAATGAAGGCCAATGATAGGCATCCGGGAGATAGTAGAAATCATTAAGAACTATGAAATAATTTATTGCAGAGCAACCAAAGATCGACAATTTAGAAGACGATGGAAGCATAGTAGAGAGATTAAAACATCTTAAGAACTGTTTGAAACAGATATTTAGATATCCAAACCCCGCAGCAATAAAGGCGTAGGAAAGCAAATAGATACCGACCTCGGCGTAGGTAGCGGAAAAATTGGAAATTGGCAGAGCAAATAGTAAGGTTCAGAAAGAAAGAGAAGGAGAGGAAGGGAGGGAAGAGAGGTGAAAGAGAGGGAGCGAGGGAAAGATAGATGGGGCCGCTAGGGTTTGCTCTTTATTTGAATTTGCTTACATTGCCCGCCAAATTTTCCTCTATAAAACAAAAACGCGTCATAGAGAGAGATATATATATACGGCGAGGCAGATTCTCATTGGATTCCTCTGTGTGTGTATATATATATATATATATATATATATATATATATATATATATATATATATTATTTATTTATTACTGATTGGTTCACTGGGCCACTTAAGACGGCGTGGATTTCGATTATTTGGATACCAAAGACGAATATGATTTTTCTCAATTTTTAAAAATTCATTTTCAAAAACTAAATTATAGGAGGGAAATTGAAATATAAATGATTTGATAGGAAACTGAAACATCCATTGTAAAAAGTGATCAAATTTAGAACGTGACAGTGTTTAAAAATCAAACAAAATGAAACTCGCGAGCTTTCTATAAACCCATTTCTGAAAATTACCGAGTTGCCTTTACTTGGTGTGGCGCTGGGCAGGCACTCCTCATGACTCACATTCAAAAATATGTAAAAATACGATTTCATCCATTATACAATCAGTATTCACTCGTGAGTGCTGCGCTTGGCGCTCAGGCTCGTGAGCTTCCAGAAATCTGCATTAAAATACATGTGGTACTATAATTATATATCCACTTTTTCGTCTTTTTTTTTTTACTCTTAAAAATGTTGAAATATTTTTTATATAAATTATTATTTTATTAATTATTAAAATTAGTATAAATTAAATTATTATATTTTTATATAAATTATAATAGGTGGACTGTATAAAAAATTTGAACAGAAATTCAACCTATAATTTTTTTTATTGTCAATTTTATTTTTATCAAAATATTGACTGAGTCAAAAAAAAATATAATTTTAATTATATTTATTTATTAATTAATTAATAGTTTATTTAATTTTTTTTCTGTTAAACAGTGTCTATAATTATCAGTTTAAAGTGATTGACTAATATATCATAATTTAAATTTTCTTTCTCTTTCTTTGAATTTTTTCTGAAAGTTAAAAGAGTTCAGTAAATTATAAGTCTGCTTCTCTTTAATTATGAATTTCTCAAATATATTTTTAATTATTTTTGATTATTTTGTTTTGAAATATTTTAATAAAAAATACATACATATACAAAAAAAATAGTTTTTTTATTATTATATTTTAATAAATTATAAAAAGTCAATACGAGGAAGATACACTAAAAATAATTTTAGTTCCTAGTGTTACGTGGGCAAAGCTAATTTGACAAGTTTGTCTTAATTCATATTCAATCGCTGAATTCACATTTTTTTTTCATACGGGGTGTGTTTTGAAAATAAAATAAGTTAAAGCGTGTTTATAAAGCAAATTAATAATCAATTTTACACTTTATTCCATAACAGGTCATATATACCGTCCATAGTTTTTATATATATTTAAAGAAAATGTATAAAAACAGTATAGTAATGAAGCATTAAAGCGGCCGCATTTCAGTGACGTGGAACCAAGTTCGATAGCGCATGGCAATGAATGCCCATGCCCGTATAGAAGACACATAGATCCTTATATCCAGTTTGCGAACTATACTCAACCACTCATTTTAGAATTAATATTAATTCTAAAATGCAATGTGTTATGATTACAATAAAACTCAATCATGTTAGTTCAAAGGAGTTGGTTTCCAACGTTAATAATTTGTCTTTGACCAAAACCCAAAGATAAATTAGTAGATGCGTAAATGATTGTGTTTGTTCCTTTTGTTCGACCATTGGAGCGTGAGATCCCAAGCTTTTAGTTTGGTCATAAGCAAATCGTGGATTCAACGTTGACCGGTCCTGTCCTCGCAATCTCTTTCACTATACGCCACTAATTACGGATCAAAGGAAGCTACCCACAACCACAACATAAATATTATTTATCCGTGCTTTTTTTTTTTTGTTATTTGAATATATAATTACTTTTATTTTTTTCAAAAATATCTGTCCATGATTTAGTAGTATAAAAAATGTCATTAAGTTCTCAATATATATAATGTTTAAAATAAATGTTACATATCAATCCCTAACATAGTATTTTAAAGATCATACAAAATTAACTCAAAATTAGAATTTTTTTTTAATAATTCCGTGAGGTAGTATTTGCATTACCTTAAACGTATCTTGATTAACTTGTTTCTATAAAGTTTATAGTTAATTATTCTATTTTTTTTAATTATAGTTTTACTTTAATTTTTTTTTACATATCAAATATCATTTCATTCAATAATTAGACATAAAAATATAAAATTTATAAACTTTAGCAAGACATAATAAAAAAATACAAATTAAATATATAATTCTGAAAAAAAAATTACAAATTCAAAAACAACACACTTTTTAACTGATATTAATTGAATATTAAATTTTTTTAACAATTTTAATCAAATTATAATATGTTAAATATTTTATAAAAAAATATATTTTAAAGAGAGATAACACATATCTTAATATTTTTTTAAATTTAAAATTTTTACATATAATTTTTTTAAAAATTAAAATGATATATATTTAAAAAATAAGTTGAAAATTTATAAAACTCTTAATTAACATTGAATTTTTTTAATAAGAAGAGAAAAAAAATTATTAGAAGGATAAAATTTTTTTAAAAGAAGAAATATACTCAAAATATTCATATTCAAAAAAAAAATATGGGGTGGCAGCCACCGTGCGGCTAGGGTTTCACATTTTATCATTTTAATGGACCATGTGAGAGGTAATGGGTTGAGCATATTATTGGACAATTAAGTTTATTAATTTTGGGCCTAGCTAGTTACAACATAAAGATATCAGAATGTGGGCCAGAGTCCTTGCATTTTCTACATCAACATTTGTTTTTGGAGACTAATCCACCAACACAAGTAAAGACCACTAATTGGGTGCGACTGTAACTGTTGCCATAAAAACATCGAGACGAAGCCCAGCTGTATGTCTTGGGTCTACTTTCATGGTCACTGTTTGATGTTATCGTAAATTTTTTATATAAAAATAACTATTTATGCGAAAAATATTTTTTGTATAAATCATTACTAAGAGAATGTAATTTTTTTTAAATTTTTTTTATTTTTATTCAATTTTCAACAAACTGTTTTCATTTTATAGTGTAAAATTAGTAAACATACTATCATATAAAAGCGATTTTAATTGTGCGGCAACATGGCTAAATATATATTTACGTGATAATAGAAACAAAATTAGAACACATTTTATGTATTGTTTAAATTTCTCAGATCATAGCCAATGCTCCTCAGAGTGCATCATTTCCATCGCCATGTATTTTCCCAGTTCCCACAAAGACAATCCCTCGACAGTGAGAAGCATTAGTGTGAGTTTTTTAGAGACTTATTTGGGTTTTCAAATGGGGATAGCAGATAAAAACTAATAACTTGGATTTGTTACCAAGCAACAAGATAGTAACATATTAGCAGCCGCTAGCTAGCTGCTCATCATTTCTTTGTTCTTCCTTCAATCCATGTTATTTAATGTGATTATCAAGTTAGCTGGATTGATGGCATGACATGCTCCCAAATTTTGTGTGTTTGTGTCTATATATATATATATAGCTTTTGAGTTCAACTGTGGGATTGATTGCTCTGTAAAGGCGTTAATGAGGGCCAATAATATAATGACCTTCATTTTCAATTTTTGCCCTCCTGTGTTTCCTTTTCTTCTCCACTAGTATTCCACCTACAAATTGCTACTGGACCATCTCACCACTTAATTGACAAGTTGACAAATTTTAACTTAAATATCTACTTTCAATATTCTTTTTCTATCAAGATTCACTTATTGACTCAATGACAAATGATTGCTTAAATTTTAAGATATGATAAAAGTTTAAATTTTAGATATAATATGCTCAAAACTTTAAAAAAATAAATTAATCTTTTACTTTTTAAGTATAAAAAAATCTCCATAAATTGTATCATATGAAAATAGAATCTCATGCTTCTAAAGTTTTAAATTTTGTTAATTTTTATAAAATAAAATTTTTAAATATCATGATATATACCTTGTATCTTAGTGTTATATTGAAAATACCAAAGGATGTAATATAATATTGTACGAAATGGTAAGCGGCTAAAGCTTAGTTTGAGTATACAGTTTATTTAAGTACTTATAGAATAAGGCCTTATATAAAAAGTGTTTATAAAAAAAGAACTTTTAAATTAAGTTATTTAACGTTTGGATACATATTTAAAAAAGTGATTTTTAAATTTATAAATTTTTAAAAAAATATTTAGATATAATTTTGATGGAAGGAGAGAGGTGAATAGTATAATTTTGATGAAATTTTAACTTGTAAAAGTATAAAATAATTTTCTGATCATATGAATTTGAGATTTTACAGAGACTTTTTTCAATAAATTTAAAAAATTGATTTATGAAATAAGTTAAAATTAACTTATTGATGATTGATAAGTTATTTATTTAAATTTATCTAAATATTATTTTTTTTAACATAAAAATATTTATATTAATATATAAATTTTAATAAGTTATAAATTTTGTTATCCAAACGAATCTTAAATGGAGTTGTGTGCATAAAATTTGTCTAATATGGCGCATGCGAGTTGATAACGTTATGGAAGGGGAATTGTTTTGGCTGAACTCACCGAACGGGAGTGGGACGATAACAAAACCACAGCTACAACGATGTGGATGGGGGCATATGTTTCGCGAAGGATCACCAAAGACTTGGCTTGGCAATTTAGTTACATCGCAGAGTCGCTGGCTGGCTGTTTCACAATTCCATTTCAACGGAAGTTGATGCCTTTTCGGGTACTCGAGGACTTAAAATAAAAACCTTTGTCCACCCCTTCAAGCAACGTTGAGAATACTTATACGATATAAGAATATACACGAGGAAGTGAAACTCGGGATAAACATAATGAATCAAATATCCGACAAATCAAAGGCTGTTGTTTTACTTTTACCTTTCCATTTGCTGTCAACACAAAAATCAAAGAAAATTGAGGCAACACATAAAGCTACACCCACTTCAATTTCGAGGAAAAAATAAATCATTGTCTGTCCAAGTCAACACCAACACGACATGACATGACATAGAATGAAAAAAAAAAAAAGGAAGTTGGAATCTATGATTCTGTAGTTTGATTTTGGTTTAATAGAATATGTATTCCATAGAATATTGAATTTTATTGTTTAAAGAAATAAGCATTCTTCTGTCTATATAAAAAAATGCATAATTTCATTGATCTAAAGACAATTCAGACTCCGATACTAATATACATTCTTTCTTTTTTTCTTTTTTTCCATCTTCTTTTTTTTTTGTTCTTTTTCGTGCTCGTTCTGTCGTGAATTCTAGTTCTGCGTTCTCTTTTTTGCTTTTGTTTCGATATTTTCTTCGCAGCAACTTCGCAACTCGTGGCATTCTCTCTGCGTCCTCTTTTTTATAGATATGATTTTTGGTCTTAAATGTGTTCATCCTCCTTCGTGGATGTTGAAAAAACTAAAATGGTATATATTCACGAACTGCAAACAAAAAACTAAAATGAGTTTTCATGAAAATAGTATACATTCAAGTTGATATACCAGAGATTTGGAGGCTCGGGAATTTGCTCCTAGAAGCTTTATTGCCGAGTCTAGCTGGTTGGGGTCTACTGAGTTTTCATTCTCTCTAGGTCTGTAAATTGAATATAAATTAAGTGATTTAAGGTTATGTCGTTTTGAGTAAAAAATTAATTAATGGGATCAATGGGTTATATTTGTTATTGTTTTTTACTATAATTTTGAAGGTTTTCAACTATGAAGATGTAATAAATATTTTCTCATGTTTATTTATTTTCTTGAATTTATTTTGGTTCCTACTTTTGATAATCTATAAACACTTCTTGTCTAAATTCACGCTCTTGCGGAGAAGAAAAAGAGATCTCGCGTTGATGTAGAGAGAAGAAAGCAGTTTATTTTTATCAAATAAATAATATTTTTTTTATTTTTTTATTTAAAAAATATTTTTTTTAAAGGTAATTCAATCATTTATCTAATTATTTTTTTCATTAAACCAAACAAAATAAAAAAAAATTCATTCCTTTATCTATTCTCTCTCTCTCTTCTTTTTCAACTTAAATTCATTTCTTCAAACCCACAGAGGCCCACAGGGAGTTGAAGGATAAGAAGTAGAGATCAAATTTAAAATATTATTATTTTTTAATTAAAGCAATTAAAATCGATAGGATAATATTAAGATTTATCGGTTAATTAATTAACAAAGTATTTAATCAGGATCACGAGGAGAAAGGGTGCAAACTTTGATACCATCGCAGAAATTTAAACCAATATCAACATACTGTAGCGTTGCAACAACCCATCACATCATATTACCCCTACAAAAAAGCAAGAAGTAAAGTGACATGAGAATTATAGAGCAATGACACGAATGGTATTAATTTGTCTGTAGCGAAAGATCTACCACTAAACTAACACATATGAAACATTCCCAGAAGAGATTGTCGTAGCAGTCACATGGATAGCATTTAATGCCAGTGGATCCCGTACAAATAATACCACAGGCAGGCAATATATATATACACGTACGAGGCATCCACTAGAGTATTATAAATAACACAATGGACTGCACCTCTTTCCTTAGGGTGTATTGTCCTTTATAGAGGCCGTTGTGTGCGCCCCTCTGGAATTACCAAACCCGTGGGGCTACCTATCTACGCCAACCCTACATACTATATAGAACGAAACGGAACTGCGAGAGCGAGAGAGCCAGCGAAAAAGTTGCGGTTGTTTAGTCATTTTATTGACGTTGTGCAGCCTATTTCTCGATCCCATCAATCACCTAATTTGACATTTTTTTTATTTGTGGTGTTTTTAAGTTTTAAGATAAAAAAGGTTAACACAGACAATATAGGAAATTTTGTTGTATTTAATATTTTTATTAATACTCACTTTTTTTTTTATATAAAAAAACCTCAATATCACAACTTGTAAATATTTAATTAATATAAAAAATAGTAAATTGAAACCACCGACACTTTGGTAGAGAGCGGAGAGCCACCAATGGAAGTCATTTAGATTTCATTTCAATTATTTCATTATCTGTCACTTGAATTTAACTTTAGATTTTATTTGTTAAAAATAATTTATAAATTAATTTAAAATTTATAAATTTTTAATTAATTTAAATTATTTAAATAAATTTATTTATTAAATATTTTTAATTAATTAATTGTTAGCGTAAATCTTTTCATTATTAAAATCGTCAGGTATTAGAATAAACAATTTAGGTTTAATTTAAGTGAGTTTTTTTTTGTTATAAGTTTTGTATATTAAATAATAAATAAATGAAATTTGATTAAAGGGCGGATATGATTGGACGAACAGCGGATGAAGTATATCCATTCCGGTCATGGAGGGTAGACCGGGACACCGAGAGCGACGGCTCGCGACTGGTTGGAAAGACCGTGAGACCGACAAAAACAAAAACAAAAAAGTGCACGCCCGTGTGGCTACGTGTAAAATTTTTTTGGATAAATTTGGTTTGAGCAAAATAAACAAATTAAAGAAAAATTCTAGATTTATTTATAAAAAGTTATTAGACTAAATTAATTTAATTACGACTATATTAATATGTTTGTTAATAATACTTGCATTTATCATCTTTTATATATTTATTTATAATTAATTTAATTTACTTAAAAAATTCTTATAAACTAAGTTGATTATACAATATAAATATATCAACTATAACTTTAAGTTTACATTTTTTTGCTACATATTTATTTATATTTTATTTAATTTGTTGCATAATGAGCACATGTGCAGAATAAAATTGAATTATTACATTCACCCAAGATTTTTCCATAAATTCTACATAATGATGGTAACTGTGGTCGGCCCACGTGGCAGTGGCCAGAGAGGATGCGTGTCCAACGTAGAATATCCCATTTCCTTTATTACATAGTTAGCAATTCCTCGTCGAATGACGCGATCGACCTTTCTCGTCTCTCCGGGTCCACTTTGGCAGTGTTTAGTTGGCTTTTCGTATATTTTCAACATTAACCGAATAAACTTTTTATCCATTATTTTTCTCAATTTATAATTAAAGTTGAAACACTTTCATCAAACCATCGAAGTTAACGTTTTATTAGTTTTATCGTGTTAATGTTTTATTAAATTAAACGAAATTAAAAATAAACACATATTCAAATAAATATCAAATTTAAAAGCTTTTATTTGTTTGGTACATCCAAAATCTTAATCAAATGCTACATTTCTCGTTTGAATTTTCCTAACAATTTCATACATTTCTTGGATTTCTTAAAAATAATTATTATTTTACATAATTTCTTAATTATTTCTATATCTATGCACTATAAATCTTTTTAAATTCTATTACGCATCATAAGAATATAATTTTTATTTTTATGATCTCATTGTTATTATCTTAGGAAGTGTTTAGTAGAAATTTTTTTTTTGAATTCGTGATAATCTGAATATAAGAATTAAAAATTTTTTTATTTGGTTTCAAAATAAAAATTTTGATTTTCAGAAAATTTCAATTTCTGAGAATGTTTTTTAAGTAAGATTTTCATAAAAAAATTACTATAGAGGGGGGTGAGAATTGGTGATTCCCATGAAGATGGAAATCTTTATCAAAAATAAAATATATATTTATTCTTTAATATTTTATATAAATTTTTTTATAAAAATAAATTTAATTGTTAATATATTTTTTAATAATTTTAAAATTAATATAAAATTAATAAATTATTAACAATAATTTATTATATTTTTTGTTAAAAAAAAAATAAACAAAAAAAATTTAAAAAATAAATAAATAAGAATATTTTTAAAAGCTATATACATAAATAAAGATTCTTAAAAAATATTATTTACACATTTTTAGCAATCTTAAAAATTAATCAAATATATTTTATATATTTTTAAAAATTATTATTTTCATTAATTATATTTTTTATAAAATATAATTTTTAAAAACAAAAAAATTTATCTTATATCAGACGTTCTTTAATATTTAGAACGGGTGAAAATAATACCCCTGTATTTTTTATGGTTGAAACGTGAGGCCACGTGGACTTGGCAATTCTTCGCGATCCCAGAAAGGCACTGGGCTATGCACATTGCTTCTACAGTCTTAGCTGCCAGCTGGTGGTATTTAAATACACTTTCTCCGCCGTAAAAGCTTCCGGAAGAGTCAACATGTCCGTATTACGCCGTTACAGTATTCACAGTCCGTGAAGCGACACAGTGCGAGTGGCGCTGTGGTAATAATGACATTAACGGGAGGGCTTTCGTGTACCTGGGAGCTGCCCCATCACAAAATGCTCGAGTCTGCGTGGAAGGCACTTGAGGCCAAACTCAAGACAAATGACACCGAAACTGTGAGCGATAAGAGTAACAGATATAACACTGGCACTCTGTCTCCGTGAATCTCTCTGCTTCTTTCTCTCTGCCCAAAATTGTCCACATCCACCCACCGGAAGAAGAACAAGCTCTTTGTGCAATGCAATGCCTGTCATCACCAGAATTCTATGTTCTTTTCTCTGATTTTGGCATTCCTTTCGTTTATTTCATGCAGTACTCACTGCATTTTCTGGAGAAGGTGATGCCTTCTTATGAACTTTTTCACTTTTTTCTTTTTCCGCCTGGTTTGTTTAACTAAACTTTTTTACCTCTACATCGTGAGGATCAAGCTTTCAAAAATCTACAAAGTTTCTGAACTCAGCTACTGTTTCTTCTTCTTCTCCATCTTATTTATATTATTTAAAAAATAAGGTCTGGGATCAATCTGTAGCGGATTTGGGTGGAAATGGTCTGTTAATTAACACGTGAAAAGATTTAGCCAAGAATTCAATTATATTTCCGACAGCAGTTTTCTTAATTTTTGGCCCAACTTAACTATTTTATTTTAACTTCATCTTCTGCATTGGAAAGTGAGTCAAGAAGCGTTATTGATAGTCTTTTAAAATTATCCTTTCTTTTATGTGCTGCTTTAATTGCATTTGCTTCCTTTTGCAGTTCCTCTGTCTCTGAACATCCAAGATTTTGGAGGACTATGTTATATCTGAGAACATCGTGTAGAGGAGGGCTTGATCCTGCCTGAAATCTCAAATTGTTAAGATTCGTGGCTTAAATTCAGCTTCACTTCGATTTCTGCTTTGCAAGTGAAGCAATCTTTTGCAAGTACCAAAGGGTTACTATGTCGATTTTATACGTCTAGTCAGAGGTAAAATGATCAGAAAAAAAAAATTGAATTTTATAATGTTTTCAGCCATTCCTCGATGTTCTGATTTCTACGATATAATTTATTCATTGGCTACTTTCTTTCTTTTTATATTAGATTTCCCTTTCCAATTTTAGGATGAATTTACGAAAAAAGAAATGCAATTTTCTGAATTCTGGACCAGTGGACTAATATAGCTGGACAGCAGGATTTCAGGTTGATTTTCAGAAAGCATGGCATCTCCATGGGAACATTTTGGGGAAATTGCAAATGTGGCTCAGCTGACGGGCCTGGATGCTGTGCGGTTGATTGGGATGATTGTTAAAGCTGCAAGTACAGCACGAATGCACAAGAAGAACTGCAGGCAATTTGCACAGCATCTGAAGTTGATTGGGAACTTGCTAGAGCAGCTGAAGATCTCAGAACTTAAAAAGTATCCAGAAACTCGGGAGCCTCTGGAGCAGCTTGAAGATTCCCTGAGAAGGGGTTATGTTTTGGTCAATAGTTGTCAGGATCGGAGCTATCTTTATTTGCTGGCCATGGGCTGGAACATTGTTTATCAATTCAGGAAGGCTCAGAATGAAATTGACAGATACCTACGGATTGTTCCTCTCATTACACTTGTGGACAATGCTCGAGTCAGGGTACCTTTTATTCCTCATTGTATCTAAATCTTCTTATAATGGTCCTTTAACCAGCAGAACGAGGAAAATAGTTTGTCGCTTCCCTCATTGCAATTATTCTTTTATCTTCTTAGTCGCTACTGATCAATCATGCTAGAGTTTTATTCCGCTTCAATTCTGTATGTATAACATAGCCATCTTATCTTGTCTGCCATAGTTTTATCACTGTAAGATTCTATATCGCTATGTTCTTTCTGTAGTGGGGGATTTAAATTATCATTTAAGGTATTACCGCAGTGATACAACTCAGGTCATCCCTGTGGCAAAAATAATGAAGTAGAAACTCATCTTTGGTGGATTTTAAACATTTCTTGATGTTTTTAACGTAAAAAGCTTTTTGAGAAGTCTATCGAGCAATGCTTCAGTTTGGGTCTATCAAGTATTGAAATGAAAAGGAGCGTTTCATTTGAGTGATGTGGGCTCTTGGTGGAAGACTTAGGTGACAAGAATTTAATTGTCTCAAACTTGTTATTAAGCATATTCCACTTGTCTGCCAGATGGCCAATAGCTTGTTTTTTTAATGATTGGTAGGAGCTGCCACCCTGAAATAGTCCTGCATTGGAAGTTTAAATGTCTGGCTTGTGAAAATCAGGGTCCTATACTGGCAAGTTGTATGCGCTGAATGTTTGCAAACCACATTATATGTTATAGTTTGATATCAGATACCACTCAGTAAGATGTGTATGCTTAAATATGTGGAATATTAGTTTTCCTTATGCCTCGAAGGATATTTTCTTTTTGTGACAGACTGACAGTCTCTAAAGATATCTTAAAGTTGCATGTTTCTATGGGTTTTGACTAACCACTTAATATGTACCATCATATCCCCTTATGCTTTGCATATGAATTAATCTAAATTTGAAAATTTTCCAACAGCTACAAGAAGTGTGATCTGCTTAATATTGAAACTTTCTATTGTAGAATCTGCAATTGTAAATGTGGTCTGAACATTTTCAACAATCTCATACTTCTCTGAAATTTTCAGGATAGACTTGAAGTTATTGAAAAAGATCAATGTGAGTACACATTGGATGATGAGGACCAAAGGGTGCAGAGTGTGATTTTAAAACCTGAGCCTGACAAAGATGATGCTGTAGTGCTGAAGAAAACTCTTTCCTGTTCTTACCCCAACTTGCCTTTCTCTGAAGCACTTAAAAAGGAAAATGAAAAGCTTCAACTAGAGCTACAACGCTCACAATCATATTGGGATGTGAGTCAGTGTGAATTCATTCAACGTTTATTAGATGTCACAGAAGTTGCAGCTTATACTATTCCAGATAATTTTTCCCCTGAAAAAAGTCATAAGAAAGTAGAGGACACTTACACTGATGCCAATAGTGACAAAGCCCATTCATCTGATGAAAAATCTCATAAAAGAATTAATACTCTTTCAGCATCAAGGTAATTTTCTCCTCATATCTAACTTCAACATTTATTAAGTGTTCACTGAGGACTCACAATAACTAATCTGTCTAAAAATTATAATAATTGCGTGAACTTTGAGCCAGACACTTCTGACATCCAGGAGGACAGATACCTCTTACTCTTAACTCTGAGCAGCATAAACTACTCTGAAGTTCCTGCTCCTTTGATCTATTTGTTTTGTTGTCATGCGGCCAATAATGGTTGTTTTAAAAAGATTGTCTGATTCCTTTTTGGTAACTACTTGTCTTGTAAACTTATAATATAACTATGAGCCTGATGCTGATATGTCTTGGCATAAACAGATCGTCAACTGGAGGTTCATATCAGAAGGAAGATTGGCATACTGATTTACTTGCTTGTTGTTCTGAACCTTATCTTTGTATGTTCTCTCTTGCTGTTCATTCTATTTGCATTAGATTATAATAGAAAAATGTCCTTCTACCCCCGAGAGGGTTATCTAATGTATACTGTGTGGTTCATGTGATCTGTAACCTTATTAGTCATACATCACTTGGGTGTCTTACTTTTTGCATTTTAGTGTTGATTTCCACCAATGTGAAGATCGGTAGTTCAAAGTTTTACATGTTAGTCTCATTGATCATAAATGAACCCTTGGCACAAGTGTAGCTGAATATCATTAGTCTCAGTATGACTCAAAAGTCTGCCATATGTGTGCCAAGGTGTTCTTTGTATCCCAAGTAATAAATTGATAATTTGATTTGCAGGTATAAAGACGTTCTTCTATCCCTGTGGGACGTTTTCAAAAATAGCTACTGTTGCAAATAACAGGCCCATATGTAAGTTAGCTATAATATAATGTCTGTTAGCATTTGACAGATGGATTGATGTTTTAATTATTCTTCATTTTCAAATTTTATTTGCTTTTGTTAGTTTAAGAGAAAAAAAACTGGAATACGGGGAGATTAAGTTGGTAATGTTCCACAATTTAAGAAAATTCTCTTCCTGCTTTCTTGTTTACCATGACTGTGAGGGAAGCTAGAGCGAAGAAATGTGACTTAATCAAAGTGAAATTTTAGAATAAGCCATATATATTAACACTTTCCCATATGGTGAAGACTGGAGAGGAATTTGACCAATAATGAAGCCAATTTTATCCTTAAGATAGAACAATATTATCACCAATGGCTGAACTTTGTCATATGTGATGATTTTTATGTAATGGTGTTATGGAGACTTATGATATGACTATAGTTTTGTTTGAGTTATAGCTAAAATTCAGGATCTTGCTGAACTTTTTTAGATTATTGCTAAGTTTGCTTTATGTTGCAAATATCTTCTCATTCTTCTCTCAATCTGGATTCATCTGCATCACTTAGAATACCATTGAACTCTGCTACTATAATTTCAGCTTTCTGTTTTTCCAGCTTCTGCAGAAGCATGTAATGAATTGATGGCATATTCATTAATTTTGTCTTGCTGTTGCTATACTTGCTGCATAAGGAGGAAGCTCCGGAAGATGTTCAACATCACGGTAATGCTTCCTTCTGCATAAACATGGTCTTCCCTTATAGGTTTGCCATTCGTTGGAAGCATGATCACTCAGGATAATGGCCTAATTTGCCCTTTTTTAATTATATATGTTTGTAGCTTTGTGATCTTAAAAACTTAAAATGTTAGATCATATGAGGGTGAGTGATCCTTTTGGTTGCAGTTGGTTGGTAGCTAATATAGTATCATTCACTATTATGATTTTTTTCCTTTTCATTTCCTTATGCAATCTTTACCAACTACATTAAATTCCTAAGATGATGTTTGGTACGGGGATTTTAGTTTTTCAAGCACTAAGAAATCTATTTTTAAAATGTTTGACCATAGTAAATAAGAAAGTTTTAAAATTTATGTGTTCTGTATTATCTAAGTAATATAGAAAAAACAATTTTTTAACTCATCTCATGCTCAAATATTTAATATATAGGTTTTTCAAGCATATGGAAAATTAGGATAACTATGTACCAAATATTACTTAAGTGTTTTTTGTTGTCCAATTTGCAATGTGAGTTTTAGATAATATATCCACCAAGGTCTGGAAAAATTTGGAATTTAATAGTATTCAGACTTATAATCATTTTTGGGTTTCTATGTTTCATAACTTACTGTTCCATTCTATGTCAGGGGGGATTTATTGACGATTTTCTTTCTCATTTGATGTGCTGCTGCTGTGCCCTTGTCCAAGAATGGAGAGAAGTGGAGATCCGTGGGGTTAGTGGTATGCCTTCCTCATCCTTTTGCATTCTTAACATTTTAGGAATACCATTACAACTACTATATCGGGAAATTTCTCCTGTTCGGAGTGCCAATTCACCTTGCCTGCGTCGGCCTTGTCTTTCTCTATCTCAGCCAAACTTGTTGAATTGGTTCTTGGTTGGCGTTATAAATTTCTATTTAACTATATGGCATTTTCTGCTGGCTTTCTTTAGTCTTGAAAATGGTGCTTGCTGATCAGCGCACCAAATGCATACAAAAGGTTTGATGTTAAACCACGTTGCAGGTCCTGAGAAGACGAAGACAAGCCCTCCACCTTCACAGTACATGGAATCTTAAGTATTTGAAATAGAGATAATAGGCTGTTGCAATATGTATTTTGATCTCACCTGTTATAAGTCATCCATATGTATAGTTGCTTTCTTTGTCTTCCTGATTTAGCCTATGAACTATTTTTTTCCCTAATATAATATTGTTCGAGTTAATTTCTTAGCATTTTTGTCATTATCTTTTTCTTGGGAATCTTCTGAATCACTTTTACAAATTCATTAAAGTTTGATGGGCCCCAGTCACCCCATGCTCTTCGGATGTCTAAGGTTCTCTTCATACACTAGGGTCAGGTAAATTTCCAGAGACTCGTAACTTGGGATGGAAGATATTGCTTGTACATGACTCTTATCACTGTACCAAGTACTTCATACTCTTTGAGATCACTACCCACCAACATTCGTGTATGTGCCTTTTTGCTTTGATGGTTTGCTTCATTAATCTCGCCATCACTCAAATGAACGAAATGCTTGTATGTATTTTCTCTTTTTGAGAAAGAAGTTTTAGAAACTGTATTGCACTAGATGCAATCAAGGTACAGCCTTTTGGATGATACTCCATTTGGCAAATGCCTTCTACCTGGGAGTGACCTATTTTGTTACTCTTTGGATTAAATATAAAGGACTCGAAATGGTTTTATCGGACGCAAAATTGCAACCAGAAAGTGGGAAAGGCCATTGTAAAAGAATGAGAATTTATTAATAAAAGTTTGAACCGTGATCCTTCAATTTTATTCTTTTAACATGGAAAAAACTTAAGAAAAGCATCGTTCGGGTTTTCCGTAATGTGCAACGTTAGATCTGTTACATTTTTTCACGGGCCCTTCCTTGCCATCTCTTCTGACATTGTCTTTCATGAATCTTGAGCTAGTAAATAAAAGTGTGTTACATAAATAAATTAATTTATAATTTATTTGATTAATTTATAATTTATTTGATTAATTTATAAATTTATTTAATTAAATTAAAAATATTTAATAAATAAATTTATTTAAATAATTTAAATTAATTAAAAATTTATAAAATATACATTATTTCATATAATTTATAAATTATTTTTATTAAAAAAATTTAAATTAATAAAAATAACTAATAGTCTGCTACATCTTGACAGGCTGCATTTTGAATTTTTTTTTATTTTTAAATTTATTTTTAATATATTTTTTAAATTTAATTTTTTTAAAAATTATTTATTCTTTAAAAAAGAAAAAGAGAAAATAAAATATAAAAATAAAAGAATTTTTTAAAAATAATTTTTTGTCCAAAATTTTTTAAATTTATTTTTTAAAAGGGAAATTTTTTGAAAAAAATTAAAATTTAAAAATATATTAAAAAATCCAAATTTTTATATTTTTAAAATTTATTTTTTCTTTAATTTTTAAAGAAAAAATAATTTTTAAATAATTCGTTGAAAAAATTAAACTTAAAAAATATATTAAAATAAATTTAAAAAGAAAAAAAATTAAAAATTTCAAAAAATATATATATATTTTTAAGTTTATTTTTTTTTAAATTTTTAAATAACAAATAATTTTTAAAATAAATTTTTGAAAAAAAAAATTAAAATTTAAAAATATATTAAAATAAATTAGTGTATGGCGGAAAATTTTTTTAAAGGTAAAATTTTATTTTTCAATAAAAATAGAAATAACTCAAATTTATAATAAAAAAAATATTGCAATGCCTAAATAATTTATTGTAAAATAGTTATAAATATATTTATAATTAACTAAATATATCAGTTTAAATTAAAAATTACATCATATAACTCTAATTTTTTATAAAATTTGTATAGAGTTCTTTTGAATATTATTATTATGTTTCACTCGTATAATAGGATATACAAGTAATCTCTATTTTACTGCCTATTTTTTGCATTAGTCTGGTCCACCGTGAGACAAAGTATTGTGTAGACACGTTGCTTTTGAGATTTCATTTTCTTTCTACACTTTTCTTGTGCGTTGACATGTAATGAACACGTGTCCAATTGTTTCTTCTTCTACGTTGCACTCGGACAATTTTCTAAAATGCCTCTCTTCTACATCATCTTCTTCCTCGACGAATGAATAAAAATACAACATAAATATTTAACGAATGCTCAATTGAAATAAAAATATTTTAGTCAATAAATAGTTGCCACATTTAAGACCCTACGATTGCTTCTATAGGACTAATGCACACGATCACCTCCCAAATAATCAATCTTCTAATAAATATGCGGTTCCGTCCACCCATTTCGATTTCGAACATTACGTCGCTCTCATCAAGAATATTGAATCTGAGAAAGCTAGGGTTAGGGATTTGAGTTCCTCTTCGCAGAGGAGAAAATCGCTGTTGTTAGAGCATGTCGTCGAGGAAGATCACCTTGAAGAGCTCCGATGGCGAGCCCTTCGAAGTCGATGAGGCTGTGGCGCTTGAGTCGCAGACGATCAAGCACATGATTGAGGACGATTGCGCCGACAGCGGCATCCCTCTGCCAAATGTGACCAGCAAGATCTTGGCCAAGGTAATCGAGTACTGCAAGAAGCACGTCGAGGCATCCAATTCCGAGGAGAAGACCTCCGACGAAGATCTCAAGGCTTGGGATTCTGAGTTCGTCAAGGTTGACCAGGCTGTGCTTTTTGATCTCATTCTGGTGAGCTATATTTTTCTTCTTCCTATTTTATTGATTTCTTAGCTTTTGTCTTGTCCCTTGTTGTCTCGGTTCCAGACTTGTCTGTTCATTGCTTAATGATTAGGGATTAAGTCGATCGAATTGGGGATTTGGTATGATGCTTATTATTGCTAGGCCTTGTTTGCGATTATTTCATGTGATTAGGGTAGAATGCTGAAGTAGCAAGGCTTTTGAATCATAGCTTCAATTCTGACGTGTTTAATGAGCTCTGGATTGGAGACGGCTTTAGTATTATGCAAAGTTCTGGGCTAACACGAGTTGTTACAGACGTTGTATTGGGTTTTCTGTTTCATTTGTTAGTGATTGTTGATTCCGAGTTTGAGTCTACGTTAATTTTTCTCCGCATTAATAATGGTGGGTCATGTTAGGAAGTCACTGCCTGTCTTTATATTTGTACCTAAAATTCGTGATCTAGGTACTCTATTTAACGACTCTGTTCATTCTTTTTTGAAGTTGGTTATTATATCTTTTCGCAAAATATTAGAATTGCAGAATGACTGCGTTGGTTTTGTTGGTCTCTGTCAGTTTGCGTTTTATAGATGGCATACTCTACTGATGCTCAGGCACTATGTTTACTTTCACAGAATTGCTGTTGGTACTATATTATTGCTGTTTTGCTTGCTTCTGCGTTTTAATTATATTTGTAATGTAATTCTGCATTAAGTGGAGTTACTGCTACTTCGTTATATGACATTTTGTTTTTCAGGCTGCGAACTACTTGGACATCAAGAGCCTGCTGGACCTTACATGCCAGACTGTGGCTGACATGATCAAGGGGAAGACCCCAGAGGAAATTCGCAAGACCTTTAACATCAGGAATGACTTTACCCCAGAGGAAGAGGAGGAAGTTCGTCGGGAAAACCAGTGGGCATTTGAATGATGTGTTATGCTTATGGAAGTATCAAACAAAGATTTGTCGTTTGGGTTTATGCTACACTTAAGTTTATCTTGCTGAGTCTGTATTTCTGTTGACTATATTCACTCGTCAGACATATCTTCCTTCTTAAACTTGTGGAACTGTAAATAATAGTTGAATATGGCGGGGAAATTATGTGCTTTTGTTATGAGGCCTATTGTTAATTGATTGCCATTAGCCTTTAGTTCTTGGTATTTCATCTCTCATACCTTACGTGGTAGCCTGTGTTCTAAGCCTAGCTTTAAGTGTATATGCTCCCGATGCATGCAGCAAAGGCCCTTTGGTTCACTCGGGATAATGATAGATGCGCCTTAGGGTCTAATTCATCTTTAGTTGATATGGAAGTAAATTTTCTTCTTGTTCAATCTTTTTAACTACCTTCTAAATTTTAATATTATTTTCGAGTGTGACCTCCCTCCTAACAACATTATTCTTATTCATATTTCTCACTTCGATTACCTTGCTACAAGACGAATTGCATGGGTTTTAATCAAATTTTTTTTTAATTTTGTGCTGCAAATATAACATTGAAATGAAACTTAGAAAAATTTCGTACATTTATTGCGCGCCCAAGAGAATCTAGATTCTATTTTAAAGGGAAATCCTTCATGGTTGCTTTGAGATGTTTTAGGCTTTTAGCCTAAATAGACGAATAAGACTACATGTTGGGTGTTTCAATTTCTCCTTGCCGAATGTGTGACATTTCGGGTGCAATATATTTGAAGTCCACGAGACTGCATCCAGATACTCTACCTCATGTCATCCTCATCATCTCTATTACGACCTGCATCCAGATACTCTCCCTCATGTCATCCTCATCCGCTCTATTACGACCTGCCACATCGTAGAATTACAGTAGAAACTAGCAGCATGCGAAGCTGTTGACATTTATTTCACTTGAACTCTCATCTGGCTCAACCTCATGTTTTAGCTTCGCTATACCCACCATCATATCAATCATGGAGGTCCAGTCCATCTTCACGATTTCCATGAATGAGGCTGTTCCCCAATATCATTTGTGCGACATCCACCTTCTGGCATCAGCAGTTCATATTTGTATCAAATCCTCTAATACCGTGCTTGGTTCCAATTTCCCAGGGAAAGAAGGTACATCAAAACCTGATGACACTGCCAGTACCTCTGCGAGAGAATCATGTAAGAAATTCTTAAATTGATCCGAAAGGAATTCCATGTTTGGACTTTAATGTCAGATATTGCTATAGGCCTTTCTGTGAGTTTCGTCTTATCTATAAAGTAAGAAGTTACTGTGTCTCAACTCTCAGGGAGCAAATGCTTCTCCCTTGTATGAAGATTCCCTTTTTTTCAACTGATTGTGTACTACTGCTAGGTGAGTCTGTTGACTGATATCGCTTAGATTATACTCTTTAATTCTCTGGTCAAATGTAACTCTCCAAGATGAAGACCTCCGTTTGTCCAAGGGATTGGTATCCTTGAACTAGAATGGTGGTTTGACTTATCTTAATTTTACCTGCCCTCCGAATCTTGTAATACCTCGAAATCAAAATTCAAGATTTTGTTCATGTATATCCTTGTGGGCCTTAGATTTTTACCTTACATTTATATCATATTTAATGAATTTCCTACTTGCTCTGTTTTCAATCATTGCCAACCTTCTCTTATTAATATTATGATACTTGGTTTCCTGAATTATTGTGACCCTTGTTTGATATTTTTGTTACTTGCAAAGTGGATGATGCCTTTAATTAATTCTTTTAGGTGAGAGGTAGGTGTCGGCACAAGTTGAAAGGGGAACATCTGAAGAAAGAAGAAAGAGGCGTTATAAAGAAAAAGTGTTACTAAGTACGTCGTCGAGTGAAGCAAGTAGAGTATTAAGCACATGCTACTTCTATATTTGAATTGCTTGATTTAGGCATTGGCTAGTTTTTAGCATCATTTCGTTCCAAAAGAAATTAAGTAATATTATAGGTCAAGAGTACGAGTCTGTGTTGGTGTAACCGCTTTTGTGTTTGGAAGCTCGAAACTGTCACACCTCATCTAACCACTCTTTCAAACCAAGCAAAACAACTGAGACTGAAATAATAAGACCCTATATTGTGATGCACTGGTAGCAGCTATTAAGGATCTAAATCTAATACAGATGCTTACCATTCATCAAACCAAATGACTCTGAGAAGCATGGTATCCCTTGTCTTCAATTTGATTGGTCTTGCAGAGGGGCCAAGGAGCAAGGACCCTCCTTCACCTTTCCAATTATCCAGCACCATTGTAGACCCACACAACATCAAGCAGGAGCCATCTGAATCTGCAGCAGCAGCACCAAGTTTTATTGAGAGTATTGAAGGTGGTTGGTGCTGCGTGTGCTTGTCAAGGCTAAAGGAGAAAGATGAGATGCGGGTTCTTCCTTGCTTGCACAAGTTCCATAAGCTTTGTGTTGATAGATGGCTTAAGGGACGCCACAAAACCTGCCCACTCTGCCGCTTCTCAATGGGAGCTGAGGAAAAGTGTCATTCTGCCGAACCCTTCACTGAAGAGATGGTAATATGGTTCTCTTCTTTCCATATTGCTGGTATTTGATCATCTTCATCTCGTTGCAGGCCAAACAGAGCCATTGCTTTCAAGTTTTGCTTCCTGTAAATGCTAATGAATATGATCTAAGCAGGATTAAATGAACCCATTTATAATGTTTATGGGTGAAAAGAGCAGCAAGTTCACAATGCTAAACGGTAAGGAATTGTAGAAAATAATAATAAAGCTTAACATCCAGTTTTACCTTGTTAATAAGTTTTACTTCCCCACAAGCACTTTTATCAGAATGGTTTAAAGGTCCAAGGTACTAATTCTTCTTAAATTTGCTGCAAAGTTATGAATCATAGATATTATTTTTTTCCTGCTTGATTCTGTTCATGTTAAATTTATTTGGCCCCCGAAAACTTAAGCTATTCGTGAAACAAAAGGTTGGAGTTTTTTGGGTTTGCCTGTAGGGTGCTATATTGGGATACAATATCCAAGATACATCTCTGATTATCAATCCTTGTGCTTGGTAAGCTACTGAGGTGCTAACTGACTCGTGGAGTTGAAAACTATTTCGAAACCCCTCATTTTCAATCTTATCATTTTGTCTGCCGCAAAGACATGGTAATGTTAATAATGGGACATGGCAAGACGAAGAAAAAAATAAAAATAAACGATGAATAATGCTTTTCTTTTGGTTTTGGGAAGCAGAACATTTTTTTTTTTTGCACGGCAATATTTTATATCATTAAATAAATAGATATATAAGTTTAAAAGTTACAGAAATTATAAGAAGACACAAAATAAGATGCAATACATCTTCTAAACTTTTTTACCAACCAAAAATATTTTAAAAGAATACAATATACTTCATGGAGATACAACGAAATATTAAGCAAAAGAAAAAATAAAAATTGAAGGACAACATTAAGCATGAGCTTTTTGGGTCATATACCAATAGAAAACAAGTGAAAAGCATTGGGCCTTTAAGCCAATATTAACCCAAAGAAAACTGAAATAGCATTAGATCCAAATGGGAAGGAAAGTGAGTATCATAGGGTTCTGTAGGAAGTGTTTTTTTTTTTGGAGAAATTTCTTCTTCTTTTTATAAAAGAAGTATTCATTTATCTAAATTTATAAATTAAATTTAAATTTAAATGAAAAAATTAAATTTATAATACCAAATTTACAATCATATAAAATATATTTAAAAAGAATTTAAAAAATGTATTGTCTCTCTAATATATGTCTTTTTTTTTTGGTTTTATTATTGTATTAATTATATTTTTAATTTTTGAAATATAATATTTAGTATATTAAAATTTGAGAAATTTGTTATCTCTTTATTTTTTAATTACAGTATTAATTTTTTATTTTTTATTTTATCTATCATACTTTTATTTTTATTTTTGTTGATTTTAGTGTTTGATTTTGTATTAATGTAGTTTTTTCACTTGTTTAAAAAAAAACAAAATTTTCTATTGAAAAAGTTCTAAGTTATATATAAGCTAAGATCAATGCCAGTGGAAGATTGAAATTTTAATTATATGTAAAATTATACTAACAGTGCAGTAGAGGATTGTGTTGGGATTACCATGTTAATTAATAAAAAAAGTGAAAAGTGGAGATAATATAGGAGCGCGAACATGATAGTCTCCTCTGGCCTTCGTGGAAAGAAAGAATGGAATAAGAAGCATGAGATCATAGGGTCTCATCAAACACACTCTTATCTGAATTCTGATTGAGGGAGGGAGGTAGGGGTGCATGTTTCATAGTGGTCAACTTAAAAGGTGCCACGTTGTGATCTGCGCGCGAGTTGAAGCACATCATTATTCCCACTATCTTGGCTTTTTCCAATTGCTACAACAGCTTTAAAGCTGACAGCCCCTTACCCTATGAAATAAAAATATATATATATATTCCCACTATTAAAATGTTTTAAGTCAAGAAAATCTCATTATTTAAACACATGTTTCATTAGATAAATAAACTGCCAACTTTAGAAAATTCAAAATTTCCCCAGCATCCCAACATTGATATCAAAATATCCTGTTATAATTAAATAGCATGACATTTCTTTATATTTTAATAATTAACCCTTATTTTTGAAAAAACTTCACTGAATTTTCTCTTTTGGTTGTTGTCTCAGAATCACCAGCAATGCTTTCTATCCCATGCATTTTTTGTCCATGTTATAATATTCCCCAGCTAGCTTTCGATTAAAGTTAACACTTTCTAGTAAGTTCTAGAGCTGATGAGAAAATAATCACTTTTGATCAACAGAGAAAAGAAGGGTTAACAAAACAAAGCAAGTGACTAAAAAATATCTCATAACCAAACCCTAGCTAGCTAGTACCACAACAAGAATCTTTAATAAAAAAAAGATGGGCAGCGAAGGGCATCGTTCAGACGTACAAGAGATAAGAAGCTACATGTTGATCTTGATCTCTAAAGAACAGAACAAAGTGTTCCATCTTAAAAACCACTTTTTTCCCCCACTCTAATAAGCTTTTTGTGCTTTGAGGTAGTACAGTTTTAGTACTCTGCTCCTCTACACCCACCTTCCCACCACTACTTCATAAAGATACAAAAAAAATGGGACCAAGACAATGAAAGACGAAACCAGGGTTCAGTCAGTCTCCTGTGTTCCTTTCCTCATACTTCTTTTTCTTTTTCTTTTTTTTTTTGAAATTGTTTTTCTAATGAAATTTAAAAAAAAAACATTGTCTATAATCTTTTATTTTAAAATGATAAAGTTGAATAAGCAACCATAGTAACGGTAGTCACTAGAAAAGGGAGGGAGAGAGAGAGAGAGAATGAGAATTTTTTTTCATAAAATAAAGTAGTTTTATTCATAAAAATTTTAAAATAAATTCTATTAACCTCTTTTTAGATCTAATTAATTTACACTCCACTTCAATTGTTTATTTAAAATAACGGCGAGTCCTTTGAATTTTGAAATTATATTAACTCACTATTAACAAAGATAGTTTTTTAAACTGAAAACACCCTTTTAATTCCAAACTACTCTTATAAGTCAGTTTTTAATATTCAAAAGCATTTATTTGTCATTTCTCAGTCACTATTATAGTGATTATATATAGTAACACTACTGCTGCACTCTTTCGCTACATTTAAACTCATGCCTAGAAGTGATAGTTCAAAGTTAGATGTCAAGATAAAATAGAACATTTTAATCTATTATTTAAAGTCAAAATTGATAAATAAAATAGATATATATTTCTATAAATAAAGATGCCAATTATTAACATAAAGTTTCTATATATAGAGCAAGTTGGTTCTTTTTGTAAAAATTGTAGTCAAATCAAAACATATGATATATATATATATATATATATATATATATATAATAAGCTGATTATAGATAAATTAAAAATTAGAAAATATGCAGAGCAAGATCTATTTATGTAAAAAAATTGTATCGAATTTATAATAAAGTTTAATTATACTTTTGATCTTTTTATTTTTAAAAATATGTCAATTTTAGTCATTATATAATTTATAATGCAAATTTAATATCTCTAATTTTAATAAATAAGTTAAAATAGTTATTTTATTAAATTTATTATTTATTTTACTATTAATCTACTACGTACACATATGCTACATTTGTATAACTAGTTATGCACTTAATATTAAAAGATACAATTAAGTCTTATAACAAATACCTTGCAAACAAGAAAATATTTTATTGTACAAAAAAAAGTAAGCAAGAATCAATTAATTGCCATATATATATATATAAGGGATCAACATATGTGTAGTGTAGTATACCTATTGAACTGCTAAAGCTATATATGAAAGGTTAGCTTTATGAATTTCACAAGGACAAAATTATTATTTTAAAAGTTTTTTGATGCCGCTTAATCGGAGTTGAGTTAATGATAGGGGGATATAGATGTTATTTTCAAAATAAGAAAAGAGTCGTAATTTAATAATTAAATTTAAAGAAATGTTAGTATAATTTATTCTAAAATTAATTTTCAGTTTCAATGCAAAAGTTTCAAATTACAACTTCTCAATTTTAACAAAAAAAACTGAAATTTAAATGCAATTTTTTTTTTTTGCAAACAGAAAAACACTACTTAAAAAACTGGCCAAACGGCCTCTCATACCATATAAGACCATCAAAAGCACTGTCTTTCGTTTGTTTGATGGATCCAAACATTTTCCAGAAAAATAAGAAATGCACCCACTTTTCCATACACTTCCCGTCTTTTTCTTAAACCATTCTCTAAAAGCTATATTAAATAAATATACATTCACACCCTAGAATTATTATTACATTACAACCCAATCAACTCCATCATATGCTCAAGAGGGTACGTATTGACTAAAATGGAGCTGTGGATGTTCGATAGAGAGTGTTCTTCATCTTAAATTGATTGTCCACGACATCACACATCTACAAAAAAATAGGGAAAACAATTACAATAGCATTATGCTGCAACGTCTTCAAAACCAAATCAGCTTCTACGAAAGTAGATTAGATCACCTTGAAGAAAAGAAAATGAAATTAATTGGTTTTGCTGGAAAATGCATGATAATCTACCTGTTCTTGCTGTCTTATGAGTCTCGCATTCTCTTTTCTCAGGTACTCAAGTTCAAGCTCCAATTCGTTTGTGTGAGCCTGCGGAAAAAATAAAAAGAAATGGAAAAGAACCAGACATATTAAACAAAGAAAAAAAAATTGAAACTAACCCATGTTCGAGTTTTGTGAGTAATTAGTATTAGAGGCGAAAAGAAGCAATCTTTTCCTGTTTTCTAGCTCTTGATCGAGCTGCAGATTCGCGGTTCTTTATCATACGCTTACTTCGCCTGTCTTCTGAGTTGATATCAGATTCAGCAAACCTCTTGTTCGCAAAAGGAGGAAGCTTGGAAGGTGGGAGGTGAGAGCCCTTGGATGGGATAGGGTGGAAAGGGAAATCAGGACGCGAGCTCAAGCCTAAAGCAGGGGGGGAGGGTGGAGGGCCGTTAAGAGAAGCAGAGGCAAGCATGGTGGGTGAAGAGTGAATGCCAAACGGGTGGGTCAGATATTCTTGGAAGCTGACGGTACCAGTGTGAAAGTTGGAAGTGGAAGTAGTAAGTGAGCGAGTATCGTGGTCGTGGAGGGAAGCAAGATGGATGTCTTTCCAGACCTCTTCCATGGAAATGGTGGAATTATGAAGAAGAGGAGGAAGGTGAGGAGGAAGAGGAGAGTGAGAAAGGCAAGGTAAGCTTATAGAAGGATTATTTGCAGCATCTGTGCGGGAGCAGTCATATCATATGGACGGTGGCAAAATGTGGTGCGCTTCGAGCCAAGCAATGTTACCGGGTACAAAATAAGAGAGCCACTTTTATCGGATATCATGTATGAAAGATGCTCCTCCAAAGGAAAACATTAGAATGAGCAGTGAGCTATAGGGGCGAATATTGAGATGAACATTCATGCAGTCAAACAAGCGATCATTTTTCAACATGCAGCTCCACATTCTCTCCTCAAAAAAGTAGACAGCTGTCAGCTTCTCACTACTCTCTCATAAACGCTTTCACATCACATCTCGTCACCCTCTCTCTTTTTGTATTTTCACATTTCTCTTCTCTTAATATTATTATTATCTTGTCCCTCAGTTCTCCTTGGTACCCACTTTTCTTCGTCAATAAAATAAATCAAATTATTTATAATAAAACTTATAAAACATAATTTTAAATTCCTTAAGAAGAGTTTTCATATATTAAGGTCATTTATAATACACTTTATATATATTTTTACGATTAATTAAATTACTACTATATTCTTTCAGTTGCCATTTTCACCGACATACGGTACCCGAGTACCGTATGAAGAGACACAACTCGCATGGAATGATATAATCCTCAAGTGTCACTTCTTTAGTAGTGACAGCAAGGGAAAGTTTTGATGACATGCAAGAACAAAGACGCAAAGCATGGCAGCTTCAATAATGATGCCTACTATAAGGACACCTTAGTAGCAGTTGAGACTTAGATTGATATCAGACACATCGAAGTGGCTATCATTATTGAGTTTTAATGGAGGGGAAAAGGAGGGGGAGGGGGGTAGTACCCAGAAAACCCCCCCAATAATTAAGATTCTAAATCTTACTATTTCTTTTCTATTTTGCATTTCGTTTTCCTCATCTTACAACATATGCGTCATGTTGTGTCAGATTGGAAGAGCTCTACCTTTGAGCAATACCAATGCGGACTAATTTATTTCATCGGGAGGGTGTACAGGGTCCTACGTACGTAGTAGAAACAATATGGGAACAGCAAAAGGAGTTGCTCTAGAACAACAACGCCTGACCAAACCATGATTTACTTTCAAATGATCATTTCCCACTTCCAGTTGTACAAACTAAACCTGTGATAAATGTTGGCAGTACTGTTGGGGAGGGTGGATCTTTGGCCTCAACATTTGTTCTCATATATAGTTAATTTTTGACACGTTTAAGTTTTAGAGTGCTTGTTGGTATAGAGCCTATGCTATGTAAGCGGTGAAGCATCATCATCATCACCAACGCACGAGCGGAACGAAGGTGAAACTTCAATTTCTTGTTAAGGTACCTAGATTATTCATACCCCTGCATGCCACCATGCACAGTACCTCCTTCTCTCTCTCTCTAAAGGATCAAATACGTATCTCTAGAATTCGATACCATTTCTCAGAATCTGTGGTTTACTTCAAAAAAAGAAAATGAAAAAAAGAACAGCGTGTTTGGACTAAACGTACAGAAGAAAAAGTTCAGACTATTGTGACTATGATGAAGTTTTTGGTCAATTTATCTTTACATTTTGCCATGATACCAGAGTTTGATTGGCGCCCGCAAGAATATGATGATATTTCCAAGCATGTGTTCTCTTTACTAAACTTCAAAAAGAGAAAGAAAAAAAAAGAAAAGCAAAACATGAAATTTCTATATTATCTTTTATGATGTTACTTTGTTCAATCCAAATATAAACTACTATTTATAGTGTTTTTATTTTTATTTTTATGAAATTCATGTTATTTTTTATATTAAAAATTTGATAAGTCGAGCTCATTTGCCCATGGGCTATCCTACGTAACCAAAACAAATGATCAGCTTGTCCACAAGCAAGTTCATTTAACTCACTAGCTCCTAAAAGGCTGAATTAAGGTCATAATTAGGGTATCCCAGATAAGATAAAGAGGAGTTACAGATAAAGCGAAGTATCTAAAACTATTTAGTTAATTTTTTATAATGTCATATTTTTATGACTGAATTTAATAAGAAGCAAATAATTTTTTGTAAGCACGTCTTTCTCGGTGTTGTACTGTTTTGCAATAAATTTTTTTAAATATCCTCAGTAATTGCTGAGTAAAATTTGCAAGTCAAAATATCGTCTAAAAATAATTGAGAACAAAAGTAGAACGCTTTTATATTTCTTTTAAAATTCCATGATTATTTTTTGAGGTAATTATAATAAGTTCAAAACTTTATTTTTTGAAACGCACGGTTTTGAAATCAACGTAAAATTAACTAAATGATGGCCATTTATATGAAAATGACAATATAGAAGAGATTTTTATTATATAAAATAAAAAAATTATCTCAAAAACATGTTACTATAATTTTTTTTTAAAATCACCTAATTCTAAATTGTTAAACATTATTCTTAACATTATAATTAAGTAGTTATTTAAAATATCATAAATTATTCTCAAATGTCTATAACCCGAGTCATAAAATTTTCTTCACCACATTTTTGGCAAAATATTCATTAAATAAAGAGTAATAAATGCACTCAAGTTTATCAATTTCAAATAATTAATGATTGAAAAGAAAAGAGGTAAGTTAATAATAATATGATAATATTATATATTAAAGCAAAATGAGTATTATATTACCAAAACCCAAACTCCTAAAAATATTCTAAAAATTACCTAAACCTAATCTCATTCTCTCTTTTTTTTTTTTAATTTCTATACCTAAACCTAAGCGAATAAAATTTACAAACATCCATTGATTACGCATATTTTTTACTACCTCCGCACTTGTAAATAACTACTTACTTTAAATATCGATTTCCAAATAATCAATTTTCTATAATAGAAACAAATAAGAGGAAAGATTCCCACCCCGTTCCATTACGCAGCATTCTAGTTAAAATATAAAACTAACTATGCCAATCAAGGCAGACAATTAATTAAAATAATTACATTGACAATCAATAGTAAGTCATGGCATGAAGAAGAATAACGAAGAGAGATTTATGAAACATTCAGCTTCAAAGTCTAAATTGACAAAAAGCCCAACACTATCCAAAGATAACCTGGATAATTAAAGTTTTGATACGCCCACAGGGGACATTTATGTTTTGGATCTTTGCAAGAGTTTAAATTCAGAAAATCTAGACGAGAGTATAAACATCAATGTCAATCCAGATATGATGCAACGGGGATAAAGCAAGGACATCATGGAATTGTAGGACAAGCTTCAGCAGCAGAGAGCATTTCCTCTTTACCTTCAGAGGCAACAGGTAGCTACTAAATTGTTTGGTCCAAACATTCAACATCTACGATCTCACATAATGCTGACCCCAAAGATTATAAAAAGCAGCTGAGGGGCAGTAAGGGGAAGCAAAACCAAAATCCCCCCCGATTAAAGCAACAGCCATCCCACCATCAACGAGTACACCCCCACTAAAACAAGAAGCAATCAATAGAGTCATGCTACTAGCTCCATAGTATAAAGAAAAAAAAAAAAGTGCCTTTTTTTGTGGGGTGTTTTACCGCTTGGCCTTATTTCTTCCTGTTTTTAAGATAGGTATACGTCTTCCTATATGCCTCAGGAAATATCATGTCCCATTGTGCCATATGCAAAGTCACTCACTATCTTCAAAAATTGTAAGACCATCCTTAAATCCCTGCTTCCTGATTCCCTCTGAAGAATATTCTTCATAAAATTGTGCTAAAGCACATCTACAGCTAATCTCTTGCTGAAATAGAGTGATTTGAGCCTTCGATTTTATCTTGACCAGCTCCCTCACTGCTGGAAAGCTGTAATCGGCTATTCAAATCCCCAAATGAAGGTCTGTTCTGTGAAGCAGGTAGAACATCTAGTGGTCCTGCGCCATCAATGCTAGTTGTATTATCCAAAGCAATACTTTGGACTTGTTCCGCCAGCATGTCATGACTAACCTTGCCAAGGGTTTGGGTGCCTGTATCATTAGGAAACTGAACAGAAGCAGGCATGATCCATCTCCTCCAATCATTTCGTCTCCTTATTTTGTCACCCTATGGTATAAGAAGGAATACTTTATTAACATTATAATTTATATGTTGACAAAACAATGATAATTGCTAAATCACATGTATCAGATATTTTAGTACTTTGAATCACAAAAAGGGGAGGCGTATGAGAGAAAGAAATTATGTCTTTATTTCTAATTTCTAGAATTTATAGCATAGACAAAACTCCAAGGCAAGCAACAGAAAAATACCTGCACTTCGACAACAGATGAAGTTCGAACAGCATCTAATATAAGCTGGATATTCTCAGTCAAATGCATGACCTGATAGAGACATAAATATTATCATCTGGTGGTGATCAATGCTACAAACCGCATCCAACAAGAATTTGTACAAGTTGATTAAGAATGTAATTGCAAACTTTGAAGAACAGAACAACAAATATAAGAAAATATATGATGGATAACAATCCATAAACCTATCTTGGTATGTCCTTTGTATATTACATTGACAGTAGGCATTTTGTGCATTTGCAGGTACTTGCAATCCATAATATCACATACATGACAGTAATTATATCTACAAACACAATAACTATTTGAAAAACAAGTTATTACTATTGTGGTTCTTTTAGTTGTTATAATTATTAAATACTAATAAAAAAAACTTTGACCCTTCAATGCATTAAGGGCAAATGCAACATGTGAAAATCAAAGAATCGAAGTTGCCTTCACTTCAGAAGCTTTTATTCTTGCAATGATCGTGCATACATTCATGTATGAACTAACCTATAATATTAACCCATGTCTTCACTCAGAGTGATGAAGGTTCCAGAAAAAAGGTCCTATGCAATATACACCAACAGATTCTATGGATAGGACCAAATTCCAAAGTACTCTACAAGAGAATTGCACAATTATGGCAAAAATAGTACCTAGAGGTTTCTGAGTAAGAAGTATGATATGGCTGTGAATGCAAAACAGAAAGTGACATTTTAAATAATTTATGCCTTCCACATAATTGGAAGGCGAAGGTCTATGGGCACATCAATCAGTCACTCATAGAATCAAGTAACGAGTTCATAAATCCTACTGATTGTTTCATATAGTCTAAATAAAAATTATAAACAAAAAGATGGAAGAAACCCAGTCACAAAATTTGCATAGAATGCTTACTAGGAGATATTTCATACCAACATCATATAAAACTAAGTAAGAAAAAAGAAGAAGAAAATAATCATAAACCTGTTCATACAAGATGTTTTAGAAACACTATGTCAACAAATGCACATCCAATTGTGAGGAAATGAAATGGTAAAAGTCATCCAAACAGCTTTTAACACTTCCGTTTTTAATAGAAATGAAACGAGGAAATGATTAAAGCAAATGCACTATAAACTGTTTTGTTGCAATCTGCAGGAAGAAACAAGAATAAAAGATAAAACCAGAGACCACAACTTGAATCCCACAAGTAGAAGCATGACTAAATTAGCTCACCTGTCTCACCAATAAAATAAATTAAAATAAAAAAAATGTTTGGCTTGGATGCTAGCTTTTGCATCTTCACAATGTGCTTAAAACATAGCACCACCAAGTACCTTACTGTCCCTGTCTTAATTGCAATACTAAACCTTATCTTAAAAGAGCAAGTTTTTGCCTTTGTAACAAACTTTCCAACTGATAACATATGACAGGAGCTCTGCAACCATAAGGTGACAACAAATAATAGCATCATTTTTCATCCTATGATTGTAGATGAATAACGGCTAAAATCAATTAAAAGGTAACATTGATCAAAAGATTTGTTTACAATCATCACCCATGATTTGCTAAGAAGCACCCACTGCAGACAACAAGTAGCTTCCAGAGAGTGATAAAAAATGATCATCAGATATAATCATATAGTTTAGTCCTACCAAATTAGAAAAGCAGCTTACATAAAAAGTTTAAACGTATATAGTCAGTCATAAACATCTCATATTAAAAGAACAAAAAAGCAAACAACTACCCAAATAACTCACTTTGTTGAAGCCTGCTATTAATTTTATTGGAACCCAGCCCTGGTCATCCATGTTCTGCCGCAAGTATGTATCTTTAATTAAATTCTCACCACTGCAACAGGGAAGTTTTGGTGTATCTACAGTTAACCTTCTATAACAGTTAAAGACAAGGGGGCAACAAAAGAAAAATAATGACTTTATCATAGTAAATGCACTACCTGAAATAGTAGTCAATCTGGTTGACTATTTTAGTATGCAACTGAAGATCAGGAGCTGGAAAAAACACTGCATGAGGTGGTATTGGAGGTACAAAAGGAACACCTCTTAGTGAATCTGGGGGTGGAGCTGGTACATATACCACTTGGGGTGCTAGTTCTGAAAACAAATAGCCATCAGAGCATAGTACATATCCTGAAAAAAAATAACCATCTTGGTATATTTATACTGCATACCAGGGAATCCAACAGGGCCACCAAAAGGTCGCACTCGTGGTGGGGGAATAAATTGACCAGAATTAGGAGGAGGAGGAGGTGGTGGCGGCCTTATAAATCGTGGAAACGCTCTAGGAGACATATGGGTGTCTCTACCATTAAAATTACGATGAGTATTCCAATCCTGATTCCCACGGTCCTGTTCGCGCCTGCTGCCATAGTTATGATGGTGAGTACCATCTCCACGCTGATGTGAACCACCATTACGATTCCTAAACAAATTACGCTGCTGTGGGTGATCAATTACATTATGGGTCTGAGACATGAATCCACTTCTTTGAGTATGGTCCTTTGGAGAAGAGTTGTGGAACCCTGTTGCAGCAATTTGAACTTGAGGTCCAGACTGTTGTGGGTGGCCGCCATTAGAAGATGCATTTGGACCATTACGTTTCATTGTTTTCGGGCGAGTTAGCACCGCATTGTTTGTGTTTGCATTATCGCTAAGCTGCTTTTGCGAAGAGGAAGGTGTGATTCCAGCACCCTATAAGTGGCACTTAAAACAATAGGGATACATATGTGCATGTATAAAACATACAAACAAAGAATATATATAACAGGAAAAAATGAAAGATTAATATATTTAGAAATCCATCTTATTGCTAAGAAACAGCAGTAGATTTGATATAATATAGTTTCCATAATAGACAGAAACCCAAAAACGTTTTAACTGATAATTCATATGAAACACAATAACAGCAACTACGACGACTGTCATATTTTCAGAAAACAAAGCAAATTAATAATCAGTTTGCAAAGTATTTCCTAGATAACGCGTAATGTGTTCCAACAAGTTATAGAGATATGAGAAAAATAAAACTATTTTCCCGTTATTGTTATTTCAATTTCAGAATAAGAATATAGGAGAAATCAGCTCAACTACGCTGCAACAAAATATGCTCTAATAGGTAGAAATTTTTAGAGTTTAAACTGAAAGATTAGGATACCTGAAACACTAGTAGTTTCCAAACTGAAAGAAACTAAATCCAGAAAGAACAAAACCTGCAATTGGGGCACAGACGATCCATCCGCCAAACCTTTCGATGATTCTGAAGACGATTTCATCGTAGCCCTGGTAGACTCCGATAAGGCGGGCCAAGAGACAGCGCCCATGACTGGCTTCACTTCAGAAGCAGCCCCATTGGACGGCTTGTTCCAAGCAGTCCTCTTACCTGTATTGCCATTAGGCACGCTACCGTTGTCCAAGCTCTCACCAACAGAGCAAGAATCGTCCGCCAGCAAAGACGCCGAGACGACAGGGGAAGATTCAACCAGCGTTACCGCCGATGACGGCGATGATGGAGCAGCAGCAATTGGCTCCGATTCACCACGAACGATCTGGTTCCACGGCGAAGAAACAACAGGCCTCGTAGAACGCCGTGATTGAGGGCTGTTAAGGTTATCGGAGGAATGCCGAGGAGAATGATTGGGAACAGTGCCACTCATGGCCATTGGCGAGGGTGTTTAGGGTTAATCTAGTGTGAGTCGACGAGTTGATCGACGTAGAGAAAAGGATAGATAAGAAGAAAAAAAATGATCTCAAAAAGTGATTCGGGGTTTCAAATAAACTCCAGATGAATGCAGCAAATTAGGGTTTCCAAAAATTGAGCGATCAGATCGCACAAAGAGCTTTCTCTTGAGAGAGAAGGCGTTTAGAGGAACGGTGGCTCTGGGCTGCTATAGCATTCTTTCTCTCTCCTCTTTTCTCCTTCTTTCGCCCCTCCCTTTTATTCTCTTCATTTAGCTGGTTAGCTTTCTATTGGTTTTGGACTTTTTTTTTTTTTTTTTTTTGCTTCGGTGTGGGAATACTTCCCATGCCAGGTTTTCCGTGAGAAGCCTTTTTACGAAAATACCCCTAAATCTTGGTCTTTTACCGTGAGAGTGACTCCGTTGTCGACGAGGAGCCGAAGCGGAGCCCACCGTGTATTTTGTATCTCCCCAATTACTCGAAAATAAATGCAGAATTTCACTGTGACTCAAGTTAAATATTAATATATTTTGTTAATAAATTTATCGAGTTTAATTTTTAATTCAGTAATTATTAAATTTTACCAGAAAAATAGTGCATTAGTTCCCTAAAATCTCTGTAAAATTTACTAAGAAAAGCTAGAGTGGTAGAGTCTAATTAGAGTTCCAAGTCCCGAACGAAACAAAGTGGCCTTCTGACATTTAAATAAATAAACTATTTATTTAATTGCTCCAACTAATTTCTTTGAAACTAAGATAGATTTATTGTTTTAAAATACAAATAAATCAATTTTGACTCGATCTCTTTGTTTTATATTTGCCCACATGAACTTTGTTGTCTTTCCAATTCCGAATGAACACGGAATACTATTATATAGCTCCAACTCCCAAATAATATTCAATTATTTTTATTTTTTAATTAACTTTTAATTAATTCTTTCTTATAAGATATCTACTTCTCCAGTAAAATTAGACGGGAAGGCCTAAACATACTTTTGGAAATTTGACAAGTATTCTATTATATTTATTTGTTTTGTTAATTTGATTTTAATATTTGTTAAAGTTGATAGCTAAATCACATGCCCCCATTTACAACGAATGCTTGGAATAATGCGTCCTAAAAAAGTTAAAACAATTTTCTTTTGGTATTTTATTCTTATCAAATATTTTATTTTTTTCATGAAAATAATTTAATGATTTTAAATTGGAGGATTGATCCGCGGGATGCTATTAATGATCTCTTTGGGCTACATTTGGGCCTTGAGCCCAATAATTAATATTGGGGCATGTATTTGTTATTCTTTTGGGTAAAAGGCACTCGTACGAGGTCTCCTATGCTATCCAAATTAATATGACGTGACGTAGTAGGTGGTGGTATTCTAGGGATGAACATTACAGTTCCACTAATGGCCCACACTGTCTTTCTGTTGAACAAATTGAGCCTTCTGCATTGTGGGCCTCCAGGACAAATAGTCGTATACCAGACAGTCACCGCTTATAACTATAACTTTCTTCTACCAAACTTTACTTGTCCAAAAAAAAAAAGAAACCTACCAAAACTCCAATGCGAGCTCAAATTAGTGCCATCGGTCACACCCGGACAATTCTGTATATAATTGAGTAATGATACTCTTGTCCCAAAAAAAAAAAAAAGTAATGATACTAAATATAAAATTAAAATTTTTTCATGGTGTTCAAAACATGGGTATTTGTGTTTAATTGGTAGTTATATTAATTATTAGATGAAGAAATTCAGATTTATTTACGTTTAAAAACAGTGTCAATTAAATAAGAGATAATATATATTTGGGATTCTGAATTATTGCACACATACACAAATTTTTTTTTTTAATTTGAAACCATATATAAATGAAATAATGACTTGATTTAAGTTTAAGCAGCTATGCTTAAATTGTTTTTGTTAAATTCAAGCTAAGCGTATCATATAATTCTACCCAATTATTAAATTATATAAGTAGCATTAATGTTTCATAAAATTCCAACTATGCATGCACTACCTTCTTTGAGCATATGAATGAAAGTCACATAATTTCAAGTTGCATACTTTTCCAGCAGGTTTTAAAGTTTATTTTACATAAAATATTTATTGAGATTTCAATTCAAACCCTTTGAAATTTGAGAAAAATAAAGTTGGCAGCTTATGCACTAAAAATATTAAAAACCAGTTTACAGTTGTCATGAACAAAACATGGGAAACTAAGCCACATTTTTAATTCAGTGCAAGATCAGCTGAACACTTTCTACGAAGAGGCTATTAAACTTACTATTTTGCAACTGTGCCAGAGAAAGATCAAATGTTCGCTTTTAATATATCTTCTTAAACCATGGAGAAAATATATAGAGAGAAAAGCACAGTAAAATGTTTCGTATTATTAAAGCAAAGTCTTATAGAAATGGGTCTAGATCACGTTTTGATTAACGTTACAAAGTTTGGACCTATGGCAGCAAAGATAAGTGATATTTTATTTCACGTTCCTAACCTTACACGTACATCAATCCTCAGCTTTCCTTTTAGATTTTCCAAGTGTCGCCAGATCAAAGAAGAGACAGCGAGGACGAGGTAGAGAGAAATTATAAAATCACTAAGAAAAATGTCCAAGGAAGTCTGCAAGACGGACAACAAACACTCAATGAACAGAGGCATGGCAAGGACTACAGAGACCCTCCTCCACAAGCTCTCTTGGACACGGGTGAGCTCAAGAGCTGGTCCTTCTATAGGGCTCTGATAGCTGAGTTTGTGGTATATATAGCCACTGTCATTGGTCACAAGAAGCAAACTGGCCCATGCGATGGTGTTGGCCTTCTCGGCATTGCATGGTCCTTTGGTGGCATGATCTTCATTCTTGTCTATTGCATTGCTGGAATTTCAGGTACCCACACCACAAATTAAACCCTTCAAATTTCTCTGTGTCATGGACATCATATATTAAAGTAAAATTTAAAGCTAATACCAGAAAAAAGCCTTTTAACTCTTCTTTTTGATTCGATAGTTGAAGCTATATTTTGTTTTTATTAATCACCATGTGGTCATAAAACCCTGCCGTGACGTTGGGGCTACTCTTAGCAAGGAAGGTGTCTTTGGTTCCGGCAACAGCCTACAAGTTAGAGATAAAAAAAAAAACAATTCAGTGTACGAGACTTCTACCTGATAAGATCTGGAAAGGAGAAAATGTATGCTACAAATTAGAGATAGTTTGAAAAAAAAAAATTACATGTGAAAGGATATACAAGCAACAAGTGAAAAGTATTTAAGATCATAAAATAATCAATTTATGAAAATGGCTGATATGATAACTATAAAGTGACTATTCCGTTATATTCAACATATATGATAAAAGATTAACATACATAATGGTTTAACAAGTTGTACTAGTTAGGAATCACTAAACATAATGATTTGACAAGTTGTATTGATTAATTATTATTGAAATGGCATATTGGTTAAGATGAACTAAGATCAAAGATGCATAACAACTTCTTCGTACACTTCTTTGTTCTTTTTTTTAAAGTTGTTCTTGAAGAGAGAATTTTGCAATCACATGGTTAACTTTTGATTTCTCATTTGTACCAAAAAAAAGAAGAAGAAGTGATTTGTCTTAATCTTGTAGCAATTAATGAAAGCAAATATTACTTTAAAAAACAGTGTAATTTTCATATATTTCAAAACCAACTATTTTCCGACTGTGTTAATTTGAATTTTCACTAACACTACATGGCGTCACAGTGCATGGGAGCTATTTGTGGTGTGGGTTTAGTGAAGGCCTTTATGAAGCGTTACTATAATACACTTTGGGGGTGGTGCCAATGCAGTTGCGGCAGGCTACTCTGAGAGAATTGCTTTGGGAGCAGAGACCATCGGTACTTTCGTGCTGGTTTACACTGTCTTTTTAGCCGGTGACGCCAGTGAGTAATAATAGCTAAAGATTGCTTTGTCCCTAAGCTAACATAAGAAATTCTGAACTGAGACTATGAGAGTGAAGAGGTTTTGGCTCCATTGCCATTAGGTTTTGCCGTGTTTATGATGCTCTTGGCTACCATTCCCACAACTAGTAGTGGCATCAAACCTGCCGGGAGTTTGGTGATTCAGTTATCTACAACAATGGCAAATCTAGGATGATCAGGTGTGTTTCTTTTCCAAAGGTTCTCTAGTTCAAAAGCTAGGCTTTCTGCTATTAACATTTTCCCATTTCCATAGCTAGCTAGCTCAGCTATATTATGAAAGAAACTGTAACAGACACTTCAGCTTAAAACCAGGCTAAAGCTTTTGTGTAAGGGTGAGTGGATTGGGATGGCTGTGACAGTGGATTTTCTGGGTTTGACACTTCGTTGGGCACTAGATGCAGCGGCATACCATCAATACGTACCGAGAGCAGGAGCTGTCAAGGCATAGGGATCGTTCCGCAGCAACCACACCTACTAGAGAGGCTCACCGATGGCTCCCAGTTAGCCGCTGATCTATCTTGCCTTCTTGGCCTGTTTCTGACACCAAGTCCTCTTTAAGTATCATCAAAATCTCCCTAGATTCTCCCTTCTTCCTGTGTCTCCTTTTAGTTTATGAATTCAGTAATCCATTTGTATTTGTGCAAGCCAGAAATGAACCTTCCCCCTCGTTTAGCTCTTGTACTATAAAATTATCCATATGTAAAGAGCCAAAAATATGATTAATTAATTTAAAAAGCATAAATCCACTGACGAGAGGTTTAAGTCTTCTAGGAAGTGCTACCTTCATTGTTTTCATTACTGATTACAACAGGCGAGGCGAGGGATGGGAAACAGAGGCTTTTCTAAGTGGGAAAGTAGAAAATCACATAATAATTTGTAGCGGGATTCGAGCACAGAACTTAGAGATCCCCAAACCCAGTTGCTTGAGTGTTAAGCATTAAGCCAAAGGTTCTGGTTAGTGCTATCTTCATTTTGATAGCTAAGAGCTTGTTCACTAGTCCAAAAAAAAAAAAAAAAAGCTAAGAGTTTGTTCTTTGCAAACAGAAATCAGTAACGTGGATGGACTCATAGAACTTAATCACATGCACGCCATATACTCTGCTCTAGAATAAGGTAGTAGGAAGTTGATGAGCATATAATAAGGTTTATGATTTTTGTTCAAGAACAAGTCAGGTCAACTGCGCAAGTATTAGAATAAAAATTACAGGACCATGCTCTTGATCAAGACAATATCAATAAAGATTCCATCACCTATTTTTGTGAATGCATCCACACAGCCCTCATCTTTTTAGGGAACTTTGTCCAAAAGGAGAGAAACTAAAAAAGAAGAGAAATATTCAGCATGGCCCCTTTCAAGGCTTATTAATTAGCTCACGGCTTCAACATTCATATATACATAACCCTCCTCAGTCAGGCACAATCAAGAAGTTCAAATAAAACTGATGGCAAAATATCCAAGATAGTAGAGACAAATGCTAAAGAACTCATAATATCAGATTGCGGCAGAAGAGACACAGAAGCCGTGACCAAAACCATTCACCATACTGGGAATAATTCAAACTACAATGGCAAAAGCATGACAGGACAGGGAATGAACTCAGCAAGCAGGTTTGCATCTACATGCTTTGTATGAATGGCTTCCATGCTTATAACTACCAAATCCAAATTTAGGTCATCAGCAACTTCACCAATAATGGCTGTTGGTTTGCTCCCTTCACCAAGTCGCTCTAGCAAGCTATAGTCCTTGAATCCACCTATAAGTTTTTCAGTGATAGAACACAAACAATCAAATAGAGGGCAGCAGAAGCAACAATAATAACAATCTTTAATCTCCAGTTTTTTTAGATTAATTGCATGAATGTCTAGTTGAAAATGATAGGAATAGGCTCAAAAAGCCATGACTTCTTTCTCAACCCCCTTGATATACAGGAATTCTCTTTTACTATTAAATTTGTATTCTATAAGATTCAAAACAATCTTCCAGCCCATGATTAATAGATGAAACAACAACAACAACAACAAAATCTTTTTTCATTAAATAGAGTCAGTTACATAGATCAAATGGTGTCACAATGGTCTATTATAAATAATTATTAGATGAAAACAAAAAAAGATTTAAGAGAAGTCCTGTAAAGAGTAAACCGGAAACAAGTTATTTACTAGTATGTAAAATAAAGAAGAGCTGACGTTGAGATTCCTGACAGTTTCTTACATTTAAAATATGACAGCCATCTTAGCCTCGAATTTACTATATTAATAAATTAAAATCCCTTTGGGCTCAAGTTGCGCTTAAGCATGTATAAATCAATTTCACCTCTGGAGTCCAGATTTATGAATGTATTTGAATCAATACATGGCAGACCAGGTTTACCATACCAAAACCTTCTAACAAATTAAATACTCGCACTGTGCAGATATTCTCAACAAACAAGAGCAAGTACATTGGCATATCACTTTCAGGGGCTTTAACATACACATTGAAAAGTATAATCTAAAAAGACAGTAGCTTGGGCTAACCTTCAGATAGATGCCAACGAATGCTAGATAGTTGGGTCTCATGTTCAGGCAGTGATTCTTTTTGCTGTTCATCAATAACTGCAAATCATGCAAAGCATATGGTTCTTGTCATCTTGATTTAAGAAGCGCCTAGACTCTTTAGCAAAAGAATGTGAAAGGATTTTACTTTACACTTACATCTTAATTTAACGCTCCACAAAAAAAATTCAAATCTCTAATTGGAGGAAACGGCACATACCTACTACTGTAATGTCTGCTCCATACTTTTTGGCTAAAGCAGTGGTAGTTGATATAGCCTATAAAAGGATTTTAGCCATAAGTCAGTCTTTGGTCAAGGATCGCACACATGAAGTCAAGATTGCGAATGGGGAAGGAAAAGTTTCCAGTAATTGATCAACCTGGCTCCCACTTTCATGTTCCTATTGGCATCAATTATACTATAGGGGGTATCTAGACAAAATTTGATAAAATTAAGATTTCATCCCATGTAAAAAAAAACTTAGAAGTTAAGAGCATCATAGAAAGTTACCTGTCTCGTCCCTTCTGATAGATACGGGTTCCTATCTGTAATTGGTAAAAGGAGATGCTTGAATTGAGTAAAGGCATCAGTTGCGACAGTGACTTCAGGTTCTTGTGGTTTAGCCTTAACTGACAACAGTAACAGCGCAAAGTTAAATGATATGAAACAGACTAAGCTTTTCAACATAACGAGAAAAGCAATTATTGGAACCCCAGAAAGTGAGTTGAAAATATTAGCAAAGGCAATGCCTCAGCCAGTGCTAAATAGCCTACCTCCAGAAGATGCAACTCTTCGATACATTAATTTTCAACAACAAACTTTACCCATATAACACAAAAATAGAATTAAAGTGGATAAAGCCTCAACAATGATAATAAATGAAATTTTACCTTTATGCCCGATTCTTCGGAATCTGGCAAATATGGAGTGCTTATGAGCTCTGGAACGGGGAGCCAAAGAAAAATTTTCAGAAAACAAAAACTTAGAAGAAATCGAAAATGATGGCGTCAGTATTGAAGCTTTTGGGCACTTAGGGGAGGGTTCAACGGGGACAGCAAGCAAATAGTGAGCAAACGCCATAACCAGGCAGGAGGTGCCAACTTCTCAGGTTTACTGAAGAAGATTGGTGTGGATTCGAGAAAGGGTAATATCGTAAGAAAAATTGAAACAGACGGATAATCGGAATAGAGAAATGATTGCATGGACGTAGCGTGTATAGAGGAAGGTGCGCTGGCGCCATAGGGCCCACCTATTTAATTTGATTGTTTCTTACTTTATTGGTGTAAACGTCGTCGTCTAGAGGTGAGCTTGTGCATCAAAATGGTCTTCGTCCTACTGGAACTGGATATGGAAAAAGGGAAAAACAAATAGAAAAAAAAAAAGAACAAAAACAAACGCTTCAAAGTCTGTGAACTGAAGAAGGGGAAGCGGAGTAATACTGCGAAATTTCAAAAATTTCAGAGATATGGAAGACGATGATTCGGATGAACCTGCTCTTCACAACATGACGACCATTTCTCGGCACTATTGCGGCGATGACCCTGAAAAGCTGGACTTGTGCATCTCCATCATTGAGGTCCTCCTCCGTTTCCCAAACACATGGTTCTCTTCCATTGAAGACATTGGACTCTGAATATGAAAGCTAACTATAACTATACCTTGTTATTTCCATGTCATTGGCGACTTAACACAGAATATGAAGGAAGAGTATGGCCTGTTCGTCTGGCCCTGCAGTATAGTTCTCGCCGAGTATGTTTGGCAACAAAGGCAACGGTTTTCTGGGGCTAATGTTGTTGAGGTATAATTTTAGTATATGGCTTGGATTATATACACGATATTATTCATCTTATTGTTTATCTTGCAGCTTGGTGCTGGAACTTCCTTGCCTGGTTTAGTTGCTGCAAAAGTGGGAGCTGATGTCACTCTTACAGATGACTCGAGTAAATTAGAGGTATTTCCATATTGTTTAACCTTATTTTAAATTCATTCAATAATAATCAATAGCTTTGAAATCAAATGATTTCTGGGTTTTTTATTTTGACACGTTGATTTTCAATGGTAGCATAATTTTGATTGTTATAGTGAATTTACAACTTAAAGGCCTCAATTTTTGTTCTATATACTTATGTTTTAGTTGCAATTGGACATTCAAATTGAGGTAAGGGAATTTAGGCTTCATTTTTCAAATTTTTTTCTTTGTGAGTATGGTTAAGTGGGCTGTTGCAGACTAGAGCTTTCCATGTTTCAGTATAGTTATGACTTGCTAAATTGCTCCGAAGTACCTGTCTTAAACCTTTGTTTCCAACTAAGAGATTTTATTCCTTTCATACTCGAAGTAGACAGAATTGCTAGTAATGTGTCTTCTAAACTATTCTCTGTTGGAAATTTGATTCTATTTGATGGAATGACCTCGTCTCTGAAGACAACCTGAAAAAGAAAAAGAAAACACAATGCATTATAAAAGGAAGCATCATGCATGCTCCATCTTCTGTTACTGTTATCTACTGTTTGTGGCAATGGCTAGAACTTCTATATCTGTTAACTGATTGCCTATTGTTTTGGACCTGCAGGTACTTGACAACATGAGAAGAGTGTGTGACTTGAATAAACTTAAGTGCAATGTAAGAGATCACCACAATTCCGGCTTTAACAAATCATGCGCATACAATGTGATTTAACTTTAAACTTAATGTTGTAATGTTGCAATGCAATATTATGATTTTACTCTTTCTGTGTCTAGTGTGTATTTTCAAAATGGGCGTGTGAGTAAGCCCAACCACTATGTCTTATACACATAATCTACCTCAAGCATGATATTGAAATTTTATTTTAGCTTGCTGTCTCTGTTGCCTTAATGGATTTCCTTTTATTTTGTAGGTGCTGGGAGTGACATGGGGAGTTTGGGATTCACCCATATTCAGTTTACAGCCAAAAGTTATTCTTGGGGCTGATGTTCTCTATGACTCAAATGGTGAGAAAATATGATGTCTCAGTTGTTTATCCACTTTCCTCTATGGATTGAGCTGAAATATTGATTCCTTTAATATTGTTCAGCCTTTGATGACCTCTTTGCTACTGTGACATTCATGCTTCAAAATTCTCCTGGATCAATTTTTATAACGTCATATCATAATCGAAGGTACATTTCAATCTGTCCAATGCTCTGTGCTTGAGATGCAATTTCATCCCAGCTCTGCAAAGTGCAAACTACATATGATCTCTTCTGTATTTTAATTTATTCATCAAATCATGTGCAGTGGGCATCACCTTATTGAGTTCTTGATGGTAAAATGGGGCTTGAAGTGTGTGAAGCTTCTTGATGGGTTTTCTTTCTTGCCACCCTATAAAGCATCTATGCTAAGTGGTAACATTCAATTGGCAGAAATAGCTCTTACCTCAAAAGATAATGCCTGTGGTAGCTCATAGTTTTTAAATAACATTTAGACGTTATTTGGTGATGTTGCTGTTGCTATGTCGGTGCTTGTTGCTTTCAGGCTTCATGTAGAAGATCAAGCATGTATTGAACCAGTAATTATTTTGATGCATAAGGAATGCACGCACCCTCATTACATATATTTATTTATTCTAATTCTTACCTGCTATTCAAAATCATAACTTCTCTGATAGTTAAATTTGGTCAGTATGTTCCTGACAAGATCCAGTTCATAATTTTGCCAAGAACATGAATAAGGAGAGTGCCAATGTTAAGCTTCTCAGAGCCTAACATTTCCTGACTTGTTACTCTTCAAATTACCAGAAAGTTATATCTTATAACAAATTTCTAAATTAACTCTAGAAGATCTTGGACTTCATTACAATGACACAAAAATCCTTCTTCGTATTGTGAGAGAAGGAAGATAAGCAATTTTCTTGCCATCTCTTAAATATGATGCACATATGTTATACTTTTAGTTTGTTTGAAAATCATAGTTTATCTTGAATTAGACTGAAAAGTAAGATAGCTTTCCTAGTTGACCACTCTGCAGTCCTTCCTAATCTCTTGCCCGCCATTGATGCTACTCATTTTGATCATAGAATTCACAAAAGCCTTGTAAAATGCCTCTTCTGAAGTAGCAAAGTTGGAAACCAAGTCCTTGGTCTTTGGGGTATTAAGCAGAGCCTGATCAGAAGAAAACAAACTCTTCCCTTGCAGGATTGACTTGTAATAAGTATTATCAAAAATAGTAGAAGAAAGGTCCATGCTGGTGCCTGCATTCTTTGCGTTACTTTTGAGTGGACAAATTGACTTTAATTTTGCTGCAAAGGATGGATTTAATGAAGGGTCCACGTCGAATGTAGTGTTGAAATTGTGGATTCTGTTCTGGAAGGATGAGCAATGAGAGAAACCTAAAGTATGTCCTCCTACATATGGATCAAAAGACATTATTCTAAACTCTTTTCAGATATATATTGGAATAAGAAATGTTCATGTGATAGTACTGGCAGTTTGGGCCCTTGGAATTTCTTACCTGACAGTGCTACCAGGTCTTCTATTGACAGACCTCTTTGAGAGAAGCTCTGCTGCAATTGTGATAAGTTGAAGGTTGGCGCTGGCAGTTGTATGGTTTCACTGGCCTTAGATGTTCTTCCATCCTTTCTTCCTTTAGGAACATCCCAACTTGGACCTCCGGACTGTATAAGTTACATTGAGATATACATGAGAATGTCCTTAGCTGCAAGCTCATATGTTAACATGAATATCTATATATATCAATGCCCAAGGACATAATAGTTCTTCAAATCTGTACTTGGCTTTTTTTCTTACCAGAAAAACTGCATCCCTTGCTGCTAGTGCTAGGATATCAGCACATGAGACCACACCAGGGCATGAAGTTTCTACTTGGTTCTTTGCATTATCAATGACATAGAATGCATGCAAAGAAATATTTGGTGGTCCATCTTTTTCTGCTTTGTTGTTTCCTTTTGAGTTTAGCAGCACTGAAGCATCACATCCCTGTCGGAATTGGTGGAAAAAAATATGTTCAAATGACCCATTAATAAAAATGTATACAAACGAAAAAAAATGAACAAAGTGAGAGGGTCTTTGTATCATTACCCTAATGAAACAATCATGGAAGTGCATTCGGAGAAGTGCTGCAGGAACAGTTTTGTCTTTAGCAGTGGCTTCCTTCACGACCTTAGCAACAATGAACTCCACGTCAGGGCATCTCTTTTCATAGTAGTTTAAGCTAAGTGAATTCCCTATAGGAACTACTGAGAACATAATAATTGAGCTCAAGACTGCAATTATAATAGCCATGTTAGTAATGATACTGGATTATCTTTAGCTTTTGGCTGTGGAAATCAAAGATGGATAACGTGGGTTTTTATAGAGAGAAAGATAGATTAGTTATTGACTGTTGGTGGATAAGTGGCCCCAAATAGTCAATTAGTTAAGCAAGACTGTTGATGGAGTAGTAACGTTTAAGCATTCTCATTAACAAAAGACAGCCTGCTTTAATTCTCTGTAGACTGCAGGGTGAAACCTCTGGTAGATTGCAGTGTCTCATGGTGCTTTATCTTTTGTAGTTGTCGTTATTCTTACTGTTTTTTAAGATGATGGTGCATGTTACACTGAAAATTAATAACATAATTAAGCTAAAACTAGTTTCAATTAATAATTTCATGGTCTTTATGAGTGGTGATGACTTGTTACCTTGGAGTGTCACGCCCATGAGGCATAATTGTGATTAGAGTTGTCCTAATTTGAGAAAGTGGTGAAATGTTAAATGTTAGTATGCGCTTTCTGCTTCTCTTTTATTGTGACGAAAATGGGCTATCAACCTATTACCCTCGTGGCGTGTGTTAACCTGAGTGGAGTCGCCCAAGGTCAGATCAGGACAAAACGAATCAACAATTAGATATCCTTCTTGTTTTTACTAGCTAGGCGAGGCTTCCTCGTGGAAGACTGTAGGTGGAGCCATCCAAGTTGTTATTTTCGTTGCCTAAAACTTGAATTGCAAGTCTTTAGCTTTAGTTAGACAATGATGTAGTCAGGTCTTATCAGCTATAATTATTTTAAGCTTTCAACTATTTGAGACTAGAATAATCACTCTTTTTTTTTTAATAAGTAGAATACGAAGTCAACAAATAAAAAATAGAGGAATAATAAATATATTTTATAATTTTTATAGATAAAAAATATAAAACGAAAATAATATTATTATTAAAAAATATAAAAATAATACACTTTTTAAATTATAATTTATTAAATATTATATGTTAACATATAAAAATTAAATTATTATAATATACAAAAAAATAATATATTATTAGAAAGATAATACACTTCTCAATTATTTTTGAAAATTAATTCTTTTAAAAAAAATTTTAAAATTTATTCATTGTAAGTACAATATTATAAATATAATTTTTTATATTAAAATTTAAATTCAATATTATAAATTTAAATGAATAAAATATTAAATATATAAATTTTTTATTTTTTTTTAAAGAAGAAAAATATTTTCTAATAAAAAAAAATTTAAATAAAAAATTAATTTTTTTTAAAAAATAAATATAAAATAATTATGAAGAAAAGAATAAGGAAGAGGAGGAAGCGAAGGAGTTTCTGCTTGCTTGTAGCGGCCTCTCAATAATCACTCCTCCTATGTCTTCCCCCAGCTAGAAGTACCTAAAGTGAAATAGGGACCAACGGGGATATTTTTCTTTGGTCAAAGATCCAACATGGATCCAAAAAAAAAAACTTAAAGAAACTTGTTGGATAAAATACGAAATCTTTGGGCTAACTCAGTTGGGTCCATCCCAACCCATGCGCTAAACAGGCTTTTCATTCACAAGAATACTGCCTCTCCAGTCCAAAAAAAAAAAAAAACCTGCATCTCGTACCCTGTTTTTTTTTTGGTAGAGATAAGTGCTATTTGAGTCAGTTGTAGGTTGTAGTCTTTTCCTGTCCAAAAAAAAAAAAGGTTGTAGTCTTTTAGAAAAGGTCAGTTGTTGGTACATCAATTAATATATTTATCTAATCTAATTAAATCTAGACTATTTATATCAGAATTAAAGAATTTATGGTATAAGTTCTTGAGATGGAAAAGTTCTTAATTTTTTTTGAAGTTTTAAAGTGTGAATTTAAAAAATAAAATATGTTAAGTTTAGGCCAAGTTTTAATTTTTTTTTAGTTCTAATGAAAAATTTATAATTATAACTCATGATGATCACACAACAAAATAGCACCTTTTTTTTTTTACTTTGTACGAAAAAATAGTACCCTCCTCAATAGAAATAGATTTATATTTTGTCTTGGTCCCTTTGGACAACGAGATTGTCAACAGATACAATTTATATTTTGGACCAAATTTTGGGTTTGGCTGAGACCCTAGTTTTAAATCTTAAGCCCAATAAAATAAAAACTAATGATAAAAAAGTGGGGGTAAAAAGCCCAAAAAAAAAACTGCGATAAACAAACTCGGGGTGTAACAATCCCAACAACTAGGGGGTTTTCACAAACCATTTAATCCGAATGAACCCAAATTAAACCGATAAAAATCTAGATATCCGGGTGAATGAAATCAAGTTTTTGGGTTGTAATGGATTAAGAAAAACTTAAAAATCGGGTAATGTCGATCGTGTTGGATTGGGGTTCAGAAAAACCGTCCAACCCGACCCGATCGAAGGTAGAAAGAAAAATTCACTTATGCCTTAAAACGACGTCGTTCCATCCTTGCTGACAGCTGGCCCTTTTCTCTTTTCTTCCTCCCTCACCCGAAGCCCTAGCCCCTCTTTCTCTTCGATTTTGATTTCTCTCAGTCTCAACTCTCACTTTCGAATCTCGATTGCGATTCCCCTTCCCCACACAGCCAATCAGCCACACTCAAACCTTAGGTCTCAGCTCAGCTCTCGTCACCACCGTCAGGGGGACGGCCACGGGCACACACAGCCTCCTCACTCGAGTTCGTGTCTTTTCTTCCTCCCTCACTCGAAGCCCTAGCCCCTCATCTCATCTCAACTCGGCCATCGCGCATCATTACGCTTAAAGCCTCCATTGTCCAAACGTCCACAGTTGCTGTACTTCTTGTCTCCAGTAAGTTTTTCTCCTTCTCCTTCTCTTTCAAAACCTTAATCAGTATCCTGGTTGCCTGGAATCCATAGATTAGATTTTGATATTCTGTTCCACATTTTTTATTTCTTCTTGTGCTTAGTTGTCCATTCTTCAACTTGGCTGTCTTGATTGCTTGTATATTTTCATCGAGGCTTTGGGTGCTGTTAATTGTTAAACCATTTTCATCGAGGCTGCTAGGCTGGTACGTTTTTCTTTTTGATATGCTTAGTGTTCATGTTGGACCGTTGGTTTTGGATTCTGTTAAACCATTTTGATCAATAATTTCGATGCTCTGCTCTTGTGCTGTCTGTACATGAAAATTTAGTGGTTTTGTGAGTCAGTGACTTTGTGTTAACTTTGAGTAAACATTTTGATCAATTTTGATTTTTGGATGCTCTTATGCTGCCTAAAATGGTGCTTATTGTTCGTGATAATAAAAATCTTGCTGCATATGAGGCCTCAGAGTCCTTTTGTATGCTCTTATGCTGTTTTTGGATGCTCTTATGTTGCAGTGCTGTTTCTCTATTTAGTTTAGAATACATGTAGAATATTTTTCATGTTCCTTTTGTAATAAGACTCTGGATTCTGGAACATATTTTTCAGACTCATGTTCTATGAGTTTATTCCTCTTTTTTGTTGGTTATTTGGAACGTTTTGGATATTTATTAGAGTGGCATGGATTCCTCAATAGCATCTTCAACAAAATCACCCTCTGATCCAAAAGGCAAAGAAAAATTAGGTGCTTTAGCTGACATCGAAGTTTCTAATATTACTCCCCCTAAGAGGCAAAAAAGGATGCCACCTGCCAGTGGATCTCGAAAGACATCGGCAGTTAGGGATCATTTCACCAAAATACTAGATGCATTGGAGCCTAAGGCTCAATGTAATTATTGTGGAAAGAGGTATTTGTGTAATCCTAAGACACACGGTACTTCAAACTTGGTTAGTCACTTGTCTAAATACCCTAAATATTCATATGCTTTGAATGATCCTAAACAACAAGTGATTAGTTTTGAGCCCAAAAAAGATGGTGGGAGAAATAATATTATAAGGGCACCACAAGTTTATAATTTTGAAGAATGTCGGAAAGTTTTAACTGTGTTTGTTATTACTGATGAACAGCCATTTAAAATAGTTGAAGGATATGGATTCAAGTACTTTTGTAGTAAGTTGCAGCCATTATTTCATATTCCTTCTTGTCCCACTATAGGTAGAGATTGTTATCAATTATATTTCGATAAGAAACTGAAGTTTAGAAATTTTTTACAATCAAATTGTACTAAAATATGTCTCACTACTGATTGTTGGACTTCAGTTCAGAATTTGAGTTACATGGCACTCACGGCACATTTTGTTGACAATGATTGGAAACTTCAAAAACGAATTCTTAACTTTTGCTTTATTCTTAATCATAAAGGGGAGACAATTGGAAAGTATATAGAAAATTGCTTGAATAATTGGCGGATTGAAAAGGTGTTTACAGTAACGGTAGACAGTGCTTCTGCAAATGATGTGGCAATAACATACTTAAAAAGAAATATGAAGATGACAGATGGTTTAATTTTAGAGGGTGATTTTATGCATATTAGATGTTGTGCCCATGTTTTCAATTTAGTTGTTAATGAAAGATTGAAGGACATGCATTCATCTATTGCATCTATTCATAATGCCGTGAGATATGTGAGATCTTCTCCCTCTAGACTAGGAAAATTTAAGTGTTGTGTTGAACAATCAAAAATTGAATCTCAAAGCATTGTATGTCTTGGTGTTTTAACTAGGTGGAACTCAACCTATTTGATATTGGAAAGTGATGAGAAATTTCAAAAAGCATTTGATAGGCTAGAGATGGATGAGCCTACCTATGTTGATTATTTTGATGATAAGACAATTGGTCCTCCTTCTTTTGATGATTGAAATAATGTTAGGTTTTTTTATTCAATTTTTGAAGATTTTCTATGATATGACTTTGAAATTGTCTGAATCTTTATGTATTACCTCAAATATAGCTTTCCTTCAACTTTTTTTAGTGCAGAGTGAGTTATTGAAGTGGAGTTTAAGTGATAATTCTTTGTTGGATAAAATTGCAATAGAAATGAAGAAGAAATATGATAAGCATTGAGAAAAAGTGGAAAACATGAACCATTTGTTATTCATTGCCAATGTGCTTGACCCTAGATACAAGTTTACTTATTTGAAATGGTCATTTGATGATATTTATGATCCAGTTGTATCTTATAATATGTCTTCCAAAATCAAGGCTGATTTGTAAAAATTGTATGATTGGTATCGTCAAGTGTATGATCCCAATGCTTTAAATGTTGAGTGCCATTCTTCAATGGTTATGGAAAATGTAGATCAAGGTGATTCAAAGTCCAAACTAGATCAAAAAGTTAGAGAGGCTGCTTTTAAATCTCATTTAAAGGCTAAAGATTCCATTGAAGCAAAAAATGAAGTTGAAAGATATTTGGCTGAAGTTTGTGTGGACGCAGATGATGATTCTTTTGATGCTTTAGATTGGTAGAAATCAAATGTGTCTAGATTTCATATTCTTTCTATTGTTGCTCGAGATGTGTTGGCCATTCATGTGTCAACAGTGGCTTCAAAGTCAGCATTCAGTACTGAAGGTCGTGTACTAGATACATTTAGGTCATCTCTCTCCCCAAAAATGGTCGAGGCATTAATCTGTGCACAAAATTGATTGAGACCAAATCTATTTCAATTTGATATTAATGATTTTGATGTTGTTGAACAATTACAACAGTGTGAGAAAATTGAGAGAGGTAAAATACTAACTATTAAGTATTTGTTTTACATATTATAATTTGTTAATTTTTATTATCCAAATAATTAATTATCTACTTATTTTGTAGAATTTGTAGAAACTTCTTCTAAATAGCTGTAGATAGAGGATGGATAGCTATGCTAATTTGAGAATTGGATACATACTATTGAATAATCATTGAAATATTACTTTACCAGACCTATGATGTTAATATTAATTTTCAAACCTAGTATGTTTATTATTTATAATTCATTTTAACAATTTTATACTATCTTAAGTCTTAACTTTCTCTTGATTCTTGAGAGTGGAGGATGTTCATTTATCTTAACAACTTACTAAACTTTCATTTGCCTCACTGCAGGATGTCCAATTGTCCATTTGCCTCACTGCAGTTTGCACTCTATAGGATGTCGTTTGCTTCAGTAGCTGCTTTGTATATCTACTTATTAGTTTGATAATTTTTGACTGACTGTTGTATTTTATGCATATGCTTTTGACTTTCTATGCCTATGACATTTATCTAAAAATGTCCAATTATATTTTATCTGATTGAGGTTGACTGAATGTTGTATTTTATGAATATACTTTTGACTTTCTATGCCTATGACATTTATCTGAGGATGTCCAATTGTATTTTATCTGATTGAGGTTGAATGGTTGGTTAGATGTTGTATTTTATGCAGGATGTTATTTGTCTTTTTTAGCTTTTGTTTTAAAATTTCATACTACAAATGCCCTTACAAACATATATTTTTTTAATATATAGTTTTATTTAGTTCTTATAGTTGATTTTCTTAAGTAATTTCTCTTAGTTTCTGACTTTATGTATTCTCATAGGCACAGTATTATATTTTTGTCATTTTAGATGTTATCAGCATGAAAAAAGAATAAAAAAAAATTTATTTTAACATATTTGAAAAACCAATTTTGTTTTGGTGTTTTTTGGACTCAAAAAGACCAAAATTTGGGTTTCAAAAAATGAAGCCCAATTTTTTTATCCTCGTTAGCCCAACCTGCAGCAACCCGTTGGAACATCAAAACCTGATCCAATCCAACTCGCCCGAACCCAACCCATGCACACTCCTACCAACAACATCAGCATAAAAGCTCAAAGCCAACCGTGAAGGAAGACTCGTTCACACGGTCCACAAATCAGCCTGATCAAAACCCTAACGTTTTTAAAGCTAAGCTCAGCTAGAGAAGTAACAGAGGCGAGTCATGGGAACCAAAAATGCCAACTTCAAAAGGCAGAAAAGGAAGAAGAAGAAAAATAATTTGCATTCGGATCCTTCAGCCGTAGAACCCGTTAGTCATGGAGAAGAGAACGCCGGTGCTGGGGGTGGTGGTCGCAAGGTCATCACCGATCCTCGTTTTTCGTCTTTACACACGGATCCCCGATTTCGGGAGGCTCCGAAACACAAAACGAAGGTGGCGATCGACTCACGCTTTGACCGTATGTTCACTGACAAGAATTTCTTAACGTCCGCTGCTCCGGTGGACAAGAGAGGGAAGCCGAAGAAGCAAAATTCACAACAGAGTTCCCTGCGCCATTATTACAAAATTGAAGAAGAAGCAGAACGAGAAGATGAAGAGGAAGTAGAGGAGAGCAGCAATGGAGAGTATGAGAACGAGGGAAAAAGACTAGAATTGGTGAAATCCGGGGATGATGCGGGAGGGGACTCAGAATCATCCGAATCGGAAGACCTGGAAGAGGCTAGTGAGTTGGAGTCGTCTACAGATTTAGATGAAAGTGCAGATGGGGAGTTTTACGATCTGGAAGGGCCTGGTATGCAGGTACTGGTTTGGAATTTCCTAACTCCAATTTGATCAGTTTACTGCTTAGGAAAATAAAAACAAAGAATGCCATAAATTCTGTCTGGTTTGGTTTCTCGTCGACTTGGAAGAAATTTATGAATTAGAGAGTGATGTTGTAGTCTGAGCTCCTCAAAGAATTCTTCGTGGCTAAGTTTCTGAACTTATAGATATGGAACTTTGGTAGCATTTTTCTTTTTCTTTTGACATATACTTTATTGGATTATTGTGGGGACAGGAGGAGGTACCTGAAATTGAGAAAGAAACTAGCAGGCTTGCTGTAGTTAACATGGACTGGAGGTATGTTAAGGTACGTAAGTGAAGTCTGATTTGGTGATAATCCTTGAAATTTTGTTGTCACATATTTAATAACTAATATTTGAACTTTTCATATGTTTGTCTAACCTCCATACACGAAACTGTTAGTACTTGGAACAAGCTTTTATTGGGTTTAATGGTTTTTTTTTTTGCACATGTTAGTTCCTGTTCTAATAAGTTTTTGACTGTAATATCATTGTTTTATGTTGTAGGCTGCTGACTTGTATGTATTATTGAGTTCATTTGTACCGCCAAATGGACAGATCAAATCTGTAGCTGTCTATCCATCTGAGTTTGGTCTTCAACGAATGAAAGAGGAGGAAGTTCATGGCCCTGTTGGTCTGTTTGATGATGAAGATGCGAAAAACGATGAAGATAGCAGTGATGATGATATTGACAATGAGAAATTGCGTGCATATGAGAAAAGCAGGCTGAGGTAACTATCTTTCAAAATCACTGGTGTCAAGACGTTTTGGTTTGAAATGGCATTGAGATAAAGATATAAAGTATTTTTTACCTTGGACTAGTCAACTTTTAACTAACAATTTAACCAGTTTTATGGTTTCTTCTCTTCATTCAATATTGAATTAAATGTTTCAAGACATTTTGGTTTGAAATGGCATTGAGATAAAGATGTAAAGTATTTTTTACCTTGGACTAGTCAACTTTTAACTAACAATTTAACCAGTTTTATGGGTTCTTCTCTTCATTGAATATTGAATTAAATGTTATATTTTCTAAGTTGTCAGTACTTCAAGATTTTTATATATCCAAGAATATTTTACACACAAATTTTGGTAGGATGAAGAATAATGTTTATGGGGCTGCCGTAACCTGATTTACTGATGGATACAGGTATCTACAATGTATTAGTCCATTTTCTTAGTAATACAGTATTACCAAGAACAAGAAGCAACCTTTTCAAATTCCAAGATATATTTTTTGCTGATTGGTGTAGGTATATCGTGTGAAATGCTCCTCACTTCACGGTTATTTAATCCCTGTTTAACTTGATTCTTTCTCTGGCTTTCCAGGTACTATCATGCTGTTGTGGAATGTGACTCAAGTACCACAGCAGATTACATTTACAAAGAGTGTGATGGGCTTGAGTTTACACAATCATCTAATGCACTTGATTTACGGTTTATTCCTGACTCTATGGAATTTAAGCACCCACCTCGTGATGTTGCAACTGAGGTATATATCATCTGGTCTTAATTGGTCTTTACTTTTACAGATATAGTATCAATATGCAATAGAGTCTGAGAAGCAATTAGTGAACAAATTGGGCTATTTAGAATCATAGTCTTCATTATTTAAGCTAACGAAATTAGAGAGATAGTGTAATCATGAATTAATGCAGTAATTGGCAGATAATGAGTTCTTCCTTTGTCTAGGCACCAGCAAAATATGAATACAAAGATTTCTATACTCGAGCACTTCAGCATACTAAAGTTCAGCTCTCTTGGGATGAAGATGAACCTCTTCGTGCAAAGACGTTGAAAAGGAAATTCAATGATGAGGAGGTCAGTGTGCTTTTCCGAATCTGCTTAAAATGTTGTGAATGATCTTTTTCCCTTTTACAGGAGAACCTTGTATGATGTTAGTTTAGTACTTTTGAGTATTCATCTTCCATCATTTCATGTATTTGTACTAGTGTTCTTAATTACAATTTTATAAATGGTATAATTAGTGGATTTTTGTTTTTTGTATTATCAGTTGAAAATGTACCTAAGAATAATATTGTTAGTCTCATTTTTAGAGGTGTATTGTTGTAAGTAATTCCAATTACTACTGTAATGTAATCTTTATTAATAAATTTGAAATAGTAGCACTGCTTTTATCAGAACTACGTATTCTTTTATTTTTGTGCAACATCTAAAACTTTAGGTTGTTATGTGCTGGTAATGTATGTATATAAAGAATTACAGATCCGTATCATACATGTCTATGTACATAAAATGCATGAACTACATCTTTATATATCAACATGCATGCAAGCCTTAACAACTTGCAATACCCTTGTATTTGATACATTTTTCTGTTTGTTGTTATGCAACTGCATAGTAAACAATGAGATGGGGAAGAACAGATGTTCTTATGTATTGTTTTCATTTATAGATAAGTGCTTCTTCTTTTTTTCTATTACGTGCATCATACTGAAAATGGTTTATTTTCTCCCTTCCTCCTCCCCTTATTTTTCTCCTTTTTCCTGCTCTTTAATAGCTAGCTGAGTTGGAGTTGAAGGAATTCTTGGCTTCTGATGTGAGTGAAAGTGATGATGATGAAGATAACAATGAGATAGAGGGTCAGCCTGATAAAAAGACTATGAAACGAGAAAAGTATCATGCTTTACTCCAAACTGGTGAGGATGCAGATGGAGACAGTGAAGAGGATGGACAGGACATGGAGGTCACCTTTAATACTGGTTTGGAGGACATAAGCAAACGTATTCTGGAAAACAAAGATAAAAAATCAGAAACAGTTTGGGAAGCACATTTGAGGAAAAGACGTGAGAAAAAAAATGCTCGGAAAAGTAAATCAAAATATTCATCTGATGATGATAGTAGTGATACTGATCAAGCCCCAAGCAATCAAGCAGATGATTTCTTCATGGAGGAACCTCCTCTTAAAAACAGAAAGAAGGCAAAAAGTAAAAGTGATGGAGAACAAAAGCACCCAGATATGGATGAGGTATATAAAGCAAGCAAAGAAGAGCTTGAGTTATTGCTTGCTGATGACAAGGGGACAAATACTGGTATCAGAGGATATAATTTGAAATTTAAAAAGGCCAAGGGTAAAAGGGAGAAGGAATCTATTGATGAGGGGAAATTACCAAGCACTGACTATGATGATCCACGTTTTGCGGCTCTTTTCACTTCACCTGCCTATGCAATTGATCCCACAGACCCACAATTTAAAAGGTATCTTTTGTGCAATGTTAGTTGTTGATGGCAGCAAAATGAACGAAGTGTTTATTTTATGTTTATAATCATAACTATTTCGATCTTATTATAGGGGTGATAATTAAATTCTTATATTTTTTTCAAATATTGAAAGAGTTACTTTGCATAAAAATAAAAATACTTCTAACCATTTAACTTACAAGACGCCAGCAATAAATGGTTTGTTTACTAAATAGGAATGTAGCTTTCAGTCAGAACATTTTTATGGCTAGTATGTATTCGTGACTTATGCATCGTTATCAACTCGTATAATGACAACTTTTTCCTATTGGTCTGATCTTCCTGATAGGACTTTTGCGTTTTTCAAGTGGCTTGCGTATACTATTGTAGTAGTAGATTATCTGAATTGCTTCATGCTAAAATATAAGTGTGTCTTTGCAGGAGTGCAGTTTATGCCAGACGGCTTGCACAGAAGCAGCAGAAGGGTGATGCAGACTTGTTCGCGGAAGGGGAGCACGTGAAGCTTCCTAGAGGAGATGATGCGGGTGTGAGCATAAAAAAGAAGGGTGAGGAAGTAGGATTAGATGTTTTGCAAACAAAGAAAGAGAAGTATGAGTTATCATCATTGGTTAAATCAATTAAGATGAAGTCAAAGCAAGTTCAATTACCCTCAGATGGTAAGACAAAGAGAGATGTAAAATTACAATTTAGAGGTTTGGAGAAAAGGAAACGTTAGTTGCTAACCATGGTTCAATCCATAGATGAGTGCACGAGATCACTAAAATTAATCCACATATCAGAATGCAAGATTTCAGTGAAAATGAAGAGTTCTGCTTCCACATTGGGAGTCAAACAAGGGGAAAAAAGGCAGTTGGAGAATTATGGAAAGTAGGGCTGCGGGGTCAAAGCGTCACTTGGCAGCAAGCGGTTCTTTACCATTTTTTGTTTATTTTCAAGTGCTGATGTAGTTTTGCACCATTTATTACTTATAGATAGACACAATTTAAGACCCTCGTACCTCTCGAGTGTTAATTCCTACGATAATATCCTCCTTTTGGTAGCCGTTTGATTTATCAGTTAGACATTTGCTGTAAGTGATACACGCAAGATTATCACCCGGTCATTAATAATCTCTTATACCATAATTTGAAGACCTAGTTCCAAAATCTGCACCGTTGGCGTAATTTGTTTAGCACAATTCAAGGCTAATCAACTAATATTGTCATATAAATCGGTATAATCACTATCTATCCATAAAACGCACAACACAAGAGTGGTATCATCTGTGGTTCATGCCAATACTAACTACATTATTTACAAACGCGTGAAGCAAAATTGAGGAAGCAATGATGCTTCTCTTATGCATTCAAGTAAAGAACTTATCACTTTGAATAATACAAGATTGAATAGACAAAAGAATGATCAAAAGATAGCAAAAAGCGGAAAAAGAACCATTAGACATGCAGAAGTAAGAGAATTCATCTTAGATGAGTGATTAGGCGGCGAGGGCTCAAAAATAGTAGACTGGTTAGACGTAGCTTCTGGATTCAAAGCCAGAGCAGGGGAAACGGCAGGAGAGTGCGATGGGTTAAGAGCTAATGTGTTTGAGAGCTCGTCATCATAACCTGAGTGTATCATATTGCATTGAAATCAGTAATACTTCATGGAGATTAAATGTGAAGGATGCCAAAATGCTCAGATTTGATGCACAAGAAGCGAATATACTCACAGCTAGATTTCTTCCAACCCAGAATCATGTTATCACGATCAAAGACTATACTGTAACCAGTCATGAAGTTCTCTGCAAGAAGATGAATGTGGCAAGTTGAACACTCAATAATAAGGTGCATGTCTGCTATGCATTAATGCTTTTGGTAAAAGATGTCTCATCAGTTAAAACGAAGCAAACAAGCAATGCTGACATGTGGCTAGTGGCAACCACTACATATTTGTGGCAGCTGTGATTATAGAAGCCAAGATTTGACAGAGCAAAATTTCCAAAACGATAACATTATAACCTGAATGAATATTTTCATGATCTATATTTTATTAAGAAAAGTTACTTGAATTGGATACTCACGTCCAATGATATTCAAGTCGTTACTTTTCACAATGCCAAGGCACATTACAGTTACACTCCCAACATCCTGGAGATTAGAAAAAGAATTAGGAGATTGAGAAGATCAAATATCATATTAAGAAATTCTGTGTACGGCCTGAGTTGGCTGTGCAAAGAGTGTGTGTAAAAGTTTCTTGATATCATATACCAGAAGACACACCTTATGTCCTCCTGTCCTTTCCCCGATAGCAACCATAACTGTGGGACTAACAACATCAAAATTGTCTCCACCTTTCATTGTCAGATTCAAGAAGGGCAATTCAAGATTGGTCGAATTTGCACTACAGGTCAAGCGGAAGTCAGCATAGGTTTGAAAAGAAAAAAAGTTGACAGAATTGTGGGGTTTCTCTCAAGAAAAACCAACCTCATGTCATAATCATAACAATACTCAAAGGGTATATCAACACCAGAATCAGGTGAATAGCGTTTTCCTTTGACCAGGGCATGGAACTGCAAAATTACAGAAATTTAAACAACTCTGGAAAAGAAACCAATGATGCCATCATAAAACACTACTAATATAGACTACTTACATTCTGAGTAATTTTTGTATAAGCTGGATCACTGAGGTATGTAAATGAGGTACCAGAGTCAAAAATTGCATCAAACTCAAAGTCAACAGATTTTCCTCCCACAATAATTTGGGTGATGCTGATGTTGTAACTTGGGCTGACAAAACAAGTTCCCAGGTAAAATGAGTATAATATATCCCATTTTGCATGGAAGTAACAACTTCTTAAATCAAATGGAAAGAATGAAATACAATGAGTGAATGACCACTTACTGCAATGCTCTAAGGTTGAATGGTGTTTTTCCTTGGTCTAAGCTGCCATTATCTCCAAAACTGATTCTCCCAACACCATCAGATCCAAAACACATGGAGAAAGAATTTGAAGTCAGCCCTTCTTTGGCTAAGATGCTAGGAACGGATATATTATCTATACCAAGGCCAAACAGACCATTTGGAGCTGCACCACTCAGGAAAGAACCTGTTTGAACTTTACCACAACTGCAACAAAAAGGACACAAGCAGCTTCAAGGAACAAGAATTAAACAAAAGCCATGACAAAGAAATTTTTTTATAGATCATCTTAAAAACTATGAATTCTCAAGACCATTAACCTGCTAAAGTTGGAGCACATGGCTTATGTTGTGAAAAATCATCAAGTTTCCCATTAAATGACAGCCATGATAATGAAAAATTATTTTCCCAAAGCATTTTTTTAATAAGGTCTTGAGAAGTTATTTACCCAAAAGTAATCCGTGCGTCAACTTTTTTTGTCCGATCATCATCTGTAATTAGGTGCAAGACATCCTCCACTAGGATTCCAGTAGATGAGGTGCCACTTGAAAGATAGCGAACTTCATATGGACAATTACTTGTAGACAAAGGGCATTGTCTTTTTGGCCCACACAAGGTGCTGTTACATGAAACATTCTTGCTTGTTGATGATGCGTCGGGACCATAGATGCTAAGATTGATTCTCTGACAATTAAAATTACTAAAGAAATAAGTGTCACCAATACCAAACTTCTACATAAGTTTTTGTTTAGGATTGGTGAAAAAAGCCACAGACATGGGCAACAGGGCATTAATCAAACCCAGACTAAGCATCAACATACTTTTCAATAAAAAAATGTTACAAACCAAGCTTCATATATGGTCTTCACTTGGTAAAACAAGATAAACATAAGAAACAAATCATTAACAATACCAGCATGCAGCTCGAGGCCGTCTGAGCAAAGAAGGATATTTTCTCTAATCTATTGCCTAATATTTCAGATTAACTATTTAACATAGTAATAGTTATCACTTTATTCCTAATAAATGTGTACCTGTCCATTTCCTCTCTGCAAGCCGTGCACACAACTGGTACAATTGCATGGTAACCAGAACAAGTCACTACCAGTATCCAATGCTACAAGAAACGATAAAGACGGTGTCCCAACAGAAACATTGGCATAATGCAAACTGAAATCCAGAACAAAGGAAGAAATTATCGCTAATGACACTGTAAAACATGAAATTGAAGGTTGAAAATGATTTGTAATAAATAAGTTTTAGGAAAGAAAATTTATGTAAAATAAAGTGTAATAATCAACAAACAATATTTTTTTTTTGTTCAATTGCTACTATCCTTCTAAGGAGAGGTATGTGACTTTCCCAAACCAAATTGAACACTCGAAAACTATTATCATTGTCTGTAAAATGTATACCTGAAAATATTTTCTAAAAAGTTAGTTTCTAGAGAAATTATTTTTCACGAATAATTTATATTCCATAACGACAAAAGGACCGTTAAAAATTTAAAGGAAGTTATAAGGTCCTGAAAACAGAAGAGAATTCTTTTGAAAATAAAGAAAACTAGAGTAGTATGTAGCACTAGCACAGCTAAGAGGAGGAAAAATATATATATATGAAGCTCCATCAAACAGATATCTTTTCTTCAACAAACTGAAACACTTAGGCAAATTCAGTGACTAAGATTATAACAATAATATTCCGAATTTCAAGATTAATGTAAAACTTGGGTTTTCCACTTTCGCTCTACGAAACAAAATGAAGGATTCTGGGGGAAAAAAAAGGAATATGAAAAATTGAGAAGTGGCTCGGGAAGTCATACAATCCTAAGGAGCCAATCCAATAAGTATCGTTGCCGGCGGCAAACGTAAGAGCTGTCTGATCCTCAGCGGCTAGTCCACGACCTCGGATTATGCGGTCTCTGTGGGACATAGCTACATAGTATTCGCGACTTCCCTTCGCAGGTAGCTCATCAATGCCCAGAATTCCCTTAACCGGATCCGAGAATCGGTGGTGCATATCGAAATCGAATGTACGGAAACCACAACAGCTTTGTGAAGCCAAGCTCAACACCAAGAACAGTAATCTACAGAGAGAAGAGTGACCCATGAGTTGAAGCTGTCTGAGAAAATTTTCGAGAATGCCTCAGCTTAGCTGGTAGAAAGAAATGTTGATGCCAAAAGTTCCGATTTTGGGGGGCGGCAAAGAAGTTGAAGTTAATGGTAGTTGGCACTACAATTGCAGACAGAGAGAGAAAAAAGGAGGCTGATACGAAGGTGGTGAAGTTAATGGTGGTTGGCACTAGAATTGCAAACAGAGAGAGAAAAAAGGAGGCTGATAAGAAGGTGGTGTCATACTCTTCGGCAAAAGTCGAGGGATTCGGATCCTCTGGTGTGCAGAATTTAGGCGACTGGTCAACTGGTCAAATGGTTACTCACCTGGTCACTGGTCAAATGATCAGTCGGTGACTGGTCATTTGACCAATTGCTTGCGTGCTGTGTATCTCTTTACACCGTAGAAGATTTCAATCCAAAAGTCGAGTGTGCAACAGTCCAACAGCGGAGAATGAAGCAAGCATTGGTGTCAGGGTGGGCCCAAGTTAAAGTACTGGATTTGTGCATTGGAGATCCACTTATTTAAAGAAAAATTTTATAAATTGTGGCATTCTTTTTCAATTTTATTTTATAATTTTTTTAAAGGATTAAAATTATTATTTGAAGACTTTTGTAGTTTAACTTAGTATAGTTTAATGAAAAAAATATTTTGCAGGTGTAAGCCATTATTTAGCAGTTAAGCAAAGGCACCAAGGTTTTTTGTCCATTTATTCATGCATCTATTGAAATCTCCCCCTTTAATTCTGTCATGATTTTGTATTTTTTTTATTTAAATCTCATTAAAAATAAAAAAGAGATAAATTATAATTTCAAAACTATATGGAATGCAAATTTAAAAAAAGAAGCAAGGCAAAAATATCGGTGCACCGCATGATATGAGGAACAAATTAATTAGTATTTTGAGCAAAGGCTAACCATGTTGTGATTACTTTACATAATGTAAAGTAGAAGTCAAACAAATTAGAAAAAGAAGGAATGAGTAAGAGAAAAGTAGAGGGAAATTCAACCCAAATTAGCTTAATACACGGGCAAGAAAGGTCCATCAAAGGAGGTCGTGGTTGAAATAATAGTAAAATGCAGGGTTAAATCTACAGGGAAAAAAAAGTGTGGTTGTGAATGCAAATCTAGAGAAATAGGGTATTAGAGAGTGGTTGGGGTAAAGAAATTGACGTGAAAGCTCTATAATTGGACATTGCCTTCTTTGGAAAAATAAAAATTAATTTAAGAAGTAAATGAAATTTATTAAGTCTTGGCTGAAAAAAATAATTAATATGGATGCATTTATGAAGCCAGTCGTTGGAGACATGAAGAGTTCAAATCAATGACAATGTGATTTTCCTAATCGTTTTCCAATGTCCCAATCAAAGAGAGGGGGCGTTTTTCCCTTCAAAATCACACAATTTAGATATCATCTTACGGCGAACAAGCACTGACATTGCGTGTGGTGTTCCGTTGATTGTTTTTAGAAAAAAGTTATCCGTAACCATTATAAGTAATTTTATTTAAATTTATTCAATCCTTTTTAAATCATATTCACACAAAATCTACCCCAATTAAAAATAATTACTTTCAGTTATGGAAGTAACATTATTTAAGTTTTTCTCGTAAAAAGAATTTGTTTTAAAAGTCACGTTATATATATATATATATATATGTCCAAACAGACAGCTGAGCTATATGATGGTGTTAGTTAACAGTTAGGGGAGATGAACTCGTTTATTCCTCTGCGTCTTGCTAGTTAGGCCACCGCATTCCGCGCTAGAGACGTTCCAACTCAATTTTCAACAGAATAATGAGAAAACATGACAAGGAAGAAAAACGGGGCATTCCAAGCACTTTGCCATTGGATTTTCCAAGTCAAAAGTTTAAGGACCAGATGCAAAAGAGAGCTATGGCTATAGTGCGATGGCGATGCAAAAGAGAGCTAGCCTACCGGGTCAAAAGAGACGGTTTGACCGTCGTACTGAGTGACCTTCTATCTTTCTTTGACCAGATCCAAACGGGGAATTAATCTTCTTCTTCTTCTTTTTTAATGGCTACCTGCTAGCTACAGGAGAGGAGGGACTTCTGATAATGCTTGTGGAGATTCCGTATCTCAATGTTGTTGTAGATAATCTTCAAGTCTGGAAAGTGTGAAAATTTTCAAAATATCACCCAGAAAGATAAAAATATCAAGCTCAGACTCGAGAGCTTCTCCCGCCTAATTAGCACCAATCCCAGCAGACTCCGTATAAAGTAAAACAACCAATATATAACAGCATCAGAGCAGGCAAACTTGGCTATTTTGTTATTTTAGGTTGGCTCATTAAAGATGCGGTACACATTATCAGCAACTGGGTACTATCCAAATCCTTAACACCAATTCACTTTCACATTGAATCATGTACTTCGAAAGGAAGTGTCAAAGTAGCATTTATGCTAGCTACGGACAAAGTTGCGTTTTGTTAATGAAGAATGGAATTTCCATCCACACGGCACAGGTCGCTGAAGCCCGCCACTTGTCCCCATCTCTTTTTATGTACGCAAGAATAATTGGTAGGCTATTTCTTTTTTTTCTTTTTCTTTTTTGAGGGGGGGGGGGGGGGGGGGGCGGTGTTTGGGTTCTATAATTTCAATGAATTCCAGTTGCAATACGGTTTCAAGCGGACGGAAAGTGAAACGCCGCGAAATGGTCTTCTCCGTGGCATTTTAGTCAAAACAACTTAGCTTCTGGGAACGATAGAACATGAAGAATTGAAGATATGTATTCCCCTCCTTGAATTTGAAGTGGCCAGATTATGGAATGAACCAGCATTGGGTCATACAAAGGAAAGATCATAGAATATGTAAACAAAACAATATACAAGGAATCCGAAACAAGTCAAAAGTGAACTATGGCTATAGTGCGATGGGGATGCAATTGAACTCTGAGAATTGTTGCGGGTCTTTTTAGTTGATGCTGGGGCAGAGTGATTACCAAGCCCAACAGCTACAGCAGGAGGCACAGTATCTGAGTGTGGCCTTGCTTGGATTTCATCCTCAACGTCATAACCTGTTTATGGGCTCAAATTATGCATATTAATCGCAATATAAAACCAATGAAATGGAGGAACAGTCACTATGAGAAGAAAACTAACAATCAAATTTCTTCCAGCCCAATATGAGCTTTTCTCGATCAAATACAACTTGGTAGCCCGTCATGAAGTTTTCTGCAATAAACATCAACAACAGCCGAGGGATAAAAAAATTATTGTCTCTTAGGGAAATAGTGATGAGAATCAGCATACATGATACATTTTTTGGAAGAAAATATATTAGCAATAATTCACTCATACAAACTAACACTCATTTAGTGATATACAGGGCATGGACAAGCCCATAATATCATGTCAATTTGATCTCAAGTAAACTGTGTTCAATTCTTAAGCGTGCCCCAGTTGTTCTTGATTTCAAGTTCATAATAAAGCACGTGCACCAATCTAATAATGAATCTATATGATGTAAAGAAGAATAAAACTTACGTCCAATTATATTTAGTTCTGCACTCTTGACAAGTGCTAGGCAATATACAAGTTCACTCTGCAAAATGATTAGTAAGAAAAGGAACAACTTTAGTTTTATCCAAGCTTTCAAGCATGCACACAATGAAGAGGTGTACAGATTAAACTACCACCTGAGTAGAGATGATAATTATTGGATCATAAACAGAAAAATGGCTTCCACCTCTCATAGTTAAACTCATGCTAGGTATCAAGCTAGTATTTGCATCAGGACTGTCCATGGTATGGAAAAACATTTAGCTTTGGAAGGTAAAAGAAATAATATGGAATATATAAATAACAATGATTCTATGACCTCATATCATAACAAAATTCAAAAGGAATTCTTGAATCATACGGACGCCGCCTATCTCGTACTTGGGAATGAAACTGCAAAAACAATAATTTTGGTAAGTTCCAATATCAAATAATATTTAGTCATCTGCAAGCAGATTTCATCCTTTTCAGTGCTTACACTCTCAGAAAGCCTTGTATAGGTTGGATCAACCAAGTAAGTAAAAGAGGTCCCAGAATCAAAAAGAGCAGTAAATTCCACATCAATTAGAGTTGTTCCTACACGAACTTGACTGACTGTAATGTTATAGGTCGGGCTGTGAAATACATCCAAGCATAAGACACAATATTAAAGCAAGTATCCGTTAGCAATAATAATTTGATTCCAGAAAAAGTCAAGAGGCAACAAGTAACAAGGGAATTACCACTTACTGCAATGGGTTCAAATTAAATGGAGTCTCTTCTTGATCAGGACTACCCTTGTCCCCAAAGCTTATCCTTCCAATGCCATCACGTCCAAAACACATGGAGAATGAATCTGCTGTAAAGCCTTCCCTGGATAACATGCTAGGAACAGATATCTTTTCCATACCAAGCCCAAACAAACCATTGGGAGCTGCAACATCTAAGAATGATCCACTTTGAACTTTTCCACAGCTGCACATGTATTACATTTTTATCTCTAGATGTGTAAGCGAGTGAAAAGAAAAGAAAAGAAAAAGTAAAAAAAGAGATAAAAACCTAAAAGCACTTGATCAGCATGGTATTGATGGAACAAAGTATTCAGATCAGTTCGGTAATATAACAATGAAACTAACCCAAATATGACATTTGCCTCAACAAGCTCATGGTGATTATCTTCTTTTGTTAAGTGCAGAACATCCTCCACCAGTATTCCAGATGTAGAAGTTTCAGCAGAGACATAAGAGACCATGTAGGGGCAGTTGCTGAAAGTCCCAAGGCATTGGTTGCGGTGTATACACAGACTGTTGTTACAAGTGACCTTTTTGCTAGTTGAAGATCCATTAGGATTGTAGATACTAAGGTCAAAATCCTGCCGTAATGATATTTCTTATTCAGTAGCAAAGCAGGGGCAGCAACATGCAGTCAAAAAACATAATCATCTTTTCATATGGAAATTCACATTTTTCCCATGAACACGGAAAACTCGCTCTTCCATATAATTTTCAGGTTGAAAGCAAAGAGGGAAAACTTAAATCACAGAGAAATTTAAGTGCTTCTTCTGTCATGCAGGAAACTTTCCATGATTTAGCACTGGAGTTGCTTATCCTTTCGTTGAAGTTGTAGTAAATATCCAGCAAACAAGACAAGCAACAGGCAGGGTACATGAAAGCGAGAATAATTTGACAACACAGACGGAAATTGTTTCTAATATCAATTGCAACATCTGATTCACTTCTTCGCTATTGAAAGTCAAGTAAGAACCAAAAATCCTACGTTTTACAGTCCAGACTATTATGCAAGTTTTAAATGTAACATGGTATGAGGTGTAAGGAGTGATATAAATTTGACAAAGATTTAAAATAACACAAACAGCCAAAAAGAAAAAAATCGAAAAAAGAGCAATAGATAAATACATTGCAGGTAATCTAGAACTACTACTAAAGCCAAAACTCAACAAGAAGAAAGGAGCATACTGAAACAAAAGCTGTGCCATCAGTTGCTGCACATCTGGTACAATCACACGGCACCCAGAACAGGTCACTTCCTGTATCAAGTGCCACCATAAACTTCACTCCTGGTGTCCCCAGTTGAACTGTTGTATAATGCAAACTGGAAGAATCTCCAGAAAAGAAATGAAAGGAGAAAGTTAAGGAAAATGAGGAAGCAAGTTCCAAGAAAAAAGAAGAAGGAATAATTGAAGATGTAGGCAACGCAAGGTCGTTCGATCTCATAAAATTAAATTAATCCTTAAGCTTCAACATTTCCAAAAATATATTCAAATTGCAATTTTATAAAAGAAAACAAAGAAGAAGAAGAAATACAACAGCACTTGCAGCAAATAAAAGAAACATACAATCCCAGCGAGCTGATCCGAAATGTAGAGTTCCCATCAGAGAATGCAAGGGGTGCATCATCTATATCAGAAAGTTTGCGGCCACGGACGAAACGATCGCGATCGGCCAATTCCGCATAGTACTCGAAACTCCCCTTTTCAGGCCAGTGATCCACCGAAGAGAGCTTTCCGGCGCTGGTCTCGGACCACTTCTTGACAGGTTCGGAGAAACGATGGTGCATCGTGAAGCTGAAGATGCGAGCATGGCAGCAGGTGTAGAAGCCCCAAATAGAAAGCAAGATAAGGATAGTTCTACTTAAAATAAGCATTTTTCTATCAGTATCAGAGCCAAACCGCTAAAAAGATTTGAATTGAAACCATAGATCTTAAAAGTCAAAGCAAATTTAGCTCGGATAGACACAATTAGGGTTTGGTGAATTGGTTTTGACACAGGAAGCGAGGATCTTGGACTTTTGAGACTGGAGGGTGTAAGATCTTGAACTTCTTTTAACTGTGAGTGAAGCTAGTGAATGCAGTTTCACCGTGGACAGGTGGATGGGGCCGCACGACAACACTTTTTTTTATTTGACAGTTGAAGACAGTTTGCAAGCACAGATGGGGTTCAAGTCAAGTTTTGGTCTTGTGTTTGTTAGTTTAGTGTAATTTTTCACACTATTAAATTACATTATTTTTAATTTTTATACTATTAAATTTATATGTAATATTTTATTATAAAAGTTATTTAAATAACCCATTAATATTATAACAAAGGTTCTTAAACATTATTTTCAATTTTTTATATTTTATTGAGTTAAAATTTAATAAATTATCAATAAATAATATTTTATCTATTAACGATATTTAAATTATGTAACAATAATAATTTTAAAAATATTAATTTTATTATATATTACGATTTAAACACTGTTAATAAATAAAAAATTATTTATCGATGATAAATTAAATTATTTTTTATTTTATTTAATTTTAAATTTAATTATATGATGTTTAATAAATACCATCTTAATTCTTTAATACTATTTTTGCAATATCTCTCCACCATGTTTCTTTAATGATTCAATGAAATTGACAGATCTGAAACATTTCAAATTTGGGACCCAAAAATCCTTAAGAAGAAAAACAACAGAGGGTGAGTTATTTGTATTTCTCGGAAACCCCAGCCTACAATTGTTGTAAAATAAAGAATCACATAGATGTGAATTACTCAAAACTGAAGGTCACAAACGAAGCAGATAAGAGAGAAAAAACAGAAGGCAATAAAACGAAGTTTCGTTTTATATCCCAAAAAGAAAGCTTTTATCTAATTTTCGTTCTTGCTTCATCGTCCACTACTTTGTAATTATAGGTAAAATAAGGTAACTTGTTATCACAAGGCCACCTCTGGAATAACCAAGAACTTCAGAGTGGGAATGAAAATGACATACGACAAAAACTATTATATACAAAATACAATGTTCTCAGTCTATGCAGCTCACTGTATATACAAATTATGACTCACAGAAATATGCTTTTAATTTACACTAATTATTCTCTACAAAAATAATCCCAGTTCGTGGCTGTGCAACTCAATTAGCTTCCAATTTGAGGATGAACTCTTCATGACACAACAATGCTCCTTTTCACATTGGAGAGGCAGAGGTAAAGGCAAATTTATCAGAGAGTTTGGTGCGTGAAAATGGGGAAACAAGTTCCATTTGATGAAGAAACTCCACATCATGAACCAATGGATTCTCTGTTCTGCGCGGTGGAGAGCCTGAGTAACAACAGGGTAAGCACCCACTGCATACCAATCCCATTCCATATGAATTCTGCACAAAACATTCCATAAAATCATCTGGTTTGATTCATTTTTCTTTTAGGGTAATGATCATTTCATTCATGATTAATATCTAAACCCCAAACCTTTTCAGTGATCATGTTAAGAACTCCACCTTCGTCATCGGCATTTGGCTGACTGGTAAAAAAGAGAAAACAAATAAGACACGAGCGTATTCCCAGAATTGAAAAGAAAGGAGTTGGTGTTTATTTTTTTTGGGGATTTTTCTGATGTAATCAACCTGTGCTTGCTGCACCTGAGTGGCTTGAGGAATTCAGGAATGGCAGGAGGGAGCCTTCTGGGTTTTGGGCAAAGAGGTTGATGATCATATCCTCCTGGTCCAAGCTTGTCTGTGTCTGTAGTTGAACCAGCGAGGTTGCTTTTCACTGCTTGGTGATGCATATCCCTCATATCTTCCTTTCTCCCATTAAGGTCGTAAAGTGAAAGGAGCAAATGACTTGTGTGACTCGCAATTCAATTTATTTACCCTTTCATTGAAATGGTTTTAGTGAAAACTATCTCCCAGTTATATTGAAAGATTAGCCACATTCAAGGATTGGAATTCAGACCATGTTCAAGTGGGAAGAGAGTATTTACTTGGCTCAGAGTGGATGTAGCATTGATCTTTGACTAAATGGCATTGATCTCCTCATTCTTCTCCATTTCTCATATTTTCCTACAATTTATTTGGTCCAAGTGAATTCCAACATTTCATACTTGAACTTCTCCTTTTCTTTCCTTTTTTTTTCTTTTTTTTTTTTCAAAAAAATCAGGGCTTCATTTTGTTATATAAACAATATTTTCACATAAACAAAGTAGTTTTTCCTTCTTCTTTTTTTTTAAATTTCATACCCAATGTATATAAAGGCACGCACAAGATGTTATATTTGACCTTTTGAGATTTGCCGACATTACAAGCCTCAGTAACGCTGCAAAAGTATGTGATACACAACACAGCTTATGGCTCCCAATTGCCAAACAATTACAATTGGAAAAAGTCCAGCTTAAGACCGTTATTATAATGGACAAACTAAATTCATGTCAACTGAATATTATAAATCATGTAACGTTTAATTCTTTGTTACCACTACCATTTACATCTTTTTTAGAAGCACAGCCCACATAACAAAAGTTCAATTCCGATATATATTTTTTTCCTGCACAAATTTAAGTTACTTCTATATTAAAAAAATCTAAACAACTAAAAACAACTTCCTTAGTAATTTCACAAATCGTTTATGAACAAGAACTGATGAGGAGATTATGTCGTTAGGATATCTGGAATTGTTTGGGAATGAGTCCCCAGTAGCTTACCACCAACATCGACGAAATTCTCGTGTTCAGGTAGGGGGCTAACCTTCCCATCAGCGTCTACCTGTACAGGATACTTGAGAATATGTCCCTGCAGCAACGAGAAGTTCTCGGAAGTGTATCTTCTCCAATTGTCTTCGGCAATAGCATTCACCTTATGAACACATTCCAAACTCTCCGGTTCCTCAAAAGTTGCTTCTAACATCCCAAGATGCTCCCCCCACAGTGACATTCGGTAACCATAAATCTGCAGGCACACAAACATCTTTTCAACCATTCTATGCGATACAAAATCACATGCTAAAGTACAGGTGACATTAAGTTGCCCATTAAGGCATCAAGTCCTCACCTTTCTCCATACACAAAAATCATTTCAACCATCCTATGTAACTTACAGATATACCTCATTTTGTTTTTGCTTACTACTACATCATTCAGTAGTTCAGTAAATAGGAGAAAATAGTCATTCAGTACAAGATAATGGTGAATTCCAGCTTTCCCTGCCTGTAATATTATTTACTAGTAATTTGATAGATTGGGGAAATATGGTCATTTGGTATGAAATATATGTGATTTCCAACTCATTCATGTTATCAGTATGTAATGTGACACGTAGTTTCAGCTGGAAAAAAAATATCTTCACTTAGAAAATTTGCTGCAAGAAGAGAAGTTCATTGTAGAATACAAACCTGACCATATGGATGCCTTTTCCTCACAGACCAAGTGTGATGGGGTTGATAAGCACCCATAGCGATCTCAGTATCTTTTGTACCATCCATAGATCTTTGATTTATATTAGCAGATCCCACTACAACATACTCATCATCGATGATCATCCCCTTAGCATGCACATAAATCATAAATCGGCGATATTTATGCGAACTAGAGACCTGATACCAAAATTTTAATTACAGCCAATTCTTGAAGGGAAAAGATATTGAGTTATCAACTAAATCTGAATTCCTTTGCACAAATAAAGCAATGTACAATTGACAAAACATGTAGTTGAGCAGCAAATGAACGATTGTCATTGTTGTCGATATAAAATAGGAATTTTCACCCACAGTAGTTGAAAACTAACTATATTATGTAAACCAAGTATGGTTAATATGTTGATGAACTTCATTTTAAGGAGAAAAAAAGAATTATTCTGCTGTCCTAAAGGCGTTAACAACAAACATTTTGCTTCACAATTACCGGAGCATCAATTGAACTTAGGCTTTCTTCATTGAATTCTTCCCGTTTACCAAGGCAATAGAAGTTGAGGTAATCTTGTGGGTGCAAGTCCTCAAGTTTCATTGATTTCAATTCTCTTGCAACGACATCATACATCATTTGCATTGTCTGGCCCTGAATACAGCAAACAGAGGACTGAGAATAAATATTTGCTATTTCTGTTGCTATTGGTCTTTAAAGCATTAGACTGGATATTCATGTATTCTAGATTTCTATTATTGGACAAGTTTCTAAACTTTACGCATTAGATAATCATAGTACCTGCCAAAAGAGAATTTCTTGCATAGCTGCTGAATTAGGATCACCCTCTGGCCACATTGGTAAAACAATATACACCGCAAATCTCTCCTTGGCTCTAATTTTACTAGCGATTTTCAGTGCCAATTCCATTGGAATGAGATTATCAGCCCCTGAGCACATACGACAACAAATGACTTAGCAATTACCAAAATTAAATATCATGGAAAATGGAACACCAGCCCCTCATCTTTAACCTTCTTTGTTTTCTATTGCAGGAAAATATGTACAAATTGCGGCACTTAAATATATAGTAAGAACTAAAGTGGCAACAAGTCAATCAAAAAATACCATTTTTATTATCATTTAATAAGACTTGGACCCATTTCTTCACCCTCAATACTAATCCCAACATTTTCCTACATGACATAGGGTCCAGACTTTGAAATCTGGAAGGGATGTAGATTTCAAATTAATTTCTGACCATGGTGCATCAGAAGTTTAATCAGGTCTACTATCTAATGATTAAAATTGCTGAGGCCGGGTCACTGGTGTTATGATGCTAATTGGATAACTCAAATTATTCACATACTTTATATCATGTCCTCTTTTGCATAACAATACAAACTGCTATAGGCAATTATGCTGCACTTTTTTATTAAAAAATAAACAAATAAAAAAGAACCGCTATAGAAAAATATTCAGCATTTTACAATGAAGACTTTGAGCTGACCTGCATCTTTATAAGATGGCCAAGCATATGATGATCCAAGAAAATATTGGTTTTCAATGTAGATGAAGTGTTGAGCAGATCTGATCGCCTGAATGTATCCTGTTTGAATGCTTTTATCTATTACCAAATTTTTAGCACTGGTAAGATTCTGCATCAAAATAAAGTCATTAGAAACTGTGAAGTGTGATTCAAATCACTCCAGTATATAAGATATTAAACATAATATACTGGTCCTGATTAAAAGCAAGTTGTAAGAGTTTACTCTAGTCAACATATTTTGAGTTCTATGTACCAATAAAATAGGATGAATTGGAAAGGAAAGTACTGGTAGTAGGAAATAAACCTGGGACTGAGCAACATCAACATTTTTGGGAAATCCTTTCAGGGATCCTGAATCAATGGAGCGGAATATCTGTAAAATCAAAGAGCTGAATAAGAGTTGGAAAATAGTGTAATGAAATGGAAGATCTCTGAGAGTCAAAATTAATTAACATTTAAGTAATAGTACTCAGCACCAAACTTGCATTTTCTTTGTTGGTACTTTAGAGATTTGAACCTATGACACTACCCACATCCCACCCCACCCTTACCACTTGGCCAAGCCCAAGTGGCTTAGCATGAAACTTCAATTCTCTAACCTGAACATGCCAGTTTTCAGGATCATCTTCACTGTAAACCCTTACTGAAGGGTCATCCCCTGGAACAATTGCAATACCATCCTTTGAGGGAGACAAGGAAGGACTTAATATCCATGAGATGCGTTCTATTTTTAGTAAAGCATCATCATGCCAATGAGAAGCTCTTTTGAAAAGTATGCCAAATTCTTTCCACTTAGTTGCTTTTCTCCAACGCTGCTCAAAATTAATAAGAACATCATATGCAGCAGGCCCATCTACTCTGCAGTGCAAATCATGCCATGGTTGCCTTGGAGCTTTTGTTCCAGCCTATCACAAACAATATATAAGAGCAGTCACAATAAAGCAGATGTGCAATGTACAATAAAAAAAAAAAAGTATTACACAATCTTATGATAACGATAAGAAAATAAAACCTTGTATCTTTCTTCAGCTTAGTCATGCAAACAAGGTGAGAAGCACATAATAACACAAAGAAATAGATAATTGGGGCTAACATTTGTGAAAAGTGCATACAACTCATTCCCCGACATTCTATTATCAAACGAAGGCCAATAAAGTTGATATAAAACTTTTCTAGAACATCATTTGGAACCAAAAAACTAAATTAGGTTACAGTAAAAAAATTCAATCAGATTTTGGCACTTGAGAAATGTGACATAATACTCTCCTGTAGAAGCCCTACCCTAAGCCCACTCAAGAGTCAAGACAGATTCCAGATGAGCTCTGATGGGCTGAACCTCCTTGGTAAATGAGGCGAGGCAGTCACCTCTTAGTGGCCACATGACTGGAAGGACAATCTTTCGTAACATTTTTTTGGGTATTGGATTAGGTGATGTCCTTTGAATAGTTGAAGGCTCAGCTAAAGTGAAAAAATGGTTCAGTACTTCAATGATTCAACGCTATAATATAGGGTTTTCAATGACATTACAGGTAATATTACAAAATAAAACTTTTATTGTGAAGCTTCTTTATATTTGGTGGCCAAAACATGGATTATAGATACTCTAAACAGCACTTTTCATACAATTTAATGGTGTAGCCCTTCCAACCTGTAACTTAAGGCCTGAGTTTTGCCAAGACTATGAATACTATTACAGATATAAATTCTATTGAGAAGCTTCTATACACTCGGTGGCCAAAACATGGATAAGGAAGAGTTTAAACAGCATTTTCATACAATTTAAATGGTGTAACCCTTCAAACCAGTAATTTAGGGGTTAAACTACCTCATTAAAGATGACATTACAATACAAATTCTATTGAGAACCTTCTACAAACATCATGACCAAAGCATGGATAATGGAGTTTAGACTGCAACTTTCTTACAACCTAAATGGAAGAAATACTGTAATGCTTAACAGATTAATGCCCAATTGTCTGACAACTTACTGAAAATGTAGGATTGTGAAAATCACCCGAAAATACAGTATCAAGATCACGAAAAAGTCTATGCTCAGGCGTGTCATAGCGACCATCACATAGATCAAGGCCTCCTAAAAATGCAGTTATCTTACGGTTATTACCATAAGCCTGTGTGTCCACAATAACACATTTTTGGTGATGCGTGAAAATGGTTCCAATAACCTGTATAAAAAAAATCACACAAGCAACTTTACTAAGCTGTTAATATCAAAAGATGAGACAATTTAACAAAGATCAATAATGCTGTTAGAAAGCAGAGAAATGCAAGGAAAATCAGCATTAATGGAAATGTATTTGTTAAAATAAGAAAGAGTAGGAGGAGACATAGTTCCCATACTCCATTTTGCGTCTACAATTAAACACACCCAAAGTATAGAGCTTCGGCCAGACGAAATACAGGGCATTTGAAATTTGACTCCATTGAACTTAGCTCATTAAGAATCTTATCTCCATAGAATATACAGGAGATGTATCGAGTCCAAGCAACTAAATGTACATATTATTCAAAAATTAAACGAGAAAAAAAAAAACAGAACAAAAATTAAAGGTAATATGAATTGACTATATCATAATTAGCATGTGGACGTCATTAAAGTCATCAACTGCAGTTCAACAAACTAAATTAAAATTACTGAACTTAGCAACCATCACTTGCCTGTTGCTTCATATAACTCAACTTGCTGCTAGCATAACGAGGTGCTAGAACACACATTACAGAAGAATGTTTAAAAAACTTCCTGGTTTCTTCATCGCGTGTCTGCATTACTCCAGCCTGCACTGAAAGTTCAATTAGCTCAGAACTTAAAGGTACATGGGTACACTTCCTCAGATATAAACTAGCAAGAAACAGAAACAACTTGTCGATCACCCAAAAAAAAAAAAATCTAATAAACTTTTAATGGTATAAGTTTAATTTAAAATGAAACTTGCTGGTGAGAGTCTCACCGACTTTATGAATAATTTGTCGTGGGAAGTCTTATCATCCCAGACCAGCAACAGAACTCGCACCCCTTCTTCAGACTTGTACTTGAGCAATTCACCAAGAGTCAAATTCCCACCTCGTGGCAAAGGCCTGCTGGGTTCCCTAATAATCTTCACTTTGTGGTAGATTGACCATCCCACAAGATAAACCATATGATGAGCCTCGGATATAGCGTAACAAATATCTTCCCAACACTTTCCATGCTTGTAAACCTCTCCTCCCTCTAGCTTAATTTCAGGTAGAATCCCATCAGGAACATGGGCATCTTGGTACAATCTCACGGAGCTTCCTTTCCGCACTGGAAAATACGTGTGCCTCACACCCTTGTGCTCCGGATCAGCCGCAATGCCGCTCTGGTACAGCGGGTTCTCTTGAACAGGTATGAACTTCATTTCAAGATGAAGTGCGGTGTCGGGCTTGTGTGGCTTACCAGAGGATCCAATAATTGGGAACCACCCGGTTATAAACTCGCCGGAGGCAATCCTTTTTGCAGGAATCTTAACAGTTCCTACAAGCTGAGCACCAAACACATCATCATCTTTAACCCGAAATTCCAAATCCACCGCTGGGTGTGCCAAGGGGATATTGAAGCGCTCCTTCCACTGAGGATTCTGTAAATTCTTTATCACCCGTGTGCGGGCAACGGTTGCTTGCGGCAAGTAAACGGTGACATATGCGTCGCTTGTAATAATCCTCCGGTGTTTCTGGTGGATTTTGCGGTTGCTGCCGTCGCCTGAGTCGGAGGAGTGGAATTTGACGGTGTCACAAGCGGTGATACAACGGCGGAAATGCTCGGAGACAAGATCCATGTTGGGCAACCTTCGAGCCTCAATGATTGTCAAGTCCAAGTCACCGTGAAGATAGATGACCCCATTGTCCGCCATGGCAGCAGAGGAGAGGAAGAGCTGTTCAGGTGCGGTGCCAAGTGTGAATTCAGAAACTACACTATTTATTGTCTGATATGTAACGACAAAAGCAGAGGGACTTTCCGAGGAAAGAGAGAAAACTGAAACGAATATAAGCTTTGCTTCGATTGCTGAACCGAAATCACGTGGTTTTTCAATAGTGAGGAAGGAAGGTCGACGGCTTCTAGTTTTGGCTTTCTTCGCTCGCTTATTACGGTGTCTGTGACTGTGGCGCCATCACAGATTTTGATTTTTGTTTATACTTATTACTCTCCCACTGAATAATTTAATTTATATCTTATCGATTTTAACTAATAATAATCATATTACTTTAATTTATTCATTAAATAATTGAGTGTTTTTTTTATATATATAAAATTTGGATTTGTTTATAAAAAAACTTTGAATTTAAAACTAGTAGCAGATTATTTAGAGTTTAGAGATTTGCAAATTAATTACTTGTAAACAGTTTTACTTTTTTTTTTTTTTAATAATCGAGGAACAAAAATGTAATTGTTTTTTTTTTTACATTAGTTTAAGTGTTTGGGAACAAATTTTGCATGTGTAATTGACTTAGGTTTGACATTTAAGCACCTTCTATATATTTTTTTCCATTTCTTACGCCCAGAGTTTGGTGGTCTTCCCTATAATCAAAAAATAAAACTAAACTTGCCATTCGATCCATAACCATAATCAAAGTAAAAATCAAGTGTGAGGGGTGAAAGAGAAGCATTCTAAATATTGAAGTACCCATTATTTGTGAAGAAAGTGGTTGGTGTGTTGTTGTTGTCGTGATTGGGTGAAAATTACAAGATCAGCCACCAAGTTGATGGCTAAAGCCGAGGGGTAGTGGGGCATAACTCCCTGTTTCATTTGGATAAGACTAAAAAGGCTTACGAATGACCCCGCGTCGACATCGTGGGGCACGATGGGCTTGCATTCTCCTATTAAATGCGAAATCCAGTTTAGTATTTGTATTTATTCTGATTACCGTATAAAGCTTCTCTCCATTGTCAAAATTGGTGCCCTTAGATAGGGGTGAGCAGAACCCGTAAAATCCGTCCAAAACCGTTTGAAACCGTAAAAAGATTGCATTTCGGGTTCACATTATCGGGTCTGTGGGTTTAAATGGGTGGGAGAAGCTGGAAGTTCGGGTTTGTTCGGTCGGGTCGGGTTGATTCCATATCAACCCGCATAAACCGACCCGCCCGAAACTCAATACTCCATAAGCTCATACGTCATCGTTTTATCCTGCAATCTACCTTTGCTTTGCATCCATATTTCTTCGGTTCCCCCAAAATCCCAATCTCTTCACTCCTCAATCTTCACCCATTCACCCGAGGCCCGAGCCAAGCCCTAGACCACTCCAAGTCTCCAACTCCGTCCCGGTGTCCTGTCTTCCTCTCGCCGCACACGGCCACGCCTCACGAATCACGATAGGAAACGAAGCTCCAACTACCAGAAGCTCCAGCCACCAAGCCGTTGGGTAGTCAAACCAATCGATAAGGTAAGTTTCTCACCCTTTCACTTTCATTTTGCTAAATTTCCTTCAAATCACTAAATCCCTAAGCCTAATCACGATTGTGCCTGCCTAATTGTGTATTCTGTTCTGTCTATTGCAATTATACGGTTCACTTAGTTTGGCTTGGCTTGAAGTAACTTGAAGCCCTAATCAAGTAATTGTGATTCATGGCCGAAATTCTGAGTTTTGCTAATTTTTGCATCTCTGTGAGACTGTGACTGACTCTGTGGAACTAGTTTTGTTCTTACTTTACTTATATGAAAATGATGATATATATTTTTGGCTGTTTAATTCGTGAATAGTCAAATAGGTAGCTGAACTGATTCAACTGAATGCCCATTAATATTTACCTTTTTTAAAAGCATCATTTTTTGTAGCTGAAGGTCCCCTCCAACTCTAATATCTCTAATATTGCTTTTTGATGTTTGACACTTGTGAGTTTGGGTGTTTGACACTTGACAGCTAGTATGGACTCTTCAAAATCAAAAGAGCAAGAGACAATTGCATCTACAGCAAAATCACCCTCAGCCACAGTTGAACCAAAAGGAAAAGACAAAGTAGGAACTTCAGTTGGCACTGAAGATTCTAATATTACTCCTCCTAAGCGCCAGAAAAGAAAACCCCCTGCAAGTGGATCTCGAAAGTCATCAGCAGCATGGGAGCATTTTACTAAAATATTAGATGCTTCAGAACCTACGGCTGAGTGTAATCATTGTGGGAAGAGGTATTTGTGTAATCCTAAGACACACGGCACTTCTAATTTAGTCAGTCACATGTCTAAATGTCTTAAATATCCGCATGCTTTGAATGATCCTAAACAAAACTTGATTAGTTTTGAGCCCAAAAAAGATGGTGCGGGAAATAGTATGGTAAAAGCCTCACAAGTTTATAATTTTGAAGAATGTCGAAAAGCTTTAGCTCTCCTTATTGCTACAGATGAGCAACCATTTAAATCAGTTGAAGGATATGGATTTAAATATTTTTGTAGCAAGTTGCAGCCACAATTTCATATTCCCTCTCGTTTTACTGTTGCTAGAGATTGTTATCAACTGTATTTAGATGAGAAACTGAAGCTTAGAAGTTTTTTACAGTTAAATTGTGCTAGGATATGTCTCACTACTGATTGTTGGACTTCAGTCCAAAATTTGAGTTATATGGTTCTCACTGCACATTTTGTTGATAATGATTGGAAACTTCAAAAGAGAATTCTTAACTTTTGCCCTATTCCTAATCATAAAGGGGAGACAATTGGAAAGAGTATAGAAAATTGCTTGAATGATTGGAGGATTGAAAAAGTGTTCACGATAACTGTGGACAATGCTAGTTCAAATGATGTGGCAATAGCATATTTAAAGAAAAGAATGAAGGCAATAGATGGTTTGATTTTAGAGGGTGATTTTATGCATATTAGATGTTGTGCACACATATTCAATTTAGTTGTTAATGAGGGATTGAAGGAGATGCATTCATCTATTGCATCTATTCGTAATGCTGTGAAATATGTTAGATCTTCTCCCTCTAGGCTAGCAAAATTTAAATGTTGTGTTGAACAATCAAAAATTGAATCTCAGAGCCTTGTATGCTTAGATGTTCCAACTAGGTGGAACTCTACCTATTTGATGTTAGAAGCTGCTGAGAAATTTCAAAAGGCATTTGAAAGGTTAGAGGAGGATGAAGTTGGTTATATTAATTATTTTGATGAGAAGACAATTGGTCCTCCTTCTTCTGATGATTGGAATAATGCTAGATATTTTATTCAATTTTTGAAAATTTTCTATGATGTCACTTTGGAGTTGTCTGGGAGCTTATATGTTACCTCAAATGTGGCCTTTCCTCAACTTGCTTTAGTTCAAAGTGAGTTATTGAAGTGGAGCTCAAGTGATAACTTCTTGTTAAGTGGTATGGCAATAGAAATGAAGAGGAAATTTGATAAGTATTGGGGGCAAGTTGAAAACATGAATCCTTTATTGTTCATTGCCAATGTGCTTGATCCTAGATACAAACTTGCGTATTTAAAATGGTCATTTGATGATATTCATGGTTCAACTTTATCTTATAATATGACTTGCAAGATCAAGGCTGATTTACAAAATTTGTATAATTGTTATCGTCAAGTGTATGAGCCTAGCAATGCTTTGAATGAGGAAAGCCACTCTTCAATATTGATGGCAATAGACCAAGATGTTACAAAGAAAACACCGGCTCAAAAAGCTAGAGAGGCTGCTTTTAAATCTCATTTGAGGGCTAAAGATTCAATTGAAGCAAAGAATGAAGTAGAAAGATATTTAGCTGAAGTTTGTGTGGATGCAGATGATTCTTTTGATGTTTTAGATTGGTGGAAGTCAAATGTGTCTAGATTTCATATTCTTTCTATTGTTGCTCGAGATGTGCTAGCCATTCCTATGTCTACAGTAGCTTCTGAGTCAGCATTTAGTACTGGTGGACGTGTACTAGATATATTTAGATCGTCTCTCTCTCCAAAAATGGCCGAGGCATTAATTTGTGTACAAAATTGGTTGAAACCAAATCTTTTGCAAGTTGATAGTCTTGATTTTATTGAACAATTGCAACAGTGTGAGAAGATTGAGGCAGGTAAAGTATTAAGTTTTTATTTTATATATTCTAATTTGTTAATTTATAATATTCAAATAACTCAGTATTTATTTATTTATTTTGTAGAACTTGCAGAAGCTTCCTTCAAATAGCAACAATAAGAGGATGGATAATTGTGCTGTTTTAGACTTTTGGAAACACATTTGAGGCTATTTCTTTGTATGTCTGCTTACTAATTTAATGATTTTAGGTTGATGTATTTCATGTATGTTTTTTTTTTGTTTTTGCAATTTATGTTATTTATGGTTTAATATTTTTGGAAACATAGGCATTCTTGCTGCCTTGCTGGACTGGATTGATGGATTGCTGGGTCTGGGTTAACTTGTTTATGCCATTCTGGACTCTTGATGGCGCATAGGCATGCTGGATGGGTTTTTCTGGCTGCATTCATTTTTGTTAATTATATTCATGTTTGTTAATTATATTCATGTTTGTTAATTATATTCATGTTTGGAATTTGAACCATATATTCATGTTTGTTAATTATGTTTAGAAAGTGTTATGGTTTAATGTGATTTCTGGATTGCTGGGTTAAGAATTTAATATGATTTCTGCTTTCTGGAAATGCTGGATTGCTGGATGGGTTTTTCTGCATTCATTTACTGGTTTATTTTTCTGTTTTGGAATTTGAACCATATATTCATGTTTGTTAATTATGTTTAGAAAGTGTTATGGTTTAATATGATTTCTGGATTGCTGGGTTAAGAATTTAATATGATTTCTGCCTTCTGGAAATGTTGGATTGCTGGATGGATTTTTCTGCATTCATTTACTGGTTTATTTTTCTGTTTTGGAATTTGAACCATGCATTCCTAAACCTGCAAAACAAAGGCTTCTGCCTTCTGGAAATGCTGGTTTAATATGATTTGGAATTATTTTGGAAATGCCTTCTGGAAATGCTGGTTTAATATCTGGAAATGTCTTCTGGAACCATGCATACCTCTTCTTTTAGAATTATTTTTAGGAAGTATTTATGGTTTAATATGATTTCTGCCTTCTGGAAATGCTGGATTGCTGGATGGATTTTTCTGCATTCATTTACTGGTTTATTTTTCTGTTTTGCAATTTGAACCATGCATTCCTAAACCTGCAAAACAAAGGCTTCTGCCTTCTGGAAATGCTGGTTTAATATGATTTGGAATTATTTTGGAAATGCCTTCTGGAAATGCTGGTTTAATATCTGGAAATGCCTTTTGGAACCATGCATACCTCTTCTTTTGGAATTATTTTTAGGAAGTATTTATGGTTTAATATGATTTCTGCCTTTTAGAAATGTTGGATTGCTGGGTTAATTTACTTCTGGAAATGCTGATTTGATATTGGCGCATAGGCATTCTGGTTTTGGATGTGTTTATGGCTTAATATGAATTCTAGAGAGGGTGTAATTTGTTTGTTATTGCCTGAACCCGCAAAACCCACATGAACCCGCCCAAAACCGCATGAACCCGCCCAAACCCGTATCCCTCGGTTTAGTAAAACTCACGGTCGGGTTCGGGCTGAGTTTTTGTGGCCCGACGGGTGGTCGGGCGGGTTGGATTTCGGGCCCAACCCGTCCGAACCCGACCGCTGCTCACCCCTACCCTTAGATATCAGTATAACTGTAATGTGGTCACAATTTTATAACGTGGTCACTGATCCAAATGTAGATGAATAAGACAAAATAGTCCATGTGTCAATTTAGGTTGGCGCCACGATGCTACTTCATCTCTATAATTGAACAAGAGGTTCGTGGTTGAATTTAATTGCAGATATTAAAAATTCAATAACAAACTACAATAATTAAAATTGTGCACTTATTTTTGGGATTATTTAAGTTTTTTTAATGAAATTTTATAAGCAATATGTAAATTGTCTTATAATAGAATTTCCTAAGTTTCAATTATTTTATTCATGATACTAAATTAACAGAGTGGTATAGAAATAAATAAACTTCTTTAAAATTATATACATATTAGTATGAAAATAAATTGGAACTTTTATACAAAATATAAAATCCAGAAGTATAGTTAAAACACTAATATAAATATTAAAATGATTTGGTCACGATCAATCATTTCAGAGCGTATAATTATGAGATGAGGTCGTCTATTTCCAAGATGCTCCCCCATGATGATAATTTCGTAACCATAAATTTATAGACCCACTAGCATCATTCCAACGTCCCCATCCTACCAAATGGAAAAAGGTAATGTTTTCCTGCAAATCTTTCAAATTTTAACACGATAGTTAAAAGCCCTTGCACCTAGATACTATTAATTACACTATATTCTCTCACAACATTCCAACATCTTAAACTCAAGTAAACCCACCTAAAAAAATAAAAAATCTAATTATCTAAATCAGAACCATAATAATTATAAAATTTGTCAAAAAAAATTATATTAATAGCAGTTTCAACTAATAACGCATCTATCATGTTATTAGAATATAAATGTTAAATATAAAAATAAAAAAAGTTCTATTGACAATATTTCAATTATTGAACGAGTAATTATTCACAAAATTCTGTTCGTACGAAAAATTCTTAAGGGATCAACAGATAGTTCACGGTCCGTACAATGGTTGTGGTTACAAATAAACATTTTACACCGATCACCGTGACACTTCCTACCAACGGGTAATGGTGCAAAGATGACCCAATCACAAAGTAACGCTAAGACAATATTATTATATTCAAGTCAGCAAGTTGAACCAAGACAACGAAAACTATTAGACATCTCAAAGTCCCCAACCAGCAGAGCTTGTTGTCCACTCAGAGTTGGCAAATTACTAAGCCTTCATATCTAAAATTGGGCTGCAAGTTGAGCATAAATATATAAATAAAATTTGGCTTCACATGCGCACAATACAATAATAAATCAAGGTCGAGTGAGAGAAAACAAATTCACCTAATGAAACTTCACCTATAAAACCAGGAATTTTTATTCACGCTATTCTCTTCCATTTTATTATGTGTTCTACTCCCATAAATCACTTTCTTAGACCTATCTTAACAGACGTTCAGTCCAAATCATCTTTTGTCCTTCCCATTAATATAATAGCAAGGAGTTTTCATTCACTTATTTCTTATCCAGATCTGATCATTATGATCACTTCCAGAATATTTTGCTCTGTTTTGAAATTAAACAAATGCTTGCATTCATTCTTCAAATTGACAGACTTTCTGGCCATATAGAAGATCCTTTCCAAAACTCAAAACAATAGGAGAGAGAAAGAATCGAGTATTTTCACTTCTGTCAAGTAAAGAGTTCATTATATCGTTAGGTGCATTCTGTTCAATCAAATAAATCATAAATTTGACGTATGCCATCCAATAATATAAAGCTCAGAAATCATAACTCATAACTTCACATCAATAAAGCACTAAAGCAATTAGTATGATATATACCTCAGCGAGTACTCCGATCATCCTTATCACTTGTCTGTGGAGTGTACTGGCTGGTTGATGATGGCGAGTAACCAGGTTGACTTGGTGAATAACCAGTACTGGGACTGCAAATATCAAATCAAATAACATAAATAGATACTCGCTCGGTACAACTGTGACAGTTAAAAAACAAGATGTACAAATGCGTACCTGAATTGGGGAGAACTTGGGCTGTAGTCCGGGCTTACACCAGAATTATATGGGCTGAAAAATACCCAAAAAAAAAAAAATACAGTCACATGCCAGATTTTAAGCTAGTGAACTCTTTGAAGCTTTCATGATAATTAAAGACGGGAATATCTCTAACTGCACCCTTATTCTTAATTTAGAGGAGGTGGCATATTGTTCAATTCTTAGGGAGGATAAATGGCAAATTCCATGCACTATAAGCTAAATGCTGCAAAAGCATAGTTAATAAATGGAGTTTACTTACCTGCTGGGGCTGTATGTTGGGCTTGATGGTGAATAAGATGGAGATGTTGGTGAATATGATGGCGATGTTGGGCTGGAACAGATAAAAAGTTAAGACATATTACTTGAAGGGAAGTTCAAACATAGGATGAATTAGCAATTGATTTCTATTTAAGAAAACATAGCAACTAAGAACAACGTACAAAAACTTGCCAATACTCAACTCTAACCACCAACTAGAAAATAATTAAAAAACTTGGAATCAAGAGGTAAATAGCTCCTACCTCAGAAGTAGGTTATTACCATATCCTTACAGGTTCCATAACTTACATTTAAGACATTTATTATGATATATTAATATATAAAAAAATCCAAATAATGGCTCACCTGTAATTTGGGGATGTGGGACTGTATGGACTTGATGGAGATAACCTTGGACTGCTGGGGGAATATGCCAGCGATGGACTGTACTTTGCTGACTGTGGATTGTAACTGGGTGAAGTAGGGCTATAACTTGGTGAAGTTGGACTATAACTAGGTGATGTAGGACTGTAGCCAGGAGATGTGGGGCTGTATGCAGGAGATGTGGGGCTGTATGATGGAGATGTGGGGCTGTATGAAGGAGATGTCGGGCTGTATGATGGAGATGTAGGGCTATATGATGGAGATGTTGGGCTATAGGAGGGTGATGTTGGGCTATAGGAGGGTGATGTTGGACTATATGCAGGGGAAGTGGGGCTGTACGCAGGAGAAGTGGGGCTGTACGCAGGGGAGGTGGGGCTGTAACTTGGTGAAGTGGGGCTGTAGCTAGGCGAGGTGGGGCTGTAACTTGGTGAGGTTGGGCTATAGCTGGGCGATGTAGGCGAGTAAGATGGACTTGTAGGTGAATATGCAGGACTTGTCGGACTATATCCTGGAGAGCTAGGGCTGTAGGTTGGAGAGGTCGGACTGTACCCAGGTGAGGTGGGGCTGTACCCGGGTGAGGTGGGACTGTACCCAGGTGAGGTGGGGCTGTACCCGGGTGAGGATGGACTGTACCCGGGTGAGGATGGACTGTAACCAGGAGATGAAGTTGGGGAGAATGCCATTCCACCAACATAAGGAGAAAATTGTGCATCAGAAGTAGGCGATAGCCGGAGATTTGGGCTCAGCAAATAACTTGGAGACATCATGCCTTCATGATAGGGAGTTCCTGAGACTGGGGAACGAGCAGGTGTCATGCCAAAATCAAGACCGTCCATATAACTAGGTAGCTGGAGTTCAATAGCATTCTTCAACATCTCATCATTGAGATACAGGGCACAACCTCCAGTCCCAATAGGGGCAAGCTGACCCAACATAATATTTTCAGTGACGCCCCTCAAATAATCAGACTCAGCATATACTGCAGCATCAAGGAGAATGTCCACTGTCTCTTCAAATGAGCATCTCATCATTGGCCCAGTATCATTCCTATTAATTCCATGACGGGTAATTGCCATTAAATGGCCTCGATAAGTCATGGTATCACATAGAATAGCTAGATGCCGGTAATTGACATAAGAGCCATCAAAAGATATAACAACCCGTAACTCGTCCAGCAAAGCACGACGGACTGCCTCAATACCAAGAACTTCAATGACTTCAATCAAGTGATTGCTTGTGGTCCTCGATGCATCAACATCATCATGACACATTACAGCTAAAAGGTTGACACCTTCGGTGTCAAGCATCCACTCTTCATGTGGCCTAAAACCTTGATTCTCATCAAACTTCTGAACTTTAGTATTTTTAATAAAAACTTTGTTAATGTCTGGGATGCCTCGTAAAGCCATTTCTGTCAGCATGTTGCTCTCTATTTTCTTTAGGAAAACATCATCTTCAGCAGATTCATCCTGAATCTCTCCCTTGGGAGCTTCATCATTCATGATACGGATTCGAAGTATTAGCTTTTCAGCATTATCATCATTAAATATACATGTCAAATCATCATCAAATTCAAGGTTGATCTTTTCAGCAATGTCAGCCATGCTTAACTTCTTATCCACCATCATCTCACGATTTAATTCTATGCGAAGCAGCCAAGGCGATATTTTTTCAGGGGCAACTTCTTCATCTGGCATTTCATAGTATGACTTCACAAAATCAACATCCTCATCAATAATTGTGCTCGTTGGGTCTGGATCATACCATACTTCTGTAGCTTGCGTAACACTTCTGAGAGTAGTATATTCCAAAGCACATTGCACATTCTTTGCCCTCTCCTTAGTCTTGTTAACCTCAGGTTTCAGGTAGACAGCGAGAGAAGGTGTTTTAATTCTCTTTGCTACATTAATGATTTCCCTTAATCTAGGAACACCAAGAGTAACATTCTTAGCACTAACACCAGCATAGTGGAAGGTGTTAAGGGTCATCTGAGTGGCAGGCTCACCAATAGATTGTGCTGCAACACAACCAATCATTTCCCCGGGGGCTACAAGTGACTGTAAGAATCGTGACTCAATTTCTCCCACAAGCCACTCGAATGCCTCACGAGAAAGCCTGTATTCCTCCAGGACCCTTTTACTGGCAAAAGTGCTACGGAGAAGAATATTGAACAGGAGAGTTGCATTCTTCTGAGCCTCTTGACTCAGAAGATCTTCACCGGGAACAACCTTCAGTCTCTCCTGGAGCTTATCAATAGCTTCCACAATTTCCATCGGATGCATGTCAGATGGCCTTCGGAAATCAACCTTAAAGGTCTTCTGCGCATTCCAGATAAGTCTCTTCAGATTAACAGGTAAAGGCAAAGAACTGTCTCCATTAGTTGCTATCTCTGTAGCAAGTTGGTATCTGTCAGCTTCAAGTTTTTGTACTTCAGCCTCAAACACATTACGGAACTCTCTGATGGTTTTCAAGTCTTCCACAGGTTCTTCAAGCATGTAATTAGGTTTCCAGTTTTCATCATCAAACTCATACCTAAAAACCCTATCAAATTCTGATTTTTTCATTTTTAAGGAATCCAACTTCTGTGTTTCTATCCATACAGCATCCATACCATCTTCTCCATATAGAAATTGAATAACGTCTCCCAACGAATTCCTAACTGTCCCATCGTATTTAACCATGATATCCTCCATAGCCTTTACAAGTCGCCTCTGGATGTACCCAGTTTCAGAGGTCTTGACTGCAGTATCTATAAGACCTTCCCTTCCACCCATGGCATGGAAAAAGAATTCTTGAGGAGTTAGTCCACGGAGATACGAGTTCTCCACAAAGCCACGACTTTCAGGCCCATAATCATCCTTAGTAAAGTGGGGCAACGTTCGATCTATGAACCCGTATGGAATTCGTTTACCCTCAACATTCTGCTGGCCCACACAAGCAGTCATCTGAGATATGTTAATGAAACTACCTTTAGAACCAGCTGTAACCATTGCTTTCAGATTATTGCTCTCAGATAAACTTTTCTGTGCACTGTTTCCAGCATCATCACGAGCCTTATTTAGTGTCTAAAAATATTCAAACAAAAGAGTACATCAGAATCAACTGAAGAAGCAAGATCTGAAGAAAAAAGCACATCAGAATTAACTGAAGAAGCAAGAAAGATAAATAAAGTAACGTGAAAAGGCAACCTAATGTGAGCACCTGATTCACTTTATTTTCGAATGACTCCATCATGGTCCGTCCAGGTTCAGCTTCCAAGCTCTTCTCTTGTGCTTGCCTAATAAATTCTTTCACCTGTTCTTTAGCATTTGCAATAGTGACATTAATAGACTCCATAGTTGTCGCATCAGCAATGGTATCACCAATTCCAATGGTAAAACCATTCTGCAAAAGCCAGTAGTTGACAAGCCACTGAGTATGACCAAGGAATTTACGAGCTGCATCAGGGCCAACTTCCTCCCTATATTCAAAGTAGGCATTTCAGCAGAGAGGAGGAAGAAGAATACAGGATGATTTTACTGAAACAGATACCAGAGCCACACAGACAGAAATCCCCACAGTAAGATGCAGCTTTAATTTCATACCAAATTATTATCAACGCTCCATTTTCATCAAAGGAGTTAGACTCAGGAAGTTCAAACAAAAAATTACAAAATTCTATGAGAGAATGTAGTAGAGATAATTTTACCAGATTATACAGCAATTAATTTCAAGCAAAAATTCTAGAATAACAACTATATACTTGAAACGCATACCAAACGACATGGACAAGACTTCCAGTAGATGTTCCAAGTGTTTTTTTACAAAGAGTTCCAGTAAGTAATTCCCCTTTCTCTATTCTGACGACAGTATCCCCTGGAGTTACAAATCCAGTTTCACCCTCTTGGTGCCAGCTAGAATATCTAATGAGATTTATTTGTTTTGGTATGATGAGATTGAAAACTTGCTTTCCAGTCCACAATGGCTCTGGCTTCAATATTGCAGGAGCTGGAACTTTCCCATCAAAATCTTCCCACCACATCAAAATGTTCATAAAAACATCCTGAAAATTATATGTTTTATCATGCTTCTAGATAGATCATAAAAGAATGACAACACCACAATGACAAAAGAGTTCACTGAATATAACCTTCGTGATAAAGGTATCTCTCTTGGTGATTTTTCTGCAACCTAAAAGTGTATCTTGGACAATTCCCATCACTGGCCTATTTGACTGAGGTGACACAATGCATTTAGGCACCATCATCAGCTCCAACACCTCTGCTCTGGTTTCAAATGACTGAGGAACATGCATATTCATTTCATCCCCATCAAAATCAGCATTATATGGTGAAGTAACTGACAAATTCAACCGGAAAGTAGAATAAGGCATGATTCTGATTCTATGCCCCATGATAGACATTTTATGAAGACTGGGCTGACGATTGAAGAGAACAAAGTCTCCGTCATTCAAATGACGCTCCACCTAAAACCAAAACATCAGAAGTTGTAAGTAGACAGTAAGAGCAACCCTTGATGTAAAAACTAGTCATAGTGTGAACACAATGCCTTGTATCCAAGCTCCAAATGGTGATCACTACTTTTCTTTAAATATCGGAGATCAAGCCTTTGCCCATCATCTCGAATGATATACTTGGCACCAGTTTTTCCAGGCGGAGGATGGGGTCCGTACTCAACAAGTTCCTTTAACCTGGTTTAAAAAAAAAAAAATATATATATATATATATATATAAATCCAAATAGTCTTAGTTATGAAGTTTAAATAATACATTAGTAATAAGCAACGAAAGCATTTAAGAATGACACCTTTCAATGTTATAAGGAGTCACTGTCTCAGGGTATGTAAGATTCAAAGCAATACTCCATGGTACTCCCAATTGATCGATGTTGATGGTTGGATCTGGTGTAATAACTGTTCGTGCTGAAAAATCTACTCGTTTCCCCATCAAGTTACCTCTAATCCTGCCTTCTTTTGCCTTAAGCCTGCTACATATTGATTTAATAGGCCTCCCAGATCTTTGCGTAGCCTATATAAAAAATTAGATTAGAAAAAAAAGAAAAGAATTCTCCTATGCATTACCAAATCAATAACAGTTAAAGTATGTATTAATAATATATACCAAAATTCAGTACTAAATGCCTGTTTATAAACAACCATACCCTTGGCAGCCCAGGCAACTCATTATCAAAATATGTAGCTATGTGAAACTGCAGCAACTGAGCAAACTCTGAAATAATATGTGCAGGTGATCCATTTCTCTCCTGTCTCTTCAGATTTTCATTGTGCCTGATGATCATTGCCAGTTGATGAGTTAAGTCATCCTACACATGAAAAAGAGAAGAAATCAGTGTAATGTTGACATAACAATATATATATATATATATATATATATATATATATATATATAATACAATTTGCCTGCAAATAAGAACCAATAACACATAAATCAGAGTAAGAAACACTTGCCTCACTCCTAGAGGATGTGTCCATCATTACAGAAGGCCTCACAGGTGGTGGAGGAATAGGAAGAACTTGTAAAATCATCCAGTCAGGACGGGCATACTTAGGATCCAAGCCCAACAATTGGCAGTCATCGTCGCTTATCCTTTTCAAAACACTAAGAACCTTCAACAGATTCAATAATTCATCATCAACACAAATTCTGTAACAATGGACATACGAGTATCTGTATAAGTTCAGATCGCTACCCTTTCTGCAGTAAGGGTCTGTTTCCTTTCCACAGGTTCAGGAAGCTGTTCCTGGTCATCATTTTTCTTCCTTTGTGCTTTGTACTCCGCAATCATTTTCATGCCCTCAATAGTGAGCTTTGGTTGCTGGGCACCACAGCCACCACGGCTCTTTTTAACTGGTTTTTCAGAGTCTTGACCATGAATGTCAATCTCATCACCACCTTCACATTTGGTTTTGTTTTTGCAGGCATCCAAAATCTTTTTCAGCCTATTTTTTGGATTCTTAATCCTCAAAGCTTGCTTAAACTTATGATCTTCCTACAAAATAATCAACAAAATTAAAAATTGTAACACGTTAACAGTTTCCTGCACTTAAAATAGAGAAAATTAAATAAAATTTCACAAAACAAAATCCTGTCATGACGCAGGTAACGACGTCCTATCAGAGAAAGGACCGGACAGTTGTATTATTAAAAACACAACCTAACCTATGATGCAGAATTTACTGACCCAGCAGAAACACACAAACTAACATTTTCATGATCAAACAAGAGGAAAATCATACATTAAGGTGGCTTTAATTGTGTGCCTGTATGTGTTTAGTTTTTACAGAAGCAAGCATGTAATGGATAGTGAGAGAGGGAAAATCTCACTCGAAGGTGGCTTCAAGTGTGTGGATGTCTGTGAGCTTCCTATATAAATGAAGGTGTTTGGTCATCAAAACAACAATGTGCTTGATGCATACTACTTAGAGTATGCAACCATGGAAACAAACTGCTCCATCCCACAGAAGTGCAATTTACTAGGTAGTAAACACTTAAGTGCATGTCGAGATGACTGTCAGATGAAGTTCAGATTCCCATCCAAATATATACTATTACTGTGCAACAACCATTTGATCCCTTGCAAAGAAAATCAAGTACCTCATCCGCTAGAACTTTAGAGCAGTTGAAGCAAACGCAACGCATAATAGTGAGCACGGTCTTTATGAACCCAATATGAAACATGGGCTTGGCTAGCTCCAGGTGCCCAAAGTGGCCCGGGCACTCAGCCATGTTTCCCGTACAAGTTTCGCACTTCATCTTCCTATCAATAGTACCAAGCCGAGGGTCGCTCAATCCTCCAATCTTTGGCTTGCCCCTCTCCGTCGTCTCACCATGCTCAATCTGCACCACAGACATTTGCCTCTGCAAGCAAACCCAAGCAACAATAAGTTCAGAAACTACATTTACAAGTACATGAATCAATCAAAATCTGAAGCCCAGCGAAAGATTCCGATTCCAATTTTTCATCGGTGTCCCGGCGGCCAAAGAAACTGAAAGAAGTATAAATGGTAGCGAGAATTACGATCTCGTCAGGGCTGAGTATGCCGAACTGAACCAGACGGACTTTGGCGACCTCAGCCGGAGAGTAGGGGAACCGTATATCCATGGCTGTGATGATTGAGAAGGAAATCCAAGGTCTAGGGTTTGGAGGGAAAGCTAGAAATTAAGTTTGAAACCAAGTTTCGCCGTTTCTTGCTCTTGGGTTTTAGGATTGATTTGTCGTTGTAGTAATTTTTCGTTTCCCAAATTTCACTTTCCCAGTCTTCTGTTACTTCGAGGGAGATCGGCTGCGGAATCCTTCCCTCTAAGGAACTCTCCTCACAAGCAAAATCCATTTCCATCGCCCTAAGGCCTTATTTATAGAAGGATGTGGCGCAGCCGACCTGGACGACGGCTATCGTGCGCCGAATGCCAAAACTACCAACGGTGTTATAATATAAAATATGACCTTATTAAAACTCAACATCTTACGATTATGCTTTTTGGCATTTTGACAAAAAATTTAAATTGCTCTAAACATTTTAGATGTACGCCAAATAATTCTTTGAATTTTATAATTTGGATCAAGATTTTTTTCATTAAAGAGTGAAATAAACACAAAAAATTAATTTTTATTTATTTATTTGTTTTTATATGATAGCCTTGTTATATAAAAAAAAGATTTAAATCTAGATAAATAAATATATGACCCACTTAAAATTATGTTATATAATATATAAATTAGTTTATGGGCTAATGATGAATTTGTTATATGTAACGTCTCATAAACACATTTCAATTTGTTTTTTATTCAAGCCAAATAAACGTATTAAATTAGCTAAATTCAAGCGGTATCAAAATGGTCTAATTTGAAATGATTCATTTTATGCAACATTGAAGCGCCCCTTAACATTTTTTTTTTCTACGAGATGTTATGTAAAGCGTTTAAAATATAGAATGATACTCATTAAATGGAACTTTTACAAAATTACAAACTTTGTCGGATTGATAAATCAATATTTTTATTTATTTTCAAACAAAACCTTAACTGCCACTCTGCCAGCTAATTTATGCCCAAATTTAAAAGGGGGATTGGTACACAGATTTTTTCTTTATTTTTTAACAATTTTAATTTAAAAAATTAGAATTTTTATATTTGATATAAATTTTGAAAATTTTATTTATGAGAAATTAGGATTTTAATGAATAATTTTTTAATAAATTTCTCACAAATAAATTTTTATAGAGACGAATGAAAATTTTAATTTTTTATAAATATAGATTTTTTTTATGATATTAAAAAATAATTATATTTTTTATTAATAACATAATAATAATAATTTTTAAAAAAATATTATCTCTCTTTATTCTCACTCTATCTCTCTTTTTTTTTACTCTCTTACTTTATTTTTCATCCTCTCTTTTATTTTATTTTTTATTCTTATTTTTTCTCATAAAAATAAGCAATATTTTTAAAAAATATACTTTTAATAAATTAAATATAAATAAATATAAGAATAAAATATTTTTAAAAAATATTATTTAAATTTTTTTAATAATTTTAAAAAATCAATTAAATATATTTTATATATTTTTAAAATTTATAATTTTTATTAATTATATTTTTCAAGAAACATAATTTTTGAAAACAACAAATTTTACGATTTACTGAACAACTAGACTTCAACTAGGTTGTAAATTACATTTGTTTAAACATATTAAAAATTAAAACACAAAAAAACAGAGGTGCATGTTTATATATGTTTCATTATTTTACTCATATAAAATCTGAAACTGCATAATGCATAATGGGCTTATGAATTATACTTTAATGATCTCAATCACATCGTTGAAACTAAATCATTAAAAAAATTAATTCAATTAGTTTTTACTCTCTTTTTTTTAGTGAAATATGTAATCTATTATATTCTAGAAATTTGAATGTAGTTTGATTTTAAAGTTGTAGATTAATTAACAATACTCCGTCTGTAATAGTAGTTGTTTGTGCACTTTTAAGTTAATAATATTTTATTATTGCTTGTACTAGAGTTAAATTATTTTCTTTCGATGAAATTATTTATCTTTTTTTTAAAGAATGGTAAATTTATTTTATTAAAATAGTGATAAAAAAAAAATATTAAAACATACAATCAATTTTACAACATCACATAAAGTTGAAAAAAGTGGCTAATTTGATTCGAAGAAAAAAATTAAAATTAAAATTTTAAAAAATGATATAATTTCACTTCAAAAATCAATAGTTAAATAAATGCCAGGGCGACACATTTTGTAATATTGTTGAGAGTTCACAAGCAAAATTATAAATTTTTTAAAAAATTATTAATATAGATAAAAATTCTTACTTTAAAAGAATTGAGTATTTTCAAACGAAATAATAAAACAAATAATAGAGAAAAATTTTGAATAAAAGAAAGATAAAAAAAAAAAATTAAGTTATTTTTTTCCTTCTATTTTGACTAATAAGATTTTCTTTCAACAAACAATTTTAAGATTATTCTTGCTGTATTATTGACTATTTCTTAATTTAATTTGAGCAAATTACTCTATACTCCTCAATTTATTTCAAAGATAACCTTCAAATGGGGGAGCTTTAATATCCATAACCATATCAGACATATTCCAAACCCCCAAAAAAAAAAAAAATTAATTATTATCAAAAAAATTTGGGGTACGAATACAGAAAAATCTTGCGCAAGCACAGTACGGTCATTTCCATTTTGAAGCTCCCACCGTATCCTACACAGAAATTCCCACGCAGAGCAAGGCCAGCCCGCAGAGACTTGTCAGAGTAAAAGGAAAAGCTCTATCTTGTATGTGTATCGAAGGAGAGTCCTTAGAGTTATAAGACGCAGTGTCGATTGATTCAGTCGGATCTTGCTCTTCCACTGCGTTCTCAGATTTATTTCCCGAATTTCGATCCCTGGAGTTCCACAATGATGAAATCTAGGCACTCTCGCCTACCTTCTCGGAAATCGTCTTCATCCACGCTTATCCTCACTTTGCTTGTGATGTTCACCTTCCTCGTTCTCATCCTTCTTGCTCTCGGGATCCTCTCCGTTCCCAATAGTTCCGGTGGTTATTTACGTAAGGCCAACGATCTTAACTCCATCGTTCGCAACACTGCTGATAGGTATAGGCCGTATTCAATTTGGTTCTGTCTTTTCTTTTTGTTTATTTTATGTGTTCGATGGGTTTGAATTTCTTATTCTCGCTGTTATGCAGAAGCAAGGGCGAGGAGGGAAGGGGAGAGCAGTGGGCTGAACTAGTATCGTGGGAGCCTAGAGCTGTTGTTTATCATAATTTTTTGGTGAGTTTAAGAAAAATAAAATTTACGGCCTTTTGATTTTTTGTCGGCATTCTTAATTTGTTTATATTTTTTGAATTTGGCTTGTGTAAGTTCTCTTTCTATATATATTATTGGGAGATCCGTGGGGTGTAGCAGAAACATAAAATTCAAGTTGATGGCTGATTGCCGAAATACACTTGTATATACGATAAATGGAAAAGAACAAACTTTTGCTGATGCCACTTGAAATCCAGGTTTATGGAATGCATCCAGATGGATCACTAATGCTTCCATCTCCAGATTTATGTAAGCTTTCTACAAACGGGATGCAAGTTAAAAAATTTGTCTGGATTATGATTTTGGTTTAAGAAAGAAGAAAAAGATTGAAGGGTGATGGAAGAATTCTCTTATGACTTGCCTAAAGCTATAGCAAAGAAGTATTTCGTAATATCAAGAGGATTGAGTACGGCCAGGATTTCTAGGTTGTGGGTGAAGGGAAATGGGGGCTATTTTAAATACTTTAGCACTGGGATTTCATCCTGTAGTTATTGTTGATGAATTCCTCCCGTTACCTCCATCTTCGTGGTTTAATGGTTAAGATATCACCAAATTGTGTTTCTGTGTTTTCCTGGGCTAAGCCATGCTTGACAGAACAGTCAAATAATGTATTTCAAGTTACAATGTAACTTTTACCTGATGCCATAGTATTGTGTTTAACTCTTGGTTAACGTTCATGCTCTACTGGATAACATGTTATAAAGTCTCCACTTTTTAAATACTAATACTTAGCTGATTAATCTGAACAGACCAAGAAGGAATGTGAATATCTAATCAATATAGCCAAGCCTAATATGCAAAAGTCAACAGTTGTCGATAGTGAAACTGGACAGAGTACAGACAGCAGGTTTAATTTTTTTTCCCATCCTTGCCTATTAAGTGTCCCTTCCCTGATTGCAAATCTTAACTGCACATATTACTTTTACATTTAGAGTACGTACTAGCTCTGGAACTTTTCTGGCCAGAGGACGTGATAAGATTGTGAGGAATATTGAGAAAAGAATTGCTGATTTTACTTTTATACCCGTAGGTAAGTACTCCGAGCCTCTTAAATACAAACTAGTCTTTTGCTTGTGATTTAAAATTTGGAGAAGTAAGAGATGTTTCTGTCAAAAAATGAAAGTAGTTAGAGATGTTATACGTGCATTTTGAATGCAGACTAGACTCTCTGCATAACTGTAAGTTGTCTAATTGATCCACGATCCTGCTGGCAAATTCTTGTGCATTTTCGTGTTCTTTTATATTTTTAAAGGAAAAACAACGATTATGTACTGCAAAAGAATTCTTTTGGACAACTTCAGTAATTCACATATATATAATTTTTGAGCAGGTAACATGTTTAATGTTGTTAAACTATCATTAAGAGATGTTTGAATTACTGCTTTCAGCTTTAGACACTGCCATTCTAACACTTGTGGCTCAGTTTTCTTTCATGGAAAGAATTATCTCCAGTAGCTGGTCATCATGTTGCTGTGATTATTTCCCTTGATATTTGAAGAGCTAGTTCAGTTCACTTCAAGTTTTTATATCAATTTTTTCCTTGGATATTTTAAAGTTGAGATTCCCCTAAGCAAAAAATATAGGACTATTTTTAATTGCCTCTGCCATCTGAATTTCTGGTTTATGATGCTCAAATAGTATGTTATTTTTCATCATATATTTCCCAAACTATTACATAAGCTAGGTCTGACAACATGCAGAGCACGGTGAAGGACTTCAAGTTCTTGACTATGAAGTTGGACAAAAGTATGAGCCTCACTATGACTACTTTCGCGATGAGTTTAACACTAAGAATGGAGGACAGCGTATAGCAACAGTACTGATGTACCTGTAAGTGGCATCAAGCACCCTCCTGTTGGTTATTCTTCTTTTCGTCTTGGACATGAGGATTAGTTCATTCTGTATACTACTTGTATTTTAATGTTACAGTACAGATGTTGAAGAAGGGGGTGAGACAGTGTTCCCGGCTGCCAAGGGGAATTTTAGTTCTGTGCCATGGTGGAATGAGCTTTCTGACTGTGGAAAAAAAGGACTTTCAATTAAGCCGAAGAGGGGTGATGCCTTACTTTTCTGGAGCATGAAGCCTGATGCAACTTTAGATCCATCGAGTTTACATGGTTAGTGGCCTTATTTTTATTATTGAGCTGCTTGATGTGCCAGCAAGCATCCACTTTTAGAGAATTAGAGCAGATAAATCAATAAGCTTTACTGTTTTCTTGATAATTTTCAGGTGGTTGTCCAGTGATTAAGGGTAATAAGTGGTCATCTACCAAATGGATGCGTGTCAATGAATACAAAGTTTGAGTATAAATCACTAAATCGGTAATTCCTACCCATCCCTTGAATTGCTGTTGAAAAATATTATTTTACAGTTGAGGCAAGACAACACTTTTTATCGGGCAATATATTATCTGAAGTGTTATCCTAACTGGTCGATTGTTGCATGCAGTTTTATATTAAGTTTTTATATAGGTTACATTCAGTTAAAAATTTTATTAGGTTTAAATGAGTGGTTCAGATATGAGTGGTGAATGAATTTATGATTTCTTGTGTATAAACTGTTTAGTTTTTATTCAAGAGTGACATTTCTAAAACTGGAAGACTGATAACTGTTTACTTCATGTTATACCTTGTGTACAGAGCTGTGCTTATAGCTCAATGTCCTTGTGTGAATCAATATTATTCACAGCTTTTGCTTTGTATTAATAATTTCAAATATGCTGGTTGTTGCTGTTCACCTCACCCGTTGATTGACTTCTTTTTCAGGTTTCTAAAAGAGTTCTTCGTGCCAATGTTGTACCATTTGAGAGTCTGAGCTACAACTCATAATGCTCCAAGTTTCAAAGAAGCATGATGCGGCATTTTGTAATTTTGGTTGCACCGTTCCTTGGCTAACTCTCTCTTCTTTTTTTAACTTTTTTTTCATTGTTTTCATTTATATTAAAGAAATATTAAAGTAAAAGTTTGACATATTTGTTAATCTTGCATTACGGAGGTTGAAAAAAATGTATGAAACTAATAGATGAAAAATGGGTATACCATCTTACTCACCCAAGCTTTCATTTGCCGGTGTGTAGTAATTGTTGTTGTACGTCTTCTTCTGTGTTATTGCCCCCCGTTACGTGGGTCTTTCTTCTCTATGCACATGCCTTTTTTCATCCATTCAGAATTTCTGCAGCCTTATGATGATCAACCCCATATACAGCAAAGTTTTTTAAAAAGTATTATTATGTAAACTGACGGCTCCTTTTGGACGGAAGGCAAGTTTCATCAAAACCTTTACCTGAGTTTTATATTAGAACGAGACAAGGAATTTTATTTAACCCCAAAACTTTTCGACTTTTATGTTCTTGAAGTTCCCTTATTTGAAACGTTCTGATAGAGAAATTAAATTACTTGTTACTATATTTTTTTTTTGTTCTTAAACTTTAATGTTAAGATATAAATTCTTATGATGAATTATATTAATAGAGAATACATAGAAAAATAGTATGATATTATTTTTATTTAATCCTCTATTTATTTTCAACATATCAATAAAGAGAGAAAAATACCATGTAACAAAATCAAACATACTATCTGATTTGAGCAAGGACGTTAATTCTTATTCGTTATTATTTTTTGGGCAAAAAGGGAAATTAGATTAACTGAACAAGAGATACAATGCTTTTAGCAATAAACATGAAGTCCACAAGTGCGAAAACAAACAGCCACTCCTAGCGGTTACTGCTATGGCCACAAAAGGCAACGCCCCTGTGCGTCTCTGCTAATAAAAGGTTGGTTAACCATGCTGGGGTGTTTGATATTCGATGTACTCTTCTTGGTCGTGAGCCACTTTAGACCCAAAATAAATCCAGAACCTCATTCACTTCTCTTTAGCTATGGGAGGCCTTAATTTGAGTCTGCAGTCATCAGTAAGAGCGCCAAAGCGGTGATAATCAATATTTTCAGAACCAAAGAAAGAGATGAAGTCTGTGGTGACTTCCGAACGGGTGAATCCAAGGTATTAAAAAATTAACCAAAAGAATAAAACAATGTTTAGAGTAATTTATGAAATTGTTAACATCAAACACTCTTTTTATTAATATTCTCTCACTGAAAATTTTACAACGGCTATTTTTAGTGCCCTCCCTTACTCGAGTGCACCTAAAAATTTCTCCCAGAAATACATGCACGCTTGAAGAAAGCTTGATTTTTCAGCTGTGGGAGATCATAATGCTTCAGTATAGAAATCTAAAGCTTCGAACACTTCTTTATCTATTCACACCTTTACGATAAATGGTTAAAAGCTTCATAACTTCTCTGGTGTTCAGAGTAAGGTGGCACTATTAGGGTATGTTTTCTCTCAAGTAAACTTCAAGGTAAATGTTTGCATGTACGCAAACCTCAAAAAGGGGAAGAAAGACTTATCCTTCATCCTAATAGCCCTAAAATAATGAATTTATTTATTGCAGGCTTGCAGCCAATCTGATTTATTAAAGCATAGGCTGTCTTCAAAATTGAAAGGACTTCTGCTGCACCATACTAGATTATCTGGACGTTGTTAAAGATAGTACCAGTAAGTGGTAGCAACTTGGTTTTACTTGATTCAATGCTTAGCATTGATCAAGTTTCTGATGACATATTGTAAGATGCCTCCATGATTGAAGTACGCAAGTTCAACCTGCAATGAAGTAATCAAAACATCAGCAGGAAAAAAGGGAAATGTCAATGAACATGAGAAAAACATGACAGAGAGAACACCAAAAACAAAGTATTCCTACCTCTGTATCAAATCTCAGGATACATGTGAATGTTTTCCCATTATTTGTCACCGCAGTGACATCTTGACCAGGTCGTATTTCATTCACGCTGCTAGGAAGATTAATAGTATAACATTCATGGCCAGTCAACCCAAGAGTCTCAGCATCTTCCCCCGGCTTAAAACACAGTGGAATGATACCCATTCCGACCAAATTATTTCTGTGAATCCTTTCATAGCTTTTTGCTATGACAGCTTTCACACCCTAAGAACAATAATGAATTAAACCATCATAAAAATAAAAAAAAATAGAATGCAAACACAGAAATTGGTCAGAATAGCATCCGGGATGTACCAGTAGCATTGGCCCCTTTGCAGCCCAATCACGAGAACTTCCACTCCCATACTCAGCACCAGCCAAAACAATCATTTCATGCCCCTCACTCTTGTATTTCTGATAATTAAGAAATGTCACAGACAAACAGAAGCTATACAAATACACATTTCTTTTGAAAGACCAAGAAGTTTGATCGCCCCTATCTACCCCAAGAAAAGGGAGGAGAAAAAAAAATAAAAGCAGGCAACAATAATTAGTTTATGACCAATTTAAGCAGAACAATTCCAACGTGATATATGTGGGGCTACAAGTGTTAAGAATTTGTTTTACATATGAACCACTTTGCAATCTCCCTTCAACTAGATGTAAAAATCATGTTGCACTAAAATCCCAAGAATGCCCTCAAAAAAATCTGGTTTATGTAAAAAATGGCAAAACTACCCCTAGGTGTTTATTTTTCTCCCACCCACGTGAGAATTTCCTAAAGTTTCTGCATATCAGTTTTTTTTTCTTCCTTCTTCCTCCCTGCATCTTTTCCCTTCTTCCGTGCTCTTCATTTTTCAGCCCCAAATCTTCTTTTCTTCCATCTCCTTCTTTCAATCCTCAACAACAAAGTATCAAGGCACCTTAATCAAGTAACATACATGAAGATTGGAGGAATTATGGCAGCAAAAACACATGAAAATAGCAGAAAATCGAAGCTACAGTACTTGCGCCCAGCTTAGGTAAATTTCAGAAAAATCTTGTGATTTTTGGTGTTTTCTTAAAATACTAAGTTATGGGTTTTAATAAGGACATAGTGTAGTATATGTATGACAAATTTCATGGCAAGATAACATGATTTGGTGCCTAAATCATGCAAAATGTTTTTCGGTGAACAGTGTATAAACAGTACCCGAATTGGTTAAATATGCAATCCGAAATTATCAAGTAAAAGAGCATATTTTGGGGGTGTTGGTGACTGATTTTTCTTGAAGAAAAGGCTATGTTAGATAAAGCTTCAAATTGGTAAGTAAATAACAAAAATTATAATATGAGGTTGAATTATATTTTGTATTTAAATTTTATACTATGTGTTGAGGTTATGCAATTTAAGTTATTGGCCAATTCTTTTAGTTGGAAATTGGTGAATTGGATGGTGTATGAATTTATGTGGGTGAAGCTAAATGTATGTGATTATAGGGTAAAGTTTTTGGAAATAGGGAGCATTAAGAAAATGTTTTAGAGAGAGGAATTGAGATATGTGGAATTTATGTGAGCATAGGAAAAATGAGACAAGGGAATTAGTTTTATTATTATCTTTATCATATTTTATTTATTTTGGAGGATTCTAATTAAGAACCATTTCAACATACCCAAGCACACAGCAAGGGTGGATAAATCACCACATAAATGTCTTATCCCAAGCACATAGCAATGGAACGAGTAACATCATCATTTTCTCGTCATTCATATCATAAGGTTGGAAGGAGCTCTCCTCAACTCTCTAACCTTTCTATATGATGACTGTCTTAAGCACATAACAATAGGACGGATAAATCACCTCATTCTTATCATAGATAACCAGGCCAATTGCCACTGGCTATTGGAGGAGACATACCTCAACTCCACATTTATTCACATTTCAATCCTCATGTGCCCGTTCGCACAAAGGGCTAGTAACTCCCTTGCTAGATAGGGTTACAAGATGCACCAAGGCTAGCTATCTCTGCCGCTAGCTAACAGTGTTTTCGAAAAGGAATCTAATGTGATTATTATTAATCTTATTTAATTATTTCTTTGTTTTAAAGTTTTAATATAAAGTGTTGTTTTAATCAACATCTAGTGATAATTCATTGTGATCACATCATCATAATCATTATATCCACATTTGATACTTTACCATCACTGAGTATCAAATTTAATAATCATCACACTTAATCATATCACTTTCATTCATTCATTTTCTTTTAACTCATTTACATTTTTAAAATGCACGTATACATATCTATGTGCTTAGTTGAATAAAGAAATTTTAATTTGATAGTCATACCTCATTTTTATTACATATAACTTTATAATCTTATATCATTATTTATTATTTCAGTATCCATTGGAGTTGCCATCATTAAATATTATTTGAAATGCCATTATAAATAAATATTCACATACTTATATGTGTTCATAGTATAAGTATCATATGTTACGGAATATCATCATATTAAATTTTTCGTTAGAACATTTTATACCCTTGGGATAAAATATACCCAATACATTATACATGTATAACTTATTCTAATAAATTCTCATACCATTATATATCATCTTCACTAATATTTGAACTATCTTCAAATTCGCATATTTATATCCATTAGTCAATATAATTAGGAACCATACACATAAAATAATATATACACATCCATATAGGGTAACCAACTTTTCTTATTTCAAACTTATACTAAGTCATTCTAAAATCTTACATATCAAGTTCAAACCATACATCCCATCATCTAAGTCTAACATCCATTAAGCATTTTAAGTTCCCATGTGTCGCTAACACTTACCTAACAACTTTAACTTATGTCAACATGATAATTCTATAACGATATTTTAAGGCTACACTTTCATCACCATTGAACTCAAATCTTTCTTATGCTTCTAATATAGCAACATAAAATTCTAATCTCTTCAATTCTACTTTACCAATCCTAGTACCTTAAAGGGTTTCATAACAAATGTACACATATAAAATCTCTAATCTTGAACTATCCCAAATTTTACATAAAGGACCTCATCTTAGTATGTCTTAACCCATTAATACATGTACCTAGATCATTTATGCTCTATTCGAACGTTATTTTAAAATGTTCTCCACACTTCCACTTTGGTAGGCCAAACTAATTCACTTAAACTCTACTTTCCATATTTCATTATCAAGGAGTTCTAGCACCATTGATTCTTCTAGTACATTTTTAAACTATCATAAAAGTTTCTCAATTGATTCTTTTCAAATAAACCTTTCGATGTACTTTGCAGCTAAAATCACTAATTACATTGTCAGAAATTTAATGTCTAAGTACCACCAAAATTTCCACTATCAACACTTCCAAATAAAAATTATGATCACTAATTCCCTTGTCTCATTTTTCCTATGCTCACATAAATCCCACATATCACAATTCCTCTCTCTAAAACATTTTCTTAATGCTCCCTATTTCCAAAAACTTTACACTATAATCACATACGTTTAGCTTCACCCACATAAATTCATACACCATCTAATTCACCAATTCCCAACTAAAAGAATTGGCCAATAACTTAAATTACATAATCTCAACACATGGTATAAAATTTAAATACAAAATATAATTCAACCTCATATTATAATTTTTGCTATTTACTTACCAATTTGAAGCTTTATCTAACATAGCCTTTTCTCCAAGAAAAATCAGTCACCAACACCCCCAAAATATGCTTTTCTACTTGATAATTTCGGATTGCATATTTAACCAATTCGGGTACTGTTTATACACTGTTCACCGAAGAACATTTTGCATGATTTAGGCACCAAATCATGTTATCTTGCCATGAAATTTGTCATACATATACTACACTATGTCCTTATTAAAACCCATAACTTAATATTTCAAGAAAACACTAAAAATCACAAGATTTTTCTGAAATTTACCTAAGCTGGGCGCAGGTACTGTAGCTTCGATTTTCTGCTGTTTTCATGTGTTTTTGCTGCCATAATTCCTCCAATTTTCATGTATGTTACTTGATTAAGGTGTTTTGATACTTTGTTGTTGAGGATTGAAGGAAGGAGATGAAAGAAAAGAAGATTTGAGGCTGAAAAATGAAGAGCACGGAAGAAGGGAAAAGATGCAGGGAGGAAGAAGGAAGAAAAAAAAACTGATATGCAGAAACTTTAGGAAATTCTCACGTGGGTAGGAGAAAAATAAACACCTAGGGGTAGTTTTGCCATTTTCTACATAAACCAGATTTTTTTGAGGGCATTCTTGGGATTTTAGTGCAACAAAAGAGGTAAAAATTAGTAATTCTAGTAAACCAGATTTTTAGAATAAAATTAAAATGAAAATAAAAACTTTTATTTTTTTTCTCATAAAATATAATTATTAAAGCAAGATATGGCATTTTAAAATTTTGGGATAAGCACAATTAAGCGACAACAAGAACCCAACCCAAATTATTTCTGTCAGCTATATTAATCCTAAATGAAAACAACAACGATCCTTTGTCTTCTAGCTCTTTTTCCATTCTTTCCTGTCTAAGGCCACAGTTATTTTATCTTTGTGAATTATTCCCAGCTAAGTCATCCAGACAGTATAGCAGACAAACATTAGATGTAAAGCCCATGCACTCTACTTCAGTAAATTCAATCACAAGGTCTACATTAATTTCTTATCCTCCCCCATCTTGATATGTTTTTTCCAAACAATAAATCACATATGTACCATACAAATAACTAATGATCCATGATGTCATAACACACCATTATTCTCGAAGAGGAAGGAGACATCAACAGATGCAAAGATCACTAGCTAATAAACCTATATGATGCAGATTCAGAGAAATTACCATTGCAGCATCAAAGACAGAGAGCTTCTCCCCAGAAGGAATATGAATAGTTTTAGGTCCAACTTCACCATTCAAAAGTTTGTTGACAAGGCGAATATTAGCAAAAGTTCCCCGTGCCATCACATCATCATTACCACGGCGACTTCCATAGGAGTTAAAGTCTCGTCTATCAACTCCACGTTCCATGAGGTATCTAGCTGCAGGACTGTCCTTGTGAATGCTACCAGCTGGAGAGATGTGGTCAGTTGTAATACTGTCTCCAAAGTTGAGCAAGCAGTAAGCACTCCTCACTCCATGAGGACCTGGGGGGGACATTCTCATATCTCTAAAATAAGGTGGCTCATGAATATAAGTTGACGCTGGGTCCCAGGCATAAAGAGTGCCAGTAGGCACAGATAATTGATTCCACATAGGATTTCCTCGGGTGATTGCATTATATGTAGCCTTAAACATATCGGGCAGCACACTTGATTGAACAACCTGAAAATTGTACAAATAAGAACAATATGGACGCAATATTTTTATTTTTTAGCAAACTCATAGTTAAACACGTTAGACCACTCACATCTGCTATTTCTTCACTAGATGGCCAGACATCCCTGATAAAAATCTTCTTTCCATTGTCCCCTAGCCCAATGGGTTCAATGTCAAAGTCAATGTCTACCTGCAGAATATGTCCTGATTAGAGAGCAAGACAAAAGTTTTAAAATGCACGCTTGGAATCAATTTTCAAGTCACATACCGTTCCAGCAAGGGCATAGGCAACAACAAGAGGAGGAGAAGCAAGATAATTAGCCCTTGTTAATGGATGAACTCGGCCCTCAAAGTTCCTATTTCCAGACAATACAGCTGCAGCTACTAAATCTGGGATATGCAAAATAAATAAATAAATTTCTTAGGTTACTTCAGAGATTCCAAAGTGAGTACCAAGAAAACACCACTTACTAGAAGAAGATGCGTACCATTTTCAGTAATTGCAGATGCAACAGCTTCATCAATATCCCCTGAATTTCCAATGCATGTTGTGCATCCATACCCAACTATATGAAACCCTAGCTGGTTCAAATACTTCTGCAAGCCACTATAGGGGCAATATATGACTCAGGAATCAAGATATATGAGCCATATGAATGTGCATGTCTATGTGCTGTGGGTTTAAATACTCCACTATACCTCTTCTGCAAATACTTGGTTACAACACCAGAACCTGGAGCAAGACTTGTCTTAATCCATGGCTTAACCTAATATTCAATATTAAGAAATGATTGCAATCAATTAGTAGCCAAAAAGAAGCCACATCATGTATCTTTTAATATATGACTTGAACTACTAGACTGAAAAACAAAAAGAAACCTAAGCAATTGGTAAAGGTAATGTATTTTCAACAAAAATCAGAAAGGGAAAGCAACAAGCATATAATGCTTTATCAAGTCATACAATAGCAAGGACAATAAATACATGCGTTTTCTTTTTTCCTCCTTATTTATCTTTTTTTGTTTTTTTTGAGGAATAAAGGAGATAATCTGCATTGCGTTCAACAATGTTTTGAAAGAATAAATGCAGTGGGACATTAAAAGCAAATACGTAAAAATGCTTGTCCACACCATAGTCCAACTATGACAATTTAGTATCTCAAGGAGCCAATCAGAAGGTTGGATTTTTCATATAATATGTGCAAGTACATCATTATCAGGCCAATTCACAAAGTTGAAATGAAACAGACGCCACATGCAGAGAAATCTAACCTGTAATCCTAATTCCCAAGCTTTCTTTGCAACCAATGCAGCTCCAAGCATTACACTAGGATTTGAGGTATTTGTGCAGCTGGTGATAGCAGCTATAACAACATCCCCATGTCTAAGCTGTGCTGGAGTCCCATGGAATGTGAACTCTGCAACCTTTTTCTGAGATTCTTTCGGTACAGAAAAACCCTGCATCCAGTGCAATATTAGATAGCTCAAAGAAGAAACGATAAAGGCTGTCATAACACACATGGTTGTAAAACCATGTAGCCAAAAATAAACATATGAGCAATGGAACTATCTGACTGCCAGGAATATCAGACATAATGAGCTAATAAGCAAAGAGAGAGAAATGCAGGGATGTAAATTCAAATTCCACTGCAGACAAAAAAAAAAGAAAAAAGGAATTAAAAGAAGATGCAGACATTTACACAAGAGTGAGAAAGAGAGAGATGATATTAACAGTCTCTATGGGTGGAGGGCAATGAGGAAGATGAAGGGGAAGCAACGGAAGAGAATATTTTTCATTGTAAGAAAGTGCAAATTGAGAAGAGGAAGGGAACAGTTCCTCCTACATCCCCAGCAAACTCTCACTTGTAGAAATTTCAGGACTAAAAATTGAAATTGAAGATAAATTGTAAAGAATTAAGAGATCGTAAGTGCTGATAATAAGCCTAATTACCTTCTAGCTTCACACCTTGGACTACAATTTTAAAACATATCCACAACCATCACTGCCTGTTTCTAGGCTAGAACATTTTTAAATGCTCAGCATAAGATTACAAATAAGATTGTAACTACTCCACTACTAAGATAGATGACTGTTATGTTAAAATCATTTTTATCATCTATTACAATCATATTCATTGATTTCTCTCTAACTCGGTTAATTTTCAATGTAAATTCTTTAGCGATATATTGTGCCACATTGCCACTTGTCATTGATCTTAATCATATACTATGCTTGGCAATTTTTAGCAAATATTTTAAAACAAGGATCATGAAACCTTGTGGAATCAATACTAACCCCATTACCAAGCAATGCAGGCAACAAAATAAAGTTCCATTCATGGTTCAAACTCCAAAAACATACCTTAAACCCAGCTTTATTGTTGAGGCATGATTGCCAATCTGCCTTCATTTCTTTCAAAGGAACTCGATCATGAGGCCTGTAAAGATTTGATGATGAGGGTTACACCATGGAAAAAACTAAAACTAGAACTTTATTATTAAGTGGACGCATGATGACTCATTACCTTTTTGGACCTGATACACAGGGTTCCACATCCTCAAGATTGAGCTCCAGATAAGAGGAGTACACTCTCTCTGCCTGGGGCTGAGCAAAGGCACAAATCTCTTGGTCAAACCAGGTTCTTTCAGATATTACAGATAAATTATCTCAAAATATTTATAGTATACCTCACTGTAGTCCACAAACATCTTATTAGATCGCAAATAAGATTCTATCATAGAAACCTGCAAGTAATACATGTAAGCACATAAAGACAACATAACATAGCATTATGTAAGTGTTTACTTACAGTCTCATCACTTCTGCCTGTCAGTTTCAAATATTGCAAAGTGACATGATCCACTGGAAAGAAACCCATGGTTGCACCATACTCAGGAGACATGTTTGCTATGGTGGCACGATCTGCCAAAGACAGTTCACTCATGCCTTCCCCTGCATAAGTGAGGTAAAAAGGATATAATGTAAGGTAAAGAATAATTAAACAAGTAGGAAGTGCTACAAAAATTTTAGACAAAGATGTTATTGCATAATTTGCATAAATTCGTCTTTACCATAGAACTCAACAAACTTTCCAACAACTCCATGGTTTCTTAGCATTTGAGTAACTGTCAACACCAAGTCAGTAGCTGTCACACCATCTCTTAGTTTCCCTAATAATTTAAACCCAACCACACCAGGCAGGACCATGCTCATGGGCTGCATGCAAATGACAGAGGTAAGTAGATAATTCTAATAAGAACCTACTTCCCAAAGAAGCAATCGGCCAAAGATATTAATATTACAATTTCACAGAAGAAAGCATTGAAAAGTTTATCCTAAGATATTAATTTATTCTTTTTACCTGGCCAAGCATTGCAGCTTCTGCTTCAATTCCACCAACTCCCCACCCAGCAACACCCAAGCCATCTATCATAGTTGTGTGTGAATCAGTTCCAACAACACTATCAGGATAAAGCATACCATTTGAGTTGAACACAACTCTACCAAGGTATTCTAAATTAACCTGCAAATTAGCATTTTAAAACCTAGTTCAGAAGAGAAACTGGAATCACCAATGATGAACAGAACAAATTTTTCCTTCATGCATAAAATAAAAATACTCAGAAAGTAAATTTGGGGAGAATCAGATCAATTTAAGCTATCTGTGGTTCTTAAATGATGCAATTACCTGGTGGACTATCCCTGATCCAGGAGGAACAACGAGCATGTTATTGAATGCATTTGAACCCCATTTGAGAAAACCAAATCTTTCCTTGTTCCTCAGGAATTCAAGTTCCATATTTGCCTGCACAGCATTTTCTGATCTTGCCACATCAACCTGAACTGAGTGATCAATGACAAGATCTACTGGAACCTGCAACCAGACAATTTTAAAATATTAAACATCCCAATCCATAAAAAAAAGAAAATTGAAAAAAAAAAAACTATTGATCATAGTCTAGATACGTTAATGTTAACAAGTATCCAGCTTACCAAGGGATTAATTTTATTTGAATCACCACCAAGACTGTTCATCGCATCTCGCATGCAAGCTAGATCAACAACAGCAGGTACACCAGTAAAATCCTGAAATGGAAAATTAAAGCTTATTGAATACCAGAAATAAAAATTAACACTTAAAACAATCTTCAAAAACAAGATTGATCGTGTACAAGTGACCCCTCCTCCCTTCACCCGGTACAAATATCTTCATGCCACTCACCTGCAGAAGCACTCTAGCAGGTTTGAATGGAATTTCCACCTGTTTGGGAGAGTTATTCTCCCAATCAATAATTTTTTCAACATCATTACTCTTAACTTGAAACTCATCGCAGTTGCGAATTGCTGATTCCAGAAGTATCCTGATAGAGAAAGGAAGCCTATCTGCGACGTAAACATAAATGCCAGCATCAATTCTCCAAAGCTCCATGTAAAATTTAATTCACGAGTTATCACACCTCCCATAACAACGATAGTATGGCAACAGATCTCATCAGAGATCAATGTAAGACCAGCAGAGAAATTGCAAGAATTTTGTAGAAAACGAATTTAATCCAGATTTATTTTTACCAATACTCATCCAGCCTACCAAGTAATAGCATACAAACAAGGTAAGATTTAAGCGTTGCTTTCTTTCAACTTGAAACATTTTCTCAGCAAGCAACGGTTAAGTCAATGAAAATAAAAAATACTGACCGATTCTGGGATCGTTGAGAGCTGGCAAACTATAGTACATTCCAAATTCACCACCTTCCGGCTTCTCAAGCGTCTTCAAGATGTTACTGAAAGGATTTTCAGACGTCGCTGCAAATGAACCAAGCATCTCAGAGTGAAAAATCAGAAAAACAAGCTCAGAAGTGCTAGTTCGTGAGAATTGAATGTGAAACAGCATTACTCTACCCATGGTAACAATATTAGTCCCCTGTAGCTAAGATGAGGGAGACAGATCTATCACTGAGAATTATCTCAGATAGGCAGAGAGAGTGGGCGAGAGAGAGAGAGATGTAAACGGTGTTGGGGTGGAAAAAAAAAAGAAAAAGAAGCTTAACGCAAAGTATATAAAACGTACAAATAATTATTTTTCATGTTTATACATTAAATTTATTATAAATTTTAAAAACAATATTAGAGTTGATTTCTTATCTCTACTGTTATGGAAAGAAATTTTCTACTTTGTTATCTATTTTTTTATAGTTTGAAAAATAAAATTAACATTTCAATTAGTATAAGAATTATTATTACATGTATTGTGAGTGAAATTAAAATTTTTATAAGCATCATAATAAAATTAATTAACTGTAAAATATTTTTAATATTATTTTATTACTTATCAATATTTAATATAACTTTAGAATATATTTTAAAATAATAATCTTTAATATAACCCTATTCCTTACCTACATTTTATATTTTGAATTATTTTATAAATTATACTTATAGTTCATTTCTATTTAATTAATAGGTTTTTTATTCACTTCATACCCGTTAACAGTGCAATTACTAGTTAGCAAAAAAATAGAAACAACCCCCTCAGGCGCAATTAACAAAAAAAGTATTGCTAGGGTTAATCAAATTAAAAATAATATTTATTTAGGCAGTTAAAAAATACAATAATTTTTTGCCACAAATATACAATAATGTGTTAGTGTTACACTTAACAAAAATAAAAGGAAAAAAGAAATCACTCGGACAAAAATTGTTCCACGTGATTCTGCATAAGAAGACCAAATCACTTGTGATTGGGAGGTACTACTACCTTTTTTGTTTTTTTACAAAGTTACTACTACTTTAAGCGCACACAAAGCTGTCCACTTAATTGAACGTCTTTCGGAGTAAACTTGGGATAACTTCTACTCCAAAAAACTCACGCAGTCAACAAGTTTAAGTGTTTTTGAAAATTAATTAATTTATAATTTATTTAATTAAATTAAATTTATTTAAATAACTTTAATTAATTAAAAATTTATAAATTATACATTAATTTAAATAATATATTATTTATAAATTTTTAATTAAATTTTTAATTTTAAATTAATTTATAAATTATTTTTATCAAATAATATCCTTATCACAATTATAACTACTTTTGAGATCAAATTTTTTGTTTTTTTATTTTAAAATAAAAAGAAAAATATTATATTTGTACGACGAAAAAAAAAAGCTAACTTCGTTTACTCTGCTACAAATTCTCGAAATATTTTATTGAATCACCACCAACTCTCATGATATTATTAAATATCAAGTTTTTTTTATTTGTATCAAGATATTCTTTCAAGGGTAATTAAAAGATTAATTTTTTAAATAACTGACATCACTGAAAAAAATATATCTCTTTCAAACAATTTTATTTTATATATTTAATTTAAATTTAAATTCAGAACAATATATTTAAAAAATTCAAACATCTAAAACTTATACCAACTTGTGTTGATTAAGAGTATGTTTGACAAGACAAATAAATTAATTTATAGCGTATTTGACTAATTTATAAGATTGTTTGACCAAATTAAAAGTGTTTAATAAATAAATTTATTTAAATAATTTAAACTAACTGAAAACTTATAAAGTATACGTTACTTCAAGTAGCATATAGTTTATAAACTTTCGGCTAACTTATAAGTTAATTTTACCAAACATAATCTAAGAGTATGTTTGACAAGTTAAATAAGTTAACTTATAATGTATTTGACTAACTTATAAGTTTGTCAAATTAAATTAGAGGTGTTTGGTAAATAATTTATTTGAATAGCTTATAGCTTTTTATCATACGCTACTTCAAGTAGCGTATAACTTTTAACTGATAATTTTTATAATTTTTTTTTTATCCTTATTATTTTATTTAAATTTCAACACTATTTTATGTACAATATGATATTATTTTTACTATATTCGAGTAACATTTAAAGTACATACCCCATTATGAATTTTTAAATATTGTTAATAGTAACACAAAAAATAAAAATTTAAAAAAATCTACTAAAATGAAAGAAATTTACAATAATATTATTAATTTATTATGAAACTTTACGTGATATATTTATTTTATATTTTTTAAAATTATATAATAAAATATAATCACTAACAAAAAAATAATAAATTTTATATAAATATATCTTTTTATGTCATTTTATATTTATCAGTTAATTCAATAGTTAATTTTATCAAACACTTCTAATTCAATAAATTAATTTAACAGTTTTTAACTTTCAGTTAAAAATTAATTTTTTAACTTTCAATTAACTTTTAAATTTTTAATTAACTCATCAATTATTTTTATCAAATATAGTTTAAGATAATTTTTTATTAACTAGCATTTAGTGTTTCGTTTTATAGATTATTGTTTACGTTCTAAATCATCGATAACAATATTTCTATTAAATAATGTCTTATATAATCTTATATAAAATAGTGCAAAAAACAAATATAAACAATGTCGTAATAGGATGATCCTTTGTTTCTTTTTTGGAAATTTTGTTTTTAATTCTTTCAGACTAAAACAGAGTAAAGAGAAAAATACGGAAAATGAAGACAGCTGTTTTTTTAGTTGTCCCTTGAACAGCTATTCGGCGGCGTACTTCGATGTCCTTTGAGGATAGACAGATGAGGTGAAGTGATACGGTGTTCCTCCCATTTCAATAAAACTGCGTAACATTTTTTGTAATGTAACTGTTTAAAACATGACAAGGAGGAGATAGAGATACTAAATAGGGTAGGGAGGAGACAGAAAATCACCTACTTTTGTGTCTCCAGTTGTGCCTGTCAATTACATTAGAATTGCTGATGAACTACTAAAGCAAATTAAAAACCATTATTTTTGCTTTGGAGACCGATAACAAAGATTGGCAGCTAGCTCTTTTGTTTTTGTTTTTGTTTTTGGGCTAATGCACACTTGGTCGGTGCTGTTATTGGACGGATTAGAGTGCTCAAGGAGAGAGTTTGAACCGGGGATGTTGGGAGAAATTTGAAAGTATTAGTTGGTGTTTGTTATAAGTTATAATTTTATTATTTTTTAAAAAGTTGAGTTTAAAAAAATATTTCTATGTTTGATAACAGGAATGTAAATTTATTTATAAAAAAAAATTTATTCTCAAAAATTATATTTACAAAAAAGGCAGGAAATTTTTATTTTCACCAATAAAAGTGGGAATAAAAGTTTTTTTAAAAAATTTTGGACATTTTAATACGAGATCAAACTGCAATTCACAACGAGGATTTTAATGTCTTTGGGTTTGATGTTGGTGTTTGTAAATATATTATCATCGGCTTCTTCTCTTGCAACAGCCATAGAAGGAATTGGTGGGATGTAATGCATGGCTTTGGAGACATAACAGTCATAAAATAACAACCAAAATAAAGAAAATCCACCATACGTAAACAGCCATAAAATAACAATCAAAACAGAGAAAATCCACCATACGTAAACAGCCATAAAATAACAACCAAAACAGAGAAAATTCACCATACTTAAGAAGTTGGAACAGTGCTCTGTTTTGCTCTTTCTCTTTTCTTTTTTTTGCATCCAAAAAAGTGAGTGATAACCAAACTTGAGAATCTCATTCTTGGGAAAAAAATCCACCATACGTAAACAGCCATAAAATAACAACCAAAATAGAAAAAATTCACCATACTTAAGAAGTTGGAACAGTGCTCTGTTTTGCTCTTTCTCTTTTCTTTTTTTTGCATCCAAAAAAGTGAGTGATAACCAAACTTGAGAATCTCATTCTTGGGGAAAAAAAATTTCCCTGAACCAAACGATATAAACAAAAAATCAAAAGCAGAGATAGAAATATACAGAGATAAAAAGATGAAAATTAAAATGATAATAAAATAACATAGTTTTTCGGAAGCTATTACATAGCAAATCTAATTTTTTAAAAATTATTTCACATTTTGAATATTTTTTTTATAATCTCTTTGAATACAAAATGTGAGGTCAACTCTAAATATAATAAGAGAACTGTTACACATTTATTTTGTTAAATATATTATAAAAGAGAAAATAAATATTTTACTATTAAGAATATCATTATATTAAAAGGTTACACAATTGATTAGAAAAAAAATTCAAAAATTGATAGTTTAATTCTTATAATAGATGTAGTTATTTACTTATTCACATGTGCATGCATATTTATAATAATAATAATGTTAATTGAAAGTTTTCGTGTCTTTTGGACTTCTATGTATAATTTGTTTATAACAACAAAAAAATGCTTTTCGTGCATCTTAAAAGCACTAAAAATTTGACTAAATTATATCATATTTTAATAGTTTGCTAATGAAGCATACCTCAAGGTAACACATAATTAGGGATGGTAACAGGACAGATTGGAGACAAGGAAATCCTCCTCACAAGCTTCCCACTCCTTCATCCTTGCTTTCGCTCTATAATGAGAAATAACTATGTCTTGTCCCTAAAACAAGGGAAGCCAAAAAATATTATAAAATAAAAAAATGTTCCTTTAAAAAACATATCTTGATTAAAATAAAAAAGTGTTAATAAGACAACTCCAATAATTAATACAATAATAATATTTAAGCAAATAAAATTTAAGATACAATAACAAGGTCAAATATTGTTCTATTACTCGTAATTGAATTTGAAATCCTTGAATTCTCTCGATGTGCAAAGTTATTCCGTCATTTAGTGTTATATATATATATATATATATATATATATATATATATATATATATATATATATGTGTGTGTGTGTGTGTGTGTGTGTGTGTGTATAAGTATTTTAGTAATTTAAAGTTGAGATAGAGTGCTATTATATTTAATATAATATTAAAAGATTTTTTTATTTTTATTTTTTTATGTTTAGTATAATTGAAACAATATAAAATTAAAATAATAAATAATAAAAATATTTTTAAAAATAATATTATTTTAACTTAAAAAATTATTTAAAATAAATAAATAATTAGTAATATAAAAATTTAAACTAAATTTTATTAAAAATATTAATAATATTAATAAACTAATTTAAATATTTTTTATTTTATTTTATTTATTATTAATAATAAAATATTTTAATTTTTTTACTTTTATTTTAATCATTTTTAAAAAATAAATTACTTTTCAGGTGGAAGACAATAAACATTTCATAAAATATTTATTTTTATTAATTATATAGATAAAATAAAAGCGATTTAATTCCCAAAGAAGAACTGTAGTCTTTTCTGAGAATTTTTGACAAAAAAATTTTACTTTATTTCTATCTCGCACACAAGGAATTAATTTTTTTTTTTCTTTTGAAACGATCAAAATATTTTCGTTTTCTGAGTCACCTATACGAAACGGAGTTATCGAAACGAAATAAAATATTTGTTAAAAAATTATGTTATTTCGATTAAAATTACTATATTTTGGTATATTTCGGTAGAAATATTTTTATTTCGAGTTGTTTCAATAGAAATACTCTTATTTCGAGTTATTTCAATAAAATTACTCTTATTTTAAGAGTATTTCGAGTTGTTTTGATAGAAAAATATTAAATTAATTTGAAAAATAAAAAAATTGACAATTTAAAAATAGATAAAAGTAGTATCATATCACATCCAACACCAAATTATTTTCTCTCACAAATCACAACATCTTTATTAACTTTTTACTCTCCCATTTTATTCTCATAACATTATTTTTTTTCATTATTTTCATTTTAAAGAAGAAATTATAAAAATGATGAAAAAATATATTGAAAGACAAAAAGAAAAAAAGATACTTAAAGATAGAGACAGAATCATGATCGATAGAGAGAGAGACTTAAATATAAATATCACGAAAGAATTAAGAAGAAGATGAAAAAATAAATACAAGAGAGAGATTGTTGTTATATACTGTTAAAATTTGAGTTGGAGTCTCTATTTTAATAATATGTTTACTTACTATTTAATTATAAATATTAATTTAAATTAATTTTAATATAATTTTATATATTTATATTATTAATATTATGTTAAAATATTTTAAAAATAAAAAAATATTATTTAAAATTATTTAAAACATTATTTAAAAAAATTATTTTTTTAAAATTTTTAAAATATTTTTATTTATGAAATCACTAAAACTATACTTCAAAACAATTTTCGTAGAAATCCTACGCATGATCAACTTTTGAATTATGTGATGGTAAATTAAATCTGCTTAAATCACCAACTTATAAATTCTATTTTTTCATTAAAAAATATATAATAATTAAATACATAAACAACTATCCATTATAACATTTATGGCCTAATTAATATCAGAGAAATGGTTGTATTATATAAAATTAAGGAGATTAGGGTGGAAAATTGTTTCTATTCGCTCTCACCTTTCAACGACGTAGTGTAAGATTGAGGAAGACATGCCTTTAATGCGAGTTGGATGGCGGTAGTTTCCTTCCTTCCTTCCTCTGCCTTACGGACCAAGCTTTGGGGAGAGCTTCACTTCTTCTATATTATTACACATTTGTGAGTCCTCCTTAAACCCAAATATCTGACATCAAGCAAACCGAGCGCATAGCCACTACTGGGTTTCCAATTCGTGCAGTTTCTGCGCCACCCAGATGGAGTTTGTGACAAATCCATCCCCTTTGCCTTCCACTTTTTTAAGTTCTTTCGGGAATTTTGTTGAAAGAGTTAAACAGATTTGCAGTCTCGTGGTTTCTGCAATAATTGGGAACATCTTCTCTGCGATCTTTACATTCTGCTTTGCTTTAGGTTCGATTTTTCTCTTCCTTCTGATTTAATTCTTGTTTGCCTCTGATCTGCTTCTGTTTCTCTCGTGTGGGTTTACCCTAGACATGTTTTTTGGGTTTTACGTTTCTGTTGAATTTGTCATTGTATGATGATGTTTTGAATTTGTGGGAATGATTCAGTTGCTTTCCCTCAAGACAGAAATGCACTTTTTGTAAAGAGTAAAGCCTGGTTGTGCCATTTGTTTATGGGATATATTGGCTTATGTTCACATTTGTTGTCTTATATCCATGTACAAATCCATCCAAAATCATGGTTCATCTTTCTCAATTTTCCTCGCGTTTAACTTGAGCTGCTACATATTCTTGTGTTTGAAATTCATCAAAGGCCAATAATCTAATGCCTTGTTTGTCGGCAGTGGGCACTTTTTTGGGTGCTATGACTGGAGCTTTGATTGGCCAAGAGACTGAAAGTGGCTTCATTCGAGGGGCTGCTGTAGGAGCTATATCAGGAGCTGTTTTTTCCATTGAAGTATTTGAATCTTCTCTTGTTCTTTGGCAATCTGACGAATCTGGGATTGGGTGTCTCTTATACTTGGTGAGTAAACTCAGCTTTTACCCTTTCGTCAAAAGGGGATCTTCTGTTGGTTTAGAAGTTTAGGTAGATAAATGATTGCAGACTTGCAGTCCCCTGATATTTGATTAACAGTTTCACCCTCAAATTGTGTAATCTTCTGAGTTATGCAGATTGATGTTATTGCTAGTCTTCTGAATGGGAGACTTGTTCGTGAGAGGATAGGTCCAGCCATGTTAAGTGCTGTCCAAAGTCAGGTAATTTTGCTGTGTCCAAAGTACTCTTAAGAGATGACACAGAAATTTTCCTAGGTACTCTCATCTTCCTTACACCTCTTCTCGTCCTTATCAGATGGGTGCTGTTGAAACAAGCTTTGATGAGATTCAAAACATCTTTGACACTGGAGATGCCAAAGGTTTATCAGGAGATTCAGTTGAAAAAATCCCAAAAATCACAATTACAACTGACAACAATGTTGATGCTTCTGGTGACAGAGTTTCCTGTTCAGTTTGCCTCCAGGTTTGTTTGTTTTTTTTTTTTGTGTGTGCAGCGTTCCCTTTTTAATGCCACTAATTATCTCTAGTGTGAAGTGTTTATTATGCTTATCCATTTTGGATTTCAGGACTTCCAGCTTGGAGAGACAGGTAGAAGCCTGCCTCATTGTCATCACATTTTTCATCTACCTTGTATAGACAAGTGGCTCTTCAGGCATGGTTCTTGCCCATTATGCAGAAGGGATCTGTAATTTTGTATATGTAGAACTATAAAGTATAAACCGTGTAAAAGTTCTTTTATTGTTTATACGCTCATTTACTTCTAGGGCTTTGTACTGGGCTGGGTTACTGTAGGAGCATCCCATTTGTGCGTGGAATCATTGTATTTAGTTAGTGTAAAAAAGTTTTGTACATAGAACAGTATCAATACTGAGTTCTGACCCTTTCTGTTATTTAACCCTTATTTTTTAGAACGTGAAGGAACCGACCCACTTTGAAATAGTCCCCGTAATACAGTAGTAAGAAACTAGGCCTACAAGGCAATCATATAGTAGTAGTCCTAAGTTGTAATCGTACATTAAACCAGATTAGGCCCCATGGTCTAAAATGAGGGTTATCCAATTTAGTGTGCTTTCATGTTTGAAAGGCTTGGATAATGACTTATAATTTAAGACATCTAGAAGTTGTCAAGGACCACTTGAAGCCACTTCAAAAAGCTTTAATGTTAAGAATTATTTCAACGTGAAAGTTTTAAAAATAAATTTACTTTAATCTTAAACAAAAGTCAGGTTCATTCTAAGACAGTTTATTGCAAAAGACTTGCCGAAGCAGATAGAAGTGGTCCGCCACTAAGATGAGTTTTCTCTGTAATCCGAAGGAAATGGAAGCATTTCGCCAGACTTACTTGGTATACTTGAAGATCAAATTCCGAATTTCAAACGTTTTTCCTTGTTTAGTCAATTTCAATAAAAACAGCCTGTATTTATTCCTCATGAGACAATTTGCATTTGCATTGAATTTTGACAGTAAATGTCAAGTATTAATTTTTTTTCTCCAAAAATGTTTTTTATTATTATATTTTTTCATGTTCTCTTAGAAAATGTTCTTTTGAGCTTGGAATTATAATTTCTAGAGTTCAAATTCAAAGATTTTTCGTGTGAATAATACCATAGGTTGATTCTAGAGCAGAAAGCAGTGTTTCTCAGACACCCAGTAGTTCATATTTCTTTTGTTACTTTTAATGTGTCGCTTTTAAATTTATTTTGTCCATTCTAGTGCTCCAACCTCAACTTATACATAAAGTCTAAAATCTGACAAGCAACTACCCAAAATAACTCACAGTTGACCCTCTCTGCAAAAGCTTTTTGCAAAATTAGATATACTCGTGATTATCTTCACATGTGCAAAAGAGAAGAGAAGCCCAGAGTTACATGTGGTTTAAGTGAAGAGTATTTTATATTGAATTAGGAACTTAGTTATCCTAGTTCAAGCAAAAGTTCACAGACCTATCAAGCTGTGCTGTTTTCTTCTGCATTTCTTTTTCTTTATTGGAATTTATAATAGGGAAGGGACAAGTCGAAATTGAGGTTTTTGAACACGTCAAATAACGATTAAGCAGATTAGCCTTTCCTAGTGTTTGGTTTTGTTTGAGGGATTTGGAGGGGAGGAGAGAGAAGAAATTTTTTTTAAAACATTTTATTTGGAGTAATAATTTAGAAGGGAGGTGAGAGAAAATGGAGGTAAAATCTCTCCTCTCTACCTATTTTCTTTCTCTCCAAAAGTAAAGAAATTTGGAGAGTGAAAAAAATATATAATAGAGAAAAGATAAAAATACTCTCATTAAAATTATATATTTGTCTAAAATTAAAGAAATATAATAATTTTTTTATTTTATAAATTAAATAAAAAAACTTAATTTTTTTTCTATTCTATTTAAACTAAACCAAATAATTTTTTTTTTTTATTTTCCTCTTCCACTCCGTTAAAAACCAAATACACCATTTGGCTCTACTAAACTCAAATTCACTTGCAAGTTGAATGAGACAGTACTGGTAGAGCCGCATGAGCTCCATCAAACTCACACTTCCTGCCTTTGAGTTTTGATATGAAATTAACTTGGGATAAGATTTAAATACAGGCCTTTGCTATCAAGTTCTTCAATAATTTTTCAAACTCAATAACACATTGCTAATCCCTTAAAAATAACTCTTTCAAATATAATAATTTATTGTTAACCCTTACACCCCATGCCCAAAGTTAATGCTTTAACTTTGCCAAAACTTGAAGCAATTAGCTTATGTAATTAATTAGATAAAATAATGAAATAAATATAATCCCAAAAGGTGTCATGACCCATATGTTAAGGCGTACTTACGCCTTTGATATCGTTCTCATGACCATAGATTCAGGGTTTAAAATCGCTCAGAATAGAGCATATTATTGTCCACATAGGCCAAAACAAACACTAAAAGTCATGATGAAATTGCTAATTAATCAAACACACTAACTCAGTCCACGGCATAAGATACCATGATTATCATATAAATTAGACTTGGAGGATTCTTATCAAGTAGAATGCAAAGTTGTCCTGCCGGAAAGTCTATTCAAGTTTTGTAAACATTATAGTATATTACTAGCTAATCCTGTTTAGTGCGTTGCATCATTCTATAAAATAGCACCCATAATTAAAGTCAAATTTTCGAGCAACTAATAAATAAATAAAAGTGTTTATTCAATTCGCTATCAGTTAACTTGAGCAGAAAATGCATGCATTGTGTTGTAGAATCTTTAGCTTGTATGCCGTCCGAAGATAAGATCATGTAAGCCAAATTTGAGAGTGCCCTTAGGCAAACGTGGACTTGGAATTGAAAATTATATGTGCAGGCTATGTAAGGTCGATCAAAGAGTGAAGCTAGAAAAAAGTGGTATTGCAGACTTTGTTCTTTGGGAAGGAGAACATTATTATAAGGTTGCAATGGTTGATTGGCACCGCGGGTTGGTGGTGGCTTCACCGCCAGCATTAGCAATACCATTTTTGAAAAATGGGAGTTCATCTGCTCATAACATGATGGTGGGATTTGTTGCAGGCCTTTTCACAGTAATGGCATTGGCCTTGTTATACTGCCTCTTCAAGAGAAAGTCCATTCCTTTTCTTAAAAAGGTGAGCTGCACTTGTACAAGAAGCCTAGTGATAGTTAAAATGGTCTTCTGCAAATAAAAATATACAAACTTAATATATTGAATCTTAGCAGAGTAATTTGTTTCTACTCGTTGTTGCAGGAAAAGAGAATATAAGTTTGGAATATGACAAAATTTCAGTAAGGCGTTTTCACTTGGAGGAGATAGAGAAGGCTACCAATAATTTTAGCCAAGAATGCTTGGCGGGTTCTGGAGCATTTGGAAATGTCTACAAGGGAGCCTTTGACATAGAAGGGACGTTAGCCATTAAGAGAGCTCATTGTGATTCATCGTCGAGTGCCGAGGAATTCAGAAATGGTCAGCCTCGCAAATCCCTCTCAAGAGAGAGATCAAATGTTTTTGCTAAATAAGAATGTTCAATTTATAATATTAATTTACTTTTTTCATTGGCAGAAGTTAGGCTCCTTTCAAAGGTAAAGCACAGGAATCTTGTTGGTCTGGTGGGATATTGTGAAGAATCTGGTAAGTAGATTACAGTCAGAAGTTCCCTCCTAAAGTCCTAACAGCGCAGTAATAAGAACTTTTTAAATGAAATTTCTCAGTAGCAGATGGTTTTGGTAGCTTACCTTCCTAGAAGCACTTCTTAACATTGTCCAACGCTTATTCCAACAAAATTTCACGCTCATTTACAAAAATTATGACTTGAGCAGAAGGAGATGGAGTCAAAATACTAGTCTATGAATATGTACCAAATGGTTCTCTGCTTGAGTACATGATGGGTAAGTTTATTGTTTACTCTTCTTAATGCATACTATATTTTTACTAGTTATTACAGACTCTAGAACTAAGCTATTAAAGTTAAAGAATCAGGGAAACTAATAGAATCAAAACTTTCTTTCCTTTGAAGAGAAGGCTCAAGAATGTTTGCATTTGTAGGAAAAAGAGGGAGGAGCTTGACTTGGAGGGAAAGAGTAAAAATAGCAATAGGAGCAGCTAAAGGTATATAAGTTATAAAATGACAATCCCAGTTAATTTAAGAGGAAATTGACTTTAACATAAATTTTTTTGGCACTTTTTACAGGCATAGCTTATTTGCATGAAGGGGTGAAGCCAAGCATAATTCACCGGGACATAAAACCAAGTAACATCTTATTAGGGGAAAGGTTTGAGGCTAAGGTTTCAGATTTTGGGCTGGTAAAATCAGGGCCAACTGGGGATCAATCCCACGTCAGTAGCCAAATCAAAGGCACACCAGGGTACCTTGACCCTGCCTACTGTGCAAGCTTCCATTTGACCGCTTTCAGCGACGTTTACAGCTTCGGAGTCATACTCTTGCAGCCTGTTTCAGCCAGACCTGCTGTTGATACTACCCAAAACCAAAGTGGTTATCATATTATTGACTGGGTAAGCTATGCAAATGAACATGCATTCGAACACTGCAACACATGATAAATTATCAATCAGTGTCATATCTTATACAAATATTTAAAATGTGTTTAACACAGACATGGAAGTGTTTGGTATATTTTAATCTTTGTATTAAAGAATTATGTTTTATTTCTTTTTCCTTTTTTTGAAGTTGCAATAAACTCAGAATATTTTAATAACTTGGTACTTAATTATGCAGGCAAGGCCTAGCTTAGAGAGGGGTAACGTTGAAGAAATTATAGATGCAAATCTACTAACTGAGCCATGCAACATGAAAATTATGCTGAAGATGGGGCAAATAGCACTAAAATGCGTGGTTCAAGTGCCAAAATATCGTCCTACAATGACCCAGGTGTGTCAAGAACTAGAAGAAGCGCTCTATTCAGAGCCTTGAAAAGGTTTAAGCAGATCAATAGGGTCATATCAGGAATCATCAGATTCAGAGCCTCTGAGATAAGGAGAAAACTAAGATTATTACAACCAGAGGTTAGTAAGCATAGATAGATGGGGTTGGGCTTCAGAAATTCCAAATTGATAAGACCGAGTGGCAAATATGGCATGGTCACCTTATCATGCTTCAAGCATTATAAGTGTGGATTTAAAGCATTCGATCGGAGGTTGCAGCTCAAGACATGTATCATGAAAAACACAGTAGTTAATATCATCACACTGCATTGTTTTTGGATTACATTGGAATATTTTCTAATTCTTCACCTTCTACCAAATAAACAAAAAGAAAAAAAAGAAAAAAAAGAAGAGAAATAACATTAAGTTTCAAGAACATAAAATCGTTCGGTGACAATGTGACATTTAGAATTTTTTTATTATCAAGTATATATATATATGTGTGCTCAATTGGTAAACCAACTATGAAATTAGGTCAATTATTATTTTAGTTAAAAAAAAATTAAAATTTTGAAGAACATCATTCTACAAACGATATAAGGCATTTTCACATTTTGGGCATTTCACACCAGTGTTAATTAAGTTGTGTCTGTGTTTGGATTAGTTATGATCTCATTAATTTCATACTAAGGTAGTATCACATCAAGGTGCTTAACCAGATTTTAAAAGGTTATGCAAGTGACAATGACAAAAAATTAAGAAGATTGAAATGAGAATTTGACAATATATATATGTAGAGCATGTAATAATTATTTATTGATATATTTTACAATAAATCATAACTATATTTCTGATAAGTTATGATTAATTTTTCTGTAACATACTTAATCTACTAACCGTGTGAATGACTATTGCTCGAAACTCAAGAATAATTTATACTTAAAAATATAAATTTATATTTGAAGTTTTTTTTTATACTTGGTTTCTTTATTTTTTATTCCTCATATAAATCATGACATTATCGAATGCATAATGCCAAATGTATATTTGTATTGTCTTTACACTTTGTAAATATTTATATTTTATTTTGTAACACCATAGTTATAAGTGAAAAAGGTGTTTCGCCTCCTCTGGGGCTACTATTTATCATCCATTTTTTGTGTATAGAATGGAAGTGAAAGTCGCTGGCGGAACATGGAAGGAAGTGTTGGACGGAGACGAAGAGGGACTCGCATTCTTTCTCCATCCCCCCACAATGCATAGGCTTCTTCTCCGTGAACTGCATCGTCACCAACCTCAAGGTCCTCTTCATTCATCCTAAGATCAACAATGCGGCTTATGAGAATACAGATGAGGCTTGTGATAATGGCATTCCACACCGTAACAAAAATTGCTCCCATGAGCTGGTTACCCATTTGGATGAAGCCTACAACCACTTTCCCCTCATAAAAGCTGTATAGTAATCCTGGACCATACGGCACGTGAGGGCCATACATCATTCTCAGAAGGTTGGGTTTGGCGAATACTCCAGAAAGGACTCCTCCCAGAATCCCCGCAACAGCATGAGTATGGAACACCCCTAATGTGTCATCTACAGTCTGAAAGAATGCCGATCTCCTGTGCAATACCATCATGGTGTACCACGGTATCGAACCCGAAAGTGCTCCCATCACCACTGCTGCCCAGGGATCCACCAACCCTTTTTCAAGCATTTAAGGTGGAGATTAGAATGCCTGTAGGTCTTTCAAACATGCATGTATGAACATGAGAGATTCTTTATGTGAGCTTTACCTGCACCTGGGGTGATGCAAACTAGGCCAGTGATCATACCCTGGACGGCACCTATCACAGAGCTCTTATTATAGACAACCATATCAAGGGAAAGCCAAACCAGTAGACTTGTGGCAGTGCATAAATGGGTGTTGTAGATGGCCAAGGATGCGATCTCTCCTACTTGAAATGGAGCTCCACCGTTGAAACCTGCCCACCCCATCCAAAGAAACCCTGCACCTCCAAGTATGTGAATTATGTTATTAGGTGGAAAGTTTTGCCTGTCATCTGAAGTTCTTGGACCAACCTGTCATTCACCATTCCTAACATAATTAGCACAATCTCCTCGACATATATATGTTTCACAGTTTAATCTAAGATCCAATTATGCACATGATGATCGCTTTTAATTAAGATCTAATTTAAGACTTACAAAAAGATTAGGAGTGCAATTTCAATTACCCAATAAGCGGCTGTGAAGCCTGCGACCCCAGAAGAAAGATGAATGACGAAGCCACCAGCATAATCAATGATTTTTTTTTCTAGGAACCCTTTATTACCCCAGATGCTGAAGGCACCTATGGTGTAAGACAGTGTAAGCCACAGAGGAACAAACAGCATCCATGCATAGAAGTTCATTCTCCCCAGCAAAGACCCCGCAAGCAATATAACAGTAATCGCAGCAAAAGCAAACTGATAAAACACGAAGTCAGCCATTGGAAAAGAACCCTGTATGGACTGAGCAAGAAGGAACTTCTCAGTCAGAGCATGGTTGGGCACTCCCACCAATGGCATAAGCTTGGTGCCAAACGCCATGCCATGGGCCCATAAGACCCAACAAACGAGAACCGCCGCAAAGGCGTATAGGGCCATGAAGGCAGAATTGACAGCCCACTTCCTCTTAACCATGCTCCCATATAGAAGCACAAGCCCAGGAACGCTCTGTAGGCCCACCAGAGTGGCTGCTGTGAGCTGCCATTCATTGTCGGCTTTGTTGTTCCACGGGGGTGATGCTTCTGTCGGCAATAGCCCCTGTGGAAGCTGGTTATAAACCTGAGAAGAACTAGAATTCATAGATCGGTGGAAAAGATTGTAAGATCTTGGGAAAATTTTCTGGTTGGTGAGGTGGAGTTTGGATTATAAAGGACGAGAAGTTTCGGACTTTTCACAAGAGGGATCCTCGGAATAATCACCAAGTTTGTGTTTTCTTGTTGTAGTGACTCCAAGATTCATTTTTTGAAGGCGTAAACTCGTAGCTCTTACTCAAGATCCCCTAGCCCACAAACCAAAAGTTCTGCCTGATTCAGCTTAGTTTTTTGTATGCCGGGAATGGGACAAGAACCAAAGGCATTTTTAAAATGAATCAAAGGCTTAGTTCTCATCGCTTTTACATAAAACTATTGCTTTACCCGGTTAAAATTGTGACAACCTTAATTTCATACAAGAAAGCTTAAAAAAACAATAAATGATCGAATGAACGTAGAGTTTAGCCACAAATTATTGGCTAACAAGTACACAGATTATCCAACAACTGTTTTTCGCGTCCTTTTCAAAATTTGAATTAGCTGGAGCCAGTGATTGCAATTTGCAAACATTGTACTTGGACGTTTTCAGAAGGTGGTCGGAATCAGCGGGTACAAGTTAAGTTGACTTTCACACTATCATTCCTAGCAAACTTATTCTCGGTGAAACAGAAGCATCTCGAAGTTTTTTTTTTTCTTTTTGGATCAGATCAAATATCATAATATTTATTTAATAAATATTAAATTTAAATTTATAAAAAATTTTAGTAAAATAAAACAAAATAAATATTACAAATCAAACTGTACTTTAAAAAAAAAAATTTCAAATTATAAGACAATATATCTTTTAAATTTTACTACCAACATCATAAAGAACAACAAATTTCACTCAAATACAATTAACTTTAAAACAAAAACAAAGAAATTAAAATTTTTTAAAGAAAGGCAATACACCCTTCAATTTTTTTTGAAAATAATAACTCATGACATTGAAGATTCTTCCAACCTTAAAATGTAAATATAAAGTAAAATATGTAAATCTTCAAAAACTGATAATAATCTCTATGAAAGAGAAAAAATTTCCTCTTAACAAAACAAACAAACTTTTTTTAAAAAAGAAAATAGACTGTTTTAATAAAAGAAATGAACTTTCCTACCAGAAAAAGACAAAATGATAAGGAAAGAAGGAGGGGGGGGGGGGGGGAGAGGAAGCTGCCTTTGGCAGCAACCTCCCCAAGGTCTGTGGCGCTAGGTTTCTTCCCGGGTCTCTCGTGGCGCTCTGCTAGGGCCAATTCTTAAGCAACTAACTATTATCCTGGACTTTGAAGCATCTCGAAGTTTAAATGATAAAGTTTAGACATGCAAATTGCTTCATAGCAAATTAAATATTCTTCTCACGAACCACAAGGTTTTTCTGCAACCCTGAAGAATATATGTGGGAATATATAATAGTTGATCGTAGCACATTAACTTGCTCTTCCTTGAGCACAAAATCCACCCATTAACTTACCTGAATAGGCTTGAAAAGCATCCAATCTCTCGAGCTCGTCTAGTTCAAGACTTTCATAGGCTATTAATTAATTATTCCGCTGCTTCTTAAACATTAAAAACAAAATATATTAAATCCCTGAGTTTGATTCATCCTATTGGACAGATTAATACCCATCTATATCTTCTCCGTTAGTTTGGAAAAAATAACTCAGAGAATTTAAATCAATTATCGCTAGCTATAATTCTCCATACAAATTAATTGATGTCATCACATCCCCAATAATTTGCATGCGCATGCAGCCACCTTTCTTGATAATATCGTTAACTGATAGGAGCATATATTGAAAACGAAAATAAATGTATATTTCATTTTCTCTCTTTCTTCACTTCTGATCTGTTGTACCAATTACTAACATGTAGGTGTTGAAAAAATTAAAAAGAATACAATTTTCATATGAAAAAAATATAAATAACAACATCCAAATGTATATTTATTTTAAGTGGTTTTGAAAATTTAAATTTGAATTTTAATAAAAGACAAATGAAAAAATAGTATCCAGTATATATATATATATATAATTGAAGCATCAAAATTCCAACATGAATTTTTGTTTAAAAACTTATACCAAAGCTAAATTCTTCCTGGTTTGTTAGTCATTTAAAGAGCTTTTTTTACCCAATAATTATTTATTTGGTGCAATATTAAAAAAAATTATTATAAAATTAACATTTAAACTTAATTTTATCACTTTGAAATGTAATTAATTCAAGTAATGAAATTCTATAAATTTTTTAAAAAAATTCTAAACATAAGAAATAATTAAATAAAATAAAAAAACTCAATTAGATTCATCCTTGTTAGGCATGGGTTTCAAACACATCCGTTAAAAAAAAAGCCCCGAACAGAACTAAACTAAAGAGGGAAAATGAAACAAATCCACTAAAAAGAAGAAAGAAAAAGGGGAATTGGGGGCAAAAGTAGTCGTCTACCTATTAACATTCACAGCTTGAATGTGACTCACAATTCTCATTGTCCCGATCACTATCCACTTTCTAGTTTATATACAAAATTATCTGAGATAGAAAGTATAGTGACGAAGCTGGAGAAAACAAATTGAAGGGAAAAAAAAAAAGAATTGGAGTGATCTCAATACTTGCCATATTTGTGCCAACAAATTAGCATGACTATATATGCATCTCCTAGCAATATAGAACCTGGACTTGTGCTCCTTCACCATGGCAAAGCATCCATGCCTTCCTGAGTTATCATAAGAAGCAGCCGAAGTACCTCCTCCTCTGTCATTCGTTGGACGAGATGCGCATTGACCCATTAATCCAAAATGGAAGAAAACTGTGTCTTATTAATCATATAAAACAATAAAACCCAGCAAAACAGACCCCGAATGAATGTTTTTTGAAGCTTTTCCTTTCTTCTCTTTGTCTGCTATATATATGAGGAGGATTTAGAGCTTTACGTGTGTGTCTATGTCCACAAATGACAAGGCAATGTTTTGTCTGTGTGGTGTGTGGATTTAGGCTTTTCCGTCAAAGCAAACCATTTCCTTCCTGATCAAGGGTTCTGATCACAATATACACGTAATTGTAATACACGCGCAATGATCTTGTTCTATTTTTTCTTATTTAATACATCGAACAAAACCCAATAAATAGCTGGAATCAATAATGTGGGGACTAAATTTTTTTTTCCATGCTAATAAGATGGACCAATATGAGTTGGAAGAAATTGATTAGGTTATGCAAGAATTAAATAATTTTCAATCCTCTGAATTTTTATATCGTTATTAAATTTTAAGTCATTTTACTTTAATTTTAATTATAATATTTATAAAAACAAAAGTGAAATTAATTTTATATTCTTTGCAAGTCTGTTTAATGGAATATTAATCTGGTAAATATAGGAAATCATGTCCAAAGAATTGCATGGCAATTGAAGCTGCTAATTATTATCCCTGCATAAGATAAAGGTTGGCACTTTGTACATGTTTTGACAAAAAATAAAATAAAACTATAATGAAACTATACGTCCTTATATATATATATATATATAGTTTGGGGATTATTATGAAACCTAATGAGCTCTAGAGGATTTTATAGACAAAAGTGGCGTCTTTCAACAATTGCAATGGTGCGTCACAGCTTATGTCGGTTCGTATTTGGTAGTCCTAACTAAGTATACCAAAGTTGTTTGTTAGTCCCATAATTGAGTTTTGTTCTCTATATTTTATTGTTTAGACACTCTCCAAGATTCCTATCAAATTCGTGTGAGACAATTCCAATCTGTTTCGGATGCCACTTTTTTGTTGGGGTTAGTTGATGCCACTTTTTTTACTTCAAATTAACTAACATGGCATAATCTAACTAAGAGAGTTAAGTAAATAAAAAAAAAATTGTCCTTTTCTTATTAATTTTGATTTAATTTTTTTAACGATTAATTTGATAAAAAGTTATTAAATATTACAAGCAATAAGCTTTGTCCCCACCTAAATTTTTATTAACAAAAACAAGTCCTCTCAACAAATTGTTAAAAATTATTCAATAATCTACAGAAAATATGCGTATTAATTATTAAAAAATAAATGAGCAAGCAGCATAACATTTTGAAAATGGACGGTTGTTGAGGCTATGAGCAATAATGGATGCTTTTGGAGGAGTTGGTGGGGGATGATGGACTATGCTGAAAGGTGTCCCAAACTAGCCCAATTATGATCCGAGTACTGCCTCGAAGCGGCTTTTCCCAAAGCCGATCATTACGATTCTTGTGGGCATAGATACCTTGTGTTTGAATGTAAGAATCTTCTTGTCCAAAAAAATGTAAGAATCTGGGATAAAAAAAAAAGGAAAAAGAATTCAGTCCCCATTATCCCAGCTTTCCATCATTTTCCAATATTTATAGAATTCATAGCAAACACTGGTATCCACTTCAAACATAATACTATTCATACGTACAAATCAAAAAGTATATTTCATTATAAAAAAAAACCTAAATTTCCATTGGTTTTCTCCAAAAAACAAAAATGTACCAGATACTGCTTGTCGATAGATAACAACATTGAAATTAATATTCAATTTGGCAGGGGCGGAGCTAGACAGTTTTTACAAAGGGGGCTGAAGAAAAAAAATTAAAAATAATATATTAATTTAATATTTTAAGAAGACTAAATAAAAATTTCTTTTTTATTATTAAAATTTTTTAAATAATTTTAAAAAAAATTTATTATAATTAAAAAAAATTTAAAAATTTTGGGGGACTAAAGCCCCCCAAGCCACCACTACCCTCCGCCCCTACAATTTGGTCTTTAATAATTTTATCCTATCTTAATGGTTACAAAAACAGAACAAAGGCCAATGTATATGCTCCTCCACTTTCAATTTCCAGGTGTTGGTTGTTTTGAGTTTTCTTCCAATTTTAGATAGAAGTTAGAACTACTGTGGAAAAGGTTTCTTCGTCATAAATTTCACGGCAAATTAAGACGTTGAGGGCCTGCAACCAGATTCCATCAGAAAAAGGTTTGTAGAGGGCTATTAATGGTTACCATAAATAACATATCAACCAAACCACGAACACTGTTCAAGCATGGCATATATAAAACCAGAGTAATCCCAATTGCAACAGAGATTCTGCTTTGCCATTTCGAGCAAACATCAAGAGCTTTTAAACCCACGAAATTGCTTTTCCCTCACTGCAAGTCAACCCTCCCCCCCCCCCCCCCCATCTCCGATCTACAATAAAAAATAAGAAAGGAAAAGGGAGAGGGAGCCAAATGGTTTTGCTAGTTCTGAGGCACAGTCTCACTGGTACCTTGACCATTAATGTTGCGGACTGTCCATTCCAGGAGGAGATTCCCTCATTTATTATAATGATGTTTCTGTTTCCGTAAGACAGCGAGTATCACGATCATGGCCGACCCCTTTGTTGCCTCTGATTTTAATTTCCGTCTGGGCTCTATCCTTGAAGTGCCCATATCAGTTTTTTCAAGACACTTCTGCCCCCTCTTGCAGGAAAATAACCTAGCTTGCTCATCAAGAAACGTCAGCCAGCAAGGGTTAGATTTGACTTCTGACCTGCAATTTGAGTCGGGCAATTTTTCAAACACACGGAGCATTAAAATTCGAGGCCAAAAGGGACATTGACGGCATTATGAGTGAAGATGAAAAAAAAAAGGGGGGGTTTAAATGCTCTGGCCCAGCTTTATGCTTTGGTAGTCGAGGTTTTAAATGCCCTAGGCAGACCCCTCTTGCGCGGATCTTAAATCCCACCCAAGACATTCTCACGCTCACACAACGTTCAAAGAAAAGCCCCCTTCTCACCCCCCCCCCCCCCCGAGGGCTTCTCTCTCTCTCTCTCTCTTCTTGCCTTCTCTTGAGTAGCAGCTTGGTTCAGGCAAACGGAACAAGGATGAGTTTTAGGGGCTGAGCTTCTTAATTACCTTCAGAACATAGGTTTATATGAAGTAGTTATTGTGATATTGGCCTGGTTCACTCAGACAGAACATAGAGTTATATCAGTGAGATTGCAAAGACGCAAAGGAAATAAAAAAGGAAGAAACTTTATGGGTTTGATTGAGCCGTGCCAATATCTCACTGCTATTTCATGTTGGCTAGCTACGTTACGATAATAGCCGCGGGCATCAAGTTCCCAAAGGTTTGCTTGTCTTCTTCCTATATATCTGAGTTTACTTCAATTTATTTTTTCTGGAATTGCCAAATATGTTTTACAGTGATTATATATAAAGCTTCTTTTCATTTGTATAATTGAAAAAAAAAAACAAAACTTGTAAACCTCACAGGAATCAACATGTGTTAACGTTCGAAATCGATATGAATGGGAAAAAAAAAAGGATGAGTGAAATAAAGTTATCATAGAAAGTGTATTATTAAGCTAATTTTACTTATTTTTAACTTGATTGTTTTCACAACAAATGCAAGTGTAAAATGTTTTGTAAAGAATGATTATTTTTTGTTAGTTTGAGAAGATGTAAGAACCGTGGGTTAGGGTTTGTGAATGATACAAAGGATCAGTTGTTAGGCACTCAAAAGTTCTTTCAATTTGTGAGGCATCTCGTGATTAGATATAGTTTAAGATTTTCTCATTAATTTTTTAATTTAGATTTTAATCAATGAATTACTAAACGGTGCTTTAATCTTGATAAATAATAACTCAAAACTATTAAAAATAAATAAAATCTCTAGTAAATTACCCAGAAATTTAAAGGGGCTAGCTAGCTGCAATGAGTAAGAATTTGAGTAGAAATTATAAATTCAATCCGAAAAATAGTTTCTAGATGAAATAATTTCACAAGTTTAGAATAAAAACATAATTTATTCAATGAAAAAACTCAAATAATTAATACTACTTATAACGTTCTACCAAACTGTACTTGTAGTTCTATCACTGGATGAGATTAATTAAAATTCATTGACTTTAACTCTGTAAATTCAATGAAAATTACCGCACACTCGCAGTTATGTTAGTTAAGAAATAAGTGGTGGGGCATTATTATTCTGATCTAACCACAGAGGAATGATAATTATTACTGAGGTGGGTAGCTGTCGGATCACACGTCTTTTTTCCCATGGATGTCTGTGGGTGTGGCTCCGTTCTGTCAATCCATCCATGTGAATGGTCTAAGCAAACGTTGATTTTTGTTGAATTCTGTCGGGATTTTTTTAGTTTAATGTAAAAGTTTTTATTATCTATCTTCCATTTGTCAACTCAAAGGTATGTTATCTCTCTCTCTGTTTTCAAGTTTTTCTCAAAAATAAAGCTGTCTCTTGTATTTGTTGTTCTTTTACATTTGTTTTAGTCTTCTATTAATAATTTTATATTTAGTTATTTACACAAATGTTTAAAAACATAAAACCACACTTCCTTTTTATTTTTTATTTGGGTCTGAGATTAAAAATTTGTTTGATTTTGTTTTTATTTTTTTATTTTTAAAAATTGATTTTAAAAATTATATTTAAAAATTATTTTGTAAAATAAAAGTAAAAAAAAATGTGTTTGATAAATTATTTTAAAAATATGTTTTTTGCCTTTTTTTAAAAAAAAAATTGAAAACAAAACAATTTTTTATTATTTCTATTTTTCTGTTTTAAAAATAACTTATTTTTAAAATTTTTTTTGAAACAACAATAAAAAATAATTACTAAACAAGTTTTTTTATTTTAAAAATAATTAAAAATAAAAAATAATTTTTAAAAATAAAAAATAAACAAACTCTAATATTCTGAAATGTTGATACGGATTTGACACCCCGTGAGCATCTCAATAGGACCGAGGTCAAAATTGTAATGGCCTGGCCCAGCACATGAAACGCTGATTAGCTCCAAAAATAAAAGCAAAAAGCCATATTTTGGCCCAGCACATTAATCTTCGGAACGCAAAGGCATCAATTTCAATCGTGTTGATAATTAAAATTATGACTCTATGCTCCAATTAATATAATTTTTTTCTTCAAGATGTAATGTAACACTTAGGGTTGTCATCCAAAGGAATTTTTTTGAATAATTTTAAAACCACACTTACATCTAATAATATAATATATTTAAAAGTTTGTTTGGGAAGTATTTTTAAGAATTTGAATTTATGTTAATAAAGAGAAGTATTGTTCTTCTTTTAATTTTTTTTTTTAAATTTTATTATATAGTTGCATAGAGTGGACAAAGTCATCTTGTAGGAAAAACCTGATAAGACCATAATTAAATTTATGCTTGATATAAGTGTAATATGTAACATCTCATTATTTTTATTTTTAAATAATAATATTTTGTTATAAGTAAATATATTTTTATTTGTTTAAAAATGATTATATTTTATTAAAAGGAAGTATATTTTTAATTAAAATGATTTATATTTTGGTTAAAATAATTAAATTAGCCTCTAATAAATTTTTGGTATATTTTTAGAAATATTCTTTTTTTTAATATATATATATATATATATATATATAAAGATATTTATTTTAAGATTTGTTTTATTACGATTTTTATCAAAAAAATCACGATTTAAGAGTTTAACTAAAGATTTATGAGAATGAAAATTTTTAAAAATTTTTGAGATATCTTAGGATGAAAAACAGAATTTATATGTATTTATATAAAGAAAATTTTATTATTTAATTATTAAATAATAATAATAATAATTAAATATAATAAAAATAAAAATAAAAATAAAAGGGGTGAAGGAACGGGGAGTCGGCGGCATCCGAGAAGAAAAAAAAAGAATTGATAAATAATGAGTGAATAGTAATTTTTAACTTTCACTCTAAATTTGGAGTGCTTATTGGTTTCTGATATCAAAACTGAAGGTGCTATTGGATTCAGGACGAAGAGTACTACGGTTTTGACCGATCAATTTTTTAAATCAGTCGTTGAATCGCCATAGATCTGAAGTAAAAAATCTCGATAAAAGGTAAGTTTTGAAAAATCTTACTTAGAGACCTCCAATTGAAATTCTAACACTGTAGATGGATTCAGAAGCTAGATAAACCTTAGGATAGGTATATTTTCGGCCATCTAACAGCTTTTTTATTCGTCATGAATAGCATTTTCTGGTTGGTGAATAGTATTTTCCAGCGGTGAACAGTGTCCAAACTTTCGGAATCATTTTCTAAGTTATTGGACCCTCCGGACACGTTTTTTAGGTCTAATTGGTCAAATTCAGTTTGGAAAAGTACACTTTAGGGCTGTCCAATTTAAAGCCCTTACTAGGTGAGTAGATACTTCTTTCTATGGCTTGCTCCATGTTCTTCTTTAATTATAAATGTATTATTGTTTCTGTTTATAAATTATTTATACTATTATAAGTTTCTGAAATGTGTTAAAATATCTGTTATACTTACGAACTGACACATAGTTCAAGAAGAATATGGTTTTAGAAATGAATTTTGAAACTCATTGAATATGTGGTTCTAAATGTATTTATCATTATTTGATAAAGTGAATATTATGTGCACGATGCATTGATTTCTAAAGCGATATACTTGTGAAAATTATGCATGTCATATTATAAATGATATTGAATGGCAAGCATAAAGTTCATGGTGAGTTGCTTGATATTTTACATGTATATATATGTATTGATGTATATCGGCTGGTTGTATGGTTTGTGACGGTACCGAATAAGGGACGTCCTATTAGCCTGAGTGAGTCGGGGGAGGGCCGCTCTAACCGGGTGACAATGGTAATGTGAGGAGGCAGTTGGGTGATGTACTCACATTTCCTGATCACTTATTGTGACTAGGGTCGAAGTCACTATGCGTATAGCAAATGAGTTATATTTTCATTGCATTGACCAGATTGCCGAGTGAGGCAGGTGCATTAAAAGTGATGATTTTATCTCCAAATCATAATATTTTATTATAGCTTATACAGTTGAGCATAACAACATTTGTTTAATGATCATACCATGGTGCATATGGTTTTGGATATCTGAATATCTTTTGATTTGAGAATATTTGAAATACGGGTCCCATATGAATGTACTTCTGAACTGTATTTTTTATGTAACAAATTTTAAAATATAAGTACATTCATATGCTGACCTAAGAGGTCATAGGCAAGGTACTAAATTTCGTTTCGAGGTACCGTTTCGGTGACTCTAAAAATGGAAACATTTCGAAACGTTTCGGAAATTTCGAGGAAACGGAAGATTTTTTAAGAAACGTTTCAAATAATTTCAAATAATATTTTTTTAAATTTTAAAAGATTTTAACATAATATTAATGATATAGATATATAAAATTATATTAAGATTAATTTGAATTAATGTCTATAATTGAATAGTAAGTAAACATACTACTACAGTAGGGACTTCAACTCAAATCCTAATAGTATTCAACAATAATCTCTCTATTGCATCTATCTCTCCATCTTTTTCTTAACTCTTTCGTGACATTTATATTTAAGTCTCTTTCTCTGTCGACCATAATTCTATCTCTATCTTTAGGTATATTTCTCTCTCTTTGCCTTTCAATATCTCTTTGTATCATTTTTGTAGTTTCCTCTTTAAAATAAAGATAATGAAGGAAAATAATGTCATAAAAATAAAGGGGGAGAGTATGAAGTTAATAAAAGTATTGTGACTTGTGAGAGAAAATAACTTAGTGTTAGATATGATATAATGCTATTTTCATCTACTTTTATATTGTCAATTTTTTTATTTTTCAAATTAGTTTAGTACTTTTTCATCAAAACATGAGTATTTCCATCGAAATAATTCGAAATAAGAGTATTTCCATCGAAATAACTCGAAACAAGAGTATTTCCATTGAAATAACTCGAAACAAGAGTATTTCTATTGAAACAACTCGAAATAAGAATATTTTCACCAAAATTTCCATTGAAACAAGAGTATTTCCATCGAAATAACTCGAAATAAGAGTATTTCTATCGAAATAACTTAAAACAAGAGTATTTCTATTGAAACAACTCGAAATAAGAGTATTTTCACCAAAATTTCCATTAAAACAAGAGTATTTCTACCGAAACATTTCAAAACATAGCAATTTTAATTGAAATAGCATAATTCCTTAACAAACACTTCGTTTCGTTTCGATAACTCCGTTTCGCATCGGTGACTCAGGAAACGGAAACGTTTCGGTCGTTTCGAAGGAAAAGAAAGGAAATTTAGTTCTTTGGTCATAGGAGGAATTATTTGTTCACTGAGTTGTCAAACTCACTACACGATATTTCCACATTTTTCAGATAAGAATATCAGAGCTTGATTCGACAAATAGGTGATATATTCTCTAGGTGAGTCTACGTTGTTTCTAAGACTCATAGTCTTTGAATTATATTATGTTGGTCTTCTAAAGTACTCTGAACGCTACAAGCAGAATTCTTGTTTCTGATGTACTCTGATGTTTATAGATTTTGTCTGTATATTGTGTATACATGAGAGATTCTATATGTATTTATTCTTATGATAAAAATGTATAAAGATCTAAAAGAAATTTATTGGTAGAATGATATAAAAAAAATATTTATTTTACGTAACATAAATTGAGGGCGTTAAATAACAAGTCAATAAAAATATATATTAGGATATGCGTAATTAAGGCAACTTTAATTAGTCTAATGGCGCAACATTATGAGATTGTTGCTAGTTGTGACTTTCTAAAATTTATGGCCGAAGTCATTTTTTGAAATTAATTTTGGATATCCCAAAAATGATTTTTTTTTGTGAAAGATATCATAATTGTAAAAAATAACAATTGTCGGTAAATTTAATTTACTAAGGTGATGCTTGATTGATAAAATGTTCTATTTATATAAAAATTACATTTTTTCTAATGAGATTTTTAAAAAAGTATATATAAAATTGTTAAAAAAATATTTTTGATTGTTGTTTTATTTTTAAAAAATATAATTTATTATATTTTTATCAAAATTTTTAAGTAAAATATTTTTAAAAGTATAATTATTTTTTTAAAAAATATTTTTAAAATAAAATGAATGATAAATAAAAAAGAAACTGAATAAATAAATAAAAAAAGACAATTAAGTTACATAGTAAAACTTTTTTTATTTCCATAGAAATGTTTTATTTTCACTCTCTAAAGTGAAAAAGTTTTTTCTCTATTTTTTTATAAATTTTTATTTTTTTCAAAAATCTTAAAATACAATTTTTATTAAATATTGGATGATGTTTGATTCGTGTAATAAAAAAGTACTATTAAAAAAATATTAAACAGTCAATAATAAAATATAAAAATAGGTGTAATAAATATAATTAATTTAATTTTATAAATTTTAAATATATAAATATTTAAATATTATAACTAAAGAATGTAAAAATAATATATTTCACAAATTTTAACTAAAACTAAAAAAGAATAAGTTGATTTTATATTATTTAATTATAGTAACTGAATTTATATATTTTTAAAAGTTGTAAGATTAAGTTATTATAATTGTTTAATTTATTTTTATATTTTATTTTTGATATTGGTGTTCGATAATTTTTTTAAAATAATAATTTTTTACATGCACAGACAAGAAATTCTAAACATCTCTTAGTAGCAGTAGCAGCAAACAAAGGGCATGAACTCAACAATAAAAAATATGGAGAACAATCCATAGAGAGAACGAGGTTGGTTTCACCATTTGTTTTTCTAATTTTGTTTGGGACAAGTGAAAAGTTATTATTAAAAAAAAATACAGTAGACACAAAATTTGAAATAAATAAAAAATTAAAGGCATGTGATGTATGTTTAATTAATTTAATATTATAATTTTTAAAAATATAAAAAATAAAATAACAAGTCTTATATTAGATAATGTAAAGATAACATATTTTATAAATATTAATTTATTAAATATTATATTTTAAATTTTTTTTATATATAATAATAAAATATAAAAAAATAAAAAAAAATATTTTTTTAAGAGATGACATATTTTTTAATTCTCTTTGAGGTATTTTTATTTTATTTTTTTTACAGATAAAAAATTATAATATTAATTAAGCAGACATTAAGTTTGAATTTATAAAAATTTTAATAAAATAAAAATTACAAAACAATATATATTTTGAAAAATAAATAAATTTAAATTATAAAGTAATATATTTTTTTATTACTAACTAATATTATAAAAAAATATAATTAATTTTATTTAAATACAATTAATTTTGAATTTAAAAAATAAATTTTTTAAAGAGAAGGCAATACACATTTTAATATTATTTGAAAATTATAAATTATAAATTTAAAATTTATTCCAAATTTAATATAACGTAGATATAGAAAAAAAATATAGATATTTTTAAAATTAATTAGCATTGAATTTTTTTTAATAATGAGAGAAAAATTTCTTTCAAAAAAAGAAAAAAACTTTTTTAGAAGAAAAAAAAATTTAAAATTTTTTCATAAATTTGTTTAAATAGAATAATACAACACATAAATTGAAAAAAAGAAGTTTAAAAAAAAAGTGAGAGGGGAGGGGGAGCCGCGGCTTCTATTTTTGGTGGATGGCTTTACGGTTTAGGTTAGTTAGGTGTTTCTTTTTTTTTTTTTTTGGTACAGAAAGTAGCCCATGGGCTAACAGAAAACAGAGCGGGTAGATGATCCACCCCACATGTCTTTAAGCAGACTTTTTCCAACGGCCAACGCCCGCAGGGGGTCTTTCCAGAGTGTGAAGCCCAATCACCCTCCTGTGTGCTTCATTTGCAAGCTAATTTGCGACTTCATTTCCTTCTCTAAACGAGTGTACAATACTGACTCTCCAGTCCTTGCTCAGCATTTTCTTGATGTGGAAGATGATTCCTGCTCCAGGGTGGCTTCTTTCATACACTCCATTGCATAGGTTGACCACTATCTTTGAGTCTGATTCAAAGATCACCTCCTTTTTAAGTTCCTATTCCAGGCCATGATTAGTGCGGTATAGATCCCCCCTAACTCTGCGCAGTTGATACTACAAGCTCCTAGTCTTCGAGTAAATCCAACTAGCCATTCGCCCTCTGCATTTCTCAAGACACCACCACAACCGACTAATCCAGTATTCAGGACCGATCTATCCACATTAAACTTGACATGATCTCGTCCTGGAGTGATCCAAGCAATTTCACGAGACACTCTTTCCCTGCCGTGAATTGCCTCCGTTGACTTCAACCAGTCTATACATTCTTATATGTAGCAAGTAGAAATAGCATTCGCACAATCTCTCAGGCAATGTAGAATCGATTCCTCTTCTACATATAAGGCAAATCCCTGATTCATCAAGATGTCGGTCAAACCTGAGCTTGTTGGTGAGAATGCTATTTCTACTTGCTAACCATAAGAAGGTATGGGTTTTCTGAGGTCCTGTCCATTTCCATATGTTTTTCCACAGGCCAGTTTCGTTTTGTCTCCAATTCATTTTGCTTGCATAGGCTATCTTCACTGTGAAGTTCCCGTCCTGATTGAATTTCCACCTGATTTGGTCCTCTCCCTTCTCCTCATCCGATGGCATTATAGCTGTAAGGGCATCAAGGGCTCTCTCAAGAAACTTGTCTGTGATGTTAGCTTAGTTCCACTGTCCTGACGAAGTAATCATCTCAACCACGTAGCATTGCTTCAAGTTTTTTTGGATGTTTCTAGTTACAATGTCCACGAGGGGTCCTAGATCTGGAATCCAGTTGTCCGTCCAGAATTTGGTGCTTCTTCCATCACCCACATTCCATGTAATCCCTTCCTCAACCCCCTTCCAGACCTTCAACACTCCTTTCCACAGGTTAAAAGAGTCCCTTTTGTTCCTCTGCAATTTTGGGATAATGTCATCACTACAGTTATATTTGGTCCTTAGGACATTGACCCAAAGTTCATCAGGATTTTTGATCAACCCCCATGCAACCTTCATGATAAATGCTTCATTCATTTCTCTTAGTCTTCTGAGCCCCAACCTTCCCATGCTTCTTGGCTGGCAGATCGTATCCTAATTGACTAAGTGTATTTTCTTAGTGGCTTCAGTTCCGCCCCAGATGAATCTTCTGTTCTCTTTCTCCAACTCATCACATAAGCCATATGGGAGCATGGCTATTTGCATAGAGCAGTATGGGAGATTGTTGAGGATGCTACTAGAGAGAGTTATCCTGCCTGCTAGCGACAGAGTTTTAGCTTTCCATCCACTCAATCTCTGCTTTAATTTTTTAGCTATATGCTCGAACATGCTTTTGCTTACTCTCTTGTGGATGAGAGGCATCCTGAGATGAAATCCTAAGTCATTTGTAACCTGAAATCCCAATAGCTGGCCATACTCTTCGGCCTGTGTGTGGCTAACATTAGTAGAAAAAAGACATTTTGTCTTTCTATCACTAACTAGCTGCCCTAAGCTGTGGCAAAAGGTGGTTAGTACTGTTTTAATCAATTCACATTGACTCAAGTCAGCTTCAGCAAATAGCACTAAATCATCAGCAAAAAATAAATGAGATAGGAGAGGACCCTTCTTGTATAACTGCAAAGGTTTCCATAACTTATTTCTTACCGTCCATTCAATGCAATGGTCTAGCCTTTCAATACATTAGAACAAAGAGATAAGGGGAAAGGGGGTCTCCCTGCCTTACTCCTCTTGACATCTCAAAGTACTCTGTTAATTCGCCATTCCAAAGTACACTCAAAGATCCACTAGAAATGCATCACATGATAATTCTCATGAAGTGTTCATTCAGCCCTACTTCATTGAGGGTGTCTTCTAAGAAGTCTCATCTAATCTTGTCATACGCTTTCACTAGGTCAATCTTGATGGCCATCATCCCTTTTTTCCTTTTGTTCCTCCTTATTGAATGCATCACTTCCTAGGCCACTATTATGTTGTCTGAGATATGTCTCCTCGGGATGAAGCTACTTTGGCATGGTCCAACCCACTGGGACATGAGGGGCTTCAACCTATTGGCTATAGTCTTGGTTAAAATCTTTAGGGTGAAATTATATAGTGCAATAGGTCTAAACTCCTTCATGTGTTTAGGACTTTCCACTTTTGGGATAAGTGCCAGCAGGATTGGTTTATATCTTTCACCAAGCCAAGGTTCTCATAAATCTCCATCATCATCCTGCAAATAGACGGACTTACTACCTTCCATTGACTTTGGATGAATACAACATGTAATCCATCCGGCCCTGGGGCTTTGAAAGGTCCCAAACTAAAGGCAACACCCTTTATTTCATCTTTAGTGAAGGCTTTTTGAATATCAGCCAGTACTTCTTCATTAATTTTAGGAAAACATTCCGTGAAGGCAAGGGGCTGGAAAGGGAGATTCTCTTGTGAAAAGAGATCTTTGAAGTAGCTTCTTGCCATCCCTTTAAGATCCTGTTGACTCTGCTCCCAGGACCCATCCTCTTTTTTTAACATGATAATTTTGTTTTTCCTTCTTCTTGCAACTATGGATGCATGGAAAAACTTAGTGTTTCTATCGCCTAGCTTCAACCAATTGCATCTAGACTTTTGGTACCAAATAGCTTCCTCCTTCAGCAATATATTCTCATATTCCTGCCACAAGTGTTGTCTAAGATCAGTGAGGAAGGTATTTTTCTTATATTTCATTGCTCTATCTATGCCCGTGAGTCTCCTGGTTAGTTTTCTTTTTTTCCTGAACACATTACCAAAAACATTGTGGTTCCAGGACTCAAGCTCATCTTTGAACTTAGTTGCTACTTCATTCTAGTTTAGTTCTTCCTCTCAGACTTTGTTGACTACTTCCTGGAAGGAGTTGTCTGCCAACCAAGCAGTTTGGAACCTAAAAGCCTTCTTGCCTCTGTTTTGGGAGTTCCTTTGCCATAACTTAATACAGAGCTGCCTATGGTCCGATTTAAGAGGTGGGAGGTGAAAGACCATGGACTCAGGGAAAGCTACCTGCCACTCAGTATTCCCTAAAGCCTGATCAATCCTCTCCTTCACTCTTCCTCTCTCCTAGGTATATTTGGGACCCTTGAAGCCCAAATCCACTAAGTAATTCTCATCAATAAAATTATGGAAGTCTCTCATGGAAATCCAATTTATATACTTGCTACCTTCTTTTTCCTCCAAACTTTTATAGGCATTAAAATCCCCCATAAGAAGCCAAGGCACGCTAAGATTAGTATTGAGCTTTGTCAGTTCGTTCCACAGGTTCTTCCTACCCATATGGTTAGGACTACCGTAAATAGCTGTTACAAGACACTTCCTTCTGTCATTCTTAAAACTGATCTCCATATGGATAAATTGTTTCTGCTTGCATAAAACCTGTACATCCAGATCAATTTGGTTCCAGATTATCCAAATGCCTCCCAAGAACCCTTCAACTTCAACTCTTGCATTTCCAATCCATCCTATCTTTTGAATGCCAGTTTTCGCTTTCCTACCACTTGTAACATCCCATAATTTTTAGTTTTAAATAATAATATTTTGTTATAAACAAATATATTTTTATTTGTTTAAAAATGATTATGTTCTACTAAAAGTAAGTCTATTTTTAATTAAAATAATTATTATTTTACTTGAAATAATTATATTGGTCTTTAATGAATTTTTGTTGTATTTTTAAAAATATTCTTTCTTTTAATATGTATAAAGATATTTATTTTGAGATTTTTTTTATTATGATTTTTATCAATAAAAATCATGATTTAAGAGTTTAACTAAAGTTTTATGAGAATGTAAATTTTTAGAAATTTTTGAGATATTTTAGGATGAAAAACGAAATTTATATAAAGAAAATTTATTATTTAATTATTAAATAATAATTATTATTATTAAAATAAAAAAATAAAAAGGGAAGAAGGGAGCAACGCGGGAGACGGAGGCAAATTTCGGAGAAAAATTTTAGAAGAGTGAATAGTGAGTAAATAGTAAATAAATAGTAACCTTCAACTTTTTCTTTAGATCTGTAGTGCCTATTGACTTCCTAGTTCAAAATTGAAGGTGCTTCTGTATTCAGAACGAATAATACTATGGTTTTAACCGATCAATTTTTCAAATCAGTCGTTAAATCGCCATAAATCTGAAGTAGAACATATCAAAAAAAGGTAAATTCTAAAACTCTTATTTAGAGACCTCTAATTGAAATTCTGATACCATAGATGGATTCAGGAGTTAGGTAAACCTTAAAATATAAAATTTTTCAGCTATCTGACAATTTTTTGTTCATCGTGAATAGTGATTTTCGGCGGGTGAATAATGTTTTTCGGCGGTGAATAATGACCAAACTCCCAGAGTTATTTTTTTTGGTCTTTAGACTCTCTGAACAGGTTTTTGAGATCTAATCGGTCAAATTCGGATTAGAAAATTACATTTTAGGGCTGTCCAACCAAGAGCCCTACCTTGTGAGTAGATAATTCTTTCCATGATTTGCCCTATACTCTTCTTGAACTATAAATGTATTATTGTTTCTGTTTATAAATTATTTATACTATTATAAGTTTCTGAAATGTGTTAAAATATCTGTTATACTTACGAACTGACACATAGTTCAAGAAGAGTATGGTTTTAAAAATAGATTTTGGAACTCATTGAATATGTGGTTCTAAATGTATTTATCATTATTTGATAAAGTAAATATTATGTACACTATGCATTGATTTGAAAGTTATATACTTGTGAAAATGATGCATGTCATATTATAAATGAGATTGAATGGTAAGCATAAAGCTCATGGCGAGTTGCTTGATAATTTTACATGTATTTATATTTATGGATGAATATCGGCTGGTTGTATGGCTTGTGATGGTACCGAATAAGGGACGCCCTATTAGTTTGAGTGAGTCGGGGGAGGGTCACTCCAACTAAGTGACAATAGTAATGTGGGGAGGCTGGAGGGTAGTGTACTCACATTCCCTGATCACTTATTGTGACTATGGTCGAGGTCACTATGCGTATAGCAAATGAGTTATATTTTCATTGCATTGACCAGATTCCTGAGTGAGGCGGGTGCATTAAAATTGATGATTTTATCTCTAAATCATAATATTTTACTATAGCTTATACAGTTAAGCATAACAATATTTGTTTAATTATCATACCATGGGGCATATGGTTTTGAATATCTGAATGATTTGAGAATATTTGAAATACGGGTCTCATATGAATGTACTTCTGAACTATATTTATTATGTGACACATTTTAAAATATAAGTACATCCATATGCTGACCTAAGAAGTCATAGGAGAGATTATTTGCTCACTGAGTTGTCAAACTCACTACACGATATTTTCACATTTTTCAGATAAGAATATCAAAGTCCGATTCGGCAGATAGGTGATATATTCCCTGAGTGAATCTACGTTGCTTCCAAAACTCAAAGTCTTTGAATTATATTGTGTTTGTATTCTAAAGTGCTCTGAACGCTACAGGTAGGATTCCCGTTTCTGCTGTACTTTGATGTTTATAGACTTAGTCTGGATATTATGTATACATGAGAGAAATGGCAAAGAATTGAATTATGTATCTTTATGGAAAATATCTGATTGCGGAAATAATAATAATTGTAGGAAAAAAATGTTTATTTTACGTAATGTAAATTGGGGACGTTACACCACTAATTCTGGTTTCAAACAGAGCAATCAAACTCAGCTAGTTGAGGCGCATAGTATCTTGAATAAGGAAGGGGAAAATTCTAGACCCCGCTCCTCGGCAATTCCAGGCTATGAAATTCATAAAAACCCAGGCAAAGAGGTAGATCTCCATTTTGTTACAGCATAAAGCTGTGCCTCCCCGTATCTCTCATGCTTTCCCGCAAAGTCCTCTCCTCATCATGGGGTTTTGCTCTTTGTTGAGCCGATATACATGATTGCTCCTCCTTGTCCGGTGGCTTTGTTTTCTCCTGGTTTGAATCTTTTTCGTCATCTTCACTAGCCACAGTGCCCATTAAACTGCTGAACGAAGTGGACATTTCCCTCGGTCTGGTGAGGCAAGGGGTAATGAGAACGATGACGTTATGGGCTGCTAGTGGGCTTTCGATCGTTTCGTGGGCTCTGGTAAGTGGCTCAACCTCCTTAATGTTGTTGGGTACGTCAACTAAGGCCTCGCTGTATACAGGCCCTTTCCCCTGGTTCAATCTCGTCAAGGCCCCATTGGGCTTCTTTACCTGGATTTTAAACCCACCCGTGATGGGTTTGAGTAGGCTATGTTTTGTCTGGGCCCTATAATTCACTCCCATGCTTCTGGAAGGGCCCAAACCCCAATTCTCTTTACCCGAGGGTATTATCTCTTTGCCTTTCCTCTGCGCTCTTCTGGAATTCTTCATTCTGACTCTTCCTTTATGTGTGTCTGCCTCGTTGACTGCTACCTCAGAGCGGATTTCCTCTTCATTTGTCTCCATCACATCCTCTCCTACGCCTTCTAAAATGTTAAAACTGGTAGTTCCTGAAAGGTCTTTCTGGATGGCAGAGGTTAGGTTAATTTTATTACCTGATTTCATGATATTTTTCTGCGCTTGTCTGCTGTCAGTTTCTCAGGATTTGACTGCCTTTTTCCTTTCAGCTTTGCGGACCAGCATCCAAGGCCCAAAGTCCCCGTCTCCGCGCGTGCTGTGTCGAGCTTACGGTGTTTTCCAACGGGTCAGATACCCCTTCCTCGTTGGACTTTGCCTCTTGAGTAACTCTCGGGACGTCTTCTCCTTCTTTGGGTAAGTGTCTTTGATTGTTTTGATTTTCCTATGGACATTGCTCTTTCCTGTGATCGTATTTCCCACATCCAAAGCATATGAAATGCAACCCCTCATATTCTACATTGAAAATCCTCTTCCTCAGTTTAAATCTTGCGACTAGTTTTTTCCACAAGTCTATTTCCATGTAGATGCGTGCGAACTTCCCTCTCTTAACTCCTAGTTCTTCTCCAGTGTCTGAGTTCAATTTCCTGAGCATATGATTGTCAATCTTTAGTGTTTTCCCTATTTTGTCACCTAATCTCTATAGGAAATGAGTATTATAGTATTCAATGGGGAGCCAAGGCACTCTGATCCAAACTGCCACCTCTTTGAAACTATCTTTTAAGGGTCTGAATTCTGGGTGCCATCTCTGGACCATTAAATAGTGGTTTACGATCATCCCTGATCTTTCGTGCAATGCAAACTTGTAATCCTCTGGGTTACTGAATTTGGCCAAATAGAAGTCATTATCGATGTCAATTAAATTTAAATTTCCAGATGGATGCCACATTCGGTTCAATCTCTCCTTTAAGTACCTGTATCCTATTTTCTTCTCCATTAGCTTAATGATAAGGGAATTCCTCCAGCTTTTATAGTAGCTTCTCATTTCCTCCGTAGGGATATCAATAATGGGGTATTGTTCTCCCTCTTGTAGCTCTTCGTCCCCCGACTAGTCAACCTCCGAATCATCTTCAGAATAATAATTATCTGAGTCAGTTTCTTCTTCTACCAGGTTATTTGTAATGCCGTTGAAACCTAATAACCAGTCTCGATATGATGTTCCAACTTTCCCAGGCACTTGGAATGTTTGTGCATCCTGGCACTGATGTTTCTTTCCACAACTATTCATGTCCTCATATGGGTCTCTTCTCTTAGGATCACTCATAAGGACTTCCTTCCTTAGGTCTTCTGTCTTCTCCAACATTTGGTTGATAGGGGTTGTTGATGCTTCAGGTTCCCCCATTGCTTCATCTAACAATACCTCTTCCTCTGTGCTGGCTTTGATTTTTTTGTTACTTTTCTGTAGAATGTCCTCTTCCTCCTTGGATTTTGCTGGCTCAATTTCTCTATTGGAGTTTCGATTAGTAAAGTTAACATCCGGATTCCCAAGGTCGCCGGTCATCATCAGAGACCCTTTAATTTTTTTTTTGGATTGGCAAATCCAATGATCATACATCGTGGGCGTAAGCCCTGTATGGGAGAGGGACTGAGGGATCCCAAGCTTCAGACCGAAGCCCAAGTCTAGCCCTCTATACTTGGATTCACTACGCGACAACGGAGCAACACACTCTGAAAAAATATCTTAGGAATCTTCTACACTCTGAGAACTCTGACTCCATTTTCAGCTACGGTACTCGATCTAACCTCCTCATCTATAAGAGTCTTCACCCTCCATGGCAGGCGTGAAGTCCAGCTCCTGGGTAAGCTCCCTTGTCTCCATAGCCTTGCTACCAGGTGAGCCATCGTATTACTTTCTCTCGGTATCCACTGAAACTTAAGAATTCTTCCTTGGTTTTTCCCTTCACTGACTAAATCCCTAATATGGGATAGATTCCATCTTTGTGTTTTACCATTACAATCATCTATGAGTAATTTACAATCTGACTCAAATATCGCTTGCTTTATCTCCAGATTCTGGGCCAAGATCAAGGCTTCCTCCATGGCTTTCGCTTCGGCTTCTAGGGCCGATGTTGCCCAGTTAGATCTGGCTGATCCGGTAAGCCATCTCCCTCTCGAATCTCTTACAATTATTGTTGTATGGCTTTCCTCCTCTTTGCTTGTAAAAGCTGCATCTGTGTTTATCTTTACCCATCCCGTATCTGGTGCTTTCCATTTCTTTGGTGCATTTTCCTTTATACTTTCATCTCCCCGCTCCCCTTGCCTCTGTGTTTTCTCTTTTTCTTTCTGGTTGCTCACTATACTGTTGTACATAATTTGGTATTTCCTGATTACCCTGTGTGGGTCAATGGCTTGTTGTTCATATATGTGCTCATTCATTTCTTTCCATATGTACCATAGAATTAGGAACAACCTAGAGCTCAGATCTTTCACCTCCATCCTCTGTGATTTGTATGACTCTACTGTTTCCCATATCCGCCTATCAATTTTTGTTGTATCGCGATTGTAGACCACACATTGTAGGTCTGATCCAAACCAAGTAGGTCTAACCCAATCACAACCCAAGAATAGGTGTTATATGGTTTCTTCTGTAGTTCCACATATAGGGCAAAGAGAGTCACTCACCAGTCTTTTTTGACACATATTGCTCTTAGTGGGGAGGGCTCTATGGATTAGTTTTCATATGAAAACTTTGATCTTTGGGGGGGCATACGAGTTCCAAATAAGTTTTCATATTCCCGGATTCACCTGTGATGATGTAGAGGGGCAGTTACTTCTATCCTTATCATTTATATCCCTAATGACTTCATAACCGCTTTTCACCCTGTAGACTCCATCATTCTCCAGGGGCCATATTAGCTTATCTTCCACATGAGTACTAAGTATAGGAATAGAGAGGATTTCTTTAGATCGGTTTGCTGTGGTCATTTCCCTTATGATCTCCCTCTTCCAGGTTCGGGTATCTCTATTGATAAGTTCTTCCACATATTTTAGTTCACTTCCATATTCATTCCTTAGCAGTTGACCACTAGGAAGCCATTTATCCTTCCATATATTGACTCTGTCCCCTTTTCCTATCCTCCATCTGCAATGTTCCATAATTACTTCTCTTCCTTCCAGAATGCTCAACCATGCCCACGACCCACCCCTACCCCTTTTAGCTTGTTGGAAGGTGGTATTAGGGTAGTATCTTTGTTTTACAACTTTTGTCCATAGAGACTCCGGTTCCATCATCAACCTCCATGCTTGTTTTGCTAGGAACGCCTTGTTCATACTCCTGAAATCCTTGAATCCCATTCCTCCTTCCTTCTTCCTTTTAGTAAGCTTTCCCCATTTGACCCAGTGCATTCCTGCATCCTTACCCGGACTGGACCACCAGAACTTAGCAACCTTAGAACATAGCTTGTTACAGAAGGTATTTGGTAGGAGAATAACTGACATCACATAGGAGGGGATTGCCTGGATAACTGCCTTGATTAGGGTCTCCTTTCCTCCTTGTGTTAGCAATTTGGAATTCCAGGCTGTAAGTTTTTGGCATGCCCTTTCCATCACCCAATCCAATGCTTGTTTATTTGCTCTGCCCCAAACTGCTGGGAGCCCCAAATACTTCCCTGGATTTTCCCACCCAGGCATTCCCAGGATATTTAGTATTTCTGCCATCTTCTCCTCTTCACAGCATCTACTAAATACTACTCCAGATTTACTCATGTTCAGTTTTTGCCCTGACATTCTTGCATAATTATCCAAGATGCTCATCAACTTCCTGGCCTGTACCTCATCTGCTCTAGCAAAAAGGATAGAATCATCTGCAAACAGCAAGTGAGAGATTTTTGGAGCGTTTCTTGCCAACTTTAAGCCTTCTATCTCTCCTTCTCTGTTTGCTTTATCAAGCATCTTTGATAACACCTCAGCTACTAGTATAAAGAGGTAGGGTGAAAGAGGGTCTCCCTGCCTTAATCCCCATTATGGGTGTATTACTGGACCTAGTTCTCCATTAACCTTCACTCTATAGGTCACAGAGGTGACACATTCTATGACCAGGCCTATCCATTTCTCATTATACCCAACAGCTCTCATAACCTCCTTTACAAAGCCCCATTCCAGCCTATCATAAGCTTTATTCATATCCAATTTAATGGCCATGTAGGGTCTCCCTCCTCTTTTCTTTTGCTTAAGAAAATGGAAAGCTTCTTGTACCAGCATGATATTATCCTGTATAAGCCTCCCACTGACAAATGCACTCTGATTTGGTGAGATTAGTGCATTCATATGGTTTTTCATTCGGTTAACCATCACCTTTGCAATAATTTTATACATAAAATTACTGCAACTTATGGGTCTAAACTACCCAACACACTCCGGGTTTTGTATTTTAGGGATAAGAGTGATATGGGTTGCATTTACCTCATTAGGCAGCCTCCCATTCTTGAAAAACTCCTTCACTGCTGTACAGACTTCCTCTCTGATAGTGTTCCAGGTTTGTTGGTAGAAGACCCCATTTAGCCCATCTGGTCTAGGGGCTTTCATTGCTCCCAGGCCAAACACTACTCTTTCAACCTCCTTCATGGCTACACCCTTCATAAGCTCCTCATTCATGCTTTGTGTCACTGTTTCTGTTATATAAGGCTGCAAGTTGACCTGTGTTTCTGAGTTGGACGTGTTATATAGGTCAGAGTAGAACTTTGGGAATGCTTCCTGGATATCTCCCTGATTTTCCTACCAAATCCCCTCTTCATCTTGTATTCTGGTTATGCTATTAATTTTCCTTCTTTGCATTGCTGTTCTGTGGAAGAATTTGGTATTTTTATCTCCACAGTTCAGCCATTTAACTCTTACCCTCTGAGCCCAGTATTTTTCTTCTTATCTCCACATCATACTTATTTGTTTCTAGATTCCTCTGATTTTGTTGATGGTCTGGCTATCCATGGTTTCTTCTTGCGCAGCCATAAGTTCCTTTTTCAAATTTTTAATCTCTAGATCCGCCCTTCTCACCTTCCTCTTCTTCCAAACTTTTAGGTTATCTGTTACTGTTTTTAGCTTATCTGATATTCCCCTTAGATCCTTTGCTTGGCAGCCACTTTTCCAGCTTTGTTCCACCACCTCTTTAAAGTCTTCTTGATCAGCCCAGTATGCCTCGAACTTGAAAGCATTCTCCTTCCTTCTTACTTCATTTTTTGTCTTGAGAATCAGTGGGCAATGGTCTGACCCCACTGCAGGTACAGCTATCACCCTGGCTCCTTTAAACAGACTATTCCACTCCTCATTGGCCAAGTGTCTATCTATTTTTTCCCTTATGCCTCCAATTTCCCTCATATTACTCCATGTAAACCTGCAGCCTTTGATAGGAGAATCCAGTAATTCGGTCCTGGACAGTAGCTTTCTAAAATCCTCAATCTGGCTTCTACTATGCGGCCTTCCTTCTTCTTTTTCACTTTGGTGCAGTAATTCATTAAAGTCACCCATGCATTGCCATGGCATTATATCCCCTGGCTGTAGCTCCTCAATCTCTCTCCATAGCTTTCTCCTTTGTCTTCTCTCTGGATTTGCATAGACAAAAGTCGCCCAGTATTCTTTCCTCTCCTCCTCCAACTTGATTTTTGTGTGAAAGTAGTTTTTGCACTTCTTACTCACAACAACTTCAGCCTCCTCCTTCCATATTAGACATAATCCTCCTGATTTACCCTCTGGTTCTACAATCTCCATCTTATCAAACTTTAACTTTCTTTTCAAATTTTCCAGCTTCCTTTCCTTGGCTTTTGTTTCCATTAGGAAGAGGATTAGGGGTTTATTTTTGAGACATAAGTCTCTTAGCTCCCGAACTGTCAAGGCAACCCCCACACCTCGGCAGTTCCAGCTTATAGTTGTCATGGCTCATGGTGGGGCATGGATGGGCCCGCCTCCTCAGCCATATTCATCCAACCTGCAACTTTCCAGCTCCCATCCTCTTCTTTTGCCTTTTTCTTTCTAGGTTCTGGGCTCTTTTCTTTTCTCTGCCCTTTCAGAACCTCTCCCAAGATCATCCATCTCCTCTCTATGCCTTTTAAGTGACAGATTTTCCTGCATGTAGCTGGCTAGGTGTATCTCCACTATTGCCAGGCTTGTTTGGTGGTTCCAATCTTCTTCATCCTCCTCTTCACTAGGCATTTCCACATAATACCACTGGCCAGTTCTATTCACTTCTCTGCTTATTCTCTTCCATTTTCTTTCCCCTTCTCTACTTTCCTTTTCACTAGTTGTTGTTTCCATCTTTCTAAGGCTCCCTTCCTTACCCTTGTCCACTGGTTCTTGGGTCTCTCTTCCTCGTCCCTTCTCTGCTCCATACAATAAGGCCGTAGTTATTGGGCTCAGCTATGTACTTTCTTCAAGACCTTGCTTTCTTCGGGTTTTTGGCCCAGCACATAACGGGCTCCCTTTTACTGATGATATACTACTTTATCTTGGCCCAATACCCTCCTTTCCCCATCCCATAATCTCCACTTTATTCTGACTCGGTTCAGGTTGACTTTTTCCTTTCCTTATAGCAATCTCTGTCATATCTTCTTTTTCTTTACTTTTTTCCTGTTCCTTTACCTTTCCTTTTTGCTAATCCGTCCCTCTTTTAGTCTCGGTTTGTTCTCTGATTTTACCTTTTCTAGTATACCAGCCAGCTTCAGCTCTTTCTTTGTCTCTGCTCTCTACTGCCTCCCTTTCTGCTGTTCTTTCTCCGTTTGGTGCTTTTTCTCTGTTTCCCTCGAGCCAGCTTTTCTTCTCCTCAGAATTTGTATGCACAATTCCAAAAATATTTCTCCAACGCCTATCTGCCCTATCTGTCCTCACTGTCTTCTCCCAGTCTCCGCCGGTTCCCTGCCGAAAAACTCCTCCACCTCTTGTCAACCTCTCCGTGGCCAGTGTTGCTATTGGCCTTGCCGGAGGAACTCCTAGGCCTGGTCTCTGGTGCGTCTTTTCTTCCTCCTGGTCCTCTGCTCCTCTTCTATGTTTGCAAACTTTCTGCTCATGTCCAAGTCTCCTGCACTTATAGCAGTATTCTTGCAGCTTCTCATACCTTAATCTCACCCAAGCCTTTGGTAGGTTTTTCCTAGGAACCCAGAAGCCTGTTGTAAATGGCTCTCTGATATCCATAAGGACTTTTACTCTCATAAAGTATCTCAAGATCCGTCCCCCTACTATTGGGTTCTCCACCTCCAGAACTTTTCCAAGTCTTCCTCCTATTTGGGTGCCATTTTTAACTGTGAAGAACTCCAAGGGTAAGTCCATGATTTGTACCCAATAAGGAACAAAGTTGAAATCTAGCTCCCTCAAGCCTATCTCAGGGGACCAGTGACATAGATTGAGTAAGTTCCCCATTACACTCCATGGTGATCCTTCCATGATTCTCGCAGCCTCTATTTCTTCTTCAAAATGGAATAGAAAGGTGTTTGCTTCTAAGTCTATGGTCTCCACTCCAACTGGATTCCCCCACCCCCTCATTATCATCTCTTTGACTGTTTTCCTGCTCAAAGGTCTATCTACTATAATCTTCTCCACCAAACTCCTCTTTGCCAGATTAGCAGACTGTTGTTCTTCTGCTTCCAGCTGCATTGTGTCTCCCACCAGCTTATGTGCTTCCCTGCTACCTTGTAATCTTCCTTCCTCCATTTTTTCTCTAATAGTTCTCCTCCTTCTGAATCAGCTTGTGTTTAATGTTTTCTATCTTCGTATGATTTCTAAAACAGGTTCACCACTCCTCTTGAAGGAGAGGAACACTCTCCTGATGAGAGAGGATGAAAAAGAAAAACCCTTAAAGGCTCGATTCATCAGAGACCCTTTAAATTTGCTACCAATCTGCCCTCCGTTAGGTGTTTTTCTGAGATATGATGAAAATTGGGTTTTTTTTTTTTTTGGGCTGGTGCCCCTCGGCTTCATATATATATATATATATATATAAAATAGAATATTGGCCCAAAAGTTTTAGAAGATAAGGGTGAGCGGTGATAGGTCCATATTGGCGTAAAAAACAAAAACCTTCAGTAAAGCTGTGTGGGCCCCAATGCTATTTTATTTTCTGTTTCTCTTTACTTATTCCACGACCAAAATATTTTTATGTATATCGAGACAGACACCAAAAAAAAAAAAAAACACTATCTATTCAAAAGAAATGTTATTGGTTTATTTTATCGTATGAGCAAGTTTCCATTGTTTTTCAGATTTTATTAAAAAAATTATCTTAAATTATATATAGTAAATACTAAATGGTGATCTACACGTCTCTATTCGTTGCTGTGCCCCATTTATCCCGCTGTGAGCCCGATTCCGACGTGGATAGATGGGAACAAACCCACTGCTCTGCACCCAGAGAGTTCGTAGTAGCAATACCTGGGTCTGGAAAGAAGACGAAATCAGAAAAGACACATTCTCAATCTCAGCTGAATCTGCTCCTTTTTCTCCCTCCTCTTGTGTCTTTTCTTCATTTTACATGATCCATTTTCTCAAACCCATGAGTTACTCTCTCCATTGAAATTGAATCTCTTAGCTTCTTCTTCCGTGGCAAACTCTTAAAAGAGTGTGAAAAACGTAATCCATAAGAGTTGCTAATTGTGCCTTTCTTTGGTACTGATGGTGATGGAGGAAGACGTTCAGAGCTGTGGGAGTAGAGCCCTGCAGTCACCGCAGCCCCATCCTCGTCAGCACAGGCAGAAATTGGAGGCCTACAATGAAGTGCTTCGTCGAATTCAGGAGTCCAATTTTGAGGAGGCCAATGTTCCAGGTTTTGATGATCATCTATGGCTTCATTTCAATCGTCTTCCTGCTAGGTATTTGATATTTCTGCTTAATTCTGCCTTTTTCCCATTAGAAATCGATTTTATCCTGGTTCATCTGTGATAAAATTGATACAAGACAGCTTCTGCTGAGAAAACCATGGAAAAAGTGTTCGAAACGCTAAACTGGGAATTTATGACTATGGTTTTCTTTACGCATGACAAGTCTTCTCACGATATTTTGGAACTCGCATGAGGAGAAAAGAAGGAAAACAGCTTCGTTATTATTATTATGTTCATTTTGCTTCTTCTAATTTACTAATCTAAGTGAAATTGCCAGAGCGATTTTTCTCGGGGACAAATCTTTGGTCAATCTGATTGCTACTACGCAGGTACGCATTGGAAGTGAATGTGGAGAGGGCAGAAGATGTTCTTGCTCATAAGAGACTGCTGAAGTTGGCAGAGGACCCTGCCAATCGACCAGCGTTTCAAGTTCGCTTAGTACAGGTAAAACAAGTAAAACTTGCTTGCCTTGTATAAGTTACCCTGTAATAGTAATTTAATCAGAGTACTATTATTTTTTAGTTAGTCTAATACATATATAGCTCTCCGAATATTTCACAATTCACAACACAATGGTGTTCAAAGTGTAACAATTTAACAGTTTTTATTTTGTTTCCAAGTATTCACTCTGACACTGTAAACATGATGTTTTTAAATCGGTGAATCATGCTTATAATTTCTGAAAGAAATATAATTGAAGTTGTGAACCATACTTCAGGAAGTTCCATCATCTTTGTTATCCATATAACAGATATGTTATCATGCTCTGTGGCTATTATGCCACAAGGTTCTTGAAGTTGTATGGTTAGAAATTCCATGAATTTTTGTTTGAGCTAAATTATTACTCAGCGTACTAAAGATTCAATTCGATGAGGATTCATGAAACTTGTCTTTCTCTCCTTGATAGCACCATTATGCCTTAAACATATATTGGAAGGAAACCTAGTGTTTTTCTTTTTCTAATCTGCTCTGTGGTGATTTACTTTTATTTTTGGTGAAAAAAATTGATTATTGTTACCAGTTATCAACATAAAATTTGGAACTCCAAAATCATAAAGAACCTAAATACCCCTATCATCATTGGTGCAGGTATATCCTTTTGGTAGTGCAAATTATGTTGACTCCATGCATTCAGATCCTTCTGAGAAAGATGATGCACAGAGCTCTTTTAACTATTCTTTCAAGCAGGGGTATGGTTCATACATTATAATATTTAATTATACTTTCCCTTTTTACCGCCATTTAAAGAACATCAAATCCCGTATCGTCATTTTATTGTTATTTAAGCCATTCATTGATTTTTATGTCATCGCTCTGTCTCTCTCTTGAGCAAAAAAAGAATACATCCGCCACCAACTTTCGGTTCATCCTCTAATCTTGAAGCTCTTGCACTTCAAGCAAGTAAAAAGAATATTGAAGATGGGGATAGTACTACGGGTGTGAAACCATATTCTTACTGGTAAGCATTTTGGTAAATACCTTACTTTGGACTGTTATTCTGCTAGTAAAGATATTATGAATGGGCTTTGATTCTTTCCTCTTTCATTCTTTCTAGAAGGTGCTTAACTTGGTATTTCTAAAAGATGTTTTACTATCAAGTAGCAGCATTATTTTATAATGAGATTGATATTTGTAATAAGATCCAATATCATGCAGTTTGACTATGACATCTGTCAAGTGCAAGTCTCTTTGTGTTGTGTTGACCAAGAAAGATGTATTGGGAAACAGAGGGAGAAAGGAGAATATTTATATTTAGATGTTTTCGTCTTTTATAAACATGTAATCATTGTTGTGAAGTACAAACTTTTTGTTATGTTCTATATAATTAATCAAAGGGAGGACTGTATTTAAGATATTTTTCTTTTCTGATCTCTCACAATGTTGTGGGTGCAAACACTCCTGATAATAGAGGCTTTTATTTCTGTTCATTTTAATCAAGTCACCATAATCTCTGTTGAACACTTGAGCCTTGGACCCTCCCTTTATAATTTCTCTATGGGGAATATGCATTCTTATGTCTATTAGCTTAGGGCATTCATAACTGTATTTTCTTTACTGCTCAAAGTTTTAAACTAGTGCTTATTCCGTCACTTACTAACTTCTAGGCCCATGCACGAGATTACCTTTTCAACAGTTGACAAGCCTAAAGTCCTTAGTCAGGTAGTTAATTCTTCTTCTTCTTTTTTTTTAAAAAAAAGAAATTCTTCAAGTTACATAAATTGATGCTTTTTAAATTATTCAATGAAATTGTTGTCTATAATCCTAGTTAAATTTCTTATCCATTGTACTCTTCATCATGCAAAGATGATAAAAGCTCTTGCTTTTCTAGAAACTTGGTTTGGTTAGAGCACTTCTAGCCAGTTTTGTGTGATGCTATGCAAGAAAGGAATCTAGCCAGTTGCCTTTTGTATCAGCTAATGACATGTTTCTTGCTATTTGCTATTGACGTTATCAAACATGAGCACTGTAAACGTAGTTGTTGGAAGTTCTCTTTGAAATATTTTGTAATTTTCCCGAGTAATATATTTCAGACAGACCATATGTGAAGGTGTAAAGGCATAAGAAAATTTTGCATTGTTGAAGACTGTAATACTCTAATCTGTAAATATTTATCTGGAACCATAAAATTCAACCCTAACATACATAAACTCCTGTAAATATATAATTTATTGTTGCAAAAGAGGAGGAATTTCTTATAAACTACTTCTACTGTTCTTCACAGTTTTAATAAGGGAAAAATCTAATTATGTTCAAACCTGTAATTATCTAGTATCTAATAACTTTCAAGGAGACTTCTAAAAATTTTAATGTGAGATGACTGCTTCCTTGTTTATTTAATTATTTTACAAACTGTGGCTAACTTAATTGAGTATTATTCACTAAACAGCCTTCAACAAGTTCCAAGCTTTTTTATTATAAAATAGAATTATTAAATTTCACATTGTATGCTTTCTCTCTCCTTTACCAATAATCTTGTTATTTTTTTTATATTACAGTTAACTTCATTACTTGGTGAGATTGGACTAAATATTCATGAAGCTCATGCATTTTCCACCAATGATGGCTTTTCTCTGGATGTCTTTGTCGTTGAGGGTTGGCCTAATGAGGTAGGTTGAAAAGAGCTCAGCAAATTATAATTGAAAGTTTTCTAGGAAGCAGAAAGATTTCACTATTGTATTTCAACATCTTACTAGTTACTACAAGTGCAGGTTGCTATATAATTTTGTAAAATCATAAGACATTTTAATTTTTTTTAAAGTTGTCGTGGTGCTTACCTGCTTGTTCCTGTAGGTATTATATGATTGCTTATTTTGTCACCATGGTATTTCTAATGATTTTGTTAGCATGAATGCGGGTACAGGATGTGAGTATACAATGATAATTGAAAAATCTAGGACACGGGTATGGTGTGGCACATTATTTAAAACCATGCATAACTAATATATAGCTGTTCAATTACTATAAAGAAAACTGCCATACAATATATGTTCATTCCAGAAGAGATATTTAACAGAAGATAATCATTGCAAAGCATAGTCATCATTCAGCAAAGTTCCACCAGTCCAATTTCAACAATATCAAAGCATACATGACCATTCCAAATTACAATTAAAGAGAAGATTTAGTTTTCCTTTATGTGAAAATCAAACAAGGAGGGGGGGGGGGGAGAGGTCTGAACTTGCTGCAAGGGACACGGCTCGCCGGTCTAAGCATGGTTGTTCCTATGAAATTGGGGGCCAGAGTACATAGATCAGAGGTCATACATGGCAGCTATCAGATAGAACACGGAGAGGTGGTTGCATTTTCTGCAAATAGCAGAAAAGAAGGGAAATTGGTTGACTTTAAAAGAAAATTTAGCTGTCATGCATGTTCTAACTCAGGTCTGGTGCATTTGTACACTCAAGTTATCTGCTTGTGACATTAGTTTCATGGTCTATAGGTTTTTCCCTCCTTTCTTTAAAATAAAGATAACTTACATAGTACAATTCTTTAATTTTTTTGATTTATACTCCAAGCTGTTTCCAGTAGTAACCCCTTTTTTCAAGTAGTTTTCTTTGTCCCTCAGAAAGATTTGGAGACTTTTTTTTCCTTCTAATTTTCATGGTTAAGATTATAGATTATCATATCTCTTGACTTCTCAGGATCCATTGGCTTTTAACTTTTTCCATATATGCTTCTTATGCGTTAGCTAGAACAAATGAAAATTTCTTATAATGATGCAATCTTTTATATCTAATAGAAGTTGAGACTGTTTTTTTTCAAGTTTTAGGTTAATTGCCTTGCTGGACTAGCTTGTCGATTTTCTATACAAGCTTTGTTAGTGATGATGATTAGTTGGTTTACACAAAATGACAGAATGGTATAACATTATATAAAAGAGTAAGGTTTGAAGAAGATAAGCATCTTTTGTTGACATTGAATATAACAAAACAGTTTTAAGATTTTTCTTCATTTCTAGAAATCTTAACAAGATTTCTTTCTTCTTCCTCTTCTGTTTACTGGTGTAAGGGTTTCCAGCACTGAAGTTGTCATGTAAAATCATCTGGATTTCAATTTAAATTGTTTTATGTTTCCTTGAGTTATTGAAGTTTTTAACACAATTTGTTTTCTCCTTTTTCACTTATATTAGGTTTTATATGCTTGCATTTATTGACTCATAAACCATCTCATCACTAACACTGTATTTGTTTTTCTCTTTGCTTGTGGAACATTAGGAAACTGAGGAGCTCAAAGGTGTATTGGAAAAGGAAATTTTGAAGTTTAAGGTAGACTTCTCCACATTAATCATTTCAAGAATTAAAATTCCAGATTTTCTCAAAAGATATCTTAATATTTTGCTATGAACTTTTGGTACAATGGCACCTATTTAGATCAAGGGTGGAAGATGAGACTACTGTAATTTGATTCATAAAAAAGAACACCTAATATTAATTTGAGCTACATTTGAGTGAAGACAACTGTTAATATTAGTTGCTCATTGCACTAATGCAGGGCTTCCACAATATTCTTATTGATTTTTGTCTATACTGCTTCTTATATTAATCAGATGGAGGAGTTCTTGTTGGTTCTAAAGTGTCTGACTATGATTTGTCTAAATTCTACAGTAGTGGAAGCTCATATGGGTGGAATTATTTTCTCTTGTTTGTGTTTGATAACAATGTTAATTTCTCACCTTTCTTAACCACAATATGGGTAAGAAATATGATCTACAAATATTGAATGAAGGCTGAAATTCAATTTGTATTGTTGCCTTATTTCATATAGCCCACATACTTGAGAGGTTTGACAGTTGTGAAGTGAGAGAGACCTTACGGATCACCTCCAAATAAATGTCTCGAAATTATTGGCTATCTATCATCATGTAGTGGTATGTAACGTGAGGGCCAAACAAATGTAATCTAGTTTATTTGTTATTCCCAAGCATCTTGTACACCAAGATCTCCCTGCTATATGTTCCTGTGACTCTCCTGAATATGTTGAGTGTGATTAATATAGTTCCTGTTGAGGCATATTATTGATTATTCTACTAAGCATGGTTCCATATATTACTCTTAGTTTCAAATAGCTGCTGAATCTTATTTATTAGTTTTGCTGCACTATAAATTACAAATTTTCCATTACATAGCCAAGGTTAGAGTTCTGTATCTAATTTTTATTTTTCTCTGGATTAAAACCTTCTGATATATGGTATTTTTTATTGGCCCAGCAGGAGCAATTTCTGTCAAAACAGGGCGTACTTGATGCCACCAACGATGATTACCAGGCAAGGATGGAACCTGTCCTTCATTGCATAGAAATACCATCTGATGGAACTGATGTCTGGGAAATTGATACCAACCAGCTGAAATTTGAAAACAAAGTTGGTTCTGGATCATTCGGTGACTTGTGAGTTATCTCTTGTGAAATATATTAGAGCTCTAAATAACTTCTTAGTGATCTCTCTCTTTTCCTCTATCCTTGAACATCCTTAGGTACAGAGGCACATATTGTAGTCAAGATGTGGCTATCAAAGTCCTCAAACCTGATCGCATAAACACAGATATGTTGAGAGAGTTTGCACAGGAAGTTTATATCATGAGGTTTGTTGAAATACCTGAATGTGATTGGTAGAGCTCTAGTTTCCCACTTTCCCGTTACCAATATTCTTTTTCTTCCTCCACTTTTCTTCCCTTCCTTCTTTAATTCTTCGTTTGATTATTTCTGTTTCGTAATTGAAAAGGGAATCCTTTAAGTACTCTAGGTTGTGCACTAACTTCTCCTTTCCTGTTATAGTTGCTAAGTCTATATTGTACTAAGTAATAATGTGTGCCTGGCATGCATGTGTTATAATGAGGCTGCTCAGACAATGAAGTTTATGTTAGATCTTTCTTTTTTGGTGTTAATATCTGTTTGGAAACCAATGGACTCGGGCAACATCGAACTAATCTTGGTGGTTCTGTTTTGTGTTGAAACCATTGCATTCACACTCCTCTTTCTCTCATATACACATAAAATGTTGTGCGTATACTTTGATGCTTATTAGTTCAAAGTGAAGTGTTATTGGCTGCAATCTATGTTATATATCTAAGTTCAGAAAAATCCCCACATTTCTGAGATATAATTTGAAATACTATGGTAGGTTGTTTCCCTGGACTCAATATTCTAGCATATAGACTATTAAAATAGCCTGTTCAAAGATTCTTGAACTTTGGCTTGACTACAAACATGGCAGGGATATGAAATTTCTTTGTCAGTATGAAAGTAAATTATCTGACATGGTTGCTATGACCATTCAGGAAAGAAATATGTTACCTTATTCCTTCTTCTTCTTCTTTTCATGATAAGTACTACATGGGATGATTCTGAATATTTTCTGGAAATAAATCTATTAATGTTTTCATCCAGACAAACTAGTTTGTCAAACACATTGTTTTTATGTTATTTAACTGTTTTGGTTTTACTGATATGGCATCCTTTTAAGTTTGAGTAAGGATTCTCTTTTACCTATTATAGCTTGCTTTGCAGGAAGGTTCGACACAAGAATGTTGTCCAGTTCATTGGTGCATGTACTCAGCCGCCAAATCTGTGCATTGTTACCGGTAAATACTTATAATGTCATATATTCATATTTTTAGCTTTTAACTATGGATAGCATGATAGGAATATCCAGTTCTATTTTTTATACTTGAAGATATACTAGTTTTAGAATTTGCATAATATCTCTAATTATTAGTTTATGATGTATCTTGTAATCTTATTTCTAAGATGGTTTAGCTGCCTTATTCAGTCGCCTGATAATTTAACTTCAATGCTTTTGTGCTCATGTTTATGCCTTTATCAGAATTTATGTCTGGAGGAAGCGTTTATGACTTTCTGCACAAAAAAAGGGGTGTATTTAAGCTTCCATCTTTGCTAAAAGTAGCAATTGATGTTTCCAAGGGAATGAGCTATTTGCACCAAAATAATATAATTCACAGGGACCTCAAGACTGCCAATCTGCTGATGGATGAAAATGAAGTAAGAGGATTCCTTGAATGTACACATTGACATTGCCTGTCTATTTTCACAGTTTTATCAGTCTATGTCTTGCTACTCTGTATAATATGTGGTTTATTAAGATTTTTTTCCTGATATAATATAATTGATCAATTACCCTTTTCTGCCGTCAGGTGAGCTCATTCATTGCTCATTAATTGTAGAAATTTTATAAATAAATGCTTAACAGATTTCCAGGTTTCAGTAGCTGATGTGTTTATATGTTTATGATGTTCATAAAACCTGAGGTGCCACCCTCTAATCTTAAGCTTCCATGCTCAAAAAATTCTGCATTGGAGGTGGTATATGTTTGATCTGAATGGTTGCTAGTATAATCTTGTGCCTATCTCTCACTATCGTCTTATTCATATCAGTCAATGCATCTTATTGCATGGCATCATGAATCACAAGAGTCGCTCATAGTTTGTAATTTGTATAAACAATTCTAAGGTTTGTAGTTGTGTAATGTTGGACAAGTGTCAGGACTCAGGAAGTTAAATCTGAAGTTTCGTACACAAAAGTGAGAAGAAAATAGCTGTTAATTTTTTCTAATACCTTTCTAGAAGAACTAAAGCATTTCCAACATGATCCTTTCATCTGTACTAAAATCTCAAACTCTTCCTCAATAGGTGGTAAAGGTTGCTGATTTTGGGGTTGCCAGAGTGCAAACTCAATCTGGAGTGATGACAGCTGAAACTGGAACATACCGCTGGATGGCTCCTGAGGTATGGATTTTCTTGGATATCATGTTACTGTCCTCATTGCATTCTTGGGTATCATTTTATGAAATATGAATATGGTATCAGTATTTGTCTACCGCACACACTCGGTGTTTGATACATGGTCATTTTAGTTTCTCAAATACTTGAAAATCTATTTATAGGATACTTAGAAATAAGATATATCATGAAACTTTCAAGATTTACGAGTTGTATATGTCCCAAACAACAGTGTTAGTGACTGTGGCTTTTTCATCTATCTTATGCTCAAATTTTTCATAAATAGCTTTCCTAGTATTTGTGAAATTAGGATATCTACTTGCCAAATACCACTTAATCTAGAGGTGTGCTTGGTAGGAAAAGTGAGAAATAGAAATAGGAAGGGCGGGTAAAATAGAGAACAAGAGAAATATTTTCATTCCCCTTATTAGGTGCTTCATTGAGATGTGAAAGTAGTTGCATGATCATCAGATTTTGCAACTCCTGTTTCGTGCACTTCTAATTGCAATATATGAATCTGAGAACTTTGAAATTGGCTGTTCTTACCTTCCTTTTTCTTCAATTAGCTGATTTGATTTTGAATTATACTGTTAGATTATTCTTCAAATCTCTTTTTAATGATTTGATTTTGCTTGAAGATCATTGAACACAAACCATATGACCAGAAGGCCGATGTTTTCAGTTTTGGAATAGCTCTTTGGGAGCTTCTAACCGGAGATGTAAGTTGTTTCATCCCAGGCAGCGGGATTTGCTTGTTTAACTTTAATTGGTTCCTTATCTCAGAGTGATCCTGGATTTTACTCTTATCGTATTTGCTATATTTAATGACCAGCTGCCTTACTCTTACTTGACCCCATTACAAGCAGCAGTAGGCGTGGTGCAGAAGGTTTTCACTCTGTCCTCTTTATAAATCATCTTGCATGAACAATTTTCTTATCCATGCATGATAATTCTTGTGTACATTGCGATTAGGGACTAAGACCTACAATTCCCAAGAATGCACACCCAAGACTTTCTCAACTGCTCCAGCGTTGCTGGCAACAAGATCCAACGGAGAGACCAGATTTCTCTGAAATAATAGAAATTCTTCAGCTGATAGCTAAAGAGGTAATAATATTACTCAAACTTAACAAAAACTTGCACCAAAAAGATAACTTTAAATCCTACGTTTGAAACAGGTTATTGATGAAAAAGCAGATCGACATAAAGGTAAAACATCCCCCAGCTTCTTGTCATCACTTAGATGGGCCCATCACTGATTTGGATCTGTCACGACAGTACATTCTTTCTGTCTTCTCTAATAGTCTGACCAAAAGTTAACTGAGTTGCTTGTTTATACTACTGAAAAATTCTGTTTTACTTTCTCCTTCAGCAAAATATTGTATATTATATATTAAGAAGCACCAAAAACACAAGTTATTAACTGAACAAACCTGTACTTCTGAGTGTCAAAAATAGAAACCAATAAAGAAGAGGCAATACACCACAATCTTTAAACACCTTGCATCTTCGATTCGTCTCATAGTCCTTTATTTCCCGTTTGTCTATTTCCTGGACCCAACTGTCGTTATTTGGCTGTAAGCGTTAAGAGGATGGATGCACGGGGGCAGGGAAGGAATTGATCAAGATCGAAGGCTCCGTCTTCTTTCCCTGCTTTTCTACAAAGTTGTTAATGGATATTATAAAACCACTTTTTTTTTCCACTTCTCTTTTAATGGGAGGGGAGAACCGGAGGGTAGGAGCACATTAACAGTCCAGCTAATGAGAGCTTTTATATAGATGCTACTATAAGTAGATGCACGGGTTACCAAATGTTTAATCACTGATAAATTAGTCTTTTGGTCGTTCATTCATTTAAATACTAACGATATGGTATCAAAAACTTGAGTCGAAAGAAACTCGGGAAATAATGATACCACGGTGAAGCCCAAAGACTACCAACCGCAAAGCAATGATCAAGTAAAAAAAAAAATGTTGGTAGAGGTGCACACCGACTAAAACGTAACTTCAACTCAGGCCACCTCAAAACGCATTAGTAAAATAGTCGCCATCGGTCCTTTCCAAAGTTGCCTTGCAAGTGAACCCTGAGTTATAAGCTATGTGCCCTTTTTGTGCGTTGAAGAGTAAGCTTAATTGCAAAGGCGTTCTTTATTCGATCTATGGCAGTGTTCTATTAAGGATTGCGATAAATCATCAAGTATTATCTTTCGATTATACAAAATGAGCCCTGAAATATACTTGGATCATAACTCTTAAAAGTCTTCAAAAGTGGTTGTTTTCTTGTGAGAATGGATTCCTCACTTTGATTAATACAAGGTAGAAAGTTATACGGACAGGATCGTCTGACAAAATATCTGCCAACAATTTTCAACCATTTCTGCAAATTATTAACTTATGTGTGTTTCTGTTGTCATTTGTTTGGAATGGAGCACGTGATTGATTTTATATGCTCCCTTCAATGTTCAAGTGGAAGATGGCATCACCGACACATCAAAACAAGAAAGGTCGTTTCTTTGCAAAGATGATAAAGAAACTTCATTTACCTAATTACATGTTGATATCGATGAAAATATACATGACAATAATTTTTTTCTACACATGTATGTACTTTTTCAGTAATTATTTTCCCCATTATTTCAATTGCTACTTCCTTGGTGAAGTGTTGGATGTACGAATTCATGGAACTCCACCAAGAAACTTATTATGTACAGCTGCAGGTTCCCACCTTCAACTTCAAAGTTCTATTGGAAGCCCATTTTGAGTCCAAGCAGCATACCCACCTGCTATGTCTGTAATTCCAGTAAATCCCTACGGGATGAAGAAAAATGGAAAGTTATCCAAGTATTCTTGTATACTTAAAATTATAAGGGATGCAGGTGGCAAGACAGAAAACGAATTTAAGCATCGAACTCAACTGCTAAGGCCCGTATTTGCCTGATCATGATGTCAGTGAGTGCTTTATATACACTAGCAATATTAATTCAAAAAAACAGAAAGACGCGAAGTGTCACCTCCAAGTTATATCCAACCCTGAAGAACAAAACTTGATTCCGACATTCAACCAAAGTAGGATGATCTTATCTTTTTATAAAGTCATTAGGGTGCTTAATTTCAACTCCAATAAAACATTGACAATTGCCAAAACATGAAGATAAGGTGTTGAAGAAGAAACTTACAGCAGCTAATAAGTCAGTAGCAGCCATCATAGACCTTTTACCAATTTGACACCCCTGTAAAACCACAAGTTCAACAATAAACCAAATCTGCATATAGAATCTAAAGACTATCAAATGAAAGTTTGAGGATATGCACTCACAACAATAACTTCATCATCTTTCCTAAAATGTGATGAGACTTCTGCCACAAAGTTAGTGTTCTTGGTCATACCTACATAGATTATCAGAAGATCCATATTCAGAGAGAAAGAATAAGTATCCTACTCTCCCTTACAACCAAAGTCCAATACTTTCAATCTATTAATGTGAGCTCTCCATAAAATGCTTGCAATGCAGCCATTGGTAGGGCAGCAATAGAAAGATGCGTTGGCAACAATGGCAAGTGGGTAAAGACCAAAAAGCAGAGAAATCCGAAGTCTAGTTAACAAGCTAAACGATTCTCTCTTGAATATTGGATTCTGAACTCTGGCATTGGGAATTAAATGAGAGTAGCTACCTAACCTATTATTCATTTTTATTTATTTATCATTTTTCACTTCAAAAGAGATATATCCAAAGCTCACTTAAAGAGAGAACCTGATCCAAGTCTGTACATGTAAGGTATGTTAATTGCGCCCGGAGCGTGTCCATTGTTGAACTCTTCGGGAGTTCTACACACAAACAAACAAGCACTGACATCATAATTTGAAGTTCAATTAAAATATATATATATATATATATATATATAGAACTCCGTGCGTTACTAATAAGTGCTAACCTCACATCCAAATACCGATGTCCAGCAAGAAGAAGCTCGTATGCTACACGCACCGGCACCGAAGTCGGAACTCCGATAGTCTCTAAATTCCCCTTCAGAGCAGCTTTCGTGCTTCAAACAAACTCACAATTCAATCCAACAGAAAGAAAAAAAGAAAAATAACACTCTTGAAATCAACCAACAAAATTTTCACTTTCTTGATAGTTAATTACCAGTAGTTTGGAAACTTGGGTTCAACACCAATGCTCCGTGCTTTACGAGAATTCACCGGTTTCAGAAATGAAATCCTGCAAGCAATTAATCCAGGAACATGAAGAAAGAAAGAAAGAAAAAAAAACACACACACACACACAAATTAACACGTGGCGGAGAATGGTTTAAAACTTTAAAGTTACCTGGAGTGGTAAAGATTGGGAGAGCAGAGAGAAGGAGATGGATGGAAGCAAGCGGCGTAAACATGAAAGGACGTCGCCATAATGGCTTTCACGGTGGTTAGTGGTGGCTCTGGCTTTGGGTTTGTGAATCCTGAAAATGAGAAGGGGGTGCATGCAGGTGGAGGCAAGGAGGAGTGTGTGAGTGTGAGTGTGTTTATATTATAGAAATGAAGATGAGAATGCGAAGAAGCGGCATGCTTTCTTCGGGAACGGGTTGGGTTGCCACGCCATCACTATCTGTCCTATCCTGCTTTTCGGGGTTTCAAGATAAATCCAATTCTGACCCTGATGTCTCGGTCACACGTAATTATTCGATTTTCGAGAACCTCGGGATGTGGGCCCCACTACCTACTGCGCACCTCCACCACTCATGGCCTTGGATAACTCTTCATCGAATCAATCTTCATCCACGTGGCAACATCGTTATGGACTTGTTATCTTGGTTCCAGATATTTTTTAATACTGCAAGCCCATTTTGTAAGCATGATGGGCCGAGCATGATGGGTCTAGTTTTCAAAGTGAATCAGCAGTCCCACGAAAAATTAGTCGTGTATGTTGGTCTTTTGTCGCCAGTCCAAAAAAAGGTCTTTTGTCCAAAAATAGAGTCATGTATGTTGTCCAAAAAAAATCAAGTTGCGTAGTAAGCTTCCTCCCCCCTTCCTTTTTCTCTCCTAATTTTTATTTTATTTTATTTTTATGTAGAATTTTTTATAAAAAGTTTTTTTTTTCTCATTTTAGCAATTTTTTATGACTTTTAATATTCATAAATTTTTAATTCAAATAAGATTTAAGAAGTGTATTGTTTATTCTATTTTTTTATATATATTTTTAGTTAATTTCTATAAAAAAATTGAAATAATAAATTTTAATTCTAATAAAATAAAAATGAATGGTTAACAATTTAATAATTTTAAACATCTAAAATATCTGATTGTAAAAAAAAAAATATTTATTTTATCTACTCGTAAATTGAGAATATTACAGTTTCAACATCAAACTGGGGAACATAAGATGAGCAAATGGTTTCTTAGTAAATTGCATAATAATTGACAGTTGAAGAAGGTTTCCGACAAAGAAAGTAAATCAGAAATGGTTGGTGAGATTCTTTGATTTACTGTGAAGATTATGTTTAAGCATAAATTGAGTCGGCATTAATCCTTGACTTTATCATAATTAATTATTTGTTTATTTATTTCAAGAGATTTAGAAAAGGACAAGAGAAAAGTCAATGAAGTAAAGATCTGACCAAATCCCAATTAAATATTCCACACTCTTTTCCTCTCCCCTTCAATGCTAATTCAGATAAGCTCTGCCCTAAAATAATAATAACAGGATTACTCCTTTCCTTTCCATTACGTGCAACGGTAAGGATAAGATAACAACCCCCCCGACTTATTTGCCTCGGTAAATAACGCTATCCCACTCCGATTCAATTTCTACTTCTTACTCAAAAAAATAGAATATGCTTTCGAATATACCCTCTACGACCCCGTTTTTCACTCGGTAACCATTCTTTTCCTAATTTTCTCCGCTTTTTCCCCTTTCTCTTTCCTCTCTTCTTCTTTATTCCCAACCAAATTATTACCTTCGCTTTCTTATTCATTGTTTTTCACACCCCAAATCCCCTTCTGCTCTATTCTTCCACCATCACTCTCGTTCTCCACAATGACTACTACTACCTCCGAACTCCAACAACAACTCCAGTTACTTCACAAATTGGAAGTCTTCAAGATCAAAGGCAGAGACAAGCATGGCCGCAAGATCCTTCGCATCGTCGCCAAACTCTTCCCCGGTAATTCACTCACTATTCCTCATAATCATTCAATCCTATCACTCCTTTTCTTTTCTATTTTTTTATTTTTTTATCTTTTTTTGGTACCTGCAGCTCGGCTTGTGAGCGTTGATGTTCTGAAAAGGTACTTGGAGGAGAGGATTTTTCCCAAGTTGGCCAAAAGGAAATTTTCGGTGCTCTACATGCACACCGGCGTTCGGAGGAGTGAGAATTTTCCGGGAATCTTAGCGTTGCGATCCGTCTACGATGCGATACCGGTGAAGGCGAAGGAGAATCTCGAGGCTGTGTATTTTGTACACGCCGGACTACAGGCCTGGCTTTTCCTGGCTACCTTTGGCCGCTTTCTGTTCGGAGCAGGGTAAGAAGTTTCAGATTTTCAAAAGCCGTTGAATTTGGCGCAATTTAGTTATTGACTTGTCACATTTGCTAACGTAAGCCCTGGGGTTGTGTCTGGGTGTGGTAGGTTGTACGAGAAGCTGAGGTACGTGAGCCGGCTTGATTATCTATGGGAAAATGTGAGGAGGAGTGAGGTGGAAATACCGGAGTTTGTGTACGATCACGATGAAGACTTGGAACACCGTCCGATGATAGATTATGGATTGGAGAGTGATCACGCGAGGGTGTACCGCGCATCCACTATGGATTCACCCGTGTCTACCTACTCCATGAGGTGCATCTCATAGGATCTCCTCCCCACAGTTTTTTGTTTTTGGTACTGGCAGTCCTCCTCACAGTAGAAAGTCGAAAGTAGGAACACTATTGGGCCGGGCCCAGTCCCATTCCTTGGGGAATGTTAATAATAATATTTATGAAGAAAAAAACAAAGTTAACAAAAATAAAAAAAGAAAATAGGTGCTTTTTTCTGGTCGTACTTAAATTTCGTCGTGATATATGAAAGGTTATTTATTTTATTTTTTAAATTTTGAAAATTTTAGAATTATCTTGTTTGATGTATCATAATCAATGGGGAAATCCTGATTTTATGATATATATTAAGTATTTAAAAAGAAAAAAAAGACTTACTCCAGAAGCTCAACCTTAAACGATTTCATAAATATTAACGATGCTTTATTTTAAGGTGACTCTTCCAACATGTTTTCCTTCAATTGGTAAATAAGTTTATTTCATTCTATCATTCAGCGTGTAAGTAAATATATAATTTAATTTTTTAATTTTAATTTTTAATCTTATATTATTATATAATTTAATTTTTAAATTTTAATTAATAAAAAAATTTATAAATTAATTAAAAATTTATAAATTATACACTAATTAAATTTAATAAATATTTTAAAATGTTAATTTTTTTATTATTTTATTTTTAATTATATTAAAAAAATATTGATATAATTTGTCATGTTAAATTTAGCTAATCATTTTATATCAACAAACTGAGTCACCAAACTCTTTAAAAAAAAGTGGAACAAGGCAAAAAAAAAAAAGTTTAAATCTGAGACTGCATCAATCAGCATCAACTGCCATATCCAGAATTAATATTATCTTTTTATTCTTTTCATTAACTTGATTTCGGTACCAATTGCTTGGATTGGAGTTGATGATAAAAAAAAAAAAAAAAGTCAGAAATATTGTCATCTGCTTGTGGCCCACCCAAGTTTCTGTTTTTTCCCCTTAAATCTTGGAAAATAGACGACGCCATGAATTAAATTAATAAATAAAGATGAAATGGCACCACACCACCTCGTCTAATAAACCAACAGTTTATGTTCTGGGTCAAGATATTTTTCTTATTTTCCTCCTCTTTTCTAAAGAGCTCTCACATTTATTAACAATATTTTTTTTTTCTTTTAAGAAAAAGACGAGATGATTTCATCCAATATGCAATGGAAAGCAAAGGGACGAGCTTTTGAATATAAATGGGTTTATTTTGTTCCAATCTCTTAACAGTTTTGCTGCCGTCGCTCTAAGCGCACAGGTGAGTGATCAGAAACTTGGGGTTGCAATATTGGGATTAAAGCATGGAGAAATTTTCGATTAGACTTGAAGCAACGGTGAAGGAGCTGCGATTAAGGTTGAAGAATGAAATTTGTGATTAGTCTGAGTTGGAGAAGAAGCTCAAATTGCAGAAGGGGGAGGGTGCGCACCATTTTGGCTTGTTTCACTTTGTTTGTTTTTTCCTTGATTAGATGCTAAATAAAAATTTAACAAACTATATCAATATTTTTTTATCAACAATTAAAATAAGATAATAAAAAATTAAATTATTAAATATTAATAAATTTAAAAATTAAATTAATAATATTACGTAAATTTAAAAATTAAATTAAATAATATCAATATATAGGGATGTAACTTTTTTGGGTGTGTTTTCAGATGTGTTCTTGTTTATATATATATATATTTACAATTATTAAGATGTGTTAAATGCTTTTTGTTTAATTTTTAAAATTAGAGATAGCAATAAAATGAGTGGACGCCAAGACCGACCAGACTTCTTGCGTTTGTCATGCTCCTGATCTCATTCTCTATCTCCATTTCCATTCTCCATCGCGGATATATTTTTTTAATCGTTAATTTCCATAAAGTACAAGAATTTCCATGCTTTTGAATTTTTATATCAATTAAATACAATTTTAAAAATAATCAAAATATTATAATTTTAAATTTATATATATTTTAAAAATAAATAAATATACTAAAAATTAAATAAATTAAAAATATTTTTATATAGCAGAGTCTGAAAGACTCAAGATAATATCTCGGCAGAAACTTTATACCATCTCTATTCTGACGGAAAATAATTTCTCCCGGTTACCACTTGGAATTCCACTCTGCTCTTTACAGAATCTCTTACGGAAGGAAGGGCCAGTGTCATTTTTTCAAATTCTTGTTTCAAAGGTAATTTTTCTTTTTCCTGTATAAATAAAGTAAGTTAATTAATTTCTCTGTTTGATTATTATTTATTGTCAAAACTGGAAACAAAGATGGTGATGGTATCTCGTGAGCTGTTCGTCTCTGACTGTAGAGTGAAGAGTGATCTACGGCTCCAATAAAATAGATTTCGATTGATGGGATAGTTTCTTCTTATCCTCCCCAGTTCTCATACATCACTTTGTCCTCAAAATTTGGGGAAAGAAGTTACATTTTTCAATAAAAAAACTGAAATTTTAGCTATTATCATCTTCGCTGCCGACGGTATGAGCCGAACTAGCGTCTACTTTATTCCTCTCTCATAACATATTTTTTCAGCTAATGTGGGAAGCATAGCACAGTTTTTTTTTTTTTTTAATCCCTTTGATTTCTTCTTACTTTTGCTGGTGTATAAGGTTTCTGTCTTAACAGCCATATACCAAAAATCGAACCGGGTTATTTTTCCTTATAACATTGACTGTATGTAGTTCTGAGAACAATTGGGAACCTTTTTCTTTGTTTTCTGTTCCAGCGTAGGTTTGTTTTGATGTTCTTCAGTGGTGTGCCACTAAAATTCTACTATTTGTACAAATACTGAACAGAGATGGTTTTCTTGTGCTGGGATCGGCCATCTCCCCAAGACCAGAAGGCTTGCATCAACAAGTAATAAACTATTATTTGACTTCTTTTTAAGGATTTATAAGGAACTTGAAACTTCTTTTGGCATTCTATTGTTCGAACTTTTCCCTCATGATTGTTAACCAGGTCTAGTACTCTCAACTATGACGCTAAATATAGAGGAGCTACTGCTAAATCCTTATCTTCCCTTAAAGAAGATGAGGGGTTCTCCAAAGATGGATTTTTACTAAATCATGCTCGAGTTTTGGTAGGTTCAGGTCTTGACACTTTTGAAAAGGGCAAGAGTGCTCTCGAAAGTTGGAGGTTTGCAGATGTTACTTCCGTTTCCAGATGAATGCATATATTTATAAGGGGGCAAACTCTCATCGTCATAATTGAAATCACTTGCAGGCATTTCGAATTGAATTGGGCATTTGTTGATAAAAAAACTCCAGTTCAACAAGGAGTGAAGTTTTGTGCTTGTGTAAAGGAGTTTTTCCCATGGCTCATGATGCCTCTTCAGATTGTATATGTAAACGAGAGTAGAATTAAAAAAAATCGCATGGCCTCCTTTGGTTTTGGAAGTGGCACACTTGGTGGTCACTTACTGGTGAGTGTTTTTTCTTACTGCTTGCAGCTTTTGTTTTCTGTGGGGGTTGAGGTTGTGAGTGGAGTCTTACATCTTTTACTGGTTAAGTTCTTTTGGCTTCGAGATGTATATCTGACTTTCTTAAAATGCCTCTTAATCCAATGCATTTACAAAAGCCAATATATGTCTTTGGTCTTAATCCGTTCTTTATGTTTTCTGAGACCTGATCTCAATTCCTTGCTCATCACACATAACTACGTTAGTTCAATAGGCAAAAAAAAATTCCTTGTTTAGCATTTTTAGTCAATTTAAAGGGTTTCCCTAGTTCTTCTACATCACACTGAAGAATAATAGATAAATATGTTCAAATTATGCTTATTATATCACTAGGACACTGTTCCAGACTTCTTTAGGATAGCAAATTTTAGGGGAATATGACTCTTCATCGGAGTCATCCTTGTAGCAGATGCTGTTCTTTTTCTTGCTTTAGAAAGACAACTGATTCGTGTTCAACGTTAGAATTCTTCTAATGGATTATCGAAGATAACCATTATCAGTGCTTTCTCCTGTTAACATGTTGTCTATCACTTGCATTTATTCATATAAATTCTGGGTACCAAAAGGGGGATTCATTTTGGGACCGTTCTTAGTTCCAAAATTCCCTAGGTCTCACCTTAAGGCTACAACATGTAACTTGGTTTATTCTGCGGACTTCAGGACTTGTGGAGGTAATTTGACGGAGAAAACAAAGCAAAATCCATCGTATTCCTCGTTTCTCTGACTTGCATTAAATGTTGCTTTCAATATGCTTGTTTTACTCTTTATTGTTATCATCCTATGTTTTGGAGCTCTTAGCAATTTAGTACCCAATTGTCAAAACTCAAAACTGCCTAAATATAAGCAAGACTGACTAGTTTTATTATGTTAATCTTCATGCAAACGATCTCAATAAATTAGTCTAATCCTTGATTGTTATCACAGGGAGTTTTTAGCATGCAAACTGAAAAGTGGAAACTCTGATTAGTTTTGGTATTTTAATCTCTCTTGAAACAGGCAGGAGAAGAGAGATTTTCAATTGAGATTGATGAGAACAGCCAAGTTTGGTATGAAATACTTTCCTTCTCAAAGCCTGCCCACATTTTGTCATTTGTTGGGTACCCATATGTTATCCTTAGGCAAAAGTATTTTGCTCATGAATCTACCAAGGCCATGCTCAAACATATTAATTCTTCAAAATCCTGATGTATGTATATTGTTATACCCTCTTTTTCTTCTTCGGTTAATTAGTTTTCCCCCTTTTTTCCTTTAGTAGCTCTCTTCTCTAAAATATTTCTTCCTGAAACTCTGTTGCTCTCCTGTTCTGTAAAATTCGCTTATAGACGTGAAGATCTATCTTTCTCCATCCCTTTCCCCAATTCGCAGCAAAAATAGAGAAAAAGAATTATGAATGGTTAATGGGTCAATATAAATATATACACACTTAGTGTTAGTGGAAATGAAATGAACTTCTATTTTCTTTTCCGAACTTTACTTTTGTTCTTACAGAAAATCAATTTCTTATGGCATTATGAATAAACAGTGGGCTTTGTTGACAATGAAGCAATTAACTAAAGTCAAATTATGACTGTCTAATAAGGCATTTCATGGACATTACTGAAACAAACACGATAACTTGTTTGGCTGTAGAGATACAATGAAACATGCATAAGAAACCTGTACTTTTGACCACGGCCTTTATTAATATAATTTTAATCAAGAGTTTAAACTTGTTTTGGACATTATTGATGATCATTGTAAATTATGACGTTACAAAATTACCGGAAGAGAGTTTGATGCCTACTCAGGCTGCGTAGTCAGATCATCAAACAGACAATACCTGTTATGGCTCGCCAACAAAACTAAGCCACCATAGCCCAAGTCCTTTCGGTGTCCAGCACTTACTGCTAGCATATACTCTTGAATTTAAAATAAGACGATCAAACATCTGTGTTAAAACATCATACAAACGTCTATCCGGCCTCTCAAAAGAAAAACCCTCTTTTTGTTATGCGGCAGTCATTGTTTTTTTTATGAACTTTGAAGTCTAACAATCGCAGGAGGATGATCTTCGCTGCATGATATTGCCTTAACTCCAAAAGGCTAGTGCTTCCTCCTTCAGTTATCTTGTCTCAGCTACCATATCAGAAGCTAGTGTTATGTAGAATGAGTAATTCCATTTCCACCTTCGGTTAAACAGACAGTATGTACATACATTTTAATCAAGTAAAATTATCCTAAGAAACTGATATTCAGTTCGAACAAAGTTGAAAGAGAACAGAAAAACTAAATGTGAAACTAACTACAAATACCCCCTTGTTAGAGAAATAAGCACAATTTCCTTCACATCTTCCAGCGGAATCTAGAGATGAAATAGAGAAATTCAGTCTGCCAAGCTTTTCACATCAATCCATGATCCCTATTCTTGTAGTCCTTCAACTCCAAGGAGCTAGAGATTCTTGATGTTGTAAAAACACTTCAATTCAACACGTTTCCTCAGCTACAATATCTAATGCAAAGAACTCATCTTTCTTGCGAAGAGCCAAAGAGCTGTACTTGAAATATGCCTTCCTTCCTCAACTACTCAAGCATCTGGGCAAGCCTCAAGTCTGCGACCCTGCAATTAAATTCATCATCCCTTGCCAAACAAAAACCCAAACTCCCCCAACTTGGTTCATTCCATTATTAGCAGGTAAGGACCATGCACATTACAATTTAATAATATCTCTTTATATTCTTCCTTTTCTTGAGACGCTTGCATATCGCCGGCCACGGTTCCTTAGGAAGTAGCACCATTCCACCCTCTTACCCATCACTCTCAGACTGACTAGAGCAGATCAAGAGAACGACCAGCACAGTCTTTTATACTCTGGTTAGTAAAAGCGAAGAAATATTCAGCTGCCCCTTCTCTTTGTTATGCTTGTTTTTCTAGTTTGTTGGCTCCCAAGTTTTTGGAAGAAGGAGCTGGGAGACAGAAAAAAAAAATTAATTGGCTCAAAAATATAATTAATATGCTACTAATAGTTAATACGAATAATCAGTTCTTCTAAAAAAATGGTTACTTCCCTTGGATCAGCCTTGTTTTACATATTTGAGTTCTATTATTATCTATTCTAACAGATATTAGTACTCAATTTTTTTCGCAGAATAATGTTTTTCTTCATCATAATATCAAATTTGGATTGATAATAGATAGTTTTTTGGTAAGTAATATTTGATATATTTGAGGTTACATAAGTGTGCTTTAGCGAATAATAAGACAGTATTAGACATGGTGAGATTTATAATTGCCCACTCTCTTTATATGCATTAAAAACACCATAAATAAAACTTTCTAGCATCTCCAACGAAAATGTTTGCTCCTGCGGTCTACCAGAGTATAATTAGTTTAAGAAGTAGAAAAAATCCTTACATTCTTCAAACATAGAACTGTTTTGACTTGGAAATCACCAGAAAATCTAGAATTAATCCAACTTTTTAGGGAACTCATTAAGCAAGTGAAAGGTCAAGTTGCGGTGGTGAATTGATCTGATCACGAATACGTTGGGGATAACAAGAGAACAAATATACGGGGGAATGATGGATCATCTGATCAGGAATCAAGTTTCGGGATAGCAAGTGAAAGGTCAAGAATAACTAACTTCTTAGGTGCCATGCTGATGTATACCCAGGCTTTATCCATAGTTAAGCAAACGGGGGAATGATGGATCATCTCATTACTGCATACTCCTCCAGGTCCAAAAATAATGTTTACTTGAATCTTGACACTTAATACAAGGTGCAAATATACAGGGGAATGATGGATCATCTGAACAAAACGTGATCCCCTGATTCAGGCTTTGTCGACTTCTGAAACTGATCACTTAGCAAATGAAAGCAAGCAAAATGTTTCCAGGTATAAAAATCAACTCACCATGTTTATGCCAAATAATGTGTTTCATCTTCATCTAGATGCTTTAAGTTGAATGCTCCTTCTTTCCTAAAAGTTTGCACCAGCATTAAGCATTTATTGTTTACCTCTCTTGTTATGACCATAAACAAAGCACAATTACTTTAAGTGATCAAAGCATCCCAGTATTGATTATTGAAACGCATGGAAATGGCAAGGGTTGGAACCCTACAATATGCAAATGCTGTCAGATGTCAGCAAATATCCTCTGCCCATTAAGTGGATGAACTCATTATAATTGAAGTTCAAATGGCCTAATTATCTCTTTCGTAACTGATTTTAAGGGATGAATATCTGATTAGAGGACATCTAGAAGTCCGAACACTAAACAGAACATGATATTGACACTGAAATTGTGAGACAATAAAATATAAAATTGTTTGTGTAATTTGAAAGGTTATGTCATGTCAGCTACGAGTTTATATATGTGACAAATACTAACACAACTCATTTTTTGAAATGTATACACTTCACAGGCAGACATGGAGTGGCGAGTAAATTGAAAGTTCAGAAGACATCACCCAGTAAAGAAGCAAGTCATATGCTATGATAGAGCCCACAATACATACTAATGAGTCTCAGACAGAAACAAGAGGGAGAACGAGGGGGATTACGGTGTATACCATATTACCATATACTCAAATAATGTAAAACTAGCTATGTCCTCCGATTCTGAGCCAAGATGGGGGAGGCCAGAACAAGTTTGAACCGCATGGTAGAAGCTCAGTTGTAATGATGCTGCGATCATCTAAGTTGTACACACGAACATCAAAAAGATCAGTGAAGTAAATGCAGTTGCCTTGATATCCAGCAAAATCTTTGGCTGAAACAGAGAAGCTACAGCTACCCCCCAAAATGAACAATCTATCCTCCAAGTTTTTCACATCCACCCATGTTCCCCACTCTTCATCCAATCTATAAACTTTGAAATCCACCACTGCAGCATCTTGATCATGGCATACACCGTAATTTAGCCTTCTGGGTTCACTGTCATAGTATCTATCAACAACATAAAGATTCTCACATGATTCTACCAGATGCTTTTTGTTCCCAAGACCACACAATGGAGGGGAATATTGAATTAACTTCAAGGACGAGGTATCAACCCATGAAATGGTTCCCCACCTATCTGTAACATAAAACTGGCCCTTGTATACAATAACATCATCATAATAGAAGTTCTGATCATCCACAAGCGTCCATCTCTCATCCCCATGTTTCATCAATCCCAGTTTCCCTTCTAAATAGATACAACAAGCCACATAATCCTCTACTTTCGTCCAACAAGAACTCGGGAAGAACACAACTTTGTTTATTACAGCAGCAGCAGGAACCCCAAATCTTCGAATTTTATATGATTTGCATAATTCAATGACCCGATATTCCAGCAAGTTCCATAAATTTAGGGAAGTACCAGGTGGGAACAAGATTTTACGGTCGGAGAGTGGATTTAATAAACGCATAGGATGAGATTGTGATGAATTTGATTGTTCTTCCACCTTAATCAACCACCCTTTCGGAGAAGAAGAAGAAGAAGAGGTTTCATGAGGTGGTTCAATACGATAAAAAGTAGCTCGGCTGAGGAAGGCGTCCATGGAGGGATTGAGGGGGTGAGGAATTTTCAAAGGGAAAGTAGGGGAATTTGGTGAAGAGGAAGGGACAGAGGATCGCCATGACTTACAGACGCTGCGAAATCGGAGAAGGTCGATGCGATTGTCGAGAGATTTGCCGATTTTTGGCCACAGCTCTGTGGGAAGGTCACACCACTCCGCTCTGTCGCCCATTTCTTCAAACACCAATTCGTTTATTGACTTCGACGTGACAATACCAAAGCAGAAATCACACCCAACCCAACTGTTTCAACATTCTCTCAACGATGTACACTGTTTCGGAAACTACTTTGGAAAATTCAACAGTTGACTTATAAAGTCTTTCTTTTTTTCCTTGTTCAAACAAGCTGTTAGTAGATGACCTTAGAATCCTTAATCATTACGTTAGGGATAAATCCTTCAAATACATTTACATCATCTTTTCATAAATAAGAAAAACAAAAGAGAATAATTGGAATATTCTAGAACCTATCTATAGAAATAAATACACATGCTAAAACTAACTTTCACTAACAAAAACATAATTACATATATTATATATTTATTCATCAGGAATCATGCCTGAACCAAAGCAAAATTGGGATTTTTTTAAATTCTATAATTAGGGGGATTTGTTTACTATAAAATACTAAATTTTTTTGACACGATTGTTTTTAATTTTTAATTTTAATAAAAATATAAAACAGTTATGAAAATGTATTTAATTAATATTTTTTACTTTTATTTTTAGAAAATATTTTTAAAATTTTTGAAAACAATAAATTTATGTTTTCAGAATTTTTTAATAATTTCCAATGAAAAAAAAAACGTAAAATGGGGTCCTTACAGTTTAGATTTTAGAAACCATCGTCCATTGGTATCAAAATGATATTCATTCTGACAAAAATCTAAGAATTCATATCTTTGTTTAAGATAAAAGAACAGATTTATGAAGCAATAGAATACATACATATAGACATAAGCCTGACGAATAACAAATTTAAGCTACTACGAAACAAAGATTTCAGACTTACATCGTATTACTCGCTGAATAAAAATCACCAGAACCCCAAGCAGGAGGAGGCCTAGGAAAAACAAAAACCTGGGAACGCCGAAAGTGGGCTAGAAAAAGCTTGGGAGATGTCAAACAAAGCAGCACTATGGCGTGGATAATTGAGAGACTATAGGAGCTCAGTAAAATAAATGCTATCGTTCTTGCATCGCCCTGGAACTCTTGAGCTGATATATATAGAGAAGGCGCAGTGCTTACCTACAAAATCACCGATATTATCCACTAAGCTAGCCCATCTCTTCTCTCTTCTTCATCTAACTTGTAAACATCAAAAAACATTGGAAGTTTATCCTCCAAAAAATAATCTGATCTACTTATATCCATATCCAGTCCAATCATCTATAGAAGAAGGGGTAACTTGTACAAGTTCCATCGTAGGGTAGTGTATCGCTATAGTGAATCCTGTGAAATCTTGAGCATAAAATTAATTTTCCCCCGTGGTAAGCGACATCTTGGAATAAATTACCTGTGCTACCATCATCAATAAAAGTCCATTTTTCATCAGCTATTTTCCAATAAGCCAGTTCTCCATCATAAATAACCATGTCCACAGGATCCTGACTTTCTGAGGACACAGCAATTTTCTCAAATGCAATAGATTTAAATTTACTATAGAACTCAGTGTCATAAGCATCATCGTCTACAACTTCAAGAGAATAATAGGCTTTAGTTATATCGGTAATATTAAAAATAAACAAGCTCAAAACTTTGGGCAAATGAGGAGGAGACAAGGACAAATATCTATGAGACCCTTTTAGTTTAAGTTTTTTAAATTATATCAATCTTATAATTATTTAAAAAATAAAATTTTTGATATAATTAATCTAACAAAACCATTTAAATATTACGCCATATATTATTATTATAATTTAATAATTAAAAACGAGAGATGGTTTTAATTTATATGAGAATTATTTAAAATTTTTAATAATAAATTAGGTAACATTTTGCCCAAATTAAAGTTGAAATAATAAAATTTTCAAATAAATATAAAAAGAGCTAAATTTAAGCGTTTCTAATTCTACTCTCTTAAGAGAGTAAAGTAAAGTAGTGCAAAAAACATTTAATATATATATAGAAGGTTGGCTTGCAACTTATCATTTGTGGGTATTTAAAAAATATTTAGGAAGTAATTAACATTTGCTGCGGGCGGCTAAATATTAATACTTTTTTCTTTCGAATTTAAAATTCTCTTCCTTATTTATTCTCCTCACTTTCTTTTGTGAGAAATTCAGAACCTTCCTTTGTTTTGTTTCAAAATAAAAAGAAATAAAAAATAGAAAATATAATAATAGAAACTAGACAAGCATAACATTTGAATTTGAGTACTGTTTGAGCACTTTTTTCTTCTTCTTAGTTTTGTGATATATCCTCAATAATTCATCTCATAATATTTAATTAATAATAGTAATATATTGGGTAAGATGCCATTAAGAAATATAATAATTTTGACCATGAATGACTAATTAAGATTGAAGATTCACCCTATATATGACAAAAGACTACGCACAATCATCAACTTTATTTAGGATAGATATGTAGCTAATAGCGAAGAACAACATGACCAGCATTTGAGAAATGCGTGGTGCATGTATTTCTTTTCAATTGCAAGTTATTAACATGAGAAAAATTAAAGACAAAGAAAGCTGCCATGTTAGGCATATAATTAAATTCCAGCTAATTGACTGAAATTTATGGGAGTCACAAATTCTGGGCCTCCCCCATATAGTGACAAAGCTGCCAACTCCGAAGCTGTCTCAGTTGGATGGAACCAATCCCAGAACAAGTGATCCTTGCGATTGGCACAAAGATTAGGGTTGTTGGCTTTAATACATGGAGCTTCTCCATTTAACTTTCCATTTCCACAACATGCTGTCTTTGTATCCGTAAACCCTACACCATATATGTTTGGCAAACTAAAATTCAGAAAAAGCAATATATATATATATATATATATATATAGTACACATTATGGCACTTACCAAAGGTCTCTGGATTTCGTAGCACGGTCGTGGTCATTGCGAAGGAATTGCCAAGTGAGTACTTGATCTCCTTCAACTCGTAACTCAACCTTTGCAAGAGAGCCTGAGTAGCTGAGTAGAAGACAACAGCAGATTGATTCAGTTCTGCCACGCATTCCCCTCCATTTATGCCATAGTTTACAACTCTTGCTGCTGGACAGCACCCTATGGGAGGAACACTTATGATGCCAAATTTTCTAGCCCCTAGTGCATATAGATTCTGCAACGTCACCAAATCAATTAACAACTATATTTTTATTTTGGAGATCAAGGACAAATTTATATTCTTGTGGTAGCATATATAAAATGCATACAGCATACCCTAATGTGATTGTCGTAGTTGAATTGGATAGAGGCTAGGTATTCTTTCTGGCCTAAGTTGATGCCACTGTCATTGCGTGCAAAATCGAAGAGGTCGTTGCTTCCAACACTAATGATAAACAAAGCCTTTGAAAGATAAGAAGCGCTTTCTGTCTCACCCAATATCTCAGTGATTTTTCCCCGCACTAATGCAAATTGTCGAACCTGCTTTTCAAAGAATACCACCTCACCCTACACACATACCAATCTAACTTAGTTAATTGCATAAGTTGACTTGGTCTGAAATATTCCATGAGGGTTATGATAATTCCAGAGCAAAAAGGTATACTACTAACCCATTGTTTTTGCCCAGTTTTTCTGAGAACTCCGGAGCCTCCTGAGGCAAAATTCACACCCCGCAGTATGTTCTTCTTGAAAGTGGCCTGACGTCGCTGCAGAGCCAAAAATGGTGGTGGGCTCCTCTCATATCCGAATAGCCTCGCTTCATTATATATGAATATATATGTTTTCACAATGAACAATTTATAGACAAATAAAACAAAGAAGAAAATTAATTAAACTAATTCCATAGTTCATATATAGTTACCAATATGGTCAGCAATGTTGAAGCCATTGCTAAACCTTCCAGTTGGCGTTGAGTAAGGAAAATCAATCCCATTGTAGGGAACGTTGGCCCTTGCTGATGTGCTCAGAAAATTGTTTGTCCCAACATCTACAGTTGAGTCTCCAAATATGAACAATACTGGCGCATTTTCACTCCCATAAGCTACGTGCATGGCCACAGATAAGAAAAGAAACAAAAGAACTGAAGCATGGCTATTTGACATAATGGAATTTCTAAGGCTGGCTAAGGATGCCATTTTCTGTGCCTCTCACACACAGAAGTTAACGGTTATTAATCCTTTGATTCCAAACAAGAGTTTTCCCTGTGTTTATATACACCAAACACGCGAGGATGGAAACAAAGAGGTGAATCTGCACGAACATGGCCGACCGGAGACTGCCCTCGTAATAATCAGCACGAACCAATTAGAGGAGAATCCTAAGCTTATGTTAATGCTGCTTTCCTATGTCTATACATATGTGTATGGTTATTAATATTGTTCCTAATGATCCTTAAAAAATTAATAATCTATCGTATATATTTGGAATTTTTTGCTTGTGTTATCAGAAGTTAACTACATTAATGAATTAGGTAAAAGTTAATTATGCGGCAACTTAGTCATAACACACTGCAATTTAGTTTGAAAAGGTCTAATTAATTTACTTTAACAATATTAGCTGGGACCTGTCTGGCATCTTTGGAGGATACGATGAATATTATTATTTTTTTATACCAAGAGGCTGAAACTTTAACCAATTTTTCGATTCATTAAAAAAATATATTTATAGTATAAATTAAGGTTTACCAATCTACTACGTTGGTGTTATATTCCCCAATTACGAAGATAACTCTATATCACTAAATTAATTAATTTATTGATATCATAAATTGTATTTAATTTTAAATAATCTCTCTTTCGTACGCAAGTCCTAACTTTAAAAATAAGTCCTCACATTCTATAATATTAGGTTAAAAAAATATAAGTCCACGTAATCTTTGGGTTAGACTTGGGCCAATTTTGTGCTTAAGCCGATCAACCCAACCCACCATACTTTTATGAATCATTCGTTTTTTTTTTTCTTGTTTGTCTTAAAGACAAACTTATAAATTGAAGCAGCATAGAAAAGTATTAATTATTAAAATTAATATTTAATCTATTATTATTAATAATTTTTTATTTATCAATAATATTCAATTTATAATAAGTTATAAAAATAATATATTTAAAATTAATTTTATTACATATAATGATTTAAATATTATTTGTTGATTTTTTTTTTATTTTTTTTTTCAAAAACTAATTTGCTTGGATTGATAAGTGAACAAGTTAGTGCATGTTTGGTTTTACGTTTACGAGGTTTAAAAGCCCGTTTACAATAAGGAAATGAGAGTTTGTAAAAAAACATGTTTGTTTTGGCGTTCTCCCATTTTTGTAAACTACGATTATCATCCCAAACACCCGTTTGACAACCGTGACCCAAGCCTTGCTTCTGCATTGCTAAGAAGTGTGTTGAAGGTTGAAAATAATCTGCCAATATGCTTTCTCACTTTTATCCCTCACTGCCTTCTCTTTTATCCTCTCCCATTTTTCTTGTATTTTTCTCACTTTTGTATTAATATTCCAACTGCCACCAACCAACCAAGCTGAAAGTGTAGAGAGCAGAGAGCAGATGATTCAAAAGAGTAGAGAGCAGATGATTCAAGAGGGCCCATTTGGCAGCATTAAAGACCTCTGTTCTAGTGGTATAAAAACAGAGGTTAGAAGTGTGAAGATGATATCGTGCCTCTACTTCATCCGCACCTCTGTGCTTCATCCACACCTCGTTGCTTCATCACGGCAAGACGAACACACGACAAGCTTCATCGCAAAAGCAGACACAACTATAGTCTTTTCCAGGTTCTTCACTCACTTGCTTGACTTGATTGCATGCTTGAAAGGAGCCATATATGCATAAAAAACATCTCATGTAGTTTTGCTGTTTTACTACTTCTTATAGGTTGGTCTGCACCCGTAGAAAAAACACAAATAGCTGGTACTCTTTCATCAACTATATATATATATATAATATATAAGCACACACCCACCTTGCACCCGTAGAAAAAATACAAATAGTTTTTGTCCCTCTGTATCCAACAGTTTGTAACCTTCAATGGTTTCACAGATCTTTTTGTGAGCACGCCTCTGTTTGGCACTTGGATGCGGATTTGGGAAGGGCAATCCACATTTAGGGCATATATGAACTCCATAACTCTCATGCCCTTCAAATCAAGAAAGTACCATCAGTATCTTACCCTCGAGAAAATAAAAAAGCCTAGACATAACTTAGATAAAATAAAAAACAAAAAAAGAAAGACATAAAAAAACCTAGAAAGATAACAACAAAAACTCAAAAAGAGAAATAATATAAAAAATAAAAATAAAAACCAAACAAACAGCAAGATTAAGAAGAAGAAAAAAGATAGACTCATTAAGGAAAAATGTCCATGTTTAGGACTAGGCCAACGAATCAAATAAAGGAAACCCAACAAACAAAAGCAGAGCAAGAATAAAAAAGCTAGATAAACCAAACTCTGATGGAAGCAAAAAGAAGAAGACTTGTTGGTATAATACACCCCTTGCACCTATAAAAAAAACGCACCTGTAGACAAAAAACATAAAAAATAGTTTATATATATATATAAACATATATAGTAGCGTTGCTCCCGATTTCATGGTATTGGTTTGATTTTTAATAAAATTTATTTATTGTATTCTACTTTATTTATTTAATTATATATTTTATGTTATCTTTTTATTATTTATATACACATGTATTTGTGTAGATAATAATATATGTTATATAATAATATATCTTAATATGCATAATCTCATTTTATTAGATAATTATATATTTTATGTTATTTTGTTTTACATAGAAATCTGAATTCTCAAATAAAAAAGGTTACTGTGGATTCCCATTCAAATGATAATGAAGTCCAGAAAATAAAAGCCGTGTGGGACCCTAAAACAACTGAACATTTTATCAAGGCGTGCTTAGAACAAATCCAGCAAGGAGAACGAAATGGAACTACCCTCACGAAGAAAGGGTGGAAGACTGTTATTTCTCAATTTAATAGTTTGACTGGACGAAAATATGACAAAGCCCAGATGAAGAACAAATAGGATAGCCTGAAAAAGGAATGGTCAGCATGGCATAAGTTGTTTGCCAATGAAACTGGATTAGGTTGGGATAGTGTGAAGATGACTATAAATGCATCTGATGAGTGGTGGGAGAAGAAGCAATTGGTATGTGATGTATTATGGTCTAGTTATTATAAGTGTTCATATTTATTTATAAATTGATATTTGTGAAAGTAATTAAATGTCTCTCATATGCAGGAGAACACACAGTATGAAAAATTTAGGCATAAGGGATTTCCATTTGCCCACGAATTAACCATACTTTTTAAGGATGTAGTTGCTACTGGACAATTTGCATGGGCACCATCATCAGGTATATTATTCAATGGCCTCGATGAAAGTGACATTGGGTATCGCCCAAACTTGGATAATATTTGCTTAGATATGGAGGAAGGATTTGGGGATAGCGAAAATGTCAGTGTTGGAGCCAGTGAAGAGTTTGCTAATATCAATCTCTGCACATCCCAAGGGACTAGTGGCCCAATGAGTGGTGAAAAGAGCAAGAGGACCAATCTTAGTGAAATGGTAAGTAAGGCCAAGGTTCCTGCCTCCGAAAAGATAGTTGAGGCTGTAAGTGTTATTGCGGAGACATGTCGCTCACGCAACGCTAGTGCCCCCAATACCCTATCTATAGGTGAAGTGATGGTTGAATTGAACTTGATCGATGAGATTGCAAATGATCTAGAATTGCATGCAAAATGTTGTCAATTGATGATGCTTAAGACAGTAAGGGAGATGTTTGTATCCTTACGTAGTGTGGAGGATAAAAGGTTGAATTGGCTTAAGCATGCAGCAAATAACCCGTTGCCGTTCATGAATATGTAGTTATGGTCATGCTTATATATTTGAATTATGGTCATGCTTATGTAGTTGGATCATTGTTATGGTTTTGTATTATGGTCTTGCTTGTATTTGGATTATGGTCATGAACATGTATTTGGATTATGCATTAGTATTATAAATACTTTGTTATGGTTATTAACAACTCAATTGTGTATAGGTGTGAATGGACAAAATGGAAATATGGGATGGAGAAATAGAAACCAATAGCTTTGAAACCAAAGATGATGAATGAGAAAAAAATTTTGTTTTGAGCTCACTTATTGGTAAGTACGCAGTAACATATTTATGTAAACAACCGTGTAGAACGAGTGAACAAACTGGACATGCATGGGTTAAAGAAATATTGCAAGGGTATCCCATTCGTTGCTATGAGATGTTTCGAATGGAAAAACATGTATTCAAACAATTTTGCATTGAATTGGTTAAATGTGGGTTGAAGGTCACTAAACGCATGGGAATTAATGAGATGATTGCAATGTTCTTAAACATGGTTGGCCATGGGATAGGTAATATGATGTTACAAGAAAGATTTCAACATTCAGGGGAGACTGTAAGTAAACATTTCCATAAAGTATTAATTGCTTGCTTAAAATTGACTTTTAAATATATTAAGCCACAAGATTCTACATTTTGATCAATCCCTTCGAAGATTCGAAATGACCAACGATATTGGCCATTTTTCAAGAATGCTATAGGAGCAATTGATGGAACCCATGTCCCGTGTGTGGTTAACCTTAGTGAACAACCAAAATTTATTGGAAGAAAAGGGTATTCAACACAAAATATAATGGCTGTATGTGATTGGGACATGTATTTTATTTTTGCATTGCCCGGATGGAAAGGCACTGCCCATGATGCTCATGTATTTTCTCATGCTCTCACAACTCCTGACATGAACTTCCCACATCCACCTCTAGGTTTTTTTTTCTTTCTCATAGTTGAAATAGATTATACTTATTCTCTCATGCTGTAAATATTACTACCTTTTTGTTTATTAGGTAAATTTTATTTGGTGGATGCTGGCTATCCAACACCAGTTGGATACATTGGTCTATATAAATGTGAGCGTTACCACCTCCCTGATTTTAGGCGTTCGTCCAAATTCACAAATAATAATGAGATATTCAATTATTATCACTCAAGTTTGAGGAGTACTATAGAAAAAACTTTTGGAGTATGAAAGAATATGTTTGCAATTTTACGCCGCATGCCTAAGTTCAAATTTGAAACACAAGTTCAAATAGTCTATGCAACAATAACCATACATAATTTTATTAGAAGGCATAGTAAAACAGATTCTGAAGTTAGTCATTACGAAGATGAAAACATACTTGAAGACTATGATGACCAAGTTGTTTTGGATCTATTATCAAGTTTAAACATTGTTTCTTCATCTGAAATAGATCGTGTTCGAGATGCTATTCGGGGTCAAATCATAGAGCATAGGCAAAATAATTAGTTAATTTTAATTGTTATTTTTTTAATGTCATGCACTTCATTTGTAAACCTAAAATTACATGAATATTTTTAGGAATTATTATTTAAGAAATTATTATTTGTTGAATTTATATTTAAGAATAATTAAAATAAAATACTAAGAGTCAAAGTCAAACAAAGTTACATAACATTACTACCCTTTCTAGTAATTTCACGTCTAAAAGTGATTCTGATATACAATATCTAAACAAAATCAATTCCTTCATAATCACTTTTCAGCTAAAGTTTCTAAACATAAATCACGTTCATACAAACCTGCCTTTAACCGAAATCAATTATAAAAATCACGTTCACACAAAATCTATTTTGTCTACCGCCAATCCAAACACAGCTTTAATCACTAGATAGGATTGATTAACTTTCGCTGTGGCTTTGCTGTAGATTGCCAATAAAATGACATTGAATAACTATTTATCAAACAATCACTCACTTAAAAGAAGAATATTTTATAACAATTAAAGATACAAACTCAAATGTTATTGGTAAAAAAATAAATCACATTTTTTCTCCCTATAGTTTGTTTATGTAATTTTGAAATTGATAATTTAACCTTTAGAAATGAAATTTTAAGAATTCGTGATAATAATCAATTTTTTTAAAATTTAATATTTTGGATAAATATTTATTTGTTCTTTGATAAATATCTCATTTATATTAAAATATTTGACACAAATATCGTAAAAATTTGACAAATACATATACAACAAGAGTGGAAGAGAATTATTTACATGACCAAAACTGTTAAAGAGTATTCCTATTGTGACCAGCTATTTGAATGGTAGGGGCCGGAAAGCTGGTCGCTTTAATTAAATGGAGTCGGCCCCCAACCATCACCTTCCATTCCAATAATTAAAACTCAAAATAAAATATAAAGGTTCTAAAGTACGCCTCCAAGCTAAGTTTTAGAAACTTTTATGAACAATTGATTAACATCAAAATGCTTTGAAATACAATAATTTTCCTTCGAGCAAAGCGATATCAAATCAGATTTACCTTCTAAAAAGGAACTGACATATTATGTGAAGAAAATACAAAATTACCGGAGTTAGTCTGGGTTTGTTCAACATTGATTTATTTTTCCTTTAATTTTTTTTAATATCAATTCTTGGTTTTAATAAGCTTTGCAGTCTCAAGTCTCAACACTTCTCGTTTGCCCGTTTTCTAGTTTTGGCTTCAACAAAATAATAGAGGTAGATTGGCATTCATCACCAATTCCCTGTGTAATTAGCTTCTTCGGAAACGGAAACAAAAGCCAATCTGTGTGATACAACTTGGATAGTTTTAGTTTAAATTTGATGACGATCTTCGATATACGCCACCCTTTGTTAGCCGCTGCTTCCGAATGTTTCCCTGCCTTCCTGCTCCTGGTGCGTTTCCGTATCTTCACATTCTTCATTCTTTAATGCTTTGCTTGGTTCCCCGAGAGAATGTGTATTATATTCTTTGCATGCTAAATGCTACTTCCCAGGGTTCACCAATGGGATTGGATGAACCACTTTTCTCTGAGTTTTCCAGCTATTTTTTTTTTCTTCTGAATTTTAGTGCCTGATTTTCAGCTCGAAGGTCTTCGTTGTGCTTGAAGTTGGCCTTAGTAACGATCCATCTGGTTTATGCGGGCATTCTCTTCTTATTTGATGGAGATTTGATTGAAAAAACTAAGAAGGAACCGGGGTACTTATGCCCCTGCCTCATTTTGTGTCTGAGTGTTTTGTAATTTTTTTTTTTTTGGGACAAAATTGAAGTTGCATTTCTTTCCATGTTACTGCATTTGGTGGCAGTTTAGCTTGTTTAGTTTGAAATTGATTATACTAGTGAACTAGTTCAAAAGACGACTTACTGTGACATGTAATTATTTCCGAGCTATGACCACATCGTTTTTCTGGGAAAGTTTGAAACAATGCATATGGGCAGAAAAGCTTTTACTTGACATATACATTTTGAGACTATGATGTCTAACTTAACAATAGTGATAAATGTGTATTCGTGTCGCTCAATTAAATGGGAAATTCGGTATTAAAATTATTTTTCTGACATTCTATTCTTTGTTTTCTTTTCTATTAGGTACACTGCTTTGTACTTGCTGCTGTTTGTTGCTACCTTAATACAATACTTTGTTACCTCCATTTCCTCTCCTGGGTAAACATCAAAGCAAATTGACTAACTGATGATAAAATGAGTATTGGTTGTGGTGAGGAGCCATGATTAATTTTCATATTTATATCTTCCTGATTTTTATTCTTATTTTTTTTCCTATCCGTTTTTTTTTCTGCACAGCTATGTCCTTGATGCCATGAGGGCTGTTAATGAGACAAATGAAGTATGCAGAAAGATATCACCAACCTCAAAGTAAGCACTCATCCTTTTTCCCTTCTTCCTAAAACTTAATAATATAAAGAAGTATCTGATAACGTGTAAAGTAAATTTATGTTTTTGATCTCATCTCGTTGTCACATTTTATTTTCTAATGCTTAAGCAAAGTCAACATGCTTCGAGCAAAAATGGAAGCTTCATTATTAACATGGGTGGGAGTCAGATGGGAGGAAAATTTGGAGGAAGCAATGCAACATCTTTGTCAAAGCTGGTAGCGGACTTGTACCCTCCTGGAACAACAATCAGGTAGGACCAATTGTGGGGTCTTTAATTTGATATTGCCTTAAATACATTTCCATAAGTTATTTTAAGGTTGACATACCTGTTTCAATTTGAACATCATTCTGGGTTATTCCCTATCTAATGGACATGGATTAAATTTCATATATATACTAAACAAATAAAAAAAAATTGGATTTGTCTTGAGAAAACCATGCCATTATTTTGGAGGAACTCAATTGTACTGGGATTGAATTCCATACTTTTGTTCCGACTTGAGTTTTAAATCTCCTGCTATACGGCCTCTTCATGCTTGAATCTTGTTTATCTATTATTCAAGGGTTTTAGTCCTATTCCTTAAAAAATGCCATTAATCCTTTGAAGTACAGCCTTGATCAGATAACCACACATCTAATTTTTTATGTTAATGGAGTCCCCTGTAATTTTCTCCTTGTTTTGGATGACTGTGACTCAACTTTTATCACGAGAGTTGAAAGAGACCACAGTTATCGGTCATATCCATATTAAGATTCAATGTTTCATAATAGTATATGTTTATCGTTTGCATTATGTTGAAAATGCTATTAAGTCTCCAACTCTCATAGCACATACCAGAAACGAGTTGAAGATAAAATTCTCAGGTGCCATATTAAATCATACTGGATTGCTCAAGTAAGTAGGGTTGTATGAAATTAAGGTTTTTTACTCTTTCACTTGCATTGTCTTCCTTGGAGATGTGTGTTTTCTAACAGATTTCTGTTGACTTGATATAATTTTCGTGGTGTATGGATTGGTTGAGAACTTGCAATATTTGTTGGCTACTCATTTTGTCAATGATGTACGTGGTAGAATACATCAATTAAAAGAAGTATTTTGAGGCAGCATATCCAACTGTTGCTTATAGATTACTCCTTCCTGCAGAACATGGACATGCACCTACTGCAATGTGGAGCAGGTATTACCAATACCGTCTTATAATATGTATTTTTGTCATTAAATTGTATAATCCATTTAATTTTTCCATTTTGGGGACGCGTCTTTGGGTAATGGTGTTACATATACTTAATGCTTTTTGTAGTCAACATTTCATGTTGTACAGCATTATAAATGCAATACTATGATTAACTATAAGGAAGTAAGAAACTAAGCAACGACCCTGCTACGTCTTGAAGTATCTTTATCGAATGATTAGATACAATCATTGTACACTAAACATATTGCATAGCATCTAGGATGCTACTCCATATCTCTTATCTGTAAAATCATCAAATTTGGGGATTGGTTTTATTTATGTTAATTTGGCCTGCCCTGTAATGGTGATAATAACCTGATGTCAACACTTGGTTCTGAATTATTACTTCACAACCACAAGATAATATAATGGTCAGTAAAAACTCTAGAATAAATTTATGATGTTGATATGACTATTAGTATTTTATGAGTTCCTTATCCGTACAATGAAAACTAGACACCTCTCTTTTGGCTACCTTTTGGTCTTAAAAATTTAACCTCTTGAATTTTAATGATCAATTATTTTGTTGATGGCCGACATGCAGCCTCCACGAGTAAAGCATTGTCATGATTGTGACAAGTGTGTTCTTCAGTTTGATCATCATTGTGCTTGGCTTGGAAACTGCATTGGCCTGGGTAATCATTGCCGGTTTTGGTGAGTTTATGTTGAGATGTGTAATTTTTCATTTGCACTCAGGCTGATATCAAGTTTGTTCTGGTGTAGATTTTCTCTGAGCTATTACAAGGTTTTGATATAAGAAATTTTACCAAGGATAATGTTAGACCTTGCTGATTTTATTCATCAATGCTGATCATTGGTGGCATGGGAAATTCAATCTCCAAACAATGTCAGAAAAGTGCCTTTTTTTGTTTGTTTGTTTAGTTAATAGTAATTGTTGACATTTGTTCCAACTCGAGGTTGCAATACGTACTCAGTATGCGCTTTTCAATATTGATAATGAAACAGGCCAGCATGGAAGAATTGTACATAGAAACATAAGGTTATTGTCTTTATGTTGTTTACTCTTTTGACTTGATATGTGATTTTTTTCGTAATTTTTTTTATGAAGTAGCGTTTCTTACTAAATAATATAAGGATCGAATAATCAGAGATGGATTTGAGCAATAATTTATATGTTTTATTTTGACTGGAAACAATTTAGCTTGCTTGAACAATAGGAGAATTTTTGTACCAAAAAAAAAAGAACAATAGGAGAATTTATGAATGAGACACTTTTTCATAGGTTATTTGAAGAATTATTATTGATCCTTGTAGAGTCGACGCCTATGTTCCCCATGAAATCTATAATGTGACAACATTGTACAAAGTACAAAGTAATTGCTTATTTTAGCAGTTTCATATATATCTCAGTACAAGGAAATTCTATGGAATCCATAATGTACTGGTACCCTGTACATTTTGCAGTGACATTGACCATATGAGAGCACACATTGATCTAACAGTTAATAATAGAGCCAACTAGGCAGGGAACAAGTATATTCTCCTCTCACTGAGAAACTTCCTGTTTTTCTGTTGAAACACTTTAGGTGGTACCTTTGTGAAGAGACAGCACTATGCCTCTGGACCGGCATCTTATATATTTCGTACGTGAAGGCTCACATCACAAGGGTTTGGTATGGTACCTTTTGAGTTTAAAAAAGAAATGTTAAAATTCATATGTTCTCGTTAAGTTGAAAATGACGTAAAATCTTCCTTTGGAGAGGAGAGAAGTCTTTATACATTAATTATTGTGGGAATTGGTGAAAAATCTCTTTCATTCATATTTTATTTATTTATCATTTTATCTTCCAAAAAAAAGAAGAATGGAAAAAAGTGCAATGCCCTTGCGGTCTCTATCTGTCTAAATCTGACATTAGATTCTTATGACGCTGTCAGGTGGAAGAATGCAATCATGATACTACTCTTGATCACTCTGTCAATTTCCCTAATTTTTCTGCTTCTCCTACTTCTATTTCATAGGTAACCCTTCATAATTATCTATATTCAGTTTCTGCATCCTGCATCAGATTGCATAGATATAGGTCTTTGGTCCTATTCCCTTCCTCTAACGCACTAGTACAATTTGTGTAGAATCCTTCATTTATTATAATACTCGGCTTTTTTTTTTTGGGGGGGGGGGGGGGGGGTGGGGGAGGCGACAAGGGACTTCCATATGCTTTAAAATACCAGTTTACCGTTCTTCAGTAAAAATGAGATATTGCCTACTTCGATGTAAAACCTACCGTCTCTGGTTGTCGTACACCTCGTGCATTTTGGTTATATAATTTCGAAAACTTTTCATTCCATCGCCTTGATTGATGTAAGTAAAATGTTGGCATTGAGAAGCCAAGTATTATGATTGCTGGTCATTTATCCGCCAAATGAAGCCTAAGTGTGGATCTATTGGAGCATAAAATAATGTCCTCCAGAATCCAAATTGTGATGTTTAGAAGGTTCGAGAAAAGAAATTCTTCCCAGATTGACCTTCCACCAATAACGAAAATTATGAAGTTAAGAAATGGTTGGAAAGAATGTGCAGAGTGAATCATGATGAAATAATAAATATCCGCCAAATGAAGCCTAAGTGTGGATCTATTGGAGCATAAAATAATGTCCTTCAGAATCCAAATTGCGATGTTTAGAAAGAGTGTATCCATTCAGTAAAGGAGAATGCAGAAATTTAAACAACTTCTGTTGTGCAAGGAGCAGTGTATACAGTATGGAACCACTACCCACATCTCTAGAAATAGAGGAAAATTCAAGGCCATATACATGCTTGAATGTTATAACCTGTCGTTGTTGCTGATGGTACAAGTACTGTATCCATAATTGTTAGTACTCTAGGTTATGTCGTTTTTTCCAATTTATGTATCACAAGATATTTTGACAAGTAAAAACTCTAATCTCAGCTCAAAGAGTTTCTCACTTTCGAGCCCTAATTTCTCATCATATTTTCAAATTTCTGATTTATTATATGAGGGGAGATTTTGACTAGTTAAGAAGTGCAACTTTCCAATATCCAACGCCACTATGCCACAAATCTTCCACTGTCACTGATTTTTCGTGGGAGGATTTCGGCGATTAAATTTCAACCTTGCAATCGTACGTAGTTGGTCGAGAAAGAACTTTTAATTTAATTGGTAAAATTCTGTGTAGTAGATGTAAAGACCTAAAAACAAACGATCACTTTACTGGGGTAGGAGAATGAATTCAGGGGAATAAATAGATAGAGTTATTTCCTATTCTCATAATGATTCACATTAATAGAAAAAAAAACTACCATTTATGGCTAGCCGCCAATTTAGAGAAATCCATGAGTGTGCTTTCTAGGTTAGAGAAGACATTCATAGCCTATCACATTACGCAAACACAGCCTGCCAAGATTGGACGAGAATAGTAATAATACATGTTTATCAAAAAAAGAATATTAATAATACTTTGATTCACAGTTGGCTAGCTACCGATTGCAGACGCAGACAGCATAATTAATGGCATGGTCTATGATCTTGATAGCCACCATCGTCAACTGAAATCAGATAGATATCCATCCTTTTATAGCATCCTCCTTGTATGGCTTTTTTCAAAGGTGCCTTAATTCTATTAGCACACTGCTCGCCGCCTTTGACAAGGCAACTACGTGAGCTTGCCTCAGCATGAGCACATGTAATTATAAATGTCAGCCATATTTCATCAAGCTTAAAAAATTTACAATCAGTAAGGATAAGAACAATTTATACAACCTTTGTTTACATAAAAATCAGCATACAGCTATAAATTACAGTAACAATTTGAATCTCTCTTTCTCTCTCCAGAAAAAAAGAAAAGTACAAAGACATCAAAACGTCACCAATCCACCTTCTAGTTTCCTCTATATCATTTCCCTATTATACGTTTAGTTTTTTCATCTTTATCAGTGAGGATTGAAAAAGCTCACGTTAATGCCAGTATCAACGATAACATAGATACTAGCTGCAATCAGGATGCCACTGAGACCCATCCCCAATGTCCCCAAGAACCAGTTGAGACACCACATCACACTGTACTTCTTTGGTTTCTTAGTCTTGAGCCACATGAAGCACGGATACGCCAATGTCACTGGCAATGACACTCCTCCTACCAGACCTGCTAGGCTTGACAAGAATGGAATGGCCACCCCTATAAAGAAGCACAGAAACCCAAAAAACACACGGAAAAATGAGCGCAGCCACCATGGGCATGGCTTCTTCATTCTTCTTGTGTACTGTGATTCCATGTCATCGAAAATTGGCATGCCATAGATTTGGAATGAGCACACACCATTTACTACCACAAATAAACTGGTTAACCCAAGCACAAATCTTGACACGTCTTGAGAGTGGAATTGGTATAGGGCTGTAAGCACTCCTCCATTAGCTGGAATCTGTAAGTTTTTAGTCAATTGAATATTAGCATAGTACTACAAGAAAGCGCGTATAAGCGGGTTCAGTGAGCTCTTTGGTTGATAGGATGCTTACCCGTTGCCCATAAGCCCAATAGCCACCAATGGCCAAGGGAAATAGGCATGCAGCAACGATGGCGTAAGCAACCTTGACTCCTTTCCACATTGGCACATGAGAAGGATGCTTCTCGCTTGAAGGCATTGTAGCCTGCAAGATTGAAAAAAGACTTAAAAATTAATATGTGGGGAAGTTTGAAAAGATATTGACTATGTAATGAAAAAAATAGAATATTATTGGTTAAATTATGCATAGTTGCATTCACACCCCTCGATTCCTTCCCTATAGTGAAAGTGACATGCTTATTTTTAGATCACAATCTAAAATCCCTCATTGAAATGAGATGAATTATAGTCACAGTTATCCTGTTTTTCTTCCTATTCTGCAGTCATTGTTGACTAATTAAAAGTGATTTAAAGGAGAAGAAATAAAAAGTCATCCCCTGATGCCTGATATTAATTAATAGTGGATGCTTGACCCAGTCTCTATGGAAAAAGTTTCGCAACTCCCAACTTTCAAAGCATTATCTCTGCCTTATTGTCAAGGCCCTCCTTTATTTCCTTTTGTCTTTAATATGACCCTTCAACCTTTCAATAACGTCAACTACTCAATATACTCAAACCCTTGAGAATTATACGTTTCATAGCCAAAATAAAGCGACAAAGAAACTCCAAATGGCTACTTTTAACTCATGAAACTCTGACAAGTACCTAAGCATTTTGCATAAACCACGAATTTCTCAGTTCGTTAAAAAATGAGACATAAGAAATAGAAATATCACGCACCTGTATTTCAAGGATAAGATTGTGGCCCCTAAAAGCAAAGGCAACGATGCCGAGAGCACTGAGGACATTAAAAGCATTTTCAACGTCATTTCCAATCCTTATAGGATTATAGGAGACCCCCGGTAGAGTACCCTTTGCTACCGAGACTACCCAAATGAAGGTACAGTAACCCACGGCGGTGAGAGCACCGATCAGTGATATCCCTGCTATGGAATTCAAGTTTGGCAACTGTGAGAACACCACAGCTGCACAGGTGAAGACCAGGTACCATTCCACTGTGGTTAGAGGGCTCGAATTGCATGTGGCCCCACATATCACCTGATAGAAGGTCCTCGCCGTTGATCCTCCTATGATGATTATCGTCGTGCACGTGCCTGCTGATAGGTACATTATTGGAAATAAGGCTAACAATTTCCCCAGTTTCTCACCTGCATCACAAAACCATCTCATTATCACTTTAGCTGTATGGGACCAAGAATTAGCAAGAAAAGAAATCTGACACGCGGAAGAATCTTACCGAAGGTAGCAAAGCACAGTTGAAGGTATCGGCTATAACGAACCCCGTTTTCCACCGATTCGTGGAGATGAACGAGTAACCAAAGGGTGTAAAGCTGCCATACAAATGCTACTGTGAAACTTATTATTCCCCATGTCCTGCAACCAATCACAACACAAATTTATTAGCTAAATAAGCTTTGGCTCAAGGGAATTCTAATTTAGAATAAAGGATTGAGTTTACGTAAGTTCCATGAAATTAGATGTACAACTCTTGATTTTACAACAAAATTTACGACAACTTTAATATTATAAACCTGAGGGGCAATCTTATTTGTTTATGATCTAATAACATAATTTTCAATCACAATATAATAATTTATCTAACTGAAATATCTGAATTATGGGTTATCATTTTGTTTCATAAAGTTATCAGGGTAGAACTAACGAAGTTCTATGATGAAGAGAAACATATTGACTTACCAACCAAGAATAGTGAAAGCCACAGGGAGAACAAGAGCCTGAATACCAATCCCAGAACAGAGAGTATGAAAAGCAGCATAATATTTGTTGCCATTCCTCGACTCAGTGATTGGAAGCCAAGCATCCTGAGGATCAAGCTTAGTGAACCTCAAAGCCTTCCTCATAGGGCTACCCAAAGGGGTAATAAACCTGGGTGTCAAAGACATTCTTGGTGTTCTCGGAGTCTTGGGAGTTTTGCTCACTGGGCGTGCAGGTGCCTCAGTTCCATTCTCTGTATGAAGAAGGGGTGACCTTGACAAAGAAGGAGAGTGAAACTGAGATGGAGGACAAGACACAGGCGGTGATGCCACCATAGGCGTCCCCACAACTGAAGCTGTCCTTGGCGTTATGGGTGCAGAGAATATTTCCTTTGCTTCACCCATTTTTTCTGCTGTGTTTTTGGCACCTTAGCCTGTGCTTTTTTCCTCTCTATATGCTGCACTTGTTCCAAAGTCTCAGAGTGTAAGTATATATAGTTCGGTGGGGGAGGGATGAAGGAAAAAAATAATAATAAGCAAAAGAAAAGAAAAGGGTCTTTTAGTCTAAGGAACATGCAAGTGGGAACAATTGGACTGTGACTCAGATGAAAGTGTGTAAAAACACTAGTTGCATGTTAAAGTAGTTGGGAAGATGGGTTGGTGGAGAACTCCATATTAATTGTTTAAGCGATTAGTTTGACGGACAACAATGGCTGCTAATATATCCTGGCTGTGAGAAAATTATAATAATATTCAAGAATTTTGTAAGAATTTTAAGCTGTCTGCTACAGTGGGGTCTTTCTTAATTAATCTAAGCTGCTCAAAATTTAATTTTGGTATAAATTTAATACAATTAGTGCATGTTTGTTATTATCTATGTAGATTTAGTATAAATTCTGATAAGTTTTCGTTGAGATTTATTCTTCAATTTTAGAATGACCAATTTTCCTTCCCTTTAAATTTTTATTTTTATAAAAAATAAATAAATATGACCGAAAATGTTTATTTAATGTCTTTTTCAACGGTGCGCTAAAAAGTGCATTTTTTTTTTAACGAACCAGCACTAGGTTTTTATTTTTTTTTGGACAACAACCAGCACTTAGTCAACATAATACGCCTTATGAGAAATGTGAGTTTCAAGGAAAAAGCAGAAAAAGGCTAAAAAGCAAAGTCGTTAAGATTAAACAAATGGCTGTATTGGTCAATGGGGGTGCTCTCAGTTTAATAATGCTGTCGCGACGAAATATGATTTTTCGAGCCTTGGACAACATGGAATATCTTTTGAAATATGAACAGGCGCTCCCTTGGCAGATTCTTCGTATAAATTCAAAATATTTATCCACTTTGTCCTGTGGTTTAATCCCTCGTTCAAACACACTTTTTGACACTAAAACATACAACTCCACTACATGGCCCTATCCAAATAATCTATTCATTCAACATATCAAAACAACTTTCACATTTTCGTTGTCTTAATCAGCAATCTAAAATATTTAATCTTTTCCAATGTGTACTTTGAATGATTCTCACCCCTTTTGATTTTGACAAGTTTATGACACAAGTTTTCTATGGTCAATGCTTTAGTTTAAGACATGTAGCACCAATTAAAGAACAGAGGGTAGGTGAGGTGTTAAGGTGTTTTCAACCCATATATGGACTTTTTGTTGCAGACGGAGCCTTCTGTTCGTAGAAGCTAAGGATCGAATGAGTTCCACAAGTTTCAAATTCGTTACAGAAGATGAAGTCGGTTCTATACTCTTCAAACCCGGAGATCAAAATAGTTTTCACCATAGAAATCACAAAGTTCATTGATACTGACAACTGCCTTGACAAAGTTCGTAGAAAAGCATAACATGCAATACTACGACATTATTATTATCTAATCATGATCAGAAGTCAATCTTATACGAGTATTCTAAATAATTCTGCTGATTCTTTTGTTTTTTTTCCTGTTTGGACAATTTTGTACACGGTGGATAAGGTTGGTGGTGAGGTGGTGGTAAGAGGCTCCCAAAAGGTATTTTGAACATACTGCCATGGATGGCTACGACTTGACTTGTGGAAGTTAAACTGAATAGTGTTCTGACTGGATAAAAATGGTATAATAAACATCTCAACATAGCCCGTTGCAGAAGATCCAATAAGCTACAGATTCAGAGATCGGAATAATTTTCATTCAATTTTCAATTTTCCAAGTGTGTGAATCCTGTTGAAGAATTTCAAAGTTCAACCATGACAAAAATGCAATATATATCAACTTCTATTAAAAAAGTAAATTGTCAAAATACAATGTTAGGCAAAAGGGCGGCGGCAGAAGCATACATAGAAAAGTATAATATGCAATACTATGACAATTTTAATATCTATATGACAGAATATGATCAAATATACATAAAGGAATTATGAAGAATAATAATTGATAAAGGCCGTGCACAAGTGGATTTAGGATTGTGACTTCTTGAATTTCAGTGCTTCAAAGCGAGCGGCAAGTTCATCGTAATCTGGCAATTTGGGATGAACACGAATATTGCTTTCCTGTTTCACCTGAGATGAAGGTAACGATGGAGGAGGTCGGTTAGGTGGCAAAACAGCACGAGGTTCTTCTGCTTCAATTTCGTCATCGCAATCTGATTCATCAAATTTAATATCTGTATGTGCAGAAGTTGGATTATAGCTGTATCTCCTGTAACCCATGCCCGAATACATGTCGGTAGGCATTGTATCCTCACTGTTTATGTGATCAGACCTGGGTAAGCTATGCGACCTGTGCATTTTCTCCTGGGTTTTAAAATGATAATCCATATTCTGGGTGTCATTTGCAGGACCACGTGATTGGAAGAACCCAGGGTTGATTCCTGAGTTATTCAACTTATCATCATAAACAGATGGTCGAGTGGCTTGATCATAGTCCTTCTTAGCCAGATAAGCAGCAACTTCGGCAGCAGCAATTGCTTTCTTGGCTGATTCAGCTGCTGCCTCAGCCGCAGACTTAGAATCTTCAAAATGCATGTCACCCCTTTCTCTACCACCAGCTAATCTGATGAATTACCAATTACCATAACAAAACTATAAGAGAATAAGTAAATAACAACGTAAAGTAAGATATTATAGAGGTACAATCTGATTAGGAGCATAAATTTGTGTTTTACCGGGTAGTTGGCTTGTTTGTTTCCACGAACTGAGTTGTTGTCGAAGGCTTCACAGGTAAGTTACTTGCACTGACAAAAGTGTTTAGCCCTTCCTAATGATGAGAACAAGAACCAAATTTTCAATAAAAATTTAAGGCCAATCATGAGAAAGCAAGAGAGAGAAAGAGAACATACTATTAGCTTTTCTGGAGGCTTGAGAAGTTCTTCCTCAGATTCTGTTGTATCCCATTCAATCTGATATTCCTTAGCTATTTCCTTCATTACTTTCAGCTTTACTTCACCTGGAGGTGTTCGTACTGAGAGCTTGTCGATCAGCTAATAGTCATTACAATTCACAAGCACTAATATAAGTACTTCTGGTGAATAAAAGAAGTTGGAAGTACCAAAATCAAAAGCCTTTTTTCTTTACAAGCAAAAACAAGAAATATTTGAAGTCAGAAAAATAGGCCTACCAGGCGATTTACACCACAGTTAGGTCTGAGATCAGTAGCAGCAGATACAAAATCTTTCCCATACTTCTTCTCAAAGATATCCTTAAGTGCTACTAGCTCTGGAATTTCTGAGCACCTAGGGGCTGCAAATATTAAGCTAGCAATCCCTTCTTTCAGATCTGCCGGGCATTCCCTGAAACAAGTTGGATTGGCGTAAGAATTTCATGCATGTTAGCTTTATAATGGACAAAATAGTTTTCCTATTTTTCACCTTTGTTTTGCAATGATTGAAAGTCTAGCCACAACTAATTCACAGAAGAGCTCAATGAACTCATTTGCAGCCAGGACGTTTTGCTCTCTCATCACGTGCTCAACCTACAAAGCCACGAGGTCTTTAGGCGAATACTACAAAATAATCATACCAATTCAAAAAAGTGGGATATGTAACCATCATAATACTAGTTTCATGGTAACATATCTTCGCTTTCAAATTCTATATATACTCAAAAAGTGAGCCACTACCCTATAGCCCTTAATCACAGGAAAGAAATATTATCACAACAATGGAAAACAAGTGATTTAAACCATCACAAACAAGCTCAGTAAAACGATGTAAATCAACTGGGTCTTCGTGAACCTTTAAGGCATTAGATGAAGTTTGACATTAAATACTTTTTTTTTGGATATGAAATGTCATTACTAAATAACAACTTCCCAATTCCTGTAAGGAACAAGATTATTTCAAGCATATACAAGAATTAATGTAAAATGTTACACGTGGCTTCCTCTTGATGCTGGAAAAAATAATATTGTAGAACGCCAAGAAATGAAGACAGTTAGCTTCTCTGGTTATATCTTTCAAAACAATTTAAAAAACCTATACTGGCTGAGATGAAATTTAGAAAGTTCTGTTATAATTGCATCTATGACCTGAAGATTGATGGCCATTTCCACCAAAGCTTCAACTTCTCATAAAAGAAAGCTTTTTCTTAGACACTTGTAGCTAATCTAGTGAGCTGTCCACATTGCGTGCTGAATGCTAACCAGTTAGCAGCTTAAATGTGGAACCATATTGTTAAAGAAAACCATATTAACCAGAAAAATGAATCAGTAAAGATAATTATAATCAGTAAATGAGATTTAACTAGTAACTAGCGGTACACCAGTCATTCAATAGCTAAAGATATTTAAACGAAAATTATTATTCCAAAAGGCAAATGCTCAGTCCTCAAATACCAACCACCGGGATCTCATACACCTTACGTGGTGTTTAATGAGTGGAAATTTTAGTTTCTGAAGTACATGTAAACCTACTTATAAGACAATTGGGTATGTGGTCCCATGCTAATTATGACATCAAAATTGTTCACATATCTCATATACAAACATGTTATAAATAGGTTCGCAAGTACTTTAGAAATTCAAATCACCACCCACCAAACACCTTCTTAGTGTCTAATATAATATTTGCAAGCATACTTTCCTCAGTTCTATTAATTAGCAGCAATCATGTAATTCTTTCTATAAAGACACGATAACAAATTGCATAGCAGACAAATTTGAGCGAGAAACTCTTTACTCTGGGATTAACATAACAAGTGCATCTTATTATACTGACCACAAAATATGATTTTATCATTCAACAACACAAGACGGATAGCAATTACAAGTATTAAATTTATGATAGCGTTCATTTCAAAGCAATATGACAGATGATATTATGACAGACGAAATTCCGAATCAATTAATAACCAGGTCTAAGAAGAAAAAAATCCACTTCTATCTTTCACAACCTAAAAAAATGACAGCAGCAATTTCAGAAATAATCTATAAGTTTACGTTGCTCTGGGTAATAAACTAAAATTACCCTGATACGGGCAGTGGCATCTTGGCCAGACTGGAGAAGCGATGCAATGTCTCGCCTCATCTGCCTCACCACCACCTCTCTCTTGTTCCTCAGCAGCTTGATCCTCGCCACCGCCATCTTCGCCGCCGTTTTGCTGTTTTCACCAATTCATTTTGTTTCAACTTAATTCCGAAATGAAACGAGAATCATAATTAGACCCCAGAAGATCAAACCCTGCCCCGTTTGGTGTTTCGAGAAAAGGTAAGAAAAACTGTTGAAATTAAATAACTTTACTCATTTAAACCCATTAAAACATCGCCCCGATACACTCAAATTCTCAATTACTTCGGCAAAACAAGAATCAGAAAAGAAGAAAATGTACCATTTGGAGGAGTTGAAGCCCAGGCGGAGAAGTGAGAGAGTAAGCTTCATGAGCTTCTTGGTGCGAGCTGTGGCTGCGCTTGCGACAGTCATGGCTGGGAGAGGGGGAGAAAGAGCTTTGGGGGTTTAACGAGAAGAGAAAAGCAACGGTTCATTGAAAAGGAAGGAAATGTACAAAAAGTGGATCTCTTGATCGAGTATCAAGTGGGTCCTTCTTTCGGCCTCTGCTCAATTGGCTCTGCAAGGTAAAATATAGCCGTTAGGAGAATTGACACGTGGCCATTGAAGTTTTGATTCTTTTTTTTTTTTTTCTTTTTTTGTAGCCGGGGGATCCTATGCAACAGGGACGGAAGAGGATTTCAGAAATTGACCAATGACCCATTATGGAACATCATATTTTAGGTTTTTTTTTTAATACATACCATAAGGTATCCTTAATTGTTATTAAAAAAAACACAGATAATACTTTTTTTTTTCATTAGCATAATATATCATTCAGCGAAGAGATATGTTTTTGTTAGTATATTGAAGATCTAAGCTTGTTCAGCTCCTCTTCAATTCCAACTTTGCTTGGATGTGATCCAGATGCTAGAAGTATGTTTCGGGGAAAAGGTAGCCATACCCATATTTGCTCTTTTCAGCATAAAGGGTGCCAATTGGAAGCATCAATAGATCTTGATGCCAATTAGAGAAACATTTGAAAGCAGTTTTGGGTTTTTCTAGGTATGAGTGGGTTTTGTTGTCATGCCTTCCACCAGCAAAACAAGCAACCGCCCATGTTGTAAATGAAACCTCTGTACCTCACAATTTTGCTCTGTTTTCTAGTTTCAATAGATTCAAAACTAAAGGCCATTCCCTCTGTCCCTTCTCTATCTTCAATGAACCTATGGGTTAGATCATGAAGGTCGGTTGTTACTTAAAGCCTGCCTTTCAAAGCTATCTGGACTTCGATTTTAGTTCAAGGATTGAAGATAAGGAGACTCACAGAATCACTATAATTAATTTTTATTTTTATTTTTATTTTTGGATATCATTAGTGGTTAGAGAATAAGTAAAGGAAATTAAAAAAAAAAAAAAGATATAATTTTTCTACTGCACAAGTGGCATGTTGTTTCATATGTTCCTTTTGAAGATCGCAACCTGCCTAAGAATGACTTAAATTTAGTACTTTAATATGCTGCGTGGAGGTACCAACCTCATATTGCTCACAATCTGCTGACACAAAAACAAAATATTTCTTTCTGTATTTGGTTATCTTTGAATCGTTCTAGTGAATTGGCAATCAAATTTTCAAAAACTGATATATGAACAAAACAGTGAACGAGAGAGATATTCTTGGGTAGTGGGTTGTTCTATCGAAGTTCTGATACGTATTTGGCGTGCTTATTGCTTTTACTTCTGCTATTACATCTGGGTTGTGCTGTTCTACATCTCTGTGGGCTTTGTTCTTATTACAAATAAGGTATTAAATTTCAGTTTGAGGTATCGTTTTGATGATTTCAAAAACGAAAATATTTCGAAACGTTTTAAAAATTTCAAAAAAATGGAATATTTTTTAAAAAACGTTTCAAATAATATTTTTTTTAATTTTAAAAGATTTTAACATAATATTAATGATATAGATATATAAAATTATATTAAAATTAATTCGAATTAATGTCTACAATTAATTAGTAAATAAACATACTACTACAGTAGAGACTTCAACTCAAATCTTAACGACATTCAACAACAATCTCTCTATTACATCTATCTCTCCATATTCTTCTTAACTTTTTTGTGACATTTATATTTAAGTCTCTTTCTCTGTCGACCATGATTCTATCTCTATCTTTAGGTATATTCCTCTCTCTTTGCCTTTCAATCTCTCTTTGTATCATTTTTATAATTTTCTCTTTAAAATAAAGATAATGAAAGAAAATAATGTCATAAGAACAAATAGGGGAGAGTATGAAGTTAATAAAGATGTTGTGAGAGAGAAAATAATTTGATGTTGGATGTGATATAATACTATTTTCATCTACTTTTAGATTTTCAATTTTTTTATTTTTCAAATTATTTTAGTACTTTTCCATCGAAACAACTCGAAACAAAAATATTTTTATTGAAATAATTCGAAACATGAGTATTTCTATCGAAATAATTCGAAATAAGAGTACTTCTATCGAAATAACTCGAAATAAGAGTATTTCCACTGAAATTTTCACCGAAATTTTTATTAAAATAAGAGTATTTCTATCGAAACATAGTAATTTTAATTGAAATAACATAATTCCTTAACAAACACTTCATTTCATTTCAATAACTCCGTTTCGTATCGGTAACTCAAAAAACAGAAACGTTTCGATCGTTTCGATGGAAAAGAAAAAAAATTTAATTCCTTGATTATAAGAATGATAATTGGATCAATACTGGGAGAGTGGAAGCACTTTTCAGGTCTATTTCGCGTATTCTTGTTTCCCAAATAAAAAACATAGCTTAACCTTTAGAAAGTAGAAACAGAACTTTCAAATGGCTGCAAAAATGTCATCTTCAAAAGTTTAGGTTAAGCTTTTGGCCCAAATTTGTTACATGAATCATTATATAATCAAAGTTATGCTTTGGAACAACTTGTGCTTTTCATTTCTTGGATAATTCTGGAGAAGACTCTAATTCCAGAGGTTGGATTAGGGCAAAAACTTGTGGTTCTGATCATAGAATTGCCATATTTTCAACCCCTTGAACCAAAGAAACTTAAATACAGCTCCATCAAATGGGGTCACAGAAACTTCAAGGGCAAAAATCTCACTTGTGAAGTTTCTTGCATGAGTAGGTACTAGATGCATGAAAGACAAGAACTGCAAGCCAAAAATCAATTGCTCCACTTGCCTATAGGACATCATGCACCAACATTAGTAATTTGGATTTTGGAGAGTTAAGACAGAGAACATGTTTAATGTAAATTTATGGTATTTTTGAGAAAATAAGACTAAATAAAAAGAAAGACATCAAAATTTATAGTATAAACTTGTCTTTGTATTTCATTGTATTAGTATACCTATTGAATCATATACATATACAAATCTCAATTGAGGTAAAAAAATTTCAATCCTCAGCAGATCCCTAAAATTTGGATGCCTTGCAGGATTTTGTAGAGAAAACTTGCCACTGACGATACTCTATTGGGAGATTATGTTCAAAAGAGAGGCTCTTGTTTTAATCAAACGCCTAAACACACTCTCCAAACCATTCTCAAGGTTTTCAATGGCAATCTCCAAAGCCTCCAATCTTACATGTGCAGCCTGCATCTTCTCAACATTAGCACCTTCACTTAGAAGAGTTCTCAAGGCTGCATCTACACTCTGCAACTCGTTCCCATTCTTTGAGTTCTCTTCACATTCTATGACCCCCTTGTGCATCCACCTTGCCACCACCAACCATTTGGTTGCCTTTGGCTTTGACGCTGGCATGGCCAAGAATGACAAAATGGATTGGAAGATTGAAATGTTCATTACAATGACTTCCCTAAGCACTCTGATCACGGCAGCGAGGTGATCATCAAGATTCAAAAGTGGGGATGACCCAAATTTGCTGTCCATCTGCTTCAAAGCTGTTATCAACTTTTTGGAATTCTTCTTCATCTTCTTTGTGAAGAAATTATATTCAGCTGCACTTTTTTCAACACTTGAGTCTCCTTTTCTTCTTCTAAGAGCCGAATGAAGGGCTTGAACATTTTCCTTAATCTGCAACACGTTGTCTCTTGTGATGCCACAGATATCCAAAATCTTCACTGATTCGTCTAACAGCTCTTCTACAAATTTCTCAGCTTGATGGTGAGAAATCACTTGCTGGGTTGATGCCATGTTTAGAAGATCATCCAAACAAACATACAAATCTTCAAGCAAGGACAAGCCAGTCCCAATTGAATCTGACGTGGAGGTGGATGTTGCTTCCCAGGTCTTGAGCTTTTTCAGCTCTTCATCTACTCTAATGGTGGTGGGGTGAGATCTAGAAGGCAAACTGATCGAGCGAATATGGTATTTGCTTTCCATGGTTGCTCTGTTTTTCTTTGTGTAACCTCAAAGTTGATGTGCACTTACCAAGTCCTTGGCTGTCTCTTTATATAAGATACATTTCCAGAGGCCAGAATATACAGCAAAGAACGTGAAGAGCATGTGGTACCCGCATGGGTTTCCCTTGAAGTTTGGTAGGCTTGTCCCATCTCTGCCCAACATTTGGCTCAATTATTTGTGATATTTTTTAGGGCATGATGATAGTGAAATGGGTTTGGCTCAATTATTTGTGATATTTTTTAGGGCATAATGATAGCGAAATGGGTTTTAGGTGGATAAGTCTTTGGTCCCCCTTATGTTGGTAAACAGAAAACCTCATTAGTCATCACCTAGTTTGCCTCCTCTGCTGCCACATTACCCTTCTATTCTCGAATATAAAAATGGAGCTGCTTCAGCTTCAGAGATGTGAACTGTCTGGATTGTCTCTATTTGGAGGTGCTTCGCGATACAAAATGGATTAAAGAATGGGTTTTGGAAGGAAGAGTGAGATCTAAATCATTGGGATAGAAATCCAAGGACAAAATAATGGGTGTTAATGTGTGCACGAGTGGCCTGTACTCTCTGTGTCTCTTAACATTTTCTTTTGCATGATTGTTTCTTGAGGTACATGAAGAGGACGCGTATCATGCTGGTAGAATTGACGCGTGTGTCTGCAAATAGTTGTTAAATTTCTTTTTGAAAAGATCATTCATCAGGTAATTGTTTAGCGCATGTTTATTTTGTCATGTGACGTGGCCTTATAATCTCCCAAAAGAAATTTGTAATAAAATATCATCCTTCAATATAAAAAAATATTTAAAATTATGATCAATATAACCGCAGCCGCCTTGGCTAAAAAATAGGATAAAAAAACAATTAATCCATGGTGCTTCAGTGGGTCAACCACCTACTTACGCCTTTTTTTTTTCTTGCGTAGTACATGAAGCCATCAGCCCAAAAGAGGAAACAACCCAACAGAAACGCAATCAAAACCAACAGGACAACATCTTTAGAAGCCCCAATCTGAGTTGAGCTTCACCCAGCCCAAAGTTGGGCCTTACATCTGTCTCATACCCCAATGGGTGTGAGGTTCTGCCAGGCCCACATAAAGGCCCCCTATGTCAGAAAAAAGAAAATAAGATTTGGAATTGAAGCCCGTCCAATCCAAAAAACAAGATTTGGAATTGAAGGAGAGAAGGAGAAACCGATCGATCTCATACGGTTTTTGTATTGATACTTGTGATTTTTCAATAAACCAATAAATAAATAAAAAACTAGTCAAATTTCGACCAACAATATTATTATTATGAATCATGTTGCTGCTCTCATACATGAATTGATTTGTGGGAGCAATTTCCTTTAAAATGCGGAGTACATGATCATTCTAACATTTACGAGGGATTAATGAGCTAGCATATTCAGAAAACACACTCTGTTTTGGACTAAACTCTTGTATATGCAATCTAATCCACCCTCAACACCATCCATATCAACAATCAGTGTCTCTAACATCCTTTGAACTCCTTGAACTTCATCCTTCCTGTTGCTATTTCTTCCACTTTCAAGGAGGGAACACACTGCTGCGGTAAGGTCCCCAACCTCGCTGCTACCCTTCTCTGAAGAAAATAGTCTCGTGGGCTTTAACCTTGAGATCAAGGATGATCCTTTTCTTTTTAGCCCTGGCATGGACAGCAACATTAGCAAAGAATGGAGTATAGAGACGGTGATGCTGCTTGCTTCTCTTATAACTTTGGCCAAGAATATTAGATGCTGATCTTCACCCAATAGGGAAAAGGAATTTACTTTGTTCTCCATCCGCTTCAAGGCCCCAAGTTGATTGGCGATTTCCTTCTTCGCCTTCTTCCTGAAGCTGACAAAAGCAGAAACGCTGCTTTCAATGCTTGAATCTCCTCCTCTTCTTCGGAGAGCTGACTGAAGTGTTTGTACGTGTTCTCTGAGAACCAACAATAAATCCCTTGCCGCCCCACATGCATCTAGCAATGTCACTGAGCCACATAGTGCCTCTTCTACTAGTTTCCCCCTTTGGTAGTGAAGGAGAGCTTGTTGGGCTTGTGGAGATTGGAGGAGTTCCTTCATGGAACTGTACAACTCTGCAAGTACAGGTAAATCGTTTTGAATGGTCTCTGCTTCCAAATAATTGGTACTAGAAATAGATCGCTCTTGACTGGGTTTTAGGTGGTTCAAAAGGGCCTCAACTCTCTGAGATGAGGGGTGTATTCTGGTGGGCAAGCTAATGGACCTAACTGGCTGATGTGCAGAGGGCATATTGGAAGCAGTTTCCATATTTTCTTTGGTGTTGCTCGAAACTTGTTCAAAACACAATGATGCTTGATTCGCAATTATCCTTCAGTCTACATATATATATATAGGAACATGGCAAGGAGAACCTAAATTTAGTACCATTTTTGTGCCTGCCAACTATTTTTTTGTTTATGTGCATGTGATGCCAATGTGGGTCTCCCTATGTTTCTGATGGCTTTGTAACATTTAAGGCCAACAATCTGCTAAACCTACGTGCTTTCTTTAATCCCATGGCCATGAAATGAGCAACGTAGAGCTCTGAGAAGTGTTGTAAACATACTGAGAACGTAAATAAGGGATACAGGACATTGCGGGTATGTGCTCCCTTGGTTCCCCTGTTAACCACCAATAATACCATCTTTTCAACCATAAATCAATACTATAATATATCTCTAAATAATCATGTGTATAATCGAATTTGTATTAATTCAAAGGATAAGTGAGGGATTGATTTATATAATCCCTGCTAGCTCAAACATTGTAGTGGGTTGTGGCCAAAAGTTTCTATCATAGGCCTGGAATCTAGGCTACAATTAAGATGCTATTGGGGGGACATATAAGCAAAGTTTTGTCGCAGTCACTATAATTTATCTTCAAGTGGCTATGAATAGTTGAAATCATGAGGTGTTATAATGCCGGTACATTTTCTGTTCTTGGGAGACAAGGGAGGCAATCAAACAGTGATATTTCTTCTACCTTGGAAATTGATATGTTAGCATAATGAAAACATTACAGCACAGAAGTTCCGTTAGGGTGGGAGGCCTGTGTAATCAAGAGTAGAGCAAGAGAATGGCACTAAAGTAACTAACTAATTAGGGAGGGGGGCATGTACGGGAATCTCTTGTTTATTGCATAGGTGAGAAGTAGACTCTCTTTCTCTGCTGTTCTTTTTCTGCATGCTTATGTACCTTGAACGGCATTACGTTTCAACAACAATGTATCATAGAATCACTTTCTCTCTGATATAGGCAGCAGCTTAGGAGTTTGGAACTTATGATAGTACAACTAATTACACATCTTTCCCGTAAAATGTTCAATAAAGTGGGTTACTGCAGCCGTCACTGCTCTCTTTGTATTGCCGTACTTACAATTATTTTAATCATGGATACACGTCATATGCTTATTCGCTTATGCCATCTTCCCTAATCAATATGCCAAAACCGATGCTGTTCCTTTAGCCAATAACAAGATGTCATGTTCTAAATCTAAGCTTCACAAGCCTTAATCATCTGAGTTAATTGCAGGCAAAAAAGAGCATTTATATTGTTCTGTATCCTTCAGAATGCATGACTTGTTGAATTTAAAAAGGAAACACCATTGTCGTGTCTCCATATGCTGCAAAATGAACATCACATGCTGCTTACATATATCAATAGAGACAAAGTCTGTGGCAGTGAATGGCTTGGGCCCTGTAATGCAAGGTGAGCCTTGTGATTGTGATTGTGATTGTAAGTTCTCCTGTATTCACTGCACTGCATGTGGATCATTTTATAGAAAATTTCCATTCTGTTGGTTGCTATATTACATGTAAAACAACTTCAACTTCTGAAGTAGTGGATCATAAGTTGCAAACTGAGCATGATCTTCACCATTTTTCAGCCTAGTTCCAGAAAGTCGGTTGGTTTGATAATAATTAAACATGGCTTATTAGGGTAGAATTGCAAAGAAAATTATAAAAACTTTTGGGAATAATAGTAAGCGATTTTTTTAATATGAAGCATGTGGATGCCGAGACGTAGACGTCACCAGTTTCATATGTCTTTCTATATTATTTTAGACAATATTTATTGTCGTACTCCAATAAAGAAAGACATAATTCATGGTTGAATCACTGTCATCTGAGGGAACGTCAAGCTGCGATGACGGAAACGTCATAACCTTCTTCTTTCGTTTTGGCAAGAAATGGCAGAGTTTAAGCTTATCAATCTCAATTTATTTATTTTTTGGTGTGTGGTCATGATCAATCATTAATATGAGTTCGAATTTTATTGGATTCCCATATAGGTGAAGCCTCATTTTGGCCGGCCATGCGCAGTTTAATGATGCAGCTGAAAAGGGCCACCATGTTCACCAAATTGGCCATCCTCAATGCTGCCCTATCAAAGGTCACTTGGGATTGGGATCAATTTGTAATTCAAGCTCAAACTTATCTGAGTGCCAATGGTTTTTTTTAATATCAACGATAGATTAAATTATTTTTCTTACAATTAAATACATTTTCTCTACTAAAACTTTTGCGCTTGTTTTTATATTCCTAGATGTGATTAATCATTATATATTAGCATTGTTATTTATAATTGGTGAGCCACTGCTTGTTCAAGTCTCGTGGTTAGATGCTCAATTACTACTCTCTGTCGACTTCACAAGGATAACAAATAACTCTGGTTGATTTATAAGAGTTAGAATCATTAATTTAATAACTTCAACGCCGTAAAAATATTTATATGCATTAATTTAATAGAAATATGTTCCGGGTGTGAATTTGTGATTAGTTCAATATTACATTTTTTGCTGCTTGAAGTTCAACTATCCATAGATGCCATTTCTCGTTTCTGATGCAACATATACGCTTCTAATGCAACCGATAATATTCAACTACGTAAAAATAACCGTTTGGCGGCACAAACCTCTGTTGAGGCATAGATTTTGTTGTTCTGGGGTTGAATTCCATGTCTCCCCTCTTAACAGTTTAAAAATTGCTTCTTCAGATTTAAATAAATCATAATAATTGATATAATTTGACACTTGGGCATCTGGGAAGCATTACGATGAGCGAAAAAACAGAAATACTAATTTAACATGGCATCAGCAGAAAGAGGCACTGCAGATGGAGAGCAACCTCAACTAGAATCGTCATTCTCAATTTGAGCTGAACATGGACGTGCAAGACAACTTGGAAACTTAAAACTCAGTTTTGTCAAAGGCTTGTCGTCAGATAATCTTTGGTAGGCCATTCCAAAGGTGAATCCCAGTGCAAGAGCAACTGGAACGGCAACAGCATTTCCAACTTGTATGTACCTGTATAAAAGATGGATGTTAAAGCAACAAAGGAAAACTATTGGTAATAGGACTAAAAATAAACAATTAACTTCTTGAAGCAAAGGCAATAAGATAATGTACAAGTACAAGGGAGAAAAGAGATAGCTATACGAGCTTAAAACATCAATGGGGGAAGAAAAACAAGTAAATAAAGTGTGGCAAAATCACCGATAGGAAGCAACCCATATTACACCAATTTCGTCTCTGAATTGATATTTTATTCTCAATCCTACTAAACATACCTCTCCTTTACAGGCCCACAAAGTTTATAGCAGTCAGGAAACCCTTGTAGTCTTGCATTCTCTCGAATTGTAAGCACTCGATCTTGAGTAGGGTGGAGAATTACCTAACAATTTAACAATTTTTAAGACAGTTATCTATATAAAGGAGTATTCACCAAATAAAGACATGCTATTTACACCATCTATTCTATCACAACGAGCTCAAGTGACCAACTCAACTTGGACCACTGAGTAGGTAAAATTCTAAAATCTAAACACATCACAAGAAGTGCAACATTGGCACTGAGATGCTTGTGTAATCAGCATTTCTGGACCAGATTAAGTACACAAGAATGAAAACCTGATTGTGAGGCTCAGCCCTTGTCACAACTGTCGGAACAATGTCGTCCCACCAAAGACGACCAAATGGCCTATTTTTTTGTTCACGTATACATTAGAAATTGATATAGAAAAGAGGAAACAAAAATATAATATCAAAAAGCATGCATATAGAGAGGCACGTACTTGGGTGAGGTACCACGAACAAACGACATTGCATAATCAGGAACCTATGCATGTCCAGTATGATAATTAGACAAAGAATGTTTCAGTGTTTAACAAAGAACAATTGTCAAGTTAAATGTCTCTAAAGAATGTGAAAACAAGACTAGTACCAGAGGCTTCCCTGATTTAAGCATCACTCTTTCAACTGACGGATCCCACTCAACTTTGTTCTCTGAATTAACAAGTACACCGGATAGGTCTCTGAAGTTTGCACCCTAAAAGAAGTAGCGGGGACCATATGTAATTGTAATTAATACTAGAATAGAAAGAATCCTAACAGCACACAAGGTCAAGTTATGGACCTTCTTCTTAGGAATCTGGCAAACTCTCTCGAAATCATCACTGTTTAATTGCAGAGGACGATGATCATACAGCATGTGACGCTGTTGCGTGCTTTGAAGAGGACCACAACCAATCATATCTTGAAAGAAGAAAGTATAATCAGACAACATCCAAAATAATATGTTACAAGCCAAGTAAAGCAGATGCTGTAATCAAAACTTTCTTATCCCATCTAAATATAGGAATCGTAAGTAGTGCTACCCAAATACAAATCCAGTCACAGCAGGGGGAAGGTAAAAGGGATAAACCACGTGCTTTAGAAAGAATTTTAGTCTTACATAGGCCCAGCACCCCAATATATCCACTTGTCTTTTAGGTAGACCTTAGATATTTAGCTTCGAAGGTAGAAAAAAAGTAAAGCTAAGTACATTAAAGATAAAACGCTTCAAAGTAAACATAAAGCAAACCATTTTTTCTAGTTTTGATGTATGTTTGGAAATCTGTACGAGGAGCTTTGCCATATTTCATCTCATCTTGGCTCTCATCATTTGTGACCTAGTTGACGTAAAAAGAAAATAGGGGATAGAAGGTATCAATATTATATATTCATCCAACCAGATCACTTAACAATATACTTCTTCACAAAAACAAACATACTAGTGGGAGATCTGATATTGCATCATCAAGGGTTAGAGCACCAGCAAGCTCACATTTTTGTTCAGTATCGTAAGCAACAGTAATTTCCTATTATTTTGAAAATTGTCAACCATCAGTAATTAAAATCAATTAAGATATTATTACTCTAAGACAAGGGTAAGAACATGTCTAATTTAAACAGTGCTTACTTCAAACTCACTAGGTACGAAACCTCTTGATACCACCTCATGAGTGGGCAAAGGATATTGGGGCAATTTCTACCAAAAAAAAGTAATTAAATCATACTCTACTCGTTTTAATATTAATATCCAACTTGAATATCACAAAGAGAAAGAGAAAGAAAAAGTAAAGAAAAAAAAAAGCACTAATTAACAGCCTTACTTCCGTAGAACAAGCACCCCAAAGAAAAACACGCATACGAAATTGTGGAAGGCCGTAAGACCCTGCAGCCATCATACCCATTCTTGCTTGATAATTCATAGCAACAAGTCGTCCTATGGCATAACGTCCCAAGAAACCACCAGCAAACTTCAATATATCAACAACATTCTCCATGAGAACATACTTAGGCTTTAGATACTCAATAATATCCATGAAAACAACCAGTTGACGATTTTTTATATCCTCTAACGGAGCTTGACGATTCCTGAAGCGGTTGAAACCGCTTACTCCTTGACAAGGGGGTCCCCCGCAAATAAAATCAACGTCACCCTACACAAGTGTGAAGTATTACAAAAACAATTTTATAAACAATATCTAAAAAAAAGGCAAAATGTGAAGGAAAGGAAGATCCTTAAAATAAGAGTGGAGAGACTTACAGGAAGAGGCAATAACTTTTTCTTATACCCTGTTGTCACAAAGTCTTTTAGACTTTCTTCGCAATTGCTAATACAAAACATTATCATAATTAGAATTGATTCCATTTAAAATTTTAACGCAGCAAGTTGATTAATGTCATAAATCTTAAAGGAAAAATTAGAAACATGAATAAAATTTTCCATAAAAAATTTGAAAAATAAACAAAATTATAATGACAAGTAGTACACCTCAAGCCATCAAATGGCTCCCACGTGTCCTCACTGGGCCCATAACCCTTCCAACGCACCTAAAATTTAAAATAAAATCATCACCAAAAAAGGGCAAAGAACTATCACATGCTTAAACTATTCTTAGTAACAACTTCGAGCTAGATTTCAATACAAATCAAAGTCTTAAATATATTTGAAGCTAACATACCTTAAAATACAATCCCGGTTTCTTGACATCATTGGGATCACCATAGCAGACAGCAAGTAACTTTTGCACCTCAAAATCCTCAGAGTCAGATGAATTTACGGAGGCTTCCTCGTTTATATTATCAGCTTCATCTTCATCATTAGTATTCTCTCCATCCACCTCTGGATTAGACTCTGACCTCTCTGTCCCTATCAATGAAAAGTCCTTGCAAAGCTTTGCCCAAGCTTTTAATAGAGATAGAAAATCTTCTGCTGCCTCATTTCTCACCTAATTGTGATTTTGGAAAGAACCATGAGCACAACATTGATGATAAAATGAAAAATGCAAAACATTAGATGCTAACTTTATATTACCTGAGTTTCAGGGTGATTCAGCTTCAAACTTTTACATGCATAAGGATTAATGTCAACAGCCCAGCTCTATGAAGTCAAATACAAAACCATTCTCAATCGGCTAGAATAAATTTCTTGAAAAAATAAACAGAAAAATTACATCAATTTGCTTAAGGTAAGTTACTTCACGTACTGTGACAAGTTTGACACCGGATATAGATGCCCCCAAGCAGAGGCCTGTGGACATGGCTCCACAACCGGAATACAAATCTAACAAAGTACACTGGGGCATATTAGATCTATCAATTTTTTTATTAATTACATCAATATCATCAACTCGAACATTAGATCCAGAATCACTTGAAATTGTTGACGATGTATCGCTTCGGTAATCAGAGTTAACCTCATTCACTGACGAAATTATTAAAAACAAAAAGTCTCTCAGAAGTAACCACGCGAACAATAGTTATAATGACTCGTGAATTAACTTTATATCAATCAATCATCATAATGTGAACATATATAGAAATGCATAAATAAACTACCGGTGGTGAGATTTGAAAAGGTTAAATATGGTACGGTGTACTTCATATTGTAATACAGATCACAAGGAGGGATTTTTTCCTTCTTGGCAGCCAAATCCACCTGTAGTATGCAAACACTTCCAACTCAATTAACTAATTATATAGATGCCAGGCGCTTTACAAGAAAATGATAAATTTCTGTAAGTCTACACAAAACTAAGTGACTGTGATGAACACATATTTTAGGAGTTACCTGAGCAATTTTCACTTTGGAAACAATGCAATCAAGTGGATTTTCATCTTTTATATCAGATATAAACACCCGTGCTTCATCAACAAGATTTGCATGGTCTTTAATGACCTGCAAGAAATCAAATTTTAAAAATTAAAGTCCCCAAACAGTAAACTAAAGGATGAAGATAGGCATTGATCAAAGTGGTCTCACCGTGTCACCAGCCCTGTAAAACCACTGAGCTGTGAAATATTGTTCTTTATCAACTGTTTCAAACAGCTCAACTATTCTTGCAATGTAATCCGGCTTCCCATCTTCAGCCTGAAAACAACAAAATCGACAGCAGATAATTGTTGAATCTCACTATAGAAGTTAATATCCCAAAAAACAAAAAAAGACTAACAAATTTTCACAGCAATGCTTTGTGTACCATTAAACAATAGACAATTTTTAGAAACTATTGAAACTTATAAACATATGCTTTGAGCATTGGTGCTCATTTGTTTATGCTGCAGATCTGGAGATATTTCTGTATTCAAACTTGTGCAATTATTACAATTATGACAAAATCGTGAATAGAATAAGAACAAGGTACAGTTACTCATCAATTTTTATTAATGGAAATGGAGGAAACTTCCTCATTGAACAACATTTTTTATAGTGTGAGGGAAACCACACATTGTGGTTGTTTTATTCTGCACGGACTCTATTAAACTGAACTTACGGTGAAAGAATACCATCCAGTCAGGGGCAGACGAGAAACTTACCTTGACAAAAGCATCGTCATAGAGATTGAATACCACCCCATCAACAGCAGCTTGAGTATAGTGACACTTTGCTTGCAAAATCTCAGCTTCACTGCATATCATTTGCCCATGTACAATATTTTTAACCCACATTCACTCAAAATTTAATGAGCAGAGAAAACAACAATAACAAATTTTAAACAAACGAGAATTGCATAAACTCACTCGTTACAGCTATCTTTCCTTTTTTCTGCCTGCTTCCAACGTCAAAGGAAAATTAAAAATTGAAATAAGAACTTGCCAGTTCTAAATGCAAAGGCATAAAAAAAAAAGGTGATAAAAATAAAACCTTGTGTTCATATCGTTTTGGCCACTTCCGTTTTGCTTCGGAGGTAGAAATTGGCTTTCCAACAAAGCGAACGTCGGTGGAATTATTACAACGTTTAGGTTTCTTGGAATGGGATGAGACCAAAGAAATGATCTCTTCTCTTTCCCCTGCGTCTCCTCTGCGTTTTCCCATTCAAACAATATAGAAGCTAAGCAGAGAGGGAAAAGAGAGAGACAAAGGGTCGAAGAATAGACGATAGATTAGATAGCACAGAAAAGCCGAAAACAAGGGTATAAAAGAAGGGCGCGAAGAAGACTTTGGGAAGGTTTTGAAGCACGAACCGGGGCGGGAATTTGAATTTCAGAAACCCGACCCTATATTTTATTATTACTTTTTTGTTCTCTGCTCCATGAAAAAAAAGAACTTATACTTATTGATTTTATTTAAAAATGTAAAACTAACTTACCAAAATCGATTGAATAATATTTGATACTAAAACTAGTTAATACTATGTCTTAGAAAAATCATTAAATATTGAAAATTAATTTAAAACCAATTTAATGTATATAAATTCATGAAACTTCAACTTTAAAAAGTTCTAAGTTTATTGTCTCACTTGTTCAACTTATAGATCTTATTTAATCAATGAATGTTAAGCTTCTCAATTCTTTGCAATTGCATATGCCCAAATGAAACTGATGCATAATACATTATTACAGTCATTAATTACATTATAATCTACAGTGCCAACAAATTTTACAAGAGTTCAAAATCTTTCAGGGTGTGAGAAGATTAAGAAGTGATACTCTATTTTGTATTAGGCACCTAAATAGGCAATCTAACTCTATCTCCAACTCTCTAACGCTCCCATCTAGTTCCTCCAGTCTTTTCTTTACTAGTTGTAGATCAGCTTTGGCATCAGTTTTCCTGATACGTCTATGGAAGGAACAGAGAGCAATATCAATACCTCCCACCTCATTGATCATCTTCTTTTCTCTGCCTGATCCAGCGAACACCATTCTGGATATCAATGACCACCCACGCGTGTTATTCTTCAATACTGGTGCACGCATAAAAATAAGAAGTTTCCGGAAGAGTGAGATTGTGACGGTACTTAATTCTCTCAGCACTTTGACCACCATCAATCGATGGCAATCTACATTTAAGCGGGGGTATGAATATGATCTAAAGCTGCTTTCCATTGTCTTCAATACTTTAAGGCTCTTTGAGATGTCCTTCCTCCCCTTTTTCCTGAAACAAATATAAACACGAATCTGGGTTTTAATGCTTGAATCAAGACCCTTTCTGCGCAGGACAGACTGAAGGTCTTGTGCGTGTTCCTTCATCAATAACAACAGTTCTCTTGCTGACCCACAAACATCAAGCAATCCAACTGATATGTCAAGTTCCTTCTCTACAAGTTTCTCTTCGTGATAGTAATGATGGAGAACTTGTTGAGCGAGTGGGGAACCAAGGAATTCACGGACACAGTTATACAACTCTGCAAGCCCTGTCAAACCTGCTTTGATAGTCTCAGCTCGAAGAGAATTTGCTGTGTCTGCTGAAGCTGACGAAACATCCCAAGTCTTGAGCTTCTCAAGCTCTGCCCCAATCTTCTGAGATGTAGGGCGCAGCCTAGAAGGCAAGCTAATGGATCTAACATGGCAATGAACTTCTGTAGCTCTGTATAAGCCAGACATTTTCTCTCTGTTGCTTATTCAGAATACTGAAATGAGCACCCTAGGCTTGAATGGAGATTGACATTCATATGTATATAACTTTAGGATGAGGACCACATGGGCCCTTCATGCCAAGAAATGTTCTCCTTGTGTAGCAGAAATGTGTATCACCCTACATACCTCGAAGATCTCATTATCATTGTAGTAAACAATTTCTAATCCTAAATGCTTTCTTTAGTATCGTGGTCATTCTTTTAGCAACATATGGCAGAGAATAAATTGTTTAGGCCCCTATAAGTGCAAAAATGTACAGATTGTAGAAGCAGCATGCCTTCTTGTCTCCCCAATCATTAGCAGTAAGATCTTCATATCATGATTCAATCTTTTAAGTTGCATTGTTCATGAAAACCAAAGCTGGCAATGCATGATTGTCGAGTTTTTAATAACGAAACAAGATAAAATTCACTGTACAAGGAAGGGAATAAGAAAGGGTCAAACCAAAATGACAAACAAGGCAGGATCTGGCATGATATATAGACCCAGAATCTAGGTTTTGATGTGAGGAAATAAAAGGTTATTCCTTCAAAGTTGTATATGCAAATACGCTTACCGGGGATAGGTATTTTAATCCGTACTGTGTAGGCCATGTGGTTGGGGTTTCGTAGAATAATTTGTTTATTGGGAAACAAGTTTCCGTGAAGGAGGTACAGTACAAACAAAATATTAGGGTCAAGCAAATTAGATTATTGTCAGGACAGAGGCATAAACTTATTAGCTGCACCCTGAAATTGTCAATGTGCATGAGTCTGCCCAAGCCCCAAATGACCGGTCCCTACTTCACCCCAAGAAAAAGAAAAAAGAAATTGAAGCAGCTGCTTCCAGCATTTCCAATTTCTGCTGGAATCACAGATAGATGTGTACAAATCAGTTTAGGAACTACTTTTTTAATTTATAGCCATATCATACTAATAATACGTATCAACGAAAAAAAATATTATTCCATGACCCATGTAAAATGTAGCGGCTTAGAGCTTCCACGTATCTTTAAAGCTTCCATAATCATACACTCGATTTTGCTGTCTCTCTAATGTAGCAAGTATCATGCTGGAAACTTGAATAATGGTTGATGCCCAGGACACTCCAGACGGCTAAGAAGTCTTTATTCGTATCACCACCACGACTTGTTGGCAAGGATGCAAATGTAAATGAACAAAAATTAAGCCTGTCCATGTCTCCATGTTTAACTGTCCGAGCGGCCTCGATGTTTAGTTAAGAAATGCTTACTAAAATTCCAAGGTGGAACACAGCCTAGTAGCCTTTGCATCTGAGAGCTGGTAGCAAGAATGGCACACAAATAACCATTTAGGTTAATATATTTTGTAAAAGAACATGCAACAGCTCGATGCATTGCACAATAAAGAGAAAACCCTAAATAACTCTGCCTATCCAAAGTATATTAAAATGGGAGAAGATGCAGAAAAATTAAGGGTACTTGTCATGATTCAGTGTAGAACATGAAAATGAGTACACTATCAAAATATTGCAACTTGATATAACTTAAGGTACTAAGATTTTTCATGGACTACTACCATAATAACCCAACCACAGAACTTGAGGGAAAAAATTGCAACTCGGTCTAACCATAACTAAGATATCAGGGGTTTACATGGACTACTACCATACTTAACAAGAACAGTAACTTGATCTAAATGCTGGAACAAAACGTATTACTCAAATGACCAAATATCCAGTTACTATACATGGCCTCTCTAAAGAGAGCATTGCCCCAGATTCAATTATTTGCAAATTACAGATTTCACAAGTAGACAAGCCTTGGGTGAAGCATCAATTATTGCATTCTTTTGCATGTTCTTAGTCTAAGTCACCAAAATGAAAATATAAATATGGGCTCCATAGTGTCTCACAGCAGTAAATTATCAACATAAAAAATACAACACACCCTCGGCACAATGAATTATTGAATTACATAAATTATTGAGTAAAATAGAGAACTAGACATACCAATCAAATTGTCTGGCCTAGTTCTTTGACCTTCTTCAGCCATTTAAGTGTGCTCTCTAATGTGGAATAAGCAGTAACGTCTGTCAAACTCTTGCTCTCCACTGCATAGTCAAACACTTCATAGGCCTCTGCAATTCTACCATACCTACACAGTGTCCTGACTAATGTAGCATAAGAAGCAGTTTCAAGCTTCAGACCACCTGATTTCATCACTCCATATAACTCAATGGCCTTCTCCAACAATTTTGATTTACACAACCCATGTAGCAGTGTGTTATACGTGCATGAATTTGGACTGCACCCTTTTACTTCCATTTCCTCCAACAATGCCAATGCTCCCAAGGCATTCCCCTCCCTGCACATTCCATTCATCAGTGACGTATACGTAACCTCATCAGGGAAATGACCCATTTCTGTCATAACACCCAAGAACTTCTTAGCTTCCTTAACTCGACCAGCTTTTGATAACCCAAAAATCAAAGTGTTGTAAGTGACAAGATCAGGCTCCACTCCTTCCTGCTTCATTTTCTTATAAACCTCAATTGCCTCGCTTCCCCTACTTAGCATACAATATCCCTTCATAATTGTATTGTAAACAAAGCAGTCTGGCTTAAACCCCTCCTCACTGAGCAGACTCACCAATCGCAAAGCCTCACGTAAGTTTTTGGTATTACAAACATTATCAATCAAAATTGTATAAGTAACAAGATCGGGCTTTATATTAAAAGAGCTTCGCATTTCATCAATAAAATTGTAGACAGTACTTAATGTCCAGGACTTACACAGATGTTTAACAAGAAAATTGAAAGTGTATGTGTCAGGAACCGAGTGTTTCAAGGATAACTCTTTGACCAATTCAATAGCGTGCTCTAAGCGACCTACTGAACAGAGTGACCGGACAGCTATATCTGTTGTGGCCTTGTCAGGATTTATGCCATTACTGACCATTAAATTCAGGGCTTGATGAACAGGGGCAAGGCTCATATCGGGTATTTTACAGGACTGGGAGAGCAAGATGTGGTAGGTTGAACTGTCAGGCGAGATAGAAGGATGGGTTTTCATCATGTGGCGGAGAAAAGCAATAGAATCATTAATGGTAGAGATTGAGGAGTATGATTGAAGGAGAGAGTTATACAAACGAAGGTCTATAAAGGTTTTTGAGCTCTTAATGAAGGAGTCAAAAACATTTTTGGCATCTGAGAGGCTTGGAGATTTGAAGAGCATCAGAGCTTTGGGAGTTTTGGAAGAGTCAGAAATTTGGGATGCCTTTTTATTGGGGGTCTTCTTGGGTAAATAATGGGGCTTTGCAGATGGAGTTACAGTTGATTGTGAAGTTTCTGCAGGAATTAGAGATGATGGCTTTTTGATGAATGGATTTAAAATTGCAGACCGGAATGAAGGTGGGATTTTCCCCATTTCTGTTACCTAATATTCTTCCTCTGCTTGGGTATTGCAGTTCTATGATGCTTAAGGTTTAGGGTTTTCCAAAGATAAGGAACACTTGTCAATGCTACTTCACTGCATAGACAGCTAGCTGTAATGATGCATACATGCAGCTTCCTTTAGAAGGCCCTGTAGTTGCATGGGGTGACCATATGAGCAGCATGACATCTAAAAGTATAAAGCGGAAAAATATTTTGGAGGACAAAAACTCCTTGTACGAAAAGCATTAATGTAATCCAAGTACCGAACCCATCAATTTAAGAAGTAAACAAATGGACTATCTATCATAGTACAACTTATAATGCAATAGAGTGAACAATTATAGAAGTATAGTATGAAATTTTGCTCAATATTATGACCTTAACTGCAAATTTGTAAAAGAGAAATTAAAGGATAAATTTCTAGAAATGGCTCAAGACTTTGAGTAGTGCCAGGGATTGATGTTTGAAAGTTTGAACAGGCCTTGCAAGTAAAAAGAAGTCATCCTTAGAATATGTTGTGAATTTGTGATCTTGATTAGGGAATATAAGATAAATGCGAATGACACTACAGTGAGAAAAGGCATGGCAATAGATATGAAACATCAAATTGTTCAATGATTTACAAGCCTAGCAATAAGGTTCACATCACATTCACATGAAACCAAACAGCATAACTATCCTATTTTTTTCCCAATTAAATCAGATTACCAACATGAAAGACAGAGTAAATAAGGATTAGCAACCATGGTGTTACAGAGTACTTACCTGGTTTAGCGAACACCCAAAGCAGAGGTCTTTATAGATATAATCTGCAGGAACAACAAAGAACAAACTTAGAAAAGCAACCCATAAGAAGAGAGAGAAGGGGCCTGAGTTACGGAGCATTTTGGAAGAGAAAGAAAGATGTAGCTGAAGCAGAATCTTGGATTTGAGAAAGTTTGTGATTGAGATTACCGTTGTGTTCTTTCTCAGCTGACTGAAAATGAACTAGGGAAGTTGAAATTCTTAAAAAAGGTAGTATTAGTTCAGCGAAAACTAGAGGGGACTGAGGAACTCGTGAGCTTAAGGACTATGCCCACTGAGCTGAAAATGGAGAAACCCCCATAGAAAGGCAAACCCAACTCGTGCCCCCGATTTGAAGCGTAGTGACGGTGCAAAAATGGGCGTCAGAGAGAGGAGTAGCGCCTCCCTGGTTTGGGCGAGCTCAATACCAAAACAGACCCTAGCTTCTCCGTGAGCCTCCGCTGAATTTTACGGCCGTATCAAAATTCATTCAAGCATATAATTTTGATTTTTATCATACTTAGTATTTAAAACTAATACATTTTTACGTACATCATTTTTAATTTAAAAATAAGATTTAATTATGAAAATAATAAAATAAGCAGATAAATAATAATTAGTTATGAAAAATATAAAATAAGAAAGGATCAAGATCTTCTTGCGGTGCTGTGCACCGCAAAAAGAAAGTTTTTTTACAAAAATAATAAAAAAATTAAAAAAATAAAACAAAACTTTTCTTTTGCACTGCACAGCACAGAAGATCCTGGTGCATAAGAAAGTAAATAAGTGCAAGGAAGGGAGGATACAAAAATAAATGGACGGTTCTTATTCCGCTTACCTCCACGCTCACAGTTCACCTAAGAATAAAATTGATAAAATTAAAATTTTACATTTTTTTAAAAAATTATTATTTATTTTAATAAACTTTTTAAAAATAGGTTTAATAATAAAATAAAATTGAGGAATTAAAATTATTAAATAAAAAAAAATTTAAATTTTTATTAAAATATAATGACAACTTTTATATTAATAGATTAAATTTATTTATAAAACTAAAAATTTTAAAAAAATTATACAAATAAAAAAGTAATACACCAATTAATATATTTAATTAAATTTATTAAATAATAAAAATTCAAAATAAAAATATTTTAATTTTAAATATTTATTAAAATATAATAACAACTCTTATATTAATAGAATAGATTTATTTACAAAATTAAAAATTGTAATATAAATTATACAATTAAAAAATAATACACCAAGTAATATTTTTTTAAATATATATAATTATTTATAAAATAATATTAACGATTTTCGTAATTATTATTTTAACATAAATAATTTTTTAAAAATTAAAATTAATAAAATTTTATTTAAAATCAAAAAAGTCTCAATAAAAAAATAAGTAGATTAATTTTATTATTAATTAAAAAATAATTATTAAATAAAATTTATTTTAATAATTTAATAAATAATTTAAAATGCACAAAAAATAAATTTTAAATAAAAATATAATATTTTTAATAAAATTTTATTATTTATTTTAAAATGATTTCACTTTAAATTTTACTTTTAAGACTCCATAAGTATTGAGTTGACCCTGCCTCCGCTCAAATCAAGTAATGTCACACAGCTCTAAATTATATTTTAAGATATTAGTATTAAATACTTATTTTAATGACTTAATTGTTGTGACTAGGGTCAAAAGAAAAGTAAAATGCAAATAGAATATAAAAGCTTTTATTTTTCTAAAAAGTTATTTGGATTGAGAATAATAGGATAGTCAGGTTCGATTTAATTTTGAAAATTCAAACAAATCTAGTTAATTATAAAAAAAATTTAAAAAAAAAGTATTCTATTTGATTCAGATTATGAAACTAAATTAAACCGTACTAATTTTTAATTAATTTTTTTGTTTGATAATGTGGATTGCGAAAGTGGTGGCCACATTTTATGCGTCAATTTTTTTTTATATCTACAGTGAAAACTCTGTGTCTTAACTTTAGATCGACAAGTGTGTGAGTATTTTTATTTACTATTGATGTCAAAAAAAGTCTGAGTTAAAAAAAATTCGTAGTTGTTGATATAAAAAAGACAGTGACTCTTGACTTGAGAAGTTTTGTAAAGAAAGGCTTGGGGGACTTGAGAAGTTTTGTAAAGAAAGGCTTGTGAATGCTACTCACTTGGCTCAAAATAATCTATTAATAACCCTTTAAATTTACATCATAAATTATCATGCCCAGTAGCAAAAATAAAGACAAGCATATATATATATATATATATATATATATATATATATATATATATATATATATATATATATATATATATAATATTTTAATAAATTTGTTTGAATTAATTCAATTTATATTTTTTTTAATTAAAAATTAAATTGAATCAATCAATTTTTTTAATCAATTTTTTAAAATTTTATTTTAATTCGAATAAGTTTAGTCAATTTTAATATGTTCAAATTAATTTTATACACTCTGAAAAATAAATGTGTTAGTTAAATTTAGTTTGACTCTACCATAATTTTTTTTAAGTTAAATTATGTAAGTGTTGTTTAATCACCAAATTTTAATCCAACTTTAAGTCTTGAAATTTTAAGATGAGTTCGTGGACTTAACTCTAATTAAGAACTTTGACTTTATTTTGTTCTTTTAAATTTCTAACTTTAGTTTGAGAGCAACAGTTATAATGTTCATTGAAAATTTAATTGTTAGTATTTTGCATATTCACTTAACAATAAAAATTTAACATAAAAGCATAAAATATATTCAAATAAATAAAAAGACAAAATTACAACGTATAAATGTTAATAAAGTCGATGATTGTCCATTTATATACAAAAGACGTTATCTTTTAAAAAGTCACCTAAATAATCTCTGGCGATGGTAAAAAATTTAGAATTTTGAAAGCATTCTAGCCAAATTATATATATTAACCATTTATGCATTAGGGATTAACAATTTTCTTTTTAAAAAGAAGGATGGACGGCAATCTAAAATTTGAATGACACACTAACTTCTCACAGTGAGACTAACTTAATTTTAACCTGATCCAACTTGATTTAGCTTATGAGGAAGAGGGCTTAGAATTCAAAGTAACAAATGGTGTGGATGCAGGAGATGATGGCACTATTGTATTTCACGGATGCTGCTTCGTACAAAAATAAGGAATTCATCTTTGAGATATTGGGATGGCAGATTCGTGAGCTATAATTTAGCAACAAAGCACACCACCCTCCAACCTCTACTTTCCCAATGAAGTAGTTGGAAGCAGGAAGACCAGCTTCGTGATCCCAAGTTATCATACATTACAAATGGGATTTAGATTAGAAATCATGTTTATTTTGGTTCTCTTGACGTGTGTGTGTGTGTATATATATATATATATATATATATATATATATATATATATTCGTGTAAAGATGGTCATCTTTGAAGGCACCAATCACTGCCGACTTGCCTCGATATAGATGAAAGATTTTGAGCCATTAATAGACAAATTAACATATGGTTTTCACACTTGTTTTATCACAACCGGTACTGGGCCCATGCACATGTTCAATCAATTAATTAAAGTACGTTTAATAAGTTAAATAAATAAATTTATTTAAATAATTAAAATTCATTTAAAATTTAAAAATTATATATTACTTTAATATTTTAAATAATATATAATTTATAAATTATTTTTATCTATAAATATTCTTCAAACGCGCAATCAGTATCTTTTCGTGGGTTATACCGTACCTTTTCGTTATGTTCAAAGCTTTTTAAATAAACAAGTGGTCAGCTAATTAAATTCCAAGAGGGTAGTGCTGCCAAACAAATCAGAGATAATGCAATAATTAATTAATAAATAAAATTGTATGTGGTCCTTCTTCTTCCCATCTCTGCCGTTGGATGAAGTCCATTGTAGAGATCTCCGTCGTTTCTTCATTTTATAATCTCCAACTTCTCTGCCCGGCCACTGTAATAACATTACACAAACTACTTGCCCTTCAAACCTCGCATTCATTTCACATGTCCGACTCAACGCATCCCCACTCACCTTCCCCGACTCAGTCTTATCGGAGACCCTCGTCGACGACGACGATGACAACAACTTCTTCATGCCATTTCCCCCTCCTCTTAACCATCGTACTCCCGGTCGCCGTGGCTTCGCTTCTCTACTGGCTCGACCCCTTCCAACCGGTTCACTTCCCCGCCCACGAGTTAAGCTGGCGCACCTCGACGGCTCCCGCTCGCAACCCCAACATGCGAAGAGGATCGGAGGTTGTGGGGATGGGACATTTGGCGGCACCTGAAGACTTGGTTTACGATGCGGCGGCACGTGTCATTTATACGGGTTGTCGGGACGGATGGATCAAGCGAGTCACGGTGAACGAATCGGTGGCTGACTCCGTCGTCGAAAATTGGGTCCATACCGGCGGAAGACCTCTCGGTCTCGCTCTTGGCCAGAATGGTGAACTTATAGTTGCTGACTCTGTCAAGGTAATTTCTTCGATTTACATGGAGCTAAAAAAAACCAAAAAAAATAATCAAACAGTTGAACGGATTTGAATGTAAAATTTAATTATAAATTAAATTGTCAGGGGCTGTTGAGAGTGAGTAGTGAAGGGATGGTTGAGGTGTTGGCGGACGAGTTTGAGGGCTTAAAATTTAAAATAACGGACGGTGTGGATGTAGCAGAAGATGGCACCATTTACTTCACAGACGCCTCGTACAAATACGGCCTACGCGAATTCGTCCTTGACTTCTTGGAAGGCAAGCCGCATGGCAGGCTCTTGAGCTATAACCTGGCAACAAAGCACACAACCTTGCTGGCTTCCGACCTCTACTTTCCAAATGGAGTTACTGTCTCTGCAGATCAACATTTTCTGATCTTCTGTGAAACTTCTCTGTGAGTTACGTTTTCGCTTCAACTACTCATTTGCTTACATGCATTTGCCTTATTCCACAGTGTGCTAATTTTTGCAGGAGGAGGTGCAAAAAATATTACATACAAGGCCCTAAGAAAGGAAGCATAGAAAAATTTATTGGTGACTTACCTGGCATGCCCGATAATATTCATTATGATGGAGAAGGGCGGTATTGGATTGCAATGGCCACGGTAATTAATGTCGCCCCTTGAAACTCAGTTTTAATTTTGAACCAAAAGAAAAAAGAGAAATTCTTCTGTACTTCTGGTACAAGCATATATTTAATCAATGGCCGGCATAAATCTTAGTAAACCATAGAATTAGTATTGTACGATATAAGAACTTCAGAGAGGAAAATGTACTTTTTTTGTCCTGATTGCTCATAGAGGTTGTTGTGCATTAATGGCAGTCTTTCACCTATGCTTTGGAATTAGCGGTAAGGTACCCCTTCATTCGGAAGGCTATGGCAACCATTGTAAGGTATGTAGGGAAACCGCATTTGGAGAAGAATGGAGGAGTTGTAGCTGTGGATTTGGAAGGGAAACTAACTGCACACTATTATGATCCGGAGTTCTCATTGATTTCAAGTGGGATTAAGATTGGAAATCATATATATTGCGGATCCATTTTCTATTCCTTTATAATACGTCTTGATGTGAGCAAATATCCAGCCCTACCCACAACAACATAGAAACTGTTATAAAATCATAACGTGCACTAGCTACATTTTGGTGTCAACATCATCTTGGTGGCATAGATTTCCATTTCATGTGCAAAAATCCATGTATTTCGCAGCTTTATTTATATAGAATATCAGAAGAGAACTTTCTCTGTCATAGTTTCTAAACAAATGAGCTATCAAGAGCAAATTATTACTTACTACATTCTTCTGTACACTTGCTACCGTATTTGGTCAAGAAAGTTTGTGCATATATATATATATATATATATATATATATATGGCTTTCTCCCTAAGAACATATACTTCTGTATCTTACCAGAAGTTGTTCCTGGTATATCCTCCAGAAAAATGACTCCGTCGATCAATTAAAACCCTTCTTCATTTTCACAAATGGTAATCTGGCGGGGCAAAAACTGTAGCTTCAAGAATTGCAGGATGGGTATACAGAACCGTTGCTACCTCAACTTCATAAACACCAATAAAGTATTGGCAAAGGAAAGAATTAGAATGAGAATTGAAAATGAATTGTAATGATTTATTCTTATGATTTATGTATTAAAAAAATGCAGAAATGAAATAAAAAATTAATAAAATGACAAAAATAATATTAAATAATAAAATTATTAAAATAAAATTATTTTAATTTAAAAAATTATTTAAAAATAATATAAATAATTAATTAATAATTAATAATACAAATTATTAAAATAAAAATTATTTTTATTAATTAAAACAGTTTAAATTTTCACACTAGTTAAATAGTCTTATGTTATAAAAAAATTTAAAGACAAAAACCAACATTTTTTTTTAATAATGCATGGTTGATCTACTAAAATGTTCTCACATAAATAGTCAAATAGAATTTTAATTGCAAATTTTGTTTTTATTTTTAGAAAGTTAGACCAAAATGCATATTCTTAGCAAATAAATGACCATGGGAATAAGCCGCTTTATGAAACTCCACTAGCGACAAGCACTAATTCTAATTCCCCAAAAAAAAAAAATTTGCAAACATTAGGTGCAGAGACGAAACATAAAAAAAAAAAACTAGAAGCGTATAAAAAAAAAATCAAAAATTAGTTTTGTAAACACCAAACACAAAGACAACAAAGTGCAGAAAAAAAATATCGGAAGCGAGAAAGGGATTGAGAAAGGATGAGAAGAAGGAACCAGAAGAAAGAAATAGTGCTCAAGATCAATTTTGTTAGACACCGTTATTTCCTCTACGTGGATTCTCTCATTTTTTTTTATAGGTAACATAGTCTCTCATTCAAAAAGTAATTTGAATTTTCTACCGACCGATGGAATAGAATTTAGATTCTCAAATAGAACCTAAGTAATCACTAATCATCTTTGAAATTAAGCATCCTCTGTTGCTTTCAAATCTCTAAGATATCTCCACTTCACTGTATTTTCCCTCGACATTACATCACCATTGATGTTTTGCCGTCAGCTGGAAAATTTTCTGTTTGTGGCAGGATCTCTTATGTCATTTTTTCCAAACCCTAATAATGGGTCGCCAGGCCCAGGCAGGAGGTTGAGATTTATTTATTTATTTTTTCGGACAAGAGGAGGTTGGTTGACATTTTAATGCACAAGAGTCCCAGGATCCTGTGTTTCTGCAAGGCCATAAGGTGAAAATTGCTTTAAAACCAGTGTTTTGGGTTATGTTCTCCATCCATTCCGATGGAAAAGGCCAAAAGCCCATTCCAAAAGGCACATCTAATAAATCCAATATTTTAACAAAATTTCTCTTGTGCCAGTCCAAAAAAAAATAATTCCTCTTATGTCGCTAATTTGGAAATTATGGAAATTGACACAGATATAGGAACAAAAACCCTAGACATTAAAATAACAAGCTAATGAAAAAACTCACCGGACTTAACGGAGAGATGAAGTGATTATAAAAAAATAATTCAGTGAAGTTATACAAAAATTAATTAAAGTATCTTTAATGAGAATTCTTAATCTCAATAGTGAGTTATTTATGGTAGATCATTTTTACGGTGATATCAAAAATATAAAAAAATTTAAGTACTGTTATTTTTATAAATAACAGTACTTAAATAAAAATAATATTTTTTTATTATATATTTATATTATTTTTTAAAAAAATTATGTATTTATTATTTTAAAATTTATATTAAAATTTTTTTTTACTTAAAAATTTATATTAAAATATTATTATTAAAAATATTATTTAATTTTTTTTTTATATTTATTGTTTTAAAATTAAAATACAAATTAGTTATATTATAAATTTAAATATAAATAAATATGATTTAAATATAAAGATATAAAATAATTTGTAAAATATTTAATAAATTTTAAAATTTAAAATTATTTAAAATAAAAAAATAATAATACGATAATATAAAATTTATTTAAATAATATCATAAAGTTGTGTTATCAGAGATTCTCTTAATAATATATGACGTGTAATAACATTTATGGCTTTATTCCGTGACACGTCAGCTATGCACATTTTTGGAAATACGGAGGGTATCTCACATCTCAGCGCCAGCATGGAATGCATGTGAACAGTGTTTGTTTCGTGTCTGAACGACCACATTGGGATCTCCTTCCCTACGCCACCAACAGTGCCACGCCGTACAACTGCGCGTGCCATCAAACAATTTCCAACCGTCCACTTCTGCGCAGATGTGGGCCATATCTTTCAAATCTCACGGTAGAGATGTATTTGACAGTGAGATCGTACTGGCATTCGCGGAAAAGGAAAGCTAGCAAAGCAAAGTGTGGAATCATCGCTCCTCCATGTCCTCGTGGCGCAGAATCTGGTCACCTCTCTCTGCCCCCTGCTTTAATGGTGTCATCAAGGTCGTACGGACTCTGCTCCCTGGATGAGCACTCATCTTCTTCACTTTTCTGAGTGCTTTGTGGCCATTAATCTCTTTTCCCCTTGTTAATATGTAGTGCTGCAATTTCAGACCCAGCAAAAGAAAAGATCAAGTTTGAGGAAGAGGAGTGATTGGGAACACCACCAATGGTTGGCAATGGCAGTGAGTGAGAGCGGGAGTGGAATGGCATTTTGCTACCTGAATATGACACTTGTTGTGCTTTGTGTGTCTTGTAGTACCCTTACAGGAGCTGCTTGACATTGGTCTTTTCTCCCCCTAATCGCATCTTTTCTCTTTTTGTCTCTGTCCATAAGGGGCCAGTTGCTCCCATTTTACTACACTCTTATTCCCTGGAAATTTCCTCTTTTTAAGCACCTTCAAACAACCCCATCTTTTTTGTTCATCCAATTAAGCAGCTTTATGATGTTTCCAGTGGCGAAAATATCATCCGACAGCGAAGAGGAGGAAAGGGTAGAAGAGAGTGAAATGGATAATGGAAACGATGATGAAGGGGTGAATGAGAATAGAAAGAAGAAGATAATGATAAGGGTGGTTTTTGGTCAGAGGTTGAGAACAACAGCGATGGCAAGTTGCAGTGATTCTTCGTTGTGTTGCCAGGCAGATGAATGTGGGATGGACTTGAGAATGGCGAAGAAGTATCACCAGAGGCATAAGGTTTGCGACAGACATTCTAAAGCTGCTGTGGTTTTGCTTAGCGGCATTCGTCAGAGGTTCTGCCAACAGTGCAGTAAGTATGTATCATTCCTATACTTCCAATCCATTTATCTTGCTTTTGTTGGCTTTCTTCATATACTAAACAGACCAAAAAGATACTTCTTTGAATTAATTATGACTTTTTAGGTTGTAATTTAAGGTGAAACTCTTAAAAAAATTAAATTAGGTACTGTTTGTTGCCAAACGTTTATTGGGTACCTGTTGGACATGCCCGTGAAGCTGTTTGATCGTTTCCTTTTTTTAATGTCTTCAGTTGTACAGGGAATCAAAAACTGAAAATTATTGCCTACTTCTCATCATTAAAGCTTTCGGATTATTTTGGTTTGAGTGTGCTCTGTCTCTTTGTCATAGAAGCATTTTTATTTTGCATTTTTGTGTCGAGCTTAGATGGCTTGCTGGTGTTTAAATGTAGGCTTTCAAAATGTCTTTCGTTTGGGTTGAGAATCATGGCAAGTATTACGTCATATTCTACCTTAGCAGAGTCTGTTAAGAATTTCTCCTATGCATGATGCATCTAACCTTTCGCATGTAACGTTGAAGCTACTGGGTATTGTTGTGGATTGGAACGTCATGCAGGTTTCATGAAATTTCAGAGTTTGATGACACCAAAAGAAGTTGCAGGGAAAGATTGGCAGGTCACAACGAACGTAGAAGAAAAACCCACGCAGGCCTACATTCTGGGACTACTAAACAGATGCCATAGTCATCTCAAATGAATAGAACCTCATTGAACGCCACAAGGAATCCAAACTTGGGCATAACAAATCTTTGAGAGTCAATGACTTAGATTGCAGAAAAAGTGCTGTGGTGATTTTTCGTTGTTTCTTCTATGATCAATATTGTCAACAAGAGCAGTTGATATATATATAATTGTATTTCTCTGTCTGCATTTAAGTAGAGAGTGATGGTTCTGTATGAAAGTTACCGATTGTTGATCGAGCATGTAAGAAGTGAAGATTCAACTCTCTTTTTTATCTAGAATTGTGTTTCTGTTCAGAATTAATTTAAAACATGTCTTGGGTTTCGACCAAGGCGATTGATGTTGTGTTGCTCATAAATTTTCTCATAAATTAGTTGCAACTTCAATGAGCAAGGTGCCAGGTAGATTTTATTGTTGCTGTATACCACGTCACAGACCTCATGCAAATAATTGAACAAGAATTCTAACCCATGGCTGTGCGAATATAATAACCGGCTGCATCTAAAACTTTTGTTAGGTGAGACCACTTTTCTTAAGATACAATCACATTTCAATTATAAAAATTACAAGAGATAGAAGTTGTGCAACTGGCATTACATTTTGAGTCTTCGACTGTGCGCTCCTCTTTTTCTAGTTCCTTTAAACAAGTCATAAGGGTAGATTCCACAGGTATTTTAAGGGTGAATCATAGCAATGTCAGACAATGTTCCGAAACAATAACAATATGGGATAAAAGATCCAAGACGAGAGTATGTAGGGATTTTCACTTTAAACCGTTTATTGCATGGCTAAGTCATTGCAAAATTAACAAAACTCTACACAAACCCCCCCCCCCCCCCGGGCCCAACAATTCAATTCCGGTCCTTCCAGCAGATTCGAAAGTATTTCAAAAATAGCTGGCTACTAATAAATAGCTCAAAAATGAATGAAATAAACATAAATTTACAATGTTGATCATATTATTCAGGACCAAAAATTGATGACTTCAACTTAGAAGGGTAAAAAATAACGTTGATAACTTTAGTAAGGAATATACGAGGTTGACTTCATTTGGTAGATCAGCAAATAAATGAATCAGTCTAAAGCATTTAGTACGGCATCAACAACCTCTTGGGTGGTGCTTTGCCCTCCAAGGTCCTTAGTCCGGTAATTGCCCTCAAGAATGACTCGTTTCACAGCAGTTTCCAATCGGTCAGCAAAGGCAGGAAACTGGAGATGTCTGAGCATCATGGCCGATGAGAGAAGCAGTGCTACTGGGTTTGCTTTCTTTTGTTCCACTATTTTATCATTACCGACATTTCCTGCTGAAGCACCTTGCTCAAACACAGCATGATCAGCCCCAACATTACCTGCGATAGCAACCATGGTTTGTCATTTTTAAGCAATAAACCTAGTGATAGAGGATAATTTTTCTCAATAACCATTCCTATCCAAATGCCACTTCCACTTCCACGAATCAACCCTATCTGCTGTCCTCACTACAATCATCTCTATTCCACCCCTAGCACTGCCACCACCACTACCCATAACATCTTCATACTTCTGCCTCACAACGACTACTGTTACCTCCCCATATTGTTGTAGAAAATAGACTTCAAGTTTGACTCATACTACCAAACGATTTAATTGGACACTTTTATCTGCAAAGTTTTCAATGCTTAGAAATGTTCTTGGAAATAATCAACTCTAAGTAAAAATTAGTTTGGAATGACGAGCACACAATTAGTAATCTCAACCTTGACCGACAAGTTCTAAACGTTAGTCACACACAAGATAACATGACTGAAATGAGTGGACAGTATTTAATAGGATAAAAGGAAACATAATAAAATGTGAGCTCTACAATTTTTAATATTGAAAATTGTAATAACCATACCTCCTGGCATTACTCCAGTGCCTCCAGCAATACCTGCTGCTGTATTTGCAACTAGATTTCCATAAAGATTGGGGGTTACCTAGCAAGTGGAAACAGTATGCACGAACTTCAAAACTTATCTATTTGATCTCAAATCAGGGACAAATTGAATGAGACAAGGACCAGTAACTTGCAATGATTTTCATTTGCAACAATATATAAAGCAAAATTTACGTATCCCTTCAATATTAATAACATTTCCTAAAGGTCAAAGGTGTGCTATATCATTCAATATTACAACTCCATATTTTATCCTTCTCTAAAGCCACAGGGAGAAAATATATATTTCCATGCTGGCAATATATGGCTGTTTTTAACCCTGCACCAAAATTACATTTCACCTAACAAATCAAATAAATCATTCATCCTCTTCAAACAGCCAAAAATCGATAACTAATATATCCTAATAAACCTATGAAAAAAAATTAGATTCAACAGAACTAATGGTGAAAAGCATATAGCAAAAAACGGCAAAGATTCATCATAACCATCTTAGCTTCTCTTATAATTCTTCAATTTCACTGTCTTTTCATCCACTACCCATTTCTCTGACTTCTCTTGTACAAATAATTTTTTGAAAAAAAAAAAAAAAAGAGAATGGCAAAACTCATAGCTCAAACCACCCAAATAAAAGAGAATATCAAAATCCAAATGGAGACATGATTTAAAAATATGATAGCACACTTTGTAAATTCACGTACCATGACATCAAACTGCTCAGGCTTTGAAACAAGCTGCATGCAGCAGTTATCCACAATAATTTCGTTATACTTGATTCCAGGATACTTTGTGGCAACCTCTCGACAAGATTCCAAAAATAAACCATCTGCAAGCTTCATAATGTTTGCTTTGTGCACGGCAGTCACTTTCTTTCTATTGTTTAGGTAAGCATACTCAAAAGCATATTTAGCTATGCGCTCTGAACAGAACTTTGTTATTACCTAGCATAAAAGACTAGTATGAGGAAATCCGTATGGCACAATATCAAGAAAACTTCATGATTATATACATCATATATTACAGGAAAAAATATACTGTTAACTATTAGCAAAATGAACTCAATTACTTAACCAATAACTGAATAGTCCCTTGGAAAGTAGAAATCAGAAAATATCTGGATTGTCTTCACTATATATAAAAGAAACCATAGAGTAAGAGCTAGAAAAGGCATCATACGTGCACCAGCATGTACACAACTCGTGAAGAAGGAAAAGCAAAATTTTATGTCATCATTAGCCATTCCCATTTAAAAAGGAAAAATTATTGCACTCCTTTTTGAAGCATCTGTACAAGACATATCTCCTACATATGATTGGCAACGACCATAAAAATATTTTATGAAAGCTGCAACTTTATGCCGTTCGTGTTTATAGTCTGATTTAACCATTTCAGTTAGATGTTAAATAAACCTGTTAGAGCTGTTTCATTATCAGATAATCTCCTCTATCATTGCTTTCTAATGCCGTCATATTTAAGCTTGGAACCTGGAGCATTTTCAACCAACCCCTCCAAACCCCCTAATGAATCAATATAGCCAGTTTGAAAGGGCTAAAATATTTAACATAAAACCCCTTCACCAATCAGCTTTGCAGATAACTTATTAGTAAGTACCTTCCAAGTTCTCCACTATCCATGACTTACAACAGAATCATCCAGGATGTCAATGAAAAATTAGAAACAACTCTACATCAGTTTTTTCCATCTCATGTTGAATTGACAGTTGACACTTGACACCTACCTATACGTGTAAATAAAAATAAAAGCTGCTCAACCAACAAATTTCAGTTTGTGTCAATTGTATAAACAAAACTTAGAAGAAGAAAGCTAGCAATTCAACTGACAATGCTCTACTTCTAGATACAATTGAATCTATCCACCTAAGAAAAAGGCATTACATTGATAACAGAGCTGCAGAGAGCAAACAAACAGTAGGTTGATAATCGATTATTGCACCATCAACTACGTTGAGCATAGGGTGGCGACCAAAATTAGAAAATACCTTGAGGCTTTCAACGACGCCAGGAACGACCTCGTGTTCCAGACCAGAATATTCCCCCTCCGTGTTCTCCCTAATCACGACAATATCAACATTCTCGTGCCTCGTCGGCAACCCAGGAAGATTAAAGCAATTCACGAGCGAAGCATACAGATCAAGCTCCTTCCTTAGCTGCACGTTCAACGAGCTCACACCACCGCCCATAGGTGTAACCAATCCACCCTTCAAGCACACTTGGTTCTTCTTTATCGAATCGATCGCCTCCTGCGGCACTTTCTTCATGTCCCCCCGCACTTCATATTTTTCGAAGTACACCGGCGCGTGTATCGCCTCCATCACTTGTTCAACGGCGCCGGTAACCAGAGGTCCGATTCCATCACCGGGTATGAGGGTAACGGCTCGAGGAGTCCCGTCTCCGGGTCGGGGCATGTACGTCACGGATCGGTTGGGATTGAATCTGAAGCAGGAGTTGAAGATGTCCGGTGCGTCGGAGGACTGCGATATTTTGAATAGTTGTTTAAGAACTGGAAAGGATCTTCTCGCCATTGTGTCGGGATGCGTCCTAGGGTTTTGAAGATTCAGATTGGGTCTTGAGTCTTAAGCTAGCCGAGGAGCCATGGAAAAAGGCTCCCGAAAAACAGGGGGAAGACAAGGTGAAATTTTGTGGTAAAATTTGGTTCTCCAAAATTATTATTTTATAGAGAAAATAATTAGAGGAGTAGTCAAATGCGTTCGGGACGACTGAAAGTTCTTGCGGGTATAACTATAACTATTTCATTGACTATTCCTGAATTTCTAGTTATTGCAGCTCAGGCGTAAAACAAGAGATTATTATTATTATTATTAAAATAAAAATAAATGTAATAAATCATTGTTACATTAAACTTGTATAACAGGTTAGGCTATTGTTTTTCATCGTAAAGTTTAGTATAAGAATTGGGATGCGCACAAGTTTAGATAAACAATTTTTTTTTTTTTTTTATAAGTTTGAGTTTTTGTGAACTTTTTCATCAATAGATGTGTGCTTTTTTCTTGTCCATTATGCGAAAGGTTTCAGATTGGCTTCAAGCTTGAGCTATAATCTCCTGTTCACTTATGCTTATCACTTATCAGGTCTCTTTGGTGGAGTCTCTGGGGGCCAACTTGCATTGCACCTCCATCTATGATCCATCTCTCGTGCATCCTCAAATAGTACGTACTAGAAGTTTAGTTTAATACTAATCCAAAAAAATGAAGAAGTTTAGTTTAATGATTTTGTGGCACTTAGCTCACTAAGAAACTTGACGTGTTACCCTTTACATAACTCAGTTTAAATTTTGTCTCTTTTAATTACCCTTTACTTACTCGTCTTTTTTTTTTATTGGTTTGACACTTAAGTACCATTTAATTGATGATAAAAAAAAAATTAAGAATGAAATAGAATGAAATATTATAAAAAAAAATTTATTTATTATATAATGAAAAAAAATATAATTTTATTATTTTTTTACGTTTGATATATTTTAAATAACATAAGAATAGAATAAAAAGTTGACAAAAAGATAAAAATATTCCTTAAGTATAAAAATAGTAAAATAATATTATTTGACTTTAAAAAATTATTTAAAAATAATATATATATAAAATAATTAATAATTTTTTATTAAAAATATTATTAAAATTGAAAAATAATTTAAATATTATTTTTTATTTTATTTATCAATAATAAACAATTTATAATTTGCAAAAAATAATTTGTTTGATCAAACAGAAATTTAATATTTCTAGCAAAAAAATGATCATAGGAATAAGTAACTTTCTGCATTTTTGGTGTTTGCAAAATTATGATGTTTGCAAAACTTTTTCCTTTTTTGGAATTAGGACAGGTGCAGAGACAAAGTGTAAAAAAAAAATCATAAGCACAAGAAAAAAAAAAGAAGCACAAAAAAAGAGTCAGAAGTGCAAAAAAACAAAATGAAAAGAGAAAAAAAAAGAACTAAAAATTAAAAAGAGGCTGATAAAGGACGTGACCATAAAATAATAAATTAAAAGAAATAAATAATGATATCTCCCACTCACAAAGTAATTTAAATTCTTGAAAATGGTTGTTTATAACAACCAAACACAAAATTTGATAGAATAAAATGCTGATTCTCATTCCATCAGATTAAGTCAAATTATCAAACGTACTCTTACCCTAGGCTGAAAAGAATCCAATTTTAATTGTGTGACGGGAGTAGCATTGGGGTTTGTTTGTTCTTGCCAACCGTCTCGTCTCCAAAACCCTGCTCTTTTGGCAACTCAGATGAGGGATATATTCAGTCATCCAGCCATCTATTCGCCTTCATCTGCAGTTTATTTAATTTTTCTTCATGTTTGTTTTTGGTTATACCATTGTTGTGTCAACAGGCATTTAAACACCGGGATCCTGCTTGTTTGTCACATTGCTCAGTGCTTTTCTATTTGTAAAAAGTGAATGCAGTTCGTTAGAAAAGTATAATTGTTAACAGTGTAACTAATATGGTTCATAACACAAATTGATGCATGCCCTGTTTCAATTTCATTTTTTATTAAGAAAAACACAAAATAAATCGAATTCGTCATCTTTATGGGCTTGAGATCCCATTTTTCAATGGATTTAAGCCTGTTTCGGTGTTTGTGGACCGGTTTTCAATTGTGGGTGCTCTCTCTCTCTCTCTCTCTCTCTATGTTTTTTTTTTTTTTAAAAATACCATTGAGTCTTAAAGTTGTTTTTTTAATCAGATCCAACTCTCATATTTGTAAATAACGTGACCAAAATTATAGCATGCGTTTGTTATGGTAGACAATTTTTGTTTTTTTGCTTTTGCTTTCTATGATTTCGTAAAGAACTGAATGGAAGTTAATTTTTCAAATACTTATTTGAAGCTATAAACTGCTCGAGGAATCGAGTAGGCCAATTTATAGGCCGAAAAATGGATCTTTATTTATTTTTTCTTTTTCCGAAAACTATTTGATAACTGAATTAGTTAATGAATATATATATAAAATTTTAAATTATAAAAATTTGAAAATAAAAACCATATAAAAAATCTATATATTTTAGACACGAAACGTTAATGTATTTTTTTGACCAATTTTATGTAGTTTTGTTAAAAATTAGTGAATGAAAGAAAAACTTGGGTAATACTGCGATTAAAACTTTTTTTTTTTGGATAACACAAATATTACATTGGTGCCTGTCCTGCCGGATCCAAATCCCCCTTGGTTAGAAACTGCAGTCTGCAGACAACGTGAAATTAAGAAACGACGACGTTTCTCCTCTCCTTCCCAGTGTGTGAGATCCATTCGGCACCGGCGATCTCTCTTCCATCACATCCAGACGCTTCACTCGGTTCCCACGTTTAAATCGAACAATTAGAGCTTAATTTATAAGCCCTTTGTGCAGCCCAGCTTCCCCACCCCTTGGATATACAAGGTACACTAAATTGTGGACCCTTTGATCTGTAATGTTCCTCCTAATTCATAATGTTGGCGGGCTGAATTTGAATCAATATTCTATAGCAGTTGTTGCGGTGAAAAATCGGGTCCTTCTGTGGGTCATTACTGCATATGTGGAATATATCAGTTTAAATTATCACGTTAACTAAAAAAATTGTGAGGATTCTTAATTGGGTTGGGTGTTCCAGTGGTTTGATAATTGTCAATTCAAATCAAATCTGATACTCTCTAATTATAACTCAAAATCTGAGGTTTTTGAGGTTATCATATGATATTCCTCTTATGATTTTACTCAGCTTGGCTGCATTGGTTTGCGTGGCTTTAGCAGTGTCATCCACTTATACTTAAAAATGTTAGTATGCATGGTTACCTATTTTAATCCTAAGCTCTTTTGAAATAGTAGTTTAATGGCTGTCAAATTGCAGGTTATGCTGATAAATCTGTTGAAACAAGAAGCCAATGGCAACAGTTGAAGGTGATACTGTTGGATTGACGGAAGGTCATGCAGAAGATTCTCCAAAACCCAAGGAGCAGTTCTCTGACACGAATCATTTTGAACATGAAAGCAATGGACATCTTGTCTTGGAGAATGGTTTATCTGATGGAAAACAGTGTCCGGCTGATGCTCATGATCAACTCCTACAAATGGTAGTTGAACTCAGATTTCAGAATGAGTTCTTGAAGTCCCAGTTTGAGGGCTTTAGCAGCTTAAACAATGTACATAGTGACTCTAGTCCACAGAAAACAGTTGGTGGTGGCCCAGAAGATGGGGAATCTTACAACGTGAAAGAACTGCAGGAAATGATACAATCTTTAAATACAGAACTTTCGGAAGAAAAACAAACAAGAGGTGCAGCTGAAGAGGCTTTGAAGCATCTTCAAACAGCTTATTCAGAGGCAGATGCCAAAGTCCAAGAGCTCTCTGAAAAGCTTGCAGAAGGTATGATTTTGTTTGTGTGCATTTCTGAAGATCATGCAGCAATAAAAAAAGAAGCAAATTTGAGTTACACTGAAGATTATGCTACTGTTTAATGTTCATATTTGTTACATGCTTTGAAGCAGTTCTGTCTCTAAAACTGTTTGTTACAGCTGGAGATTATGAATTGATTTTTCCACATAAAGATTTTGAAATCAAATGGATATAAAAATATGCTATGTGGTTGCTAAAATCATAAGGCACAAAAGAATTTATATTACTCCAGAATGCTTTAGATTAATTGGACAAATATATTGTATTACTCCATTGTGTAGCTCAAAAGAAATTGGACCAAGAAGTAAAAGAGCGTGAAGAGAAGTATACTGAACTCGACTCAAAGTTCAACAGGCTTCACAAACGAGCAAAACAGCGTATTCAAGAGATTCAGAAGGTGAATTGTTGCTATACTATTTTCTTGTTGTGCACGACATAGTTTATTTTTGCTTGCTTGCTATCTTTTATGATTGAAACATGTAAAGCAAATTCACTATCTTCAAATGATGAATGTTGGCCCCCAAAATTTGTTTGTATTGGCATTATGAATATTTGTGATGCTAGTAATATTCAGCATAAAAAAAGTCAGCTAGTGCTAGTTTGATGCTTCAACAAGGAAAACTCTATTGTTGGCCGATTCTATCAAGGCATTTTCCTGGAAAAATTCATTCATGTTTATGTAGAAACCGAGTTCATATTTTTGTTTGGGAAACACCTTTCTTTAGGAAAAAGATGATCTTGAAGCCCGATTCCATGAGGGGAATGAGCAAGCATCATTAAAGCAATCAGAATTGCAACAAGAGCTAGAGCGCACAAGGCAGCAAGCAAATGAGGCATTGAAAGCAATGGATGGGGATAGGCAACAACTAAGAAGCGCAAACAATAAGTAATACTTTTGCCTTTTATCTTGATGGTCAATGAGTACATGCAATAATTATATGTCTTTAGGTGTGTGGTTTGAGAAAATATGTTCTCTTTCATTACATGTTTGGGACTGGTCTGTCACTGTGTAATTATTGCTATTTTCCTTCTCTTTCCATGTGTAGATGCTTTCATTACTTCTTGAGCTTTCTTTTGTTTTAGCTCTGTAATGGGAGAATTTTTTACTTCTTATTGTCACTTTTGGCTTGGGGTGGGGGGTGCTTCAGTATATATTAATGTACTTATTAAAGGAATATGTTCCATTTTCTTCCAATCAAGCTTATCAATTCTTGATCACAACAGGGTGGGCACTGCAAAAATCATTAGACAGCATTGTTCTAAATAACTCCATCATGAATTATTATTTAGAAGCTCACCTCAGAATCTGCCTCTAGTCTAATAGAATATTTTAAATGGATCTATACTTGTTTTATAGAAATAAAGTAGAACTTATAGTATTGTATATCATATATTGTTACGTGAAAAAATCTCCATCATCCAGACTTCGAGATACCATTGAAGATTTACGGAGTTCATTGCAACCCAAAGAGACTGCTCTTGAGGCTTTGCAGCTTTCACTTGCAGAAAAGGAGCAGGTACAAGAAATTTTTTGTTCTTAATTGGGAGAAGAATTTATATTAATTTTTTTTTGGTCTTCTCTATGTTCATTGTGTTTATTTTTATAATTTTAATGAAGGCACTATGTATGCTTTACATGTGCAACACTTGACAACTTTTGTTATCTTATATCCAAGTGCTTGATACTGCCTCATATGATATGTGGGATACGCAATTTGCCTCTTAGATGAAATCAAATTAGATTGAATGAGAGGAAAATTACCCCTAATCTACTTATACACAACTGAATGGGATACCTTTACAATGGTATTTGGACCAAGGGTTCCATTCTTAGGAAACATGCATGGTTTCTGAGGAAAGATAAGACTAACTAGCAGTGTTTATTAGTATCTTTCTTTGAAGTTTAAGTGATTATATATAGATGGATGAGTAGTTTATCTTTTAGAAACTTATTTTTGAACAATAATTTATAATATACATACATATATACATATGTTTAAACATTTGTATATATGGTCCACGAATTAACATCAATTGGCATAGGTGTAAAACAAAACCAATCTTACACTGTCAAATAACTTTTAGTGGGATGAGTTTTCCACAAAATCCATAGTTGGATTTGAAGCTTCGATAATGCATATCTTTTGTTCTCCATTTTAATATCCTAACTTAAAGCATATTTTTAATACATATTGTTTAAAAAAATTTTAATTTCTAATTTTCTATAATTGAAGTTATATGATGTTATCGGTTGGTATAAGTTTATGAAGGTCTACACTACTGTCATTGCACACAAAGGTCCTAGGGTAGCACTCATGCTCTGAAAAATTTTAAGACTTGACAAATTAATTGTTTCTGCTGGTTCCTCACTTGCTTTTATAATATACCTTTTGATGTTTAATGAGTAAGAAATTTTATAAAAGTAACTTTTGTATTGATGACTATTGTGACTTCTTTGTCTTACCTCTTGAATTAAACTGTTTGTATGACACTTATCCCAAATTTTTGGTGGACTGTTGTGATATTTGAAATTTCCGTTCTCCCTGGCTGATGTGCCAAGAATCCTAATGGTGTATTCCTATCATGTTGGTGTCATATCAATTTTAATGGTTATAACTCTGTTCTTTGTATATCTCAAAAAATGACTACTCAGATGTTGGAAGATATGAGAGGATTGCTTCAGGCTTCTGATGAAAAAAGGCAAGCTGCACTGGCTGAGCTGTCAGCTAAACATCAAAAGGTACTTGTGCATTAGATTCCAGTCCAATGTTTTTCCTTTGTTCTAGTATTGCAGAACTTTAATGTTCTGTACTGTGTATTTTGTATCTATTTCTGCTTTTGCTTCAATTCAGTGTGTGTTTTCCTCAGAATATAGAGAGTTTGGAGGCTCAACTTAATGATGCATTATCTGACAGAAGTAAGGCAACTGAAACCATTTCTTCACTGCAGGTGAGTTTCATAAGTGCAAGCTTTTTCTGTACGTGACATTGAGTGTCATTTTGGTTCAAATTGTATATTTGCTTTCATCTATGTTTTGAAACATCTTATTTATGATAGTGAACATTCTATTGTTAGTTGCAACGTAAAGAATGGGCCTATGTTAGATATTTTCTCTGGCCAAAGGCTGGCTGGATTCCTTTGCAAAGTAGAACATGTTGGTCTTTTTTGTTGAGATTGATGAGAAATCAAGAGATATGTACCACTACAGAGTTTCAAAGTCATTACTGATTGATCATATTTGGTGTGGCACTGTTTACAATACACAAAGAAAGATATTGTATAGTTCTTGACGCAGAAGGGAGAGAGTTTGGGGCCTCTGTGGTGCTGTGTTATTATGTTATTTCAGTAGCATATGGATTTGGGGGACATGCCTATTTGAAATTTCTTTATTAAAAGTATTTATAACTTATTATAATCTAGGAAAACACAGTCTATTATATGTCTAATAAAAAAATTGGAGAATTTCCTGATGAGTTTCTAAGACATATGATATACATGTTGTGTGTATGTAAAATATGTTTTGTCTTAATTGCTTAATTAACTTACATTTTCTTTCTATAAAAAAAGTCACATTTTCTATTTTTTTTGAGCAAGTTAGTTTGAGAATCCAAGGATTCATTTTGTTGGTAACAATTCAATGAAATGGAATAGAGAGAAAGAAAGAGTTTTCTAAATTGATTATGTGGTGCTAATTACTTTATACGAGTGTTCCTGAATATCATAGCAGTTTCCAACTAATGGCCATCCTTAATCCAATAATGTCCCCAGGTTCTAGTTGCAGAGAAAGAATCTAAAATTGCAGAGATGGAGGTGGCATCAACTGGGGAAGCAGCACGATTTAGAGCAGCTGTGGAAAGGGTGAAGGGGGAACTTTCTCACATGAAACAGGAGCATGTATGGCTCTGAATCTTGGAATCTTACCTCTATGTTTGAGTTGAAAAGGAAGAATGATCGCTTTTACTAATTGTTTGGGTATATGTTCAGGAATGGAATTTTCCATTATGGTCTGACTTGTCTGAGGTTAAATAATTGAAATGCTTGTCTCACATATTTAGAAAAAAATAATTAAACACCTGCATGATTTTATCTACCTGAGGAAGGTCTTAACTTTTGCAATCTACTATTTTTATTGTTCTCATTCTTATGAATGCTCTTTCCATTATGCTTATATGTAGAAGAAAATGAAAATTGGTTTTAAGTTAACCTGTCTTGAGGTGTCTTTTGCTGGAGTTGGCTTTTTTGTAGGTGATCTGATATAAAGAGAAGTTAGAATGTTGACAGTTTCTTATTGTTACTGTGCCCATTGATTATATGGTTACTTTAATTTGGAGGCATGACATGTGTTCAGGAGAAAGAAAAAGAAAGCTGGGAGACTGCATGTCAAGCTCTTAAAACGAAACTTGAAATTACAGAGAGCAACTGCATACGTGCTGAAGTTGAAATAGCAAAAATGAGAAGTACAGATTTGTCCTTTTGTGAGCTATCTTATATTTACTGAAAGAGCTATGCTTATGCTTTTGTCAATGGCCAGGTCAGCTGGAGTCAGAGGTGTCTGCACAAACCAGGATTCTCAATATGAGAGATGCTGAAATATTGGCTGCCAAGGAAGAGGTTCTAATTTATCTTCTTTTACTTACTAGCTTAAGAAAAAGTCAAATAGAGAGAATGAGAGAGAAATTTTTTATTTATTATTTTTTTGGGTAATAATGAGAGAGCAAGTTCTGTCTACGTGTACCTTGCTCCTATTACCTTGAGAGTGCTAACAAGTTTTTGTGTATTTCTGGTGTTCGGTAGAAGTTAGATAATTGTTAAAGGAATATACTTGGAGAAAGAAACCTTCAATTATTATTGACATGTGCTCTTGTAGGCTATCAGATCAGTTTTTTGTTTAAATAGAATATATGCTATGTGAATTTTGTGATATTTTCTGATATTCCTGTATCTGGCATTCTTCTGTAATAACCTTATAGTTTGAAGTTATTGTTGATGTTGTGTTTTGAGTGGCAGATACAGTATAGGGACTAACAAGTTGACACAACGGTCACTGCTGCTTGAATCTCAGATTTATATTCTTATTTTCCTTTACTTCAAAATTATACAGCCTTTGCTTGGAAATAGTACATGGAAATATGGCTTGGATTCCACCCACATTCTTATATGGTTCTTGTGTAGTACCTGAGACACATCACATATGCAACAATTACTCATACACCACACTGCATGGCTTCTCTTTATTGTGATGTTGTGTGCCTGTGCAGATGTTCTGACATATTTTCTGCTTTCTAATGCCTTTCTGATTTCTTATTTTTCAGATCAGCCGCCTTGAGGGTGAATTTTCTTCCTATAAAGTTCGTGCACATGCACTTCTCCAGAAGAAGGATGCAGAACTGGCTGCAGCTAAAGACTCAGAGCAACTCAAAACTCTTGAGGAAGCTCTAAAAGTACATGCTTATGATAATATTCATGAAGAAAAAATCACTTGAACAATGCATATATATATATGTATATATATATGGTTAATTCTCAATTTCATTCTTAATTTTCCACAGGAGGCTGAAAATGAAGTATTATCTAGAACAGAAGAAAGGGATAAAGTTCTTCAAGATATGCAATATGCTATGGCAGATCACGAGAAAGAACTCAGAGAAAGGTTTCATTATTATTGAAAATATATATGAGCTTTTTCACCTATTACTTTTCTTTGAATATTTCACAGATGACAAGCATCTTCTTTGGAAGTAAAAGATGAATTATAAGTAACTGATGTTGTAGAAAAGCTTGCTTTGCTTGATTATTTTGTTTAATGTTTTGGTGGCAACATTAGATACAGTAAATTAGTTACCTTTTCCGCTGTTAATTGCAGAGTGGTCTCAAACTCTCATTTCTTGTATATCAGGGACACAGCCCTTGAAAATGCCAAGCAGCAGATAAGGAGCTTAGAAATAAAGCTTGACTCTGCCAGTGCTCAGCACCTGAAAGAAAAAGAAGCTTGGGGACTAAGCCTTCAAAATGTGGAGCAAACATGGCAAAGTAATGACCTGTGCTTGGTCAAATAGTTGCTTCCACCTTATATTTCATCATTTACTTTATCTGTTTGAAGTTGACATTGGAAGTTTAACTTGAATTAAACTTGACAGATAGATGTGAGGCAATGAAGGCCGAAAGTGAAGCATCTTCTGCACATGATATACAAAAAGAACTGGAAGGGCTCAAACAACATTACAAAAAGTTGAAGGTAGTAGTCTGCAATTTTTTGAAGCTATGCTTGTAGAATTTTTTTGTCCTAATGATCTTTTTTCTCATCTTTTTTTCATGTTGATTGAATTTATAACTTGTAGGAAGAGCATGATTCATTTCGAGATCTTGCTGATAGAATGATTGGGGAGAAAGATCATGAAATATCTAGACTTTTAGATGAAAATAAGAATCTTCATCAGTCTCTGCAATCAAGACCACTAGTATGTTCTCTTTATTTGCTTTTTAGATATCTTGTGACGTTGTTCTGATACATATATTTCCATGATCTTACTTATTTAGGCTCTTGCTTGCAAATGATTGCAGGTCAATCAAAATGATAATTATAGCGCAGGTACTAATTCATCTATGATCTTACAGTAATTCTTCGTCTTGAAAAGTTTCTTCCATATTTCTCTAAAATTATGGATACTTGATCATCTGATTGCAAAATGCTGTCACAAGTTGATCAATTAGGGGTGATTGGTGACTCTTCTTTCTCTAATTGTTATGACCAGCCTTGTCACATAAACAGGAGTCACCAAATTTAAGTTTGTCAGCTGCAGAACAGCAAATTCTGGTATAGCATTCTTATTTCTCAAGTTTCAATCTCATTTATTGTGATAAATTCTAGATGGACTTTGAATAGCATCTAGTTGGAAAGTCATATATATAGTTATATGGTCAGGTTTTAGAGAGAAGATACAGTCTGAAGAGAAAACAACCGGATAATTCTCTAAAATAACTAAATAAACCGTATATTAATTGTCAGTAATAAAAGGGTAACTAATTTATTCTCTAAAGTCATATATATAGGCAACTGAAATAAGAATTTATAATCCTAATGAAATACTGAAATTCAAATTCTAATCCTAATAAAATAAAACAAAGGGATAACAATTTTCTGGACTCAAACACTCAAATGATGATTCTAATTAATCCTAAAATTACCCCAATATAATTAATTACAACATCATGAATTTCAAGGATAATTACATCAATATTAAATAATAAAATAAGTTGTAATTCTATCTTCTCATCCTACATCATAATGACTGGAGTGGTTTCCCCAATGGCATGATCTTTAAAATAGGGTTTTAGTGCCTTGTTTCAAGGACAGAAAGTGGGTTGGGGCACTGGCCCCTCATTTTTCAGGTGATTGGGGTGTTAATGGGAGTGGAAAAGATTGTTTATTCAATCATCAGCATGACAGTTTCCTCCTAAATGTAGTGAGTTATACTTTTTCTGGCATGAATTTGAGATCATTGGTGCTATAATCTTGCTAAATTTTCAACATACTTAATTTGGTATTATACAAAACTATTTGTTTCAGACTCTTGAGTCTCTTTCATTGGTTTAGTATGTTCTTTGAGGACCCAATCTTGGATTTCGTTTTGAGATATGTTCTAATTTCAGCTTTTAGCAAGACAACAAGCCCAAAGAGAAGAAGAGCTGGCAAGATCACAGCGACATATTTTAGCTCTTCAAGTATGTCTTGCCCCATTTAAAATATTCATCTTCTTCTGTCATACTCTCTAATATTGCTGTTAATTCAGGAGGAAATTGAAGAGCTTGAACGTGAGAATCGTCTCCATAGCCAACAGGTAACAGGGTATCTGAATTTCTGAAGGTTTTTTTTTTGTTTACAAATTTCCTAAAATATTTATTGTGTTTCCATGTGAAAGGATGAGATGAATGGCAGTACAAGGCCAAAGATTGTTTCTATACTTGAAGAGTTTAGTTTGCTAGGATTGTTTGTGGCTGTTCCTTGAAAACTAAAGTTGTAATGGGTTTTTTATACTTGTGTAGATTTGTTTAAAGAAAAACTTGCTACTATGGTTGAGTGTTAAGGACAGATTGGAAAACCAAATGATGCTGTTAATGGGTAATGGGCAGTGTCAGGATATGCAGCCTTCAATTGATAGTTTGGCCCGTCAATTGAGAGGTGAAAGAACCTTGTATCTCAAACTAGGTTTTAAGGACTTGAGATATTCTTTTTGTGTTTCTAAACAGTTGAACCTACACGGTAATCCCAGCAGTTAATGCTGCAAGTGGAAGTCAGTGGTCGTTCATTGTTCTGTTGAATGAATAAAGTTTAATGAAAAGCTAAGTTGTGATGTTTGTTATCATAAGATACGTCCTAACTGGAAGTAGAGAGTTTCTGCTAGAAGCCTTGTACTCCAAGGTAATATTACATTTTCTGGATAGGAATTTGGGCTTATAAAAATTTGGGACATTTCAAGGGAAAAAAAAATAAGAAAAAGAAAAAGTAAACGAGCAGTCTTTGCGTGAGTGACTCAAACCATTAAGAGTTTTTATATATGTGTGTCAGCATCTAGCAATCTATGAACCATACAATGTCTTATCATTGTAGTCAATACCATATGGCTTTTGTGTGGGGCGGGGTAAAGGAACAGAGAGCAGATGTGGCTGCAGCGGAAGGTCCGTAGACTGGAGGACTAGAATTAGGGAGGGGGGGAATTTATGATTACGGAATTTTTTTTATTTATTTTTATTTCCTTTTTATCAACTTCCAAATATTCTGATTGTAGGAAGCCATGTTAAAGGCTGAGTTCCGCAACATGGAAAGAACAAAGAAAAGGGAAGGTGTAGATATGACATATTTGAAAAATGTTATCTTAAAGCTTCTTGAGACAGGTATAAGTTTCAAAGAAATGGAAGAGCTTATCTTTTTTAGTATCTATTTCATTAACTGGGAAGTATTGTAAAGCAATTCATATCATCTATTGTTTTGAACAGGTGAAGTAGAGGCATTACTGCCAGTTGTTGGAATGCTGCTTCAGTTTAGTCCGGAAGAGGTAATATTGTCATCTTATACTTTACTGTCTATCCCTAAGGCTTCTATTTGGTAGCGTTAGGGTATTAAAAAATATGGGGAGAGAAATGAATATGTGCAACATGAAGAGATGAAAACTGTACAATACCATACACATTGCATGTCATTCATATTACCTCTCCTAAGTAAGTTTCAAGTTAAAATCTGAAGTTGAAAAAATCATTTGATTAATGCTGTGAATGTGCCCCAATTTAGATGCTCTGTAGGCTAATGGGCATTACACTGAAGTAACTTGAAACTCATTTTGTTTCTCTGAAGAATAAGTTTAAATTTTGGTTTTGCATTTAGTTAGATTGTCTATAATTTCTGAAGAATAAGCATGCATCCATCACAAGATTGTCCTGCTGTATTTATCTCCCAAAAGTGGTTCCTGCTTTGTCTGACATATCAAAATATGTCATTTTCTACTCACAGTTATTCCGTTTATCAGAAATTATTGTCCATCAGTGCCTATTAAGTTAAGAAAGTATAAAAGTTTCTTTTAAGCCAAAAGTTATGTTATGAAAGAAAAGAAAACAATTTTCTGGAATTTGAATGCAAGTGCAGATGCAGAAGTGTCAACAGGCATATCTTAACTCAACAAATGTTCCACCAAGTCCAGCAAGTGATGCTTCAGCATCTAACCTATCACTTTTCTCAAGATTCTCCTTTTCATAGTGGCTTCAATGAGAATGCTAGAGAATTCTTCTGTTGCTGTAAGAATGTCTGCTTCTGCCATCCAGCTGCAGGAGTATCGGTTTGTTTACTTGCACTTCCAAAGAAGGATGTTTTGTCACTGTAAATTGGTATTCTTTTGGCTACCGCGCAGTTGTTCCAAAGAAGTGTTTGGAAGCTGTAAAGAAACATCGAGGATAATATACGTCAAATATCAAAACAGGGAGGAAGAACTCACGTTACCTTGCTCAGCGAGTAACAATATAATTATTCTGTCTCATTGAATATCTTGAGTTGAAAAGCATATATAGAAAAACTGTTTCATGTTTTTTTTTTAATGTGAATTATCAATATGACCAAAGGAATGAGAATACCTTGGGAGTTCATTCATCCATGAACATGTGAAGAAGCTTTTTTCTTCATCTTTTTTTTTTTATAAATAAAAAATAGGATTTTCATGAGGATTCACTTTTCAAGTGGTGGACGATAAATGATGTTTATTACATTATGAGTCGCCTGACCTATTTATTATTATAGGTCAACTGTGGGTCTGCTGAGTTGCTTAATCTAGTCTTTTTCCCTATAGTGTAGTACGAGGCAATTGATGTTGCAGGTAATTTAACCCCTGTTCGAAAATCTAATGTTGCTTGATATTATTAGCACCTTATGTCCTTGTAAAAAGGATTAGTTGGGTACCACATGGTAAATTCTGATATAACGGAAACACAATGGGCAAACAAGTGCATGTAGACATTTTATTATCTAAAATAAAAATCATGTATAAACAAGACCTCGAGTAAATATGGCATTTGGTATCCCGAGAACAAGCGGTGTTTTTCTACCTAATTTGCTACAAATCTAAACCTCACAAAATGTGTGAATGCTTATTACATCATTTCATTTGTTGCACACGTACCCCAACCCTTGAGGGCATGAAAGTCAAATAAATCTTTTATTTTGTTGAAATAACGAAAATGAAAAGAAGTTTCCTTAAAGTATAAAATAATTTGACATTTATTTCCAATGGATTTCTTTTTCTTGTTAAAATAATATCAATTCAAATTCATGATTGGCAAAATTAAGCATCGTCTCTTAATAATAATGTATAAAATACAGATTCAAAAAATACTTACAAAAATTAGAACTGTGATTGTCACTGTGTCACAGTAGGAAGGGTGTGTAATAGAGTTTAGAATCTTGTAGGAAGATTTATTGAATATACTTCTTGCAATTATCAAGATTGGTACTAGGAATCAATCTAAGTGCACTACACTCATTTAGTTATATTCTCACTAGCTCTTTGTAGCTATATTGAACCTAACGAAAAAAGGCAAGAATTTGGCAGTTTTTTGCATTGTGGGTGGTAAGGAGAGGGGCATATCTAACCAAAAGTTGGCAATTACAGTCCATAACTCTGCTTCCTAAGTTTCCACAAAGAGAAACAATAATTTTGTAATATCCAGCAGTAGTTCGATATGTTTCATCCTCGTCAATTTATTGAATATGCTTCATCTTACATCCACTAAAATCACATGCAGTTCAACCCATACAAACTTGCAGTAGAGGATATATCTCAAAACTAAACTACTAAATTTTCCTTTTTGACGGAATTAAAATTGACCCAGAAAATGGTAAAGTGCAATGAAAATTCTAACTACCAACCCGAATTCGAGAAACAAACAAAGCGCTGGAGAGTGAAAAAGAAACAGCAGAAATAGACAAAAACTGCCACAGAAAATGGTCCTTCAGGCGTGCCTGGCCTGGAAATCCTTCATGAAAGCCACCAACTTCTCAACCCCAGCCAAAGGCAAAGCATTGTAAATGGAAGCTCGCATACCACCCACCGACCTATGTCCCTTGAGCTGAACCATCTTTTCGTTGGCTGCCTCCTTGATAAACTCAGCTTCTAATTCTGATTTCTCCAGTGTAAATGGAACGTTCATCAACGACCTCACTGATTTCTCAACTGGGCATCTATAAAAACCATTGCTTTCATCAATGGCATTGTAGAGAATTTCAGCCTTTTTCTTGTTCTTCTTCTCAACCTCTTTCAAACCCCCTTGCTCCAGCAGGTCTTCGAATACCAAACCACACATGTAAATACCGTAACAAGGTGGAGTATTGTATAATGAGTTGTTCTCAGCATGTATCTTGTAATCAAGCATCAGTGGAGTTACATCCTGAGCATTCCCAATCAAATCTTTCCTGACGATCACGATAGTAACACCAGATGGCCCCACATTCTTCTGGGCTCCAGCATATATCACCCCAAATCTAGAAATATCCACTGGCTTTGAACAGAAATTTGAAGACATATCAGCAACCAAAATACCATTTGGATTCTTGGGGGTCGGATAATCCTTGAACTCAACCCCATGAATCGTTTCATTTGAGCATATATGCAAATACCTGGCGTCTGCGTTTTGCTCCAATTCATTAAAAGATGGAATTTTGGTGTACTTCTCGGATTTACCAGACCAGATTACCTTGGGATTACAGAATTTCTGGGCCTCCTTGAAAGCCTTGTCGCCCCACGAACCAGTGACCACATAATCAACCTGATCATCTGGCTTGCAGAGGTTCAAAGGGACGGCAGCGAATTGGGTGGTGGCGCCGCCTTGCAAGAACAAAACAGCATATTCAGGTGGAATGTCCAAAAGGGCACGTAGATCTGCTTCTGCCTTCTGGATTATGGATAGAAACTCCTTGCCCCTATGGCTCATTTCCATCACGCTCATGCCGGATCCACGCCAAATATAGAGCTCTGACTCGGCCTTCTTGAGCACGCTCTCGGGCAAGATTGCGGGTCCGGCAGCAAAATTAAAGACTCGATCTTGAGATGGGGTCTGAGCTGATGGACTGATTTGGGTGGCGGTTGGGGCGGCGCATTTGACTGAGATGGGTCTGACGGTGGTGTTGTTGATGGTTCGTATAGAGGTGACAGGAAAAGCATTGCAGTGGGTGGTGGAGTTCTTTAGAAGGTGATTCGGATTTTGGAGAAGATGAGTGTGAGGCGAAGTTGCCATTGACATTATGCTGAAGATTTTGGTATAACAGAGGGACACAGATAGAGGCGGAGGCAGGGTAGAGATTCCTGCAGATTTTCTTCTTCAAATTGGAGATGTTTGTCTAAGATCTAAATCTAAGGAGCGTATATATACGGACATGACGTTGTACATTTTAACTGTCCAAGAAAAACCAAACCAAAACAAATCACGAACCAATGGACCATTGGGGTTGGTGGAACAAAGTTGGTGTGCGGGGGAACGATGTCGTATATAGAGTGCGAATGAGAGTGAGCTTATTTCAAGGAGACGTGCCAGGATCATATTTTTTTGTCTTCATAGTTTGGACTCTTGGAATACAAATTTGCCTTGTCAAACGCTGGCGGCGCATGAGAAAGATGATGCGTTATGCCATTGCTTATTGGTGGATCATCCAAATAGGCCAAGTTCCCAAGGTTTTACCCTTTTTTTTCTTCTCATTACTCATTAGTGTATAACTTTCAGTGTTTTTGTCATTTTGATATGCCCATTACTTCGGCGGCTCATGATTTTGTGGTTTAGTAACTGAGATATTGTTTTATTTATTATTTATTTCCCCCTTTTCAATTGAAAAAATGGGCGTAGGTGTTGTTAGTTTATGTTGACACTTATAGTTGTTTGCTTTACTACAAGTTAAAAAGAAAAGCATTTATTTGAGCATCTAACACTTTTTTTTTGGGGAAGAATTATTATTTAAATAAAAAAATTTGCCCATACTAATATTTATTTATAAAAATTTAATGACTATGAATATTTAGTTTAGTTTTAAATACATTTTGAATTGAATTATTGCAATATGTGATTGTTTGAATTTTCCTAATAAATATCATCATAGTACATTTTCTTCCCAAAATGATCCTTCATGGTCATGACCAGTTGACTAAATGCCAAGAGTGGCAAGAGTTAAAAAGCGTAATTCTATTTTTCAATGGCATTAATGGGGAAAATGATTGTCTCCTTATAAAGTTGTTGCTAAATTTCATGGAGTTCGTCTAATTTTTATAATCTCATTTTTATTAAAAAAATCTTCACAGGACTAAGGTTTTTTTTAGGTAATAAGAATATCACATGCATTCTTTTTTTTAGATTCAAACTTTGGACATTATAAAAATATTTTAATTATTAAATTTAAATTTACTTACTTAAGTTAAGAGTGCAAACAGACTAAATTAATTGAAAGTTTAGTGAAATTTTCTTCCAACAAATGCCAGTAACCAAGAATCACTTTAGGAGAGATATTCATGCGTGAAAATGATAAAAAGATTTATGAATGAATGAAATTGTCCTATCATTTCCATTATTTTGTTCAATGGGAACAAGAGAGATAATACAGTTTCAAATGGAAGTATGTTCAATTAGAACACAAGGGAAAAGGAAAGGGACCATCCAGAGGTCTTCCTCGAGACAATTTCCTATTCCACACCCAACGCAACCCAAGTTGCTCTTACGTGCATTCTTAAATATTAAACCCAACCAGACCAATTATCAAAGTCATGTAATGTTGTTGTTAGTGCTACACATGGCCTTGCTACAATTGGTTCTCCAGAAGAAAACGTGCTGGTTCACATTTTGCTGTATAGTTGAATTTAGATGAGCAGTACTTCCTATGTACCCCTGTAAGTTTCCCACTTCCAGCCTTCTGGTGCAAATCAACCATCAGACTAGAGCATTCTCTGCAAGTCCAACACAAGATAACCACATCAGTATTGTCTCATAGTTTGTCTGGAAAACTATATAGGATTGTTGGAACATGGATTTAAAGTTTATGCTAATGATCTTACAATAGCTGATCTTCTGAGTAGTTCGTATGACTTTCGAATGTCTTACTCCACTGTTTGACACCATATATAGTGCATTGAGCTGCATAAACTGCAGCTGCAGCCAGCAAAGATGGTGGGAACTTCAGCATCTCATATTCCACAAGGGATAGCTCTATCAAGAAGAAAGCTAATAATTCCAACTGTTCCACATTGAGAAGTACAGTAAAGAAGTTAGTAAGTAGGACACTTGAACGTCATAGAAATACATCGTAGAAAAATGGGTACTGACTTTTCTGTCTGCTTGAGCTGCCTTAAGGAACCTTCTCATAAAGACATATGATGTTGGCACTGACACGTTAAACTGCAATTTATTGAGCATCAACTTCTCCTGCAATGTGTTTGTAAGGAAATTTCAGCTACTTGTCATGCCGAGTGGTTCAACAAATGTAATGAGTTAAAGGTTTCATTAAGTAAACAAACATTACCATTTCCAGAACTTCTTTCCTCGTGTATGCTTTGTCTGATATAAGGATTAGATCCCCGACCACGGGGACCGAAACTTCCTCGTACTTGCATGCCAAAAGCATGGCAACCAGACCAACCAACTGAAGCTTCTTTCTTACCACTGACTGCTTCTCCAAAAATCTATCTATCAGGTTAACTGTAAGAAACAGAGTCTCGGGCATGAGGTCAAATTTGTCCTGCACCTGAAGGTCCAAAATCTATCAGTCTCTGGGTGTTGAAATTGATTGAAAACGAAACCAATGGTAACCATATTTGAACCAGAAAGCCAACTACTACCGTTTTAGGCATAGCGGTTCAGTAGGGAACATTTAATATACCTCAATAAGCCAGTCAATCAGTATAGCTCTCATCCTTTCATTAATGTCTAATTGTTGTCCCATATAATTTGGTGAGACACAATTACAACTCTGCATGAAGCAACTTGCTATTAGTTATCAAACATAGGTAGGAAGACATTCCATATTAGTTAGTATAATACAACCGGTACCAAATTAGAAGTGGATTCTACTGTAGTTAGTAATAAGTTTAATAATTCATGCTAATTCAACACAAAAGATCTGTACATACTGTTAATGCCAGCAGGTTATAAAGGGAAAAGACGATAATAGATGATTAACATCCAAGTCAAAGTCTAAAATTTCCGTAGTTTCAAATTCTGGTGGTAGATCGTTGTTCCTAGATATGCATTTCAGTTTACCTCCATTTTTCTATAGCAGGAATAAAGATCTTCGACATAGCCTACGACTGCAAGAGGGTTATTCATATCACTGCTATCGATGTCCATAATAGGATCTTCAACTATATCCTCCATCTCGACTTCCTCCTAACATGTTTAAGGACAACAATTAGTGCACTGTCACAAGGTTAAAATTTGAAATAAATTTGAGGGACGGAAACAAATAGTGAGAAAGAAGTACCATCTGATCTGGTTCACTTTGGATTGATTCCGTTTGCTCTAAAGACATGGGCACTGGCTCGTCTTTCGGTGACTTGTGTTCATCATCAACGAATATAGAGTCTCCAAATCCATTCGAGTTTGAAATTGATGGGTTTGACTTCTTAGTTTCCTATTCAAATCGACCCCACCACTTAAGAATTAGGAATTTAGATCAAAGAGAAAGATCTGTTCAGCAATTTCACCGAAGAGAGAGGAAGGATACCTCAGCTCGAGATTGCTGTGTGCTAGCAATTTGTGCAGCAAACCTCCTAAAGAACAGTAAAACAAGATGAATCCATCAGATCGAAATGCACATCGAAATAAAATAGAGTTTCATTAATCCTCCGTTTGTTTACTACGAAAACTGAGGACAATAAAGACAAGAATTGTAAGGCTGAGTTAGTGAGTTCCTTTTCCATTTCGCAGAAATGAAACATTTCCATCGAGTAAGTGACTTCATTTTGTTGGTTTATTTCAGTACGCTGAATCTTTTCGAAGTGAATCAACGAACCAATTAAAGTTTCATTCTTTTCCTATTTCTTTCCTATCCACCAGACAAGGAGAAAGACAGCTGAAAATTACACATCCTGACCTCGTTATTGGTCGATGCACTGGATCCGCCTGCTTTTTTTCACAAATTTCATGTTTTCTGCGTGGGCCAAACAATTAACGTTAAAAAACAAAAACACACAAGAAATGAAGACTAAGGTCTATAATTAATCTTCAAAATAACAATGTCTGAGAAAATTACTGTGACAATCCTCTCTTGTTAACGACGCAGGGGTACCCTCGACCGTCCACTAGATTCTGATTGATGACGCTCAAAGCCCTTCTATTCTGCCCAACCTCCTGTCCAAACTTTCTGGTACCCATTTCTAACCCTCCTATAAGTCGGGGAAACAAAAAAGAAGGCAAAAACCCATGTCAAGTCTTCAAGCTTTCCATATGAACATCAAAGTGGCACTTAATCCCCTAAAAAAAAAGAACTTTACCTTGGAAATTTGTGGGTCTGATCGAGTTAGGATTGTTCTCATTAGAAATGACCATTTTGATTGATAATCTGAACAATCACACACACCCAGAAACCCGAGAACGAATCCTAGAGCATTCAAATCCCGAGCTTCCCCCACCTACTGAGATGTTCTAAGGAGGTGCAAGATATAGGGAATTACACTACACTACAGACTAGGGAATGAAACCACGGGTATTTGACTGGGGAAACCACGACCTTCTTTTTTAAAAATTCAACGGCTAGTAATTTGTGACCGTTAGATCATTGAGATTGGCGAAAAAAAAAAAAGACTTTCTACGTTTGTCCTAACAACGGTAATATGGTTGGCATGTGAAGACACCGGAGCATCTGATTTCAAAATTAATTGGCTTCGTTATCGTAACCCAATGATTGGTATCGTTTCCGCTTGTTGCTTCCTTCGGTTGGCTTCTTTACGGTAAGTCAAGTGCGCTCCTCTGCGCTCTACCGCACTCCGCATTTTCCCTTCTTTTTTTCTTTTATTTTTTTCCATTTAGTGAAAATGCATTAATAAATCCAAGAATGCAAACCCTATAATAAAAATGGTTAGGTTCGTTGGATGCCAATTTAGGGTACCAAATCCAAAACCCAACTAAAATAGATTTTCCTTTCTTATCATAAATTAAGAAACTTGACAAGAACATTTGATAATTACAACAAAACCTCTGTCATTAATTTGTTTTAGTATAACGTTTTTTTTATTTTTCAGATCATTCAAGTTTGGAAGCACATTGATAGTGCAATAAATAGTTGGTGCAATATTAATGGCAGTTTCTTTTTTTCTTTTTTTTTTTAAATAGACTGACATCAATGATATTTAATAGTCTCCTAGCACTTGAATGAGATCAAACGGAAAGATTTTTTTTACTAGATTTAATTCACTTAAATAAGTAACTAAATTAATAAAATAAAATATTCATGTCAACATAGTAATTATTTTTAGTGGATTCCAATTATGATATGTTAACATGATTGTTATATATTGAATTAATTTACTTATATTTAATAGAGTATATAAATTCTTCAAAAAAAATTAGCTCTCAATTCTCAAAAGTTTGGGTAGAAGTAAAATTATAAATGAAGTTTATGTTAATTTACAATTGTTTCTTCACTGGTAATATATTCAAATATCATCTATTCATATCTTCTCACAGGGAAAAAGTAGTAAATACAAAAGAAAAATAAGATTTAGTTTATTTTGCACTAGTAAGATTAAAAAAATTCTCATACTTGAACTAGAGTTTTAGTTGTTGTAGTTATTTGTAATTTTATTTATTGATATTACTTTTAAGTTGAATTCCTTTAAAATATACAAACTATCAAATGTTCAATTCTCATGTGACTAGACATGATCTTGAGTTGAATTTCGAACTTTAGTTCATACTAAAATTTATAGTTTTAACTTTAAATCATTTAAAAATGAACAAAATTCAAATCTGCGTTCTGCTCTTCCTGTCATAAACATTCCCAGCACATGAACCAATTTGAATATAAAAATGGCATAATAATAAGATGCACATATCAGATCCGTAACTACAACTCACTCAGGGACTCTGGAAATTCCCATTTCTTATAGTCGAAGGACTATTCGATTCATTAAGGGACATAGATGATAGGTCTAACCAGGAAGAGTTTCGAACTAGTTTTGTTTTTTAAACCAAAGTTGCTCACATGCAATAGCCTTAAAAGACATAAAAGGTCATCAATACACTTAAAATAATCAAAACAATTTCTTAAGCGGATGCAATAATGCGATTGATGACAAAACCCTTTGTTTTACTAGTTTTGCTTAGAACCCTTCCTTTGGGGTGGAAGTAGAAGTCGAAGTAATAAGTTCAACACCGTCGAGAATAAATACACTTGCACTACTAATTCAAGTTAAAAAGTTTCAAATTTTACAATATCTATAATATGGGGCAATAATCTTCCCCCAAACAAGGTGAGCATAACAAATCTGCCAATTTAAATCACTACAAATTTTGAAGAAAAGACGGAAACGAAATACATTGGTAAAATCAAACCCTGCTTGTAGCCAAAACTATAAAAAATGATACTATCTTCTTTTTCCTGTAAAATGAACAAAGACAAGATAGCCTCTAAAACTACACTGCAGAAAAACATATTCCAGTTCTTCACATCTACAATGAATCACAATAACCTAGCAACTGATGAATCTTACATGGCGCAGCGTAACAATACAACTTATAAAGAGACGAGAGAAAAATGAAAAACAATAATCTAAAATACGAAGTTAATGAGATACACAATACCTCTGACATATTTCAGTTTACATGTCAGCCGCCAAGAAGAAACCCAAGGCACAATGCTAGAGATTTGGCTTGAGCTGATCATTTTCAATGTAACCCATTAATTGAAGAGACTGGAAAGCAGTGGATAACTTCGCTTACTTTAAAGCAGTTGCTGTCTTTCTTTCTCCTTGAAAACCTCATCAGGTGATAAATGCAATCCTTTCTTCTTTACAATGACGTTTTTATTGTGTATCCACGTCTATGTTTCATTTATCGGCTTTCAGCTATCAACTATCAGCTATTCCTGAGATGACGTATATAACTTGTTTTCAACCGTCTTCAAATGGCTAGCAGAGTCTCAATACTTTTCGCAGGCAATGGCAGCTTCTTGATGACAATTTTCCTTTTTTGGCACAAATTTCTGCAGCATATATTGATCACCCTTGGGTACCTGAAATAACTAACTTCTAAAACTCTTCAGTATTTTCTACTTTTCTTCGTACTCATGTTTCTCAAACAATTCATCCCTCTTTAAGCTCATCTTTTGATCTGGAATACTTTCACTCTTAACCAATTTCTGTTTTTTGAATTTTTTTTGCTCAAGTCCTGGATTTGATTTTGATAAAAATCGTCTTCTCCCTTTCTTTGTCACCAGTTGAAAGTTTAGTGGATCTGAAAGTTGCAATTGGCAAGTTTCACTGGTGCCCTCCTCAGTCTTGATTTTACATCTCTCAGCCTCAGAAACCTCACTTTCCTTAACAATTGCGCTACTCAGAGTTTCAAGAACAACTTTGCCCAAAACAAATCTTGTCTCAGAAATTTGACCCCTCCCAAGCATGTGATAGTTTATTTCAGAACTCTTTCTTTCACTCCTGTAAGATTCAACATCATCGACCAGCACTTCAAAGACTTCAGCCACAACATTTCCTGTTTTCCTTGGAACAAATGCCTAAGAACCACAAAGTTTTCAGTCCAATTGAGCCTCTGAACTACCAGAAAGCAACACATTTTCAAATTGGCAAAGATGAAATATATACAGATGGGGACAAAATTACCCTAACCTAACCTAAGAGGATAATTTAGAGCCATTCTATTTAAATTTGGCAGTTTGGCAGGAAGGATAATATCCCAATATAGATGGTAAAGTTATTCGCTGCCTCTCATTCCAATTTCCGATAAATTATCTACCATCTGTTAGCTATTTAATTCCTACTATGATTTCTTATATTGGAGGGAAAAAGAGAACTTATTTTTTCTCCAGATGCCTAATTCATATACAAGTTACTGAAAAAATGGAAAATCACTAGAGCAAAATCTTTTTTTTTTTTCAATACATTTTTATGAACTCAGTTCTTAATGGCATTAAAAAAGAAAGAAACAAACCAGTGCAACAATATGCTACCAAATGAGTTTTCAAAAATACAGTAAAAAACATTTTCTAAAATTGTTAAAATCAAGAGAGCCTCAGAACATTTTACTCAGCCCTCCATGCAATTATATGAAAAAAAATTATTTTTATAATTTCCATTTTCAGAAATTGAGGCGATAAACTTTCCTTTTACCAATGGGTGCTCTCTGCTCAGGGAACCAAACCGTAACCGGTTAAACCAATTAAGTGAAACTGTGGTTTGGTATTAAAAATACATAAAAATATTATATAATATACAATATAACACTATTTCATGCGTAGCCCTAACCTTTTTTTAACTCAACATCTTGTAGACTCTCTTACTCTTCTTTTAATCTCACACTGACCAATCTACTATTAGACAATTGCACTTGGCTGTATTCTGTTGTTTTACTTTATCACTAGGCTATTGGACAATGGGCAAGAAAGTTTGTGACTTTGAAGTGGACTTCTATTATTATAAGTATAATTGCTTCTTCTTTTTTTCCCTTTTCAATTAATGAATAATTAGCATTTTGAATGTATTTAGATTAGCATTTACAGAGGATACTAGCAAGACCGGAAAAACCAATGATCTGTGGATTGGAACCAAACCAAACCCAGAATGGTGATTCAGTTTGGGTGGTTCTGTAAGTACTCTTGGTTTGGTCTGGTTGCTAGGAAAAAGGACCATAAAGGGTTGTTTGGTTGGTTTGAGTTTGAGCCTCAAATCAAATCACGACCACCCCTACTTTTTGGAGGCAGAAGGACCTAAAGAAGAATTTTGTCAAAAATTGGTAAAGGGCTCTATTATTTTATCCCCAGAAGCAATATAAATCACAAAAAAAATATAAATGACGTATGAGATGAAAATACATAGATATTAACCTGAAATGAGATGAATTATCTCAGGCTCTGCTAATACAATATGATATAAAGAATTATATTTCAAATACTACCTAGGCATTTACCAGATCATCCATATTTAAAAAGCAAAGCAAATGCCTAATAATTATACATTTGAACTGCAAGGTCTGTTAAGAGTAGTGGGCTTTTATGTCTAATTGGGTTTTGGAGTACATAGGCTGGTGTATTCATGTTTTATGTTTATTGTTAAGTCCCATTGTATCTCTTTATATAGTATCCATATAAATATAAAGCTGCCTCTAACTATTGAAAGTCTAAACCTTCCAACAAAATACAATTTTCACTTTCTAGTTTTTTTTTATGGCATCAGGAGCAACTTTAGTCAAAGAACCCTAATTATGGCATGTTTGAATAATCCAGACAAGTACAACAGAACTTTATGCCATTGCATGAATTCAGCAGTTAATCAACAATACAAATATTGAAAAATTGAAATCTTAGTAAAAGTATATATGTAGATATACTTACAATGCCAGAGCACGGAAAAGATGGGTATCTAGACATCAATTGAAGAAGTCTCTTCTCCTCAACTAGAGCAGGTATGGAGTCCACCACCAAAGATGCCAACTGGGAGACTGCTTTTGCAATTTCTTCATCAGATTTGTATATACAGGACCTTCTTATTTCAGGTGCAAAATTAGCATTCATTTCTGCAAGTTCTTTTGCAAATTTAACACCTCTTTCCCACTCCCCATGATATAGAACAGAAGCAAGTGTCCACACCACAAGGGCATCTTGAGGGTTATTTACTAATGCCAGATGAAACGCTAATAATCCAACCCTGTACCATATAAAAAAATAGCATCTCAAAAGAAAATCCATGATTTAAATTCATAAAAAAAAAGGACAATCATTCAAGCCAAATCTATTCCAGCTATAACAGAAAAGAAGTTTGAATAAATAAATGCTTCCTCTCTGTACCCCACTAAAACCCAGTAAGAATCTTTCTAACAACTGGCCCAACACCCAGCCATTGTCATGAATCTTGGCAACTAAAGTGACATAATGGGTTGCATTCATTATTGAAACAAGAGCAGAAAATGATTAATTGATTGGTTATTTCATTAGATACACTTCTCTCCTATGAAGCGTAGGCACTTCAAAAATCACACTGAATGCAGAGCTACCATGTGACAAATATATACATAGACTGGGTATGTCAAAAATACAAATAAGGTGCTGCTTTCCCTCTAAAAGTTCAGCAGGCATATATTTTAGGTATGGCCCATTGTAGCGCTATTATAGCATGTCCACACAAGCAGAAAAGTTGTAAACTGTTCAGCCAAAAGAGATCAACACTCTACAAAACTGAAAAATGATACTAATACTCTGAGTGCTAATGAGCAACTTCTTATTTTCAGGCAGAAATGAACCCCAAACGCAATCAAGATATTAGGCAGTGACTTGCTGCTGGCATGGAATCTAAAACTCAACGAAAACTCCAATGATGCTAGTTTTATTAAGCTGTTAATTCCTTCAGTGTCCTTTTTTTAAGAGTATAATGTGTAATTCATGAGCACTAAATCAGGAGAAAGTGCATGCAGAAACAGGAAAGTATATGCATATAAGTGTATTTCTATATTTATATGTAAAATATCCTACTAGAGGATTTTGTATAAATTGGTGTATCAGTGTACCTATATCATTCCAGGTGGCATTCCCATATTTCTATCTGTGCTTCTAAACTTCTCTCTCATCTAAAGAAGGCATTTGGATGAAGAATCTCAAAGATGTTGTCATTCCTTTTTATTGTGGTGATCAAAGTTTCTAGTTAAATGATTCATAAGAGGTGCAGAACTTTGTCAGAGATGTTTAATCATTTAGGAGGGAATAAAGAGAATAGAGTTCTGAATTCTGATCTTATGTCCCTTGTTTGTAAATGACAGTATCCTGTTATGCTACCTACAGTAAAATCAAATATTTCTTCTTAGAATAGGAAGTTGGAGCATGGGACTAACCATATAACTCGTAGAGCAGTTCCAGGGTCCAGAGTGGTGTGTCTGGATGGGAAAAAATATACATTGAAGGGCTTTTCAATAAATTTTGTCAGTCATTGACACTAAGAAGGTTTTTCTTCTTCCTACCACAAACATAATGCATTATCCTATGTGCACATGGGATAGAAATCTTTGGCCTTCTAAATAAAAATTCTACTTCTCCAACCACACACAATCAGCAGGCATAAACCGCACAGAATATTAAGCCAAGAAAAAGGAAACTACTCACCACATAGTGCAAACAGAAGGTCGATCACATGCAACCAATTTATCCAAATGGAAGAATAATTTCTGCAAAATTAAATTCAAATATTACAAAAGTAACAACAGAATCAGAAGAAATACTTTATGGAGAGATTTTTCCCCCCTTAAAGCTCCAACTAAAAGTAACTAAGAACAGAAGTTAAAATATCCAATATATGGCATGACGAGTTTGATATCAAAAACAAAATTCTTCTGATTTTGACTGAGAATATTTGAGAACCTCTTCACAATTTTATTACATCTCTCAATATAAGATTGGTGTACTATTAACACAAATTTAACATTCCATCCCATTTACCTCTAGTCCTTGAAATTGAAATCATCTACAATCATGCCAGAAAAAAAGAAGGAATCTTCCCCATTTATTCCCATACAGTTTAACTTTTCTAAGTGAAATTTGGTCTGTTTTATGGGTGAATGATTCTAAGATTACTCAACAAAGTTTCAAAACCAACAAAATTCTATTTTGAATGACAGCTGATCCAATTGACATAAGGCATTTATACATTGATCCAATTAACAGTGAACTACCAGATTATTATAACAAATTTCTTCCACTTCCCATGACTTCATCACATGAATAAATTGAAATACAATAACATTACAGGGAGCTTGTTTTACAATTATTTTGTAAACCTAACTTACCATAAACATACTGGAAGCCTGAGCATCTTGTTCAGTAACCTTTTGATCAAGGTAAGCTGCCTGGAACCAATCAATAAGTAAGATTTTTATTTGGATGATAACATGATTGGAAAATAATTATAACAAGTAAGCAACTCAACAACTTACATGCAAAGGAAATAAAAATTCAAGCAGATTGAATTTCCAGAGCAAGAACAGAGACGGCTCAGCAGCTCCATAAGAAAGCATATAGTTCAATTCAATCATTATTTTGTTCTGAAATATATAGAGAACAGCAGTAAGATGAAATTAATAACAATGATTACTTTGCTGTCCAAAGACAGACCCTCAGGATTTGTGTGTGTGTGTAAGAGACTGTTTTACCTTTTCCAAAATTTCTGCTCAACTCATGAATGAAAAATAGAAGGAGAAGCAAGCCAGTAAGACTGACCAAAAGACAAAATAGTTTTTCTTATGCCAAATTTTGGCTACATAGCATCATCACTGTATTTCAATTAAGTACCTTGTCCAAGCTCTTGACTAGTGAAGCAAAAGTTTGAATTGCAGCCTCAGTTTCCCTTGCTAACGATAAACCTAGACGAGCTGCAATTCTCAAGCCACGCAAAATTCTTCCTACACAGAGATTTCCACTTGTAACTCCATATTACTGTGGACAATAAATTGATAATGAATACAGTCAAAGATCATAACTTTAAGATGCTAATGAAACTACCTACCAGGATCCTCTTTGAAAGATAGTTGAGCAGGGATCACAGTTTGCAGCTGAATCCATATCACAATGCATTATTATATATTAGCGTAATTACAATCATGTTTGGTGGACTAAAATGTAAAAACATTCATTGGCAAATCAAATAAAGAGTTACCTTCATAGACCTTAAGTCTGCTGTTCCATTGGCATAGTCATAGATTTTACGAGCAAATGGGTCATAAAATAAACTGTTCCCACAATCAGAAATGGATTTAAAAGTCAGTTTATGTGAAAAAAAACTAAATAATTGAAGCTGAAAATTTATACTTATTACTTCAACTTCCTACATTAGCAACATAAGTCACAACCCATCTAAAGGGAAAATATAATTCCAAAACCGAAACTAGTTATCAAAGCATATAGATCCCCAGCAATTTAAAGAAACCTAACAATACCTATTAACGGTGAAGTCCCTGTGGAAGGTATTTTTGCAGCGAATTAAGTCTTTGTTATTACAGCCTTTAGGCATTAGAGAGGACAAAAAACATTCTTTCCCTTCAGCAGTCTGTGTCACTGTCTCAAAACTGGATACCTGATCCAATATAGATTTAGTAGTTCATTGTTAATTAATAGAAATTACAATAATAAAAAAAGAAATGCCAAATGGAGAGCACAGCAGCAAATCATACACATAAATTGCATGAGGAAAGTACAGGTAAATGTAATTATAATCACGTATGAACTCAGTGAACAAACCTCTATTACAGTATCTTTAATGTGGACCCTGCATACTGGAAAACGCCGTCCAACAACTACTGCTCGACGAAACTGCTTTTTTATCTGTAAGATTTTGTTGCCAAAATAGCTTTTAATACTCACTACACATGCACATTATACAACTTCTATAGATTAAGCATTGAAACTTTGTTGCAAAACCTCTGTGAGCTTTGCTGTGGTGATGACATCAAAATCTTTTGGAGTTCTATTAAGGAGTAGATCTCTCACACATCCACCCACTAAGTATGACTCAAATCCTGCAACTCAGAAAATGTTAAAAAACATCTGTTATAAACAGAAAGGTCTTTACAAAACATAAAAACATTTAAAAGACGAAAAATGTTATTTAGTACCAGAACAGGAATAGAGGGTTAGTAAAAGGATAAGCCAGATTGAGTATTCTTGCGTTTTTCAATAAAGCACTTTTAAGGTTAGTCTAAGTAAGTCATTTTCCCAATGTTCAGCTTAGATCAAGAAAGCACCCTCCTTTTAGGAATCAAAACTAAAGAAGTATCCTTTAACCTAATCATCTAGCAACCACATTGGCTTGAACAATGGGTCATAGTGTCTACATTATCAAGAGTAGGACGGTTATTAAACCAAACCAGTGTTCAAAATCACTACTAGATAATGTGTCAACTATGCACAGACAACATCTTGTGCTTCTTACCAATAGTATCTCTAAAATAAAGGCATGCAGCAGACAGGCTATGATGGAAGGGAGTACTATTTCGTTATTAACGATAGGAGGAAGGCAAGGATGTTTTAATTCTGTGCATAATCTCACTTACATGATGGCACTGACCCGTATAAGAAAATCCTTACCTTTGTGACGAAGAATGTTCAGAACAGTCCAAGATGGGGTTGAAATCATAGAATCAGTTATACCAAGACGCCTTGCGTCCCACCTCTTCCATTTTGAGATGTCAATGCGGCCTGAATCATGGATCAAGATTGTAAACATATCCTAGATGAAGATATACATACACAAATAAAGCTTTGGCCCACATGTAATCAGAAGCAAAACATTGCTGCATCATTACACCCATCAAAAATACAATGGAAGATTGAGTTTGAACGTGAAACTATCTCTCGGTATGATAGATGAAAATTACCATATGAATTAATAGGCATTCTGCTTAGTATCAGTTCAACTGGCACCGCACAGATGTGGGGCCAATAGAATAAAGGCAGACAGCACGAGAAAGCATCGAAAATAAAGGAGTGTGACAACGAAAACTTACTCTATACCGGCACTGACTGAATGAGGAAAAAAAAATTCACAAGCAAATTAGGAAGAGTAATAACCACGGCAAGACGAGTAGTCGAAGTCCATTTGTCTGGAAAAATTATCTTTGACTGCTCCTTTGGCCGCTTTTGAGCTAAAACTCTGCAACACAGAATTCAAAAGTCCGAAACAGAGAGTTCAAAAGAGGTATCACAGAGTGTTCGATAAATTGTCTCAACGAAAACAGACGACATGGTAAGAGCTGTAACCTGTAAGACAATTGAGGATCTCAAACGAGATAGCAAGCTATGCTTATTGTTATTGATTCTGAGAAGACCCACCATGACAGCATGAATTTTCCGGCGCGCTAGGTATCGGTTTTGTTCATTTTAAAGCGGCAAATTTTTTATTTTTATTTTTGGTTATAAACAGGGGCTTAAAATTAGAGCGGCCAACTTTAAAACCAGAATGTGGAATGCAAATTCAATGACTGAATTCGTCTTTTTGAAAATTTAAAATTGCTAAATATAAATATATGAAATTATTGTATCATTCATATTCATAAAAAATAAAAAATTAATAATTATATGATTGTGCAAAGGAAGAGCATCTTTTCTTTTTTCAAAGAAACAGTGTACAAAATTGTGTAATAAGCCAGCCAGCTAGCCAACGAAGTTTTTGCTGTGCATATTGGTTTTAATGGAGTTTTGGACCACAAGTATTCCATAGCTATAAATTGTGTGAGATGGAGAGTTTTATGCTGGAACATGACCCGATTTCTAGCATATCGTAAGGACCAGAAGCTGTAAAAACTGTTTAAAGTTATCGTCCTCCCTTCTTTCTCTATAGGTTATGAGGCATTCTCAACCATTTTAAAGGAGAGTTGGAAGTCCACCAACACACTGTTCGAGCAAAGGTACCCAAAATGGGCATGTGATCAATGTCTTCATTATGAAGGGGCCAATGCAGACACTGCTCAAACTCCGTTCCCTTCTCTTCAGCTCACTCTTGAAGGTACAGTATTGGGAATCCTTACCACTATTTTTCAATGACAAAATAAAAACTTCAATTATCTTCCACCAATATTGCAATAAACATCAAAATTAGTATATGGATGCGAAATTACATAGTACAAGACAACCTCATTTGATCTTGTACTTTATACCATGTTGTTGTGTCCTCTCTCTCTCTCTATTTGTCTCTATTATTATACCAATTAGAGATTTATGTCCCGATAATTATGTACAATTGGTGTGGATGTAAAAATTTTAAAATCATATAAACCAAACTAATTCTACAAGTGTTAGTAAAAAAGAAGAAGTTAATTTCTAAAAATAAACCAAAAAAATTGTGTGTGTTTGTTTTTACCTTCTTCTTTTTTTCTTTTTAAAGATGGATTATTGTTGAAAGTGAACAAATTTAAGCACAAAATTTGGTTTCAATTGCGCACTCTTAATTAGAGATCAGGGAGTGACAAGCCTTTGTTTTTTTTTTTCTTTTTGTCGAAAAACAAAACCAAGAAAAAAATGACACAATAGCCTAATAGGTACAAACATTCCAAACAAATCAATAACATGTAAAATTGTGTTTAGTAAAATAAATAAGTTAATTTATAATATATTTAATTAATTTATAAATTTATTTGATTAAATTAAATATATTCAATAAATAAATTTATTTAAATAATTAAAATTAATTAAAATTTTATAAATTATATATTATTTTAAATAGTTTATAATTTATAAACTTTCAACTAATTTATAAATTTTAAATTATTTTTATCAAATAAAATTTAAAAATATATTTTTTTTGTATTACAAATTTTAAAACATAAATAATAAATAAATATATTGTCATTTTCAATTTTAGTAAAATTTAAACTAAAAACTGACGAATTAAACATAAGCTAAGACTATCTTCAATGAGGGTTCTTAACCCTCATTTTGAGTTTTTAAGTGGGACCCAGTTCATATGACAGCAAGAAACAATAAAAATATTAACCAAATTTAAAAATCATTACTCGTATAAGTAACGGTTTTTAAAATAAATTTTTTTTTATTATATATTTTTATTATTTTTAATTAATATTATTAAAAATAAATTTATATTATTTTAAAAATTTTATTTATGTATTTATTATTTTAAAATTAATATTAAAAAAATTATTTTATTTAAAATATTATTATTAAAAATAATATTAAAATTTTTTTATGTATTTATTATTTTAAAATATAAATTAATTGTATTTTAAATTAAAATATAAATAAATATGAATAAAATATAAAAATATAATGTAACTTGTGGAACCTATTTAAAAATTTTAGAGAGTTCAACATTAGAGTGTAGAGTTACTTAAAATAATATAAAATTACTTAAAATAAAAAATGATAATATGACAACGTGAGATCTATTTAAAAATTCTTTAAAGGGTTCACCATTGCTGATGCTCTAAATATCTCACATTGGATCGAATGTGTTTGGTTTAACATAACATTTTTCAATTTTTATTTTATATTCTTATTTGCAAATTTTTATTATTTAAAACACAAAAAATTTAGTCGTCTTCATTTTTAAATCAGACCGCCACTGTAAATGATAAATATTTTTTAAGTTTAAATTTCAATAATTATTAGATTATTTAAATTTTTTAAAAATTTATAATATATTCTATTATAAAATTACAAAAAAAAACAATACTATTGATCCTTTATTAGAAACACTATAAATGTTTTAGATAGTTTTTATTTTTATAAGACATTTTTTTAAACATTATCAAATATATTTTCAATCATCTTTTTTATTTTGAGTTTTTTTGAAGCTGTAAAGTCTTTCAAGAATATAATTTGTTTCCATTTACTATTTTATTTGTTACAATTTGCTATAAATTATTTGTGAAGTGTTCCACGAATATAGTTTTGTGATTTGCATTAAATTACATTAGAGATAGTATATTCTTCTCTTTTTCCTTTATTTCCACCCAAGAAAGCGGATATAAATGATCTGCTGCACGGCTGCACCCACGACGCATGAGGCGGTACTACGTTTTGAGAGACAAAAACAGAAAAAAATTAAAAAATAAATAATGTTAATAAACAAAAATAAAATAATAATAATAATAACAATATAAATAAATATAATAAATAAACATTTTTATAATAATTTATTAAAAAAATTTAAAATTTTTTAAATAATATATTTAGAATAAAAAATTTTAAGTTTTAAATTATAAATTTTATATTTAAAAATTATAAATTTTATACAATATTTTTTTAAAAAAATTATAACATTATTATATTATTAATAAAAAAATTTATAATAAATAAATAATTTATAAATTTTAAACTTAAAATTTAATATTTCAAAATTATTTATTTATTATAAAAAAATTTGTTAAAAAAATTATTACTTTAAAATTTAAAGTTTAATAAATTATTATAAAAATATTTATTTATATTATTATTATTATTATATTTTTTATTTATTAGTTTTATTTATTTTTTATTTTTGTTTTTGTTGTTGTTTTTGGGTCTCAAAACGCTGCGTTGTGAGACGCAGCACAGCCTACTGTGATCATATCCCAAGAAAGCATGGTTGAATACTTGAATCGGAGTTTATTAAGGAAGAAAAATCAGATTAGCAGAGCGGACGAGCTCGAGCGTTGTGAGTGGGAGATCTTGCCGTTTATTGACGCCGACACGGCGCAAACCGCTTTCTCCACAATACTCTCATCTTTCTCCTTCACTGTTTCTCTCACTAACACATCTCTGTCACCCGCTCTAAAAACTCGTTACCACCTCGCCCCCTTTCTCACTCTAGCCAAAGCAAACATCACCCCCTTTGAACTTGTTTCAATGGGAAAGAAGAGAAGAAGTTGCAAAGAAGAGATATACTAAAAGGTGAGTTTTGGGTTAATGAGTCACACTGCTGATGTAGCATGCTAATGTTCATAGATATGAATTGTATGGGATTGGACGGTTGAGAAGAAACAAAATTTACAGAGTAAATTTCTCAGCTGCTTTCTATTTATGACCTCTACATTTATTGGTATATTTATTTCGGGTTTCTTGGGTGATTTTTCTAATTTTTCCCTCATGTTCTCCCCGAATTTCTTAGCCCATACTCTCCAGTCTGTTTTCGATCATTCTAGGGTCAGGGGTTTGATACTCTTCTCCTATCTGACTTTATTGTTTTCTGAACCTTCAATACTGTAGCCTCCTCCCGTGTTTGGGTGAGGGACAACATGGGAGGTGACAGTGTTGTTGTTGATCCTACGGAATCGAAGGGCACTGACGGAGTGATCATCAACATTCGATGCTCCAATGGTTCGAAGTTTTCGGTTCAGATTAGTCTCGAATCCACCATCGGATTGTTCAAGGAAGTTGTCGCTCAGAATTGCGATATCCGAGCCGATCAACAGCGACTGATTTATAAGGGCCGGATCTTAAAGGATGATCAAACCCTGCAAAGCTACGGTATACCCAATATTTCTATTATTTAACTAGAATATGTTTTGACATTCCAAAGAAATGCACTTGGATTTGTTCTTCGGAATGATTTAACGCTGTTTGATTAAGTTTTGTTCGTGGTAACCTCTGCTTTTATGCTAGTTTACTGTTTTTTTTCCTTGGGCAATGGAGTATTATATTTTGTAATATAATGGAGGTATTTATGTTGATGTAGATAGATTATTATATCGTTATATGCTTGGCGTGTCCAAGAAAATGACTTGGCTCATAATGTCTAGTTTATGCTGCATTAGGCTTGTGATTTGTTGGAAAGGTTCCTCACCGATTTCCAATCAACGATGGAGTATTATGTGAAAGATAATTGGTTCTTTTTTTTTTTTTCTGTCCAATGAAAGGGTGCCTCCAAATGTAAACAATTGTAAATTTGCAATACCTTGCTGCTATTTTGTCCTATGAAGCACCAGTACTTTAAAGAGGGAGACATATTGTGTCTGATTTCATGAAAACACTACATTATTTGTTGTGTTGTTGTATTGGTATCAGGTCATATCTCAAATCTGCATTGGTGTCTGTGCTTGTTAGATCTTGTCACTTGAAATGAATGACGCTTCCACAGGTCACATGTGAATTTTTTTATTTCTTAATTCTTATAATGTTTTAATATCTCATTACCTTTTAAATTGAAGCTTGGAGGGGCAGAATGAGAAGATTTAATAAATTTCTTTCTCCTAGCTGATTGGAACATCATGTTTGTTTCTAAGTCAGATTGCCCTATGATCGGAGAAATAATATATTTAATGCCAACATATCCCACTTTGTTGTTTCATTCCTTTCTCTGTCGGATAATAAGCATGGAGTAATATATAGCTATACTATGTGATAGTAATTTCCTAATCTTTGATTGGGTTTATTACCTAATTCCTTTTTATTTTTAAAAATCAGACTGTTCTCCTCTATCATTAATTTTGGTACTAGAGTATGAATTATACATATGTAATTTATGTTTAACATGCTTTGTAGAATATTCTTCTGCCACCTATGATTTTGGCTTGCAGCCAATTTTTTCAAGCTTGAAGTCTCTTTTTCTTTTTTCTTTTTTCTTTTTTCTTTTTTTTCATTAGCGTATTCATCCATATGAGCAAATTTAACTGAAGTTTCTATTCATGTTTGATAGGTTTGGAGGCAGATCACACTATCCATTTAGTTCGTGGCTTTGCACCAGCTGCACCAACCAATACAACTGGAGGGACCAATACCACAACAAATAATTTGAGAGGTTTTGGTGCTAATGAAGGTGGAGGTTTAGGAGGGTCTGGTGTTGGGGCTTCATTGTTTCTTGGACTAGGCTTCAATGGGACTGGGGGAAATGGCATCAATGGCTTATTTGGAGCAGGCCTCCCAAATCTTGAACAAATGCAGCAACCACTTATTTCGAATCCCAATTTAGTGAGAGAAATAACAAACTCACCTGCTATGCAGAATCTAATAAATAATCCTGAGATAATGCGGAATCTTATAATGGGCAACCCACAGATGCAAGAGCTCATGGATCGAAACCCTGAGCTAGCACACATACTAAATGATCCCAACACTCTCCGCCAGACACTTGAAGCTACAAGAAACCCTGAGATCATGCGTGAGATGATGAGAAATACAGACCGAGCAATGAGCAACATTGAATCTTCTCCTGAGGGATTTAACATGCTCAGGCGGATGTATGAAAATGTTCAGGAACCATTCCTAAATGCCACAATAATGGCTGGTAATGCAGGAAGTGATAACTCTAATAACCCGTTTGCAGCATTGTCTGGGACTCAAGGTGGCCAAGCCAGGGATCGATCAACTAATCCCTTAACTACTAGTTCTGAAGCAACTGCTGGTTCCCCTGTCCCCAATAGTAGCCCACTTCCTAATCCTTGGATTGCTGGAAGTAAAGTTTTGTTGCCTTTTTTTATCTCCTCAGAAAGTAGTGACAGAGCACCTCTTTTTCTTCAATTATTTCAAAACATTTTTCCTCATGCTGATGTTTCTGTTTGTTCTAAAGCTGGTTAGTTGCTTATGATGAATACTATGCTAATTGATGATAAATATTGCAGCTGGAGGTGCCCAAAATAACACTGCAAGGTCAACTACTGGAGGGAATGCTAGGCTGCAGGCACCCACTGGCTTAGGAGGACCTGGCCTCCCAGATCTTGAAGGCATTTTGGGTGCTATGCCAGACGCCTCTTTATTGACCCAGTTAATGCAAAACCCAGCTATTTCACAAATGATGCAAAGTATCGTTTCCAACCCACAGGCTATGAATCAGGTATCTACATACCATGCTTTATACTAGACAAGTTGCTTTTGTTTCGAACTGATCTTTCTACCATCCAGTTTACTCTTAGATCCTTGGTGTGAATACTGAGCTGCATGGCATGCCTGATTTAAATTCTCATCTTAGACAAATAATGCAAAACCTGGGGTTCTTTTGCATGTTTTCTTCACCTGAGACAATGCAGGTGGACAGACTTATAGTTCTGTGTCTGTTGATGAGTTTCACTGAATATTCTATCTTACATCTATGGTTGGTTGAATGAATTTAGTTGTATAATGCTCAAATTTGCAGTCACATGCGTCTATACATCTATGCAGATTGATCAAGCCATGGATAATTGCATGTTGTTTTCTTCTTGATAAATTCTAACAGTTTTTTAATATGGAAGAAATAATCAGTGTAGCAGACCTCATTGAACTGGGAGCAGCATATGTTTAACTAATGATTGGTTAAGAACTCCCTATATAAGCATATGGACTAAAAAATGTGTTTTTGTCGGTCTGTGCTTTATATTTTAATGCTTTATTTGCCGAAGAAAATCTGAATATTTGACATGTGATCTAAATATTATAGAGGATGTATTGTTTGCCTTCGGAATTTTGCACTTAACTTCTTTGTTTTCTATTAATCTTCTCTCAATTCTGTGTCTATTGCACACTGGCAGCAACTCTTGTCTTTCCAGCAAGCTCTTCTGTCTCAGCTTGGTCAGCAACAATCAACACTGTAAGTAATAGCACAGTCCTGGCCTTTTCATTCTCACATGATATTTTCCTTCATCATTTGATAAAAGATGCAAGAGCTCTCATTAATTATTTTTAACTTGATGACTGCTGTTATTTGGTAATTTCCCAATCCTATTACTTAACAATGTAGTTATTTGATTTGCTCTGCCTTAGCTTCAATTGCAACTGAGTTTCTTAGGCCTAGACACTTCTACTTCCCTTGAGCATATATGTTAGTATTGTGTATTAGATGTTTTAACATAGAAATGTGTTTGTGTATGAGTATTACTAGAAAGCACATTTTTGACATGAAAATAATTAAATATTATTAAATAACAATTTATTACACAATATTATGACAAAATGTTAAGTAAATAAGCACAAAGTATAAACCTTTCACTGACTGTTGTGCTTGGGAATTGGGGTTATTGTTCAAATAATAATGTTTATTTTGAAAAGCGTAATTTTTTTTATTTTACAGTCAGCTGATGCCTGACATGTTTGAGAATTTGCCTTTATGTGGCGTACACAATCAGCCAAGTGTTAAAATAGGTAGGCCCTCCATAACAATAAACTAAAGCCTAGAACAGCTTCAGTTGTTGGCACAGGAGAAAGACTCTTATAAGTCCTTGAGAGTAAATTAAGCAATAGTTCTTGGTTTAGTAACTTGAGTTTGTGAAAAAAGGTGTAAACTAAGGCAATATTGATGCGTAATTAGCAAGATCGAGAACAGCTTTAGTGGTTGGCTTCTGAGAAAGACTCTTATAAGTTTGTGAGTAAAATAAGCAGTAGTTCTTAGTTTAGTAACTCGAGTTTGTGAAAAAAAGTGTAACACAAGGCAATATTGATGCGTAACTAGCAAAATCCTGATCCAGTAGATATATTTTGGTTCAATATATGGGTGTCTAATGGCAACCCAGCTTTCGAAGGACCTTACAGTTGTGTTTTGAACTCCATTGCACATGTTTCTTGTTGATATCAGAATATTAGACAATACTCCCTGTGTTGTGTAATACTCTGGATGGTCCTGTACAGTATTTTTCTTTCTTTCTTAGATATTGGAATTATGTCTATAAGATACATGTCATTCATATCTTACAATATTATCAACTATGCTTGCAAGTAGTAGGTTGAGCATTCCTCCATCATCTTTTTTTCGTTTTTGGGTGATTGCTGTTCCTGAAAGCCTTTCCTGCATCATCTTTTTCTTCTTTATAATTGAATTTCAGAATTTTGAATTTTTGTCCAATAACAATTTTCAAGAGGAGATTTTTCAATTTGACCATCTTAGAATGAAGCTTGATATACAATTTTTTATTTTGTATAAGAGAGTCAAGAAATAAACTGATTAATTTGTGTCAATGTAAAATAAAAAGTAAATGGTTGTGATTTATCATGTCATATTAAATTAGGAATATTTGAAAAAAAACATCTTTTCTAATTCTAAATGCCGAAATGTATTATTAATGGCTAGGGCTTTCAGCTTTGGGAGTTTGTGAATTGAGTATTCTCATTGCTACACCGCTGTTAATTATTGCAAACAACTAGCAAAATTTGCATACTTTGAATGTGATTATTTTCCCTGACTAAAGTGTGCTTAAGATTTGAATCTTGATACCGTGGTTGGCTTATTTTATGGTTCCTATGGTTGAGCTCAATACCTAGAATAGTATGGTGGTGGCTTATCTATTATGATTCAGTAGCATGTACTAGTTGAATTTTTTTGTTCTTTGTTGCTATTTGGCAGTGACCTGAATTTCTATTAATCTGTTATGCTCTTGCAGGGAATCAGGTCAAACTGGCAGAGGCACTGGTATGCAAGACACCCCACATTCTATTGATTCTGTTCATAGAAGCTGTTTACTGTTTATTTATTTGGAGTATTTTGGTTGGGCTTTGTACTGGCAATTCAAATTGCTTGACCATCTCTGAAGGTTCCCATCCATACTTGAGTTTAATGTGGTTTATCATTCTATTGAATCAGTTGAACATCTTAAAACGTAACGAAGGTTCTTCTACTTCTCTGCGTGATGATATCCAGATCAACACTAGTAAAGAAATTTATTAATTATGAGGTGTATTCTGGGGACAATCTTTACTAAGAATTCGTTTGGTAGGTGATGAATTTAGAACTAGGTGTGGAATGTTATTTAATGGCTCGTGGTTTGAGGAAGAGCTGTCAACTTTTTCTAACAAAATTTAAGCTGTTTAATTTAGAATTGGGTGATCCATTCACACGTGCTACCTCTTGAAGTGCCACAGTACGCTTTTTAGTCTGTTTATATATCCACTGATTAAAGGAGCAGGTCTCCGTTTGTTGTATGATGCAAGTATTGTTGGATTGCAAGCAGAAAGTGTTAAGAATGTGTTCTTAATTACTCTCAACATGTTTTTATATGTAGGATCAATGAACAACTTGGGGTTGGAGATGTTGTCGAGTATGTTTGGTGGACTTGGAGCTGGTAACCTAGCTGCTCCTAACAGATCAGATGGTAAGCATTGTTGTCTTCTACTTTTCCCTTTTCTAAATAGATCTGGGACTGCTCTCACTGACATTTTTGTCTTGTCAGAGCCACCAGAGCAATTGTATGCCAGCCAGCTATTGCAGCTTCAAGAGATGGGCTTCTCCGACACGCAAGAAAACATAAGGGCTCTTATTGCCACTTCAGGTAATGTTCATGCAGCGGTTGAACGGCTTTTGGGGAACCCCAGTCAGTAGCAGATAATGTCAGACCATTTTCCTATCGTGGACTGCTGAGACTGCTCACTCTTTACTCAGTTGTGTTCAATGGCCTTGTTGGGTATAAATAAATCAGAAATCTGTCCAAATTTTAATGGCCAGAGCTGAAATGTTGGTGTAGGTTACATTGGACGGCGATCTCTCCTCCCCCCTTTTGAGTTTTGAGTTCTGATGGGGTCCTATTTTCTTAATGTACATACTCATATCAAAGTGTTATAAATTGTGTATCAATGCTTTCGGCTAAACTTGTCAAATTTAATTACATAAGATTATTTTCTGTCTTAAATTTACTTTTTATGATGTTAGAACTTAAAGTACTAACTCTGGGTGGGTGCCAGTTCTCTGTGAGTAGAAATAGGGCAGGTGTGGACTTCCTAGCTTGATCTTGTAGGAAGAAGAGAGAAAGAATGACCGAGGTATCTACAGCTTCTGAGGCGTTGAATTTTGAGTACAAGGAGTCGTGGTTATTCCTTCTTCTCTTTTCACGGAAATTTTATATAGTGCAAAAAAAAAAAAAAACACCTATGCTTAAAGGAACTGGTAATAGTAGCTCAACGGATAATTGTTATTATGAAAGTTTATTAAAAGACAGTATATATATATATATACACACTTTTTAGATTATATGTTTATATGCTTGTATAAAAAAATATGAAAATATATATTATAATGTTTTACTGATGTATAAATTATTGTATTTAATGTTAATTTTGAATAAAATTATATATAATTAAATAATATATAAAAATAATAACATTTTATTGAGAATCGAGTTGTGAATTTAACATATTGAATATCAAATTTTTAAATTTAAAACAAGTTTAATATATTAATAAAATTCAATGATTTAAAAAATAAATCAATTTCAATTGAAACCTTTTTAACCAATCAAATTTAAATGGTTCATAAACAATTCAATTAATTTATATGCTTAAACTTTTATGCTCCCTAATTTCCATTTGAGGGAGACCTTTTACGTGATTTATATAAACAAATAGCGTTCACCTGAGGGTAGGTCAGGTGGTTTGGGCGGGGTGGGGGTTCGACCTCATGAAATATACCAAAGAAAAAGATAAACAAATAGTTTGTCCGTGTTTGCTCAGTAATCTGGACTATAGTGGCATATCTCTGCCTGAAACAACTAATTATGTTGAACCAATTAGATGACCTCCTGACCTCAGTTTTTTTTTTTTCTTTTTAAACAGTGGAAGAAAACTTGACCTCAAAGCTGCTAAATCATCAGTCCGTTCTAAAACCTGCATAGAATACAATTCTCAAACTCGTGGCATAGTGTGGACTTGATTTTCCTCTTGTATTAAAAAAAATAAAAAAGTGTATTTTTAATAAAGATATAAGCCACCATTTTAACAGCTAAGTGGGATTTTAAAATTTTGGACGGAAAATGTTTTAATTTTCATTAATTATTAATTAATTGATAAATATATTTCAGAAAAGGATTTTATTTAAATTTTTATTTTGTATTTTCATTTATATATAGAAGAAATTATTTATTAAAAGTGTAAATGCAAATAGTTACTATTCTATTTTCATTTCTTCCTCCAAACCTCTTCATAAAATCTTAACAAGTAAGTATCTCTTCCATTTTCGCTCCACTGGCCTAATCCCTTTTCCCTGCCAAGTATATCCTCAAACGTATATGCCAGTTTCCATTGATGCTATAGGTGAAAAATGAGGAGATACAAAATTATATAATTATATATACAAAATAAAAATAAAAGGACGGAAAAATATTTACTTGAATCTACAGTATACTTTTACTCCCGTTTTCTCCTAAGTTTAAGAATGCAAATATTTGTTAAGGGTTTAATTTAATTAAAGTGTTGTCGGTCTACATCCATTTCATAATTTTTACTTCTTATCAAGAAAGCACGTAGACATTTTCATTATTTATCTTCGCATATTTTATCTTAAATATCTAATGTTAACCAATTCACCAGCAATTAAAAAATCTATCCTTAAGTGGAGCCTTAATAATATGGAATTATTTGAATCACTTTCACAACTTTTAAATTAATTATATTTAAATATAGAAAAAGAGAGTATTAAAATTTCCACTCCAATTTGGAAGATGCAATTCTGAATAAATGGAAAAAGAAATTGAAATAATATATGATAGCAATATTTTAATACTTTCCAAATTAGCCTCCGCCAATAAACCCAGCCTTCTTTCTTTCTTTTCATGGCTAATCTTCGATCGGTCCTGCAATATTAATCCGCCGTATCTCCAGAAAAGGCAAAATAATTGGGAAACATTGAACCCGTTGGCTTGGTTTCAAAAACATTCAATGGAAAACCTACCTACCCTCAACCCACTAACCTTCATTTCTTACTGGGTTCCTTTACCTTAGTATATATAATTTTCTCCTAATACTTTAAGGTTTTCTTGTTTTTTTAAAGATTAGTAGCCATGCAAGACCCTGCAGGAGATTCCACCACCCGTGCTAATGGCTCTTCCCCTCAACACCCTCCTGCTGAAACCACTGGCCCTACTGCAGCAGCAGGAGGAGGAAGCGGAAGAGGAAGAGGAAGACCCAGTGACATCGTAAAAACTCCATGGCAAGTGCTGGAACTCACTAGTGAGGGATCAGGCAGACGTCACAAGCGGAAGCCGTCAAAAGGGATAGACACTCCTCCGCCTGGGCCACCCACCTGTCCTGTCTCTGTCTGCCAGAAACAGTTTCCGACTTGGAAGTCTGTGTGTAACCATTTGCGATCGTCACACCCAAATCATAATCCGCATTTGCTTGAAGCTACTCAACAACTTCAACATCACTCTGAACCTGCACCTCAGGCTCAGGGTATATATATGTGTGTGTCCGTGTATATGCATATCCGGCCCTCAAGGGAGTAAAAAATAGCTTCTTTTTTTTCCTTTAATCTTAAACCACTTTTTGTTTAATTTCACAGTCACATTTTTGACTAAAGGAGATGGTGATTATGTACAATACTTTGATGATTGAGAGTTGTTAAATATGCGGTTGCAGGTGATGATGGTGGAGATCAGGAAGCGAGTGGAGAGGAGGGGTTGCCTACTCAAGGGTTTGGGGGTTTGGATCTCAACCAGATTATGGAGGATATAGAACACTCTTCTGATGCTGCAGAGAAAAATATTGGAGTAGTGGAGTCTTCTGCTTCTGCTATGGAGAAAAATGAAATGGAGTCTTCTGCTGCTGATGGAGAGAAAAATGGAGTGGAGTACTCTTCTGCTGCTACTGGAGAGAAAAATATTGGAGTAGTGGATTCTTCTGCTGCTGCTGGAGAGATTAAAGGATTAGACTCTGAAGAGAAAAACGAAGTGGAGTCTACTGCTGCAAAGAAAAATGATGGTGATCGTGGCCATAAGAAGATTATATTTGACCTGAATGAGCCTCCTGCTCTTGAAGATGAAGACATGCCCTAAAATAATGGCCATAGCCGACGCTGTTTGGTATTAAACTTATAACTTTGGTGTTCTTTCCTTCAGAGACTCAATTTGATATTGCTCGAGCTTTTTCTTTATTTAATTTATAATAAAGAATCACAATAATAAAGTATGTTAATGGTACTTCATTAGTATTTTGTATGATTTATATACATCTCTGAAATATGTTATGCAAGAATGATGTGCATAAGCAACTGCTGGTTTAAATTAGACTTTTTTTTTCTTCTTTCATTTCTTCCGTTTCTTGGTTTCCTATATATATGTGTGCAATCTTGATGGCTTTGATAAAGTTTTGACAGGATAATTATATACTTAAATTCGTGACATAGTGAAGTCTCTTAATTTGATTGTTGTGAAGAGCGTCTGTTAATGACTAATTAATAAGTATTTGTCACGATGGATTTAATTTTTATTAATAAAAAAATTTAAATATTAGCACTCTTGTTTGTTTAGATAAAAAAAATTTATGAGATCAAAAAACATAAATAATAATTTTAATTTTCTACTAATAAAATTTAAAATTTACAACAATGTACCAAACATTTTAAGTCATGACTAATTCATTAAGCAGTACAATTTATTAACATGAACGCCTCCTCTTGCAACAATTTTTTGAGCTTGAAGCATGACAAAATACAAATTAATTAACTCATCAAAGTATTGAAATTTAATTTATTGTTTGATTAAGAAAACCAAACTATAACCAAGTCAATAAATTATTTTCACTCAAGTTTAAACTGTTAGAGAAATGTTCGGGCATGTTTGATAAAAAAAACCAATCTTAGTACGCTCCCAACAACTTAGGTTTTGATAAAATCTGAAAAAGAAAAATACAGCAGAAAGGTTTTGATACGCTTTTTAACGAAATGGCAAGGTTTTCTTATCTATATATAGTGATTTTGTCAAAGAGGGGAGGGATCTTGAGCTTTGAGGTGAAACAGTACTATAAACCATGTTTCCACAATTTTCAATATGCTAATTAACTTCTTGAAGCAGTTTGCAGCATGAATGTTTATGTGTTTTGTGAAAGAGCACCTATGGTTGGATTTGGGTTTCCTAGTTTTGTTATTGCACTATTATATTATTATTTTTAATTTCATATGCTTCTCATGTTTGAAATTAGAATTGTCTATTAAAGTTAGTCTGGCTCTAATTAATCCCTAATTAATCTTGAAGATCTTAAACTTTTCAAGATTAGGTCAGCTCTATTTAAATATGTATTTTTGAAATTCTAGTTCAATCTTAAGCCCTAAATAGATTTGACTTTAAGGGCTAATCCTAAGGTGACTCTAGAGGCTTGATTCTTTTTCTTTTTTCAAATTTTTAATAATGACAAAAATTACAAATTATAATTATCTAATTGGTGATTAAAACTATATATTATTACAAAAATTCAAAACTTTTTGAAACCAAACCATATTTGAGTCATATCTATCAACTACTTAACATATCAATTTTTTAAAACAAATGTTACATTCAAGAATCGATCCACTCATTTCATCTTTATCTCTTTCAACTTCAACAATATTTAAGTCAACTATTGATAACTTTATTCCATTATAGCATTTGTCTGTCATTATAGCATCCCTTTTACAACTCAAGTAGAATGAAAAAAAAAGGGGGGGGGGGGGGCTGGCCTTATTCTGACCTTAAATTAATGTCCCTAGAACTTATTAGTACTATACGTAAAAAAATTTTATTTAAATATGAGCTACTAAAGTTGAAGTCTCTCTGCAGGCTTGACAGCTCTATTTGCAATCTTATAGGTATAGGTATATCTAATACAAGGTTTGAGTTGCCTTTATCTCTAATATTAACAAAGTACCTCCTTCAACGCGATTTTCCATTAAATTTTTTTTCGGACAGATAGTCAAGCTGTGGCTTAAGCGCATATCCCTAAATTTTTTTTAGCTCATTTGCGGTTGACTTTAAACCCGAAAATCCAAGCATGAAAAGGTCATTTTTCTTTATTTCTTCGTAGTGCTTGCTTTTCTTTTTAAAATTATGAACTTAATTAGTTTAATATCCCTATATTTATTCAACATCAACTGATGCTATGTTATATATTACGTGCATGCATAACATACGAGCTAAAATGAAAGGCAATAATAGTTACAAAGAGAAAAGGATAAACCTATATATTTATCATATTTAAACTATAAGAGAGCCTCTCTGCCTCCTTCCCTACCCATTTCATGACCTGTACGTGTGTTTCCGTTTTCTGACTGTTAACTCTTTTTTTCTTCCTCTGACTATTGCTTTTTTCGATGTCACTAAAAGGATAAACAAATATACAATGCAATAGCTTCGTTTTTTCTGGTTTGCACTTAATTTGCAGCCAATTCTTTGTAACCCGACATCTATTCTTTACTAAATCACCCATCAAAACTGGCCCCCTTGGGATCATCATATCTTACAGTAAACTTTCTTTCTAGGTTTCATGTCCTTCAGCAATGTGTTTTCGAGTGATCACACACATGCACCCTTGTCAGAGAGGAGATACTACAGATGAAATATAATAAAAAAAATTTCTTGCGCCTTAAAACTTTTAAATTCTTTCTAGGTTTAATGAAGTCATTATTACGCATACAGACTGTTTATATTTAATAACAAAATTGGTATGAGATTATATGCAAGCATTTGTTTAGGAAATTAATTAACTGAGAAAAAGGAAAAGTAAAGTGAGAGGAATAAAATTTATCATTTAATCTAGACACAATACATGCAATGATATATATTGTTAATTTTCATTTTTTTTGGGGCAGGAAATTAATATTGTTAATTTTCTTTCCTTTCATTTTACTTTCTTTTTCAAACAAATTGTGAGGGAATATTTGACTAATTAAGTTGGTGAGAATATATTTTATGTAGCTAATTAAGGCAGAAATATATTTAAAATCCTAATCTCTTACCTTCTTTAAACAAAAGGGGAGGGCATTTGTTTATCAAGTTATCTCTCATTGAGTTTACTGTTATTAGACGATGTGTATCTCCATGTAGATTTTACGTAGAATTTGAAAGCCATAGTTCTAAAGGTCGCATTTACAGTATTTTCACATAATGAAACTCAAATGTTCCAAATTAAAGAGGTGGCTGAAAAGAAATTGGAAGAGAGAAAATTTATTTTAATTAATTTGTATTTCACACATTTGAGATGCTTATATTATTAGTGCAATTGTCACTATTTCGTCTCCGTTAAGCAAGTATATTGCATTCTCAATCTTCATTTTCAAATCCCCCTATTTCGTTTTTAATATCATCTTAACTATGCAATCAAAGTTGGCCATAATCTAAATGCCATTGACGAAAATAAAAGCTTTTAAAAAACTATTTAAAAAAACAAAAAGCAAAGACCCCCCCGCCCCCAATTGTGAAATACCCGAATCAAGGTTCGCAACTCGCACGTACGAGAAAGAACTGAGGAACGAATCGTCGTACTCGTACCTGGCATGTTGATATGAGTACATAATTAATCCACCACCTTCAGAAAAAGGAAATGAAATTTTGGAAACATTGTACCGTTTCGCAAAGGGGCACGTAGGCTGGGTTAACACTGTATTATTCGTGGTCGGGTTCAAAATATTGCTTCCACTGCGTTATAAATACATAACATCGTCCCCAATGAAAACACAAGCGCGCACACCCATTTGTTGGGTCCCTTCACTACCTTGCTTTCATCAAATAGGTTAAGGTTTTTTTTTTTTTTTAATCTTTTTAAGACTAGCCATGCAAAACCCTGCCGGAGAATCCACCAATAAGTCTCCCTCCTCTTCCCCTGATAAACACTCTCCTGCTGATACCCTTGATCCCACCCAAAACACTGGCCGTGGTAATATTGCCACTGCAGAAGGAGGTAGTGAAAACCTAGGAAACCCTCTGCAAGTGGTGGACCTTGAAAGTGGTGATGGGGGCCATATTGGGTATTCAAGATCTCCGGTGGCTGCTGTAGTGGGGGAAGGTGGGTCCTCGGTGGCGTTGGCAGTGGAGAAACGGGGCATTGATCAAAAGACAACCGTGGAGGATGGAAGCAGCAGTGGAGGACGTAGGCAAAAGAGGAAGGCGTCCCAACCATCAGATCCTCCACCCGGGACACCCACTTGCCCTGTCTGTGGGAAAGAGTTTCCGAGTTGGAAGTCTGCGTTTGGCCACATGAGAGCACACCCTGATCGAGACTATCGGGGGTTCTATAGGCCACCAGTTTTTTCTTCTTCATCATCATCCCCTACAAGGCAACGAGTTGATCAAGGTAAAATGTAAACCATAAAAACTATATATGATATTGAACCCTTTGTTATGATATATATATTTTTAATGGTATGTGTGTCTTTATATATATATGTGTGTGTGTACGTAGTTGCAGGAGAGAGTGGTGAGGAGCAGCAGCGTGGGGAGAAGGGACCATCGCCTACTCGAGGGCTTGCGTTTGATCTGAACCAGCCAGTGGAGGGAGTGGGCTCTTCTGAGGCTGCTGAGAGAAGTGAAGCACCGGAGTCTTCTGCTGCCGAAAAAACTGATGAGGAAAAAAAGAATGTCGGATTTGACCTAAACGAACTCCCTCCTGCTGAAGATGATGAAGACAAGCCCTAGCTAGGATGATCGATATTATTGCATCGCCAATTAATGTATATATGGTTGATTTGTTGTGCCTATATATATAATAAAACAACAAACGAGTTGAACCATTATCTCTATATATTCCCTTCTGATTCTGATCATTGTATCTCTTTGTATTATTGTATAACGAAGTGTATTTTGGGAGGAAGCATCGATCTCTTTGTATATATATATTGCTCTTTTCTCCTTCCCCGATCTCTTTGTTTTGCAAGAATAGTGTGTATAATGTTTTAGAACACCCTATTGATTTGTAGTCTTCATTTTCTACAAATTTTTCCAATTTTCTTGGAGGTAGGTCTGAGGTCTGAGGTCTGAGTTTAACACTTGATTTCCCTGCTTTGATCACCATTCAACTTTCGAATGATATACAACTCTCAAACCCATGTAATCATATATTCAATATTATTATATCCCTTATATATATATATAGTAAAGGCATTGTGATCCTATGCTTTTCGTTTTTTTGTTAAGCATATATATATATATATATATATATATATATATATATATATATATATATATATATATATATCTCAAACGAAAAATGTGATGAAGATGGTTCGTTTGTAAGAAAACATCAAACTACATATATTGAAATCAGGGAATTGCACTCACCATTTCAATAACAATGAATTATCAAGTAAGCGAACACTTTTCTTACAAGAAATTTGTTTTCCGAAAAATAATTACAATCGATATTAATCAGAAAATTATATCTTTGTAGTTTTTTTTTAAATGATCAATTGTGTATGCACTTTGCTTAAGAAAATTATATCAGCAGCATATTTTTTTTTTAAAAAAGGGATATATATAAAACGAAGATCTTAAAAGGAATATAGAGAGAGCTGTATATATATATATATATGTGTGTGTGTTTCAATGAATAATTGTTATGAAATTTAAGATAAAAGAAAAAAAAATTTGGCCAAAGGCAACTTGATTTGAGTTGATAAAGGATTAAAAAATAATATTTTTTTAAAATTATTTTTATCATGTATCATAATTTAAATATTATTAATATATAAAAAATTATTCATTAATAATAAATTAAATAATAATTTAATTTGATATATATCTGTAAACTTTATTTTTCATTATAAATTTTTATTTTCTTTGTTTTTTACGGTCGAATTTTTCATGACATAAATTGAAACTCCGATATTCCAGATAAAATAGAAACGATGGTAGAAAATAAATAAAATGGTTAAAATAATATAATAATTACCAAAAGATTTCTTGGTTATGGACCGTACAATTACACCGTTGGTATTAAGATCCAACGGTCTTCATTATTGCACGAGTGCTGGTATATTGACCACATCACAGGGTTCTCCGTAGTAGTAGCTCACGGACCTCTAAGCACCCTCCGCGTGCATCCAAAGCATAGTCGTCCGGCACCGTTTTAGGCGGAACCGGGCGTAGTTCCTGCCGGGTGTCTTAGTCGTGTTTGGATATTACCAATTCTAATTTTCGGTTTGACCATAGCCACCTCATGCGTGTGGGGAGTGTTCCAAATACGCCCTTAGCTTGGTAAGAAATGTATTACTTTGTCAGAAGCTAAGAGTAGCCAAACTCTTACTTTCATTCTCTTTTTGGCATTTGGATCTTATTTTTATTTGACACAAAAGTTTCGAGTGAGACCTTCAAGCAGGTAAATTTTCTCCTCCTCTTCTGCATTTTCTTGGTTTCCTCGTTAGAAATTGATGGCCGCTGGGAAAGGGTGGTGGATAAATCGAGAAATCAACTTCTATTCATGGTTTGAGCGGGAACTTTGTTCTTCAATTAATATATACTTAAATTCGGGTAGTTGGAGTGATTTGAACTTGGTCTTAATTCAATTGATCTGAGAAATCCGAAAAAGTTAAACGATAAGAATTAAATGTTGGCTTGTTCACATTTCTTCAGTTTTGTTGGTATACAAACATCAACAAAATATGGATATGAGCTTGAGTACTTTGGTGATTTCTCGTAAATGTACTTCTTTTTTCACTGAATATTGGGTCTATAGGTTTGTTATTGTTTTCAGTGAGCAAGAATTCCAATAATGATGGAGAGGGCCGATTCTGGGCAGAAGCTGTACACACGTTTGCGACTTTGGGAGTTTCCGGATCAGTATGTCATTGAGCCCACTGATGGTTCTTCTGGTTCTTCTTTGTCAGTGAGTCGAGTGGATGGATCGCTGAAGCTCATTGGTTAGCTGTTTTACTCCTGGCTTCAGTTCTGTGCTTCCCTTTGCATATCCCCCCTCCCTTCTGCTGCTGCTTCTTTTTTCATTTTCTTTTCTCCACCCTCCCTATTCTGCTTTGACAGATGAAATTCCAGAATGCAACTCCGTTCGAGTTCCTAAGATTTGGACAATTTTTGGTGTGATTGGGATGTTAAGGCTTTTGGCTGGTAAGCAATGTTAGGAGACCCTTAAATCATGATTTGCTGATTGATGTTGTTGATCAAAGTGGTTGAGTTGTGTATGTGCTTATTATAAAACTATGCCTTTTGTCAAGGTTTATGTTGGTGTTCATTCTTATCCATGTGATTGTGCTGTAATGCGTATCTAGTGATTTATGGTTTTTTTTTTTTTTTTTGAGAGAGATGGTAGCTAGGATCATTATCTGATGATATATAACGGTTGACCTTCTTACATAGATGAAAGCAAAAAGAGAATCAGCAGTGAAGTCATGAACTTCATCTTCAAATAAGATAATGCGTTCCTTTCTATCTGTGCGCCTCAATTTGGCTAATCATTTTGATGTTATACTTTATCATTCTTCTAGGATCATATTTGCTGGTTATAACTGAGCGTGAATGTGTCGGATCTTACTTGGGGCATCCTATTTACAAAATTTCATCTATGAAGATTTTTCCATTTGATCATTCTCTTAATAATTCCACTGCTGAACAGGTAAGGCGGATACAACCCCACATATTTATTTGTTATTCTATGTCCACTATATGTGTGGAACTTATTAACTATAGTATTATATTGGGCAGAAGAAGACAGAGGTGGAGTTTTCCAGGCTACTAAATATTGCAGAGAGGACTTCTGGTCTGTTCTTCTCGTATGGCACCAATTTAACACTTAGGTGAACTTCTTTGGACATTTTGGCAGTCTTCCAATTTAAACGGTGTCTCAAATACAATATGATTTTGATTTTTGAGGTTTGCTTTTTTACATAAATAAATGTACACTAAGACATAAAAGAAGAAAGCAGCCTTACATTCTCACTTTGATTAGTTTGTGGCTTCAAACCTTTAGAAAATATTTGTTTTTCTTTCCTTATATAATATGTTATATATAAGTTTTAGCATGGCACTGAAGATGACCTTGCATTGGTCTTTGACGTTAAATAATTAAAGAATGCTTTTGTTCATGCATGGTTGAGCTTCCATTAAAAAAAATCATGTTTTTGAGAGCTTCAGCTTGCATGAGTGGCAATTGTACTGAAATTTGAAAGGTATAGCACATAAGGATGTGCTACTCTTAGATATTTTAATATGCTCATTGTGGATGTTTACTTCTTTAGGAAAGGAACCTATTTTGCACAGCTCAGTTGTAAATTTATAGAGCACTTATTTTAATGTAAGCATATTATTTATTTTTTCCATTTCAAGGTGTGGAACTAATTTTGCATTGTTGGAATTTAAATATATTGGATATAAACATACAAATGATTGCAAGTTTGTTTAAAGTTTCTATTTTAGTGGCAAGAGGAACTAGTACATTTAAGTGAGAAGAGCTTTTAAATGCTTGTTATTATTACATGGTAACTTGATTCCAAGTTCCAGCAGAACAACTTTCATTATTGTAGCTGCTGCTGCTGCTTCCACCTACATTGTTATTACACGTCCCCTTATATACCTGACATGTTTGTAAAATGATGAGAACAATGATTCCTTGACTGCTCTTTCAAGATTGATTGTTAGGGAATGCTGAATTTAATTGTCCATATTAGGGAGAAAAACAGTTTTTGGAAATTATGCCCTTAAAAAATTAGAGTTGCTAATCTCATTGAAGTTGCCCTCCAATCCTGAACAAAAAAATCATTTTGGTTTTTTTTTAAATGATAAAAGATTAAAATGTTAAAAACTTATTCATGCTTTTAGTTGAGAGATAAAATTGAATGTGAAAATGTATTATTGATATAATGTTTAATATTATGTTCTGCACTGCAGTGCCCAGCGATTGAATGTCCTGGGTGATGAATCTAGATTGCTTCCTCTTTGGAGACAGGTAATTCATTGCCTTTTGTTTTACCACTAACCTTCTTTTTCAGAGCTTTTTTATGAAAAAAAAAAGAAATTTGATTCCATGGTTGAAAAATAGTTTCTGTAATAGGTTGTACCTAATATTTTCCATGGGTGTTACCTCCTGATGTGCATGTAAAAATGTCCAGCATGGATTAATTCTCTCTGCAGTTTTTAGTTTATCCTTTTATTCTGCTTATGCCATCAAATTCTTTTTCACAGGCAGAGCCACGATTTCTATGGAACAATTATATGTTAGAAGTTCTCATAGATAACAAGGTGGGCTTAGGGAAAATTTATTGATACTTGTTTATTTATATGGAACTTGCTCATTTTTATATTCTAAATAACTGACTAATAAATGTGTGATCCTGTGCATGCAGCTCGACCCATACTTACTTCCTGTAGTCCAAGGCAGTATCCTTATCTTAGTGCTGTATTCATCATTTTATGGTTGTGTAACACATGCATTTTTTTTTATTTGGATAGAAAGTAACACATGTATTTTCTTCCATCGTTGTTTAGTTTGACCATTTGCAATTTTGCATTGTTAGTGTGTATCACTTGAACTATGTTATTCTAGGTTTCTCCATAACCAATCATCAGGTTTTCATTACTTTCAAGCAGCCATTGGGAAGGATATTGTTGATGTCACTTTGATTGCTAGGAGATGCACGAGAAGAAATGGTATAAAGCTTTTGGATGAAACTCTATTTAATTCCAGCTTGACTGTGCATTTATAATTATCATAAGTGTATGTGATTTTACCATTTACAGCAGCACTATCTTTTAGGGCATGAAATTAATGTATTGGTTAATTTAGTGGAGATAATGAAATTAAAGCAGTCATTAAAGATTCCTGTTATTTTCAGCATTTTGACTGGTAGCTTTTCGTTTCTGTGTATCAATAGAATTTAAGTTAGACTATAGTGGCTGATTGCTAGAATAGTTTGCCCTACTGAATACTTGTGTCTTTAGGAGCATAAGCAGGTCTAAGTTGCACTGAAAGTATTATTTTATAGTAGTCTTTTCTGGAAAATGAAGCTAGTAACGGAAACTTGTGAGTGAAGACCATGTCAAGAAAGTGGCAATTATTTTGAAATTTGGCCTTGGAGGTATTTAGATAGATATAATGGAAATTGGAAGTATGCCCTCGTATAAGCAGAGAGTATTAACTTGAGGATGAGAGCAAGTCTTGGCAGGTCTGGATAGCTAGAAGCCTATAACCAATGTGTAGTAAACAACAAACTTCTGAACTAGTTGGACTTAGCCATGAATGCATTGTCTGCTGGTCTCATGCATTGAATAATAAATCAATCAAAAGATTTTTTTTTAAACAAAAATTGAGGAGGACAAATGAAAAGTATTTGGTTTAAGATGTAACTAGATGCACCACTTGTAATAATCTCTTTGGTGGAAAAATAGAACAAATTTAACTTAATTTACATAAAATTATGCTCATATTGTTTCCAATAAGATTATTTATGAAGAACATGATTTGGGCATAGGAGAAAAACGTCACAACATAAGTAAGGGTGACGAGATACTTTGCTTCGTCCTATGTTAGTATTTGATTTACGTTGAGATTAAAAATTATATTTACATGTAACAAAAAAAAGTATATCTACGCTTTGAAAATTTTTGTATGAGAAAACTGGGGGTTATCATTTATATCTGCTTAATAAATGCAAAATGACTGACAGAGGTAGTTGCATAAAAATGTTTTGCATTGAATGGAATCATCTTCTGCATTGGTTGGTTGACCAATGGATCTTAATTTTCTTATCCTTAGACTTTGTACTTTTTTCTATCTCTTAATAAATTCTTTTTCTAAAAAAAATAATAACTATTGGGTCCAAATACAATTTGCATTTTGTGAAAGGAACTCGGATGTGGAGAAGAGGAGCTGACCCTGATGGCTATGTCGCTAATTTTGTGGAAACTGAGCAAATTATGCATTTCAATGGGTATACAGCATCATTTGTTCAGGTAATACTTTCTTTGTTAAGTGGCATCATGTCAACCATTTGTTTGACTTACCATGTGCTGTAGGAAGGTTCTGACTTCTTAGTTCAGATCAATAAACCCAATCCTAAGGAATAATCATGTTTGTTGAACATTATCTTTTATGATTGCAGGAAAGTTAGTAGCATCTTAAGTAATATACAAGCGCTATCCTATAGGATTAATATTTTCTTACAAGTTGGCAAAACGGATTTCATTTCATTTTGTTTCACATCCAACATATTTAGAGAATTTTTCAATGCCAATCTGAATTATTACTTGTTATTGCTACAGATTACTGGTACTTAACTTTAAGGAGGCTTGCTAGTATATAAAGAATTGTTTGTATTTTTATAAACGATGCTTTGGTAACGTTTTCATGTTTTGAGAAAACCTATAGGTTCTGCCTGGTAATAATTAGTGTTATTAGAATATAGAAGGAAAAGGAATAAAATGATAAGTGAAGAGTAATGTATGCTTTCTCTATAGGGGAGTGGAAATGAGAGGAGGTAATAGTTGTCACCATTTTTGTTCCATTATCAGCAAGTTATTTCTAATTAAAAATAAAGTGGATATGGAACATTCAGGTCCAAATAAATAAGTCATATAATTTGATTGATTTAATTCACAATTTTAACTATATTACTCTAGATAGAAAGGGAATCATTTTTAGGTTTCCAACCCCTTTTTGTCTATTACATATTAGTAAATTTCTATATCGTAGATAGAAAGAATTACAACCACGGAGGACAAGGACTCCCTGCTAACTGGAAAACCAGGAAAAAAAAAACTGAATAATCAATGGCTCAAAAGAGCTTTCCAATCTCTTTCGTAAATTCACAAGAGAAACCCCCTTAAATCCTTCTTCTGAAGCCCACAAGGAAGCCAGAAAAGTAACCCTCTCCCAAAGAGGAACTGAAGAGAGAAACTTCTCACTAAACACCCTAGTTCCGCTCTAACCAAAGACTTCACTATCTCTTTCATCCACTATCCTCTCTCTCACACAAACTGAGCCAAGCATGGTCATTGCTCCTTTTCCTTTTTTCTAGATTTTGACAAATTACTGGTGTCATATATCTGTTCAAGTTCATCTTGACTTACCAGCTTTGAGGTGGTAGAGCTGAAAGATTACTATATACTGCCGGGCCTAACTATTTTAAATGCAACTACTTTGAGATGAATGGAAATGACGTTACACTGTTATTATCTTTGTTTCTTTTTTCTTTTGTTCAAAATTTGTCCTCTTTGGTGAACCTTGCCTAGTAGGAACTAGGGCATCATCTGAATAAAAAATGCTCAGGTAAAAGTTTCTGAGCTGGATACTTATCTGAATGTAGTGATCATAATAGCTAAATTTAAACTGATCTTTCATGGACTTGCCTTCAACCTTCTTAGATTATAGTGTAATAGGGCGGTGAGTGTTCATGTGAATATATGAACCAGAAGTACAAGACAGTTTGGATAAAGCTAAAACTGGTGAAGCTGGGATGCTTGCTGTCATTTGTGAGGGAGGAATGTGAACTGTATTTATACCAACAATTGCATGTCATTTAAGCATGGATCTGATTTGGTATAACTGTATCACATAGGAGCTCCTTTGGCTAATCTTTTGCAGGTCCGTGGCTCAATCCCATTGCTCTGGGATCAAATTGTTGACCTCACATATAAACCTAAGTTTGAGTTAGTGAAACTTGAGGAAGCTGTAAGTCGTTATTGACTGTTGTATTGTTGGACTTTACATCTAATGTTCTATATTTATTTGACTTTAACCACTGCTAATGATGCAGCCTCGAGTCATGGAGCGGCACTTCCTAGATTTAAGAAAAAAATATGGGGCTGTCTTAGCTGTTGATCTTGTGAACAAGGTGAATATTATTTCATTGCATAATTATTTTTTGAGAATGCATGTCTTGTGCTTGAGATTACTACCTGATGATACTAGTGTACATAATTACTTGTGAACTTTTTGAGCATCAGTGAAGGCTATTATCATTGGGTAAAGAATGAATGCAATATGTGCCACTAAAATGCATATGGTTATATACTGTACATCTTCCTGAGATCATATCTTTTGTGAATATGTGCATGGACTTGTTATGTATTAGAATGCATATATTTGAGTGCCTTTTCTTTTGGCCTTTGTATCTTATCAGCATGGAGGAGAGGGGCGGCTGTGTGAAAAATTTGGAAGTACAATGCAGCATGTGGCTAGTGATGATGTAAGGTAGAGATTTCTTTCAATAAACTTTTAGACTGATGTATATACATTCTTTTGGTTTCTTTTTATTTGGTTCTCATGCATTTTTTTTTCTGTCAGATATCTGCACTTTGATTTTCATCATATCTGTGGGCATGTTCATTTCGAACGCCTCTCTGTCCTTTATGACCAAATTGCAGATTTTCTTGAGAGAAATGGGTATGGATCACTTTACTGGTTAAGCTTTCTGATGTAAATTTAATTGAGATTTTAGTTAACGAATTTATTTAAACTTACATTGCTTGGCTTACTCAGAGTAGAGTGTTATTTATGAATTGTCAGCATATTAACTGATTCCAAACATTGTCAAACAGGTGTCACATGCTTTCCGACAGATATATTTGGCTATTTTTCCTGGCATACAATCTTAACTATTATATTCTGTTTTTATTTATGATCCCTCTTTTGCAATTGTAGATATCTTCTTTTGAATGAAAAGGGAGAGAAAATGAAGGAGCAACTTGGAATTGTGAGGACCAATTGTATTGATTGTCTAGACCGTACAAATGTAACTCAGGTGGGTTGATTTTTGATGATGGCAAGAGTTCTGTGTTTTAGCAGATGAACAGAAATTATTTTGATTCTCTCTCCCTTCCTATAAGCACACTCAATTCCTCTGATATATTTTGTTTACTGCTTGGCAAAGAATGGAAAAACGCTTAAGAAATGAAAATTATAACATGTGCTCTGGTTCATTTTTCCCCCATCGAATAAAGATAATGAGAAAATGTTTTGATTCTTCAAATTGGTCAAGTAGCTGGTTACTTAATTTTATCATACATAAGTGTGACTATGTGTGTAAACGCACAGCCACAACTTTAATTGTAATAATTATTTTGAAATTATTTACGGCGTGTTTGTGGCATCACATTCCTGCTTAGTAATGTTAAAAAATGGTTGCAGAGCATGATAGCCCGAAATATGTTGGAATACCAGCTTAGAAGGCTTGGTGTATTTGGTGCTGAAGAAACAATTAATTCACATCCAAATCTAGATGAAAGCTTTAAGATCTGTAAGCATATTATTAATTTCCAAATATAGTTATCTTCATTTGACATCTTCAGACTTGCATGGTTTTATAAAATGTCAAGCCGAGATTCTATTTCTGACTGATTTTCTATGATTAGTGTGGGCTAATCATGGCGACGATATAAGTATCCAATATTCAGGCACGCCTGCTCTTAAAGGAGATTTTGTCAGGTATTTTCCATTAATCTTCCTAAGCTTTCGTTGTTCCTTACACTTAAAAGAAATTAGAGCATGTTAGGAACCTAGATTCCTAACAGAAATTACAGAATAAAGAGCAGAAAAATAACAAGAAAACAAGTCCCTAGGACTTTGAGGGTCTAGGACCTCCTCACAAGATTACCCCAAATTCTGCCTGCCCTCACCTATGCCCTCTCCCCCTTTTATAACTAAAATCCTAACTAACTAACCCTATTACAATTTTGCCATGTGTCCCTTCTCAAAACCCCTAAAACAACCTCTTATTCTTCCTTCTAACCATGAGGTTCTATCAGAGCAATTATGCATTAAGTAGAGGTTTTTCTCTGTTGAGTTTACTTTAGCATGGCATCATTGTAAATTATCATTACAGAGTCGAATAAGTTGTATACTTGCTCCAATTGTATTGTTCTAAACAGTAGTGTAAGGCTCTTGTAAGTAATATTGGTTCCATTGTGTGTGGGATTGAATCTATTGCTTAATGGTTTATCTTTTTACCATTTCCCTATGTGGGCAGCTTTCGTCCATCATATTTTTCTACGTTAGTCAATTTTGCTTTTTGATATTGCCTGCTTTAATCATATCTTCTATTATAGTTAAACAGAATTACTAAGGTTGTCAATTACAGAATATTATTATGTAATTTTGCAATTGTTCTATAGTCCATAATGAATAACTTCCTTTTGTGACTTTTTGATGAAAGTAATGTACCAAGATTCTGGCTATATGATGTGGCAATTTCTCTCAAATTTTAGAAGATTTATTTGCTGTCACTATATTGAAACCTTCATGCCTTCCCCTTTAATTTATTTAATTTAATTGGATTCAGATACGGGCACCGTACAGTACACGGAATACTAAAAGATGGATGGAATGCTCTTCTACGCTATTATTTAAATAACTTTGTTGATGGAACAAAGCAGGTTTGTAGACCACATTTTGTATTATATGTATTGATACTCAAAATGCGGTGTAGACATTCTTGGGCATCTGCTATATTTGATTTCTCTTTTCTACTACAAAATTTGAAGTTTTCTTGATTTTGTGTTGATCTATGTTGTTATTATGCTTTAGGAAATACTGCCTTTCCATTTGCATATCTTAATGCAGATTTCCCTTACCCAGTTACCCCTGCTGAGCTGTCTTGAGTTAAATTATTTTTGAGCTTTTCTGGATCCAGCATCTTACATCCATTAATGTAAAGTAGTTATTAGTTTATTTCTAACTTTTTTACCCTGTTGCTGACCTTTTATTAATGTGAAGGATGCAATTGATCTCCTGCAAGGGCATTACATAGTTTCTGTTAGCAGAGATATGGCTCCCTCTTCTCAGAAAGGAGGAATTGAGGCTATAGCTGTGAGTACAAGTTAGATATTCTACTTGATAGAAGTTTGAGGCGTCTATCTAATTTTGGTTTTTGAACAGTTATTAGAGAGCTCACAATTTATGAATATATCCAACTTTTGTGACATGTGTCTAAGTTCAATCTGATTATACTATGTACCCATTTTTATATATTTCTTGTTTGGTTTCTTATTAGACAGATTGTGAGACATGTTTTGCTTCCAAGGTTTATAAAAGTTTATCCTAACCCTACAAAGAAGTGATGGGTTGCACTAGGCATGAAATACAACATTTACCCAAGTAGTTTGTGCAATCCCATCATGCTTTATTTGGTTTGAATTAAAAACTGCCTTTGTTTTCAAAATAAGCAACCTGGTTATTCAGTCTAAGGAAAAGCGTTGACGATCTAATGCAATTTTTTCTTTATTTCCATATTTTTCCGCCATGCTGTGGTTCATTGACAGGAATGCTTGAAGAAAATCATCTGCATCCTATTCAAAATTTATATTTTTTTTTTCTGCCCTTACTCTAATTCTAAGATTACTTTGTTTCTCTTTGCAGTCCTTTCCTCTGGCTTTGTCCCTGGTTTTGATTGGTTTCCTCTTTGCAACTATGTCATTGAGGCAAGGTGAGTTGACTTTGTTCTTTTAGCTTAAAGTGCAGAGCATGCTGAAAGTCCATTGTAAGAATCAATTCTTGGTCTCACAATATAATCTTTAACTAGGGACAAAGCCAGAGGAATATAAGAAGTGGAGCAATATCACCTGCAGTTTTAAAATTGTAGTTCTTGAGGTGGAGCAATATCATTAGGCAGCGACGGTAGGAAGAAGGGAGAAGAGGATATGGGGGGATAGATAAAGAGGAAAATGTATAGAGCGATATGGAATTGGGGAAAAGAGAGGAGGGATGGGGAAGAAGAAGAAAGAATAGGGACAATCTCTAAATAAATATCAATTCAGCTAAAACTAGGAACTAAGATACAATATAATCTTTAACTAGGCTAGCAGATCTAATCTTGGCACCCGAGCAATTTTATTTCAAATTGGAATCCTAATAACCTGCGTTATTAATGATTGCCTAAAATTTGGCAACTTCTGAACCATAAAATATGGTAATCCATAATCCTAATAACTACATATGTTATAGATATTTCTTCTTCCTACTCCATTATTCATCTATACTCCATCAATTAGACTACAACATTTCATATCATTTGTGAGCAGGGGATGCTTGTCATAGTTTGAGATATATATTAAGAATCATGTGCCGTGATCATGATGGTTCCAATGTGGTGATGAGAGCCACAATGGGGGAGGGCTATGATTATTTTGGAGTAGTTGACAATGCTAATAAGGAAGGAAGGAAAGGGGAAGAATGTGTGATTATGACTGAAAAAGTAAAAACCAAAGCGATATATTGGTGGACCCAGGGAAATTATAGTAGTTGAAGCATTCTCTCCCCCTCCCCTACTTTCATTTTCTCATTTTTTGATAAGGATGAAATGGTGGACCCTGAGAGAAATATAGTTCCCTCCATTTTTGAAGTGTGCACATGCACTGTGAAAGTAATTTGAAAAGTGCATGTATTCATTACAGTATTAACTTGCTAACAAAGAGTGACCTGCACCCAAAACGTTTTGTATGTACACTGTAGACTAGTACCAGTTAGACAAAACTTGGGCAAAATTTCTTAGGTATTTGCTGTCAGATTTCTTAAAAAAAAGCATAACATGTGGAGAAATTTTTTTTTCTAAAGAGTCAATTATGTGATACTGAGTTATAAAAGAAGTCTAACTGTCATGTTTTTACTAGAGAATTTGTTAGCAAACAATAAAAAAGCTCCATCTGTCCTAGTTAACTAGATACTTGCCTAAACTTTGCCAGCCTACTTGGTGGCCGGTGACTTTTCCTACAAAGTCTAGAGTAGCAGTAAAGTATTAATTTTGGTACAAAATCCATGGCTCTAAATGATAACTTTGTGTTCATTGTTCCAACAGTACGATATGATATTCGGCACGTCTTCTTTTCGCTAATGTGGGCAAGCATTAGCGTGGGTTTAGCAGCATTTGTGAGGGCCAATGGTCGGGTTTTCTGCAACAGACCTCGCCTCCACAAGCCCCGGCGTTGATTCCTATATACCTATCACTCTGAGCAATTAAATTTTTTTCCATAAAGTTTCCAGCTTCTGCAACAGACCATGCTTGCTCGAGACGCTTTAACCAATTCAATCTTTACATAAAGCTCCCACCTCGCTGATTACTATATTTATTCTTTCGTACTAATTTTGTAGTAATTATTGTTTCCATACATTGATTCATAATATAGTTTAATTACTTTTCGGGTTTTTCTTCTTGTGCCATTTTCCCCTGTGAATGTGGGCTTCAAATGATACTTTTGTATGCTTTAATTGAATTCATGATTAATGCAATAGAACAAAGCTTTTGATTTCAGTAGTCTAGGGTTACTATAAAGTTATTTATCTGTCCTTAATCTTCTTAGGTTGTTAGTGTTGTGCTGAGGGAAAGTAATGTTACTTGTGCAATTTTTTCCTCTCACAATCTCGTATGACTGAAATGTGGTGGCATCTAAATTTAGGCGGCTCCATCTGAGAAAAAAAAAAATTCTTAAAGTGGGATTTAATGAATTTAGATGCAACCACATGAAAAACTTGTATATATTTTAAATGCATTAAATTCTTATGAGTCTATGGTTATGGACTATGACCAAAATAATAAAATATAGCGAGCAGTAGCATGCTGCCCTGGTAACGACTCCCCCAGTTTAAGGGATAATACTATACAGTCTATACTTTCAGATTTTCATTTTTTTTTAAAAAAAGAACAATTACGTAGTTTTCCTTACCTTGACATTTATTTAATTATGTAGACTCATTATATTAATTTAAAGATAGTATAAAGTCCTTCTGAGCATCGTATAAAAGTTCAATACAGGGAGCCTTACGAAAATTATTGTTAATATATATATATATATATATATATATATATATATATATGGTAAAATCAGGCTGACAGTTGCAAATTGCCTTAGTCAACACCCAAGATTTTATCCATAAAACCTGGTGAGTTTGATTATAGTTATGAATTATGATCAAAATATGTAAAAAAAAATTATTTTCTCTGAATAGGATGGAAACAGTTGCCTATTGCCTGAGATTATTTTTATATATGCTATAAAATTATAAGTTTGACTACGGTAACAAAATGAAATTATGGGTTTCAATCCGTCTCATAATAATCTTCGTAGTTTGGCGAAAAATAAGATTTATCTCAACCTTTTCGCATCTACATGTTTTTAGTTGTCTTTGTTGCTTCTGTTGCTACTTGGATCATCAAATGTCAGTTCCAGTTGTTACTGCAGAGCATTTATTATTTCATAAAACCAGACGCCATTTTAGAGAAAATCAGTGCCCTGCTGCTCCAATTTCTTACAAGACATCTCCCAACAATAAATAAGGTTTAAGATACTAATTCATCTTTATTTCAGAACCTGCTTCTAGGCAGCTGTGATACATGAATCCGGAAAAAAAAAAAAAAAAACCCCCAAGACAAATGGCACAAACAGACAAGCAAAAGAAAAGCTACCCCACAAATTAAACAACTGACTGGGAAGATTTCATTCACGCCGAAACATTGAGATCTTAAAGTAAAATAAGGAATAAAAAAACCCTTCAAGAAGAAGTTTGAGTTGCATATGGAGGCCAATAGAGATGAAACTCAAGCTTGTAGACTACTGTTAGACCCTTCAGATCAACTGGAGAAGTAGTAACATAGCCTTGCACGAACAAGAAATCATCAGTGCCTCCTACTATTGGAAGCTTTGAAGGATTCACATTATTTGTTACTCCTACAATGGAAACGGAGCCCTTGTGGTTCTTCAAACTCAGAGTTAGCTTGGCAATTGAGATGCTGCGAAGCCCATCAAAGCTAGAGGTTACGGTTGTTCCTTCTGCAATTCCAGCTAGCTTGGAGGAGCTGTTGGCTGTGGCAGTCAAAGGGTCCTGAAAGGCAAATAAGGTCCCAAATGGGGTTGTGGTTTGAGTGACTCCTGGTCCACCTCCCACCCCATTCACTATGATATACCCTGTTTTGTTTACGGTTTCATGTTGAAACAGCGAGAAGTGAAGGGATTTGAGGTGGTGATGGTGATGGTGGTGAGAACTAGAGGTGGCCTTAAATGGGATTAAAGCCACAAGTAAAATAGCAAGAACATAGTTTTGTACAGTGAGAGCCATGGCTGTTCTGTTCTTGTTAGCTAGCTTGGGTTAGAACACAAAGGGAGGGGATATCAGAATATATACATGACATGATATGAGAGTTGGTTCACATTTTATGGTATGAAAAGCTTGGAGTGACTTGTGGTTGATGGCAAAGACTTGCAGGAGGGGGCGTCAATGAAAAGGATAGCTAACTAGTCATTTGAAGGGTCGTATAGTGATCTTTTTGTATTGGGTTTATTCTCCATTCAATAGCGTTTACTTTGAAACTTGTGAGAACCGTCCAGCAAAAACAATGAAAAGATGGGTATGAAAACCTCGCTAATTGCTAGTGTTTCTCTAGAAGCGATGCAGAAAGAGTGAAATTCAAAGTACTATGGTCAAATGCATTTGCTGTTAGCCAATTCAGTGATTTGGACCTTTAGTTTTAATATTTGTTTGCGTGCAATTAATAGTCTACTGTTTTATGTCCATATTTGCATTTTAAAAAGTGAATTTAGGTAAGATACGATTTTCAAAAAGGAAAGGAGCAGCCAGAATGCACCATTTGTTTAGAGTGGTGAATGGGAACGCAATCACCAGGTCAAAGTTGGCCCCTCTCTTAATTTGTCTTATTCACCTTGACTAACAAATCAGAGAATTCTGCGACCACCGTTCAACTTTAATAAATAAATAATAAAAAACAGTCCTAGACCTATATATATATACAGCTACCTTTCAGACCTTTGGTTTGAAGCGACTGAATTGCGTATTTGAGGATTAGCTGGACGACATCTATTTCCACAGGTTACGATACATATATTGCCAATTTTGACCGAGTTTATTTCCATGTTTGAGGGCATGGTCAGTAATAACTTGAAGGATATGATTTAGATTAAATAAATTTTAAGTTCATAAAAACGTAACACTTTTTTTAACTCATATTCATATTATTGACTCGTTAAAAAAAAAATTGCGTGTTATAATTCTGTTGAAGATTGTGAGTTATATTGTTTCTTTGGTGAGAATGTTGTCAAAAAAAGATGAAAAAAGAAAAACAGAAAAAGTATCTGGCATCATATGCTTTATACTGACTCATGGGGTAATGTTACAATTAGAACTGTTTCTTTTTCTTTTCCAAGTAAAAGTGATGTCTCTGGAAGTTCAGGACTGCCCAGACCAAGTGCCATAGACCTATTTCTGGCCAAAGCGCCGTTGGTGAATACAGAGGACACGTACTAGTCTGCCAAAGAAGAAAATTGCTGAGACGGGTCTCACCAGAAGTTCTGATCAAGATATCTGGCTCAGGAGCCACTGCCATATACATGTGCTTCTCAACATCCACCAGTTTTATGGTAGGAACCTCACCCTTCTTATACTTGCTCTCTTCAATGCAAGTTGTAATTTCATCTTCAGAATGTTTTTGAACATCTTTCTTTCCGCCACCTTCCACTCCTTCAAGTGCACTACTACTACAAGCTTTGGCCATGTCTAGAATATCTTTGCAGGAATCTTGGGCATGCAAATCAATACCATTGGAACCTTTGCCTCCTTTTGATACTTGAACTTCATTCCACTTATCCTTGCAGGATTCTTGTACAGCATGCACAATCTCATCACGGGAAGTATAGGCAACACAGATTAAGAACACTCTCTTGTTGTTGTGAGCAGTAACTCTCATTGCCTTTTCAACTGCAACCCTCACAGGCTCAGTCAATAGTTGTAAGTTTCCTATGAAATGTAATCTAACACCATATTCGCTCATAATATTTTCCTGCTGAAGCAACTCCTCGATCTTTTCTCGAATCAATTCCATCAAGGATTGAACTTCTTTAGGCTGCCTTTTGAAGTTATCAATACTGAATGCATAGACAGTCACATACTTTACTCCCAATTCATAACAGTACCTAAGGATGGAGAGAAGAGCTGAAAAACCAGCCTTGTGGCCATCACCTTCTGCCAAATTTCTCTTCTTTGCATACCTTCGATTCCCATCCATGATGAAAGCAATATGATTAGGCACAGGACCCGCAGATAAAATGCCAAACATGCATCTTCTCAAATAACTACATAAACCTTCAAACAGGTGGCCAATAGTACTCCCAGTACTTTTCTCCATTGAAATGTTTGGCATTGAAGACTGAAGAGTCCAAGATGAACCTGATAGAGAAGAAAACTTTATTATAAGTTAGCATTAAGATAAGCTAAAGCAACCAAATTTCATATTAAGAAACAAGCTTGATAGAAACTTTTGAATTGTTAATCTGCATAGTAACTTTTCAGTTATCAGCAATCCAACAAGTTCACATAATGTACGCGCGCCATAGTTTGCAACCTATGAAGCACGGACACCGACACGGGACACGACACAGACACGGACGCGTGACACGTGACACGTAAATTTTAAAAAAATGTAGAACACGACACGTTGAATATATGTGAATTAAAAAAAAAATTATATATATATAGAGCCAAAAAATAATATTATTTACAACTCATTTAACAACTTAATCTCAAAAAAATTATCATAAATTTATAATACAATAAACATTCATTCTTTTTCAATATGTTCTTCATCATCGCTATTGTTTTCATTCCCTTCGTCTGTAAAAAGAACTTTCTAATTTTGAATTATACAAAGATATATTTGCAACCGATAAAATTCCAACATAAACAACAACAAAAAATAATAAAAAATACAAAAGTTATGTGTACATACAGTAATAACAAAGAACAAAAGTAAGAGAGCAACTTCAAAAAGAATAATATGTGCATTATTATAATTCAACTCCTTCACCGACAAAAGTTACCTAAATTCTTTCCCATTGTATTTATGTAAGACATTAAGAGAAAACACAAAAAGTAGAAGAATTTGACTTTCTTTTCCTCCATAGAAAAGCTTGAACTTCAAAAACAAATTTTCGAATAGGTATATATATTTGCATAAAAAAAAAATTTCGAAGACTTGTTGAAAAGAAATATGCACATGGCCACAAGCACATAGACAAATCCGATAAGAAAAAATAGAGGAATTTATTCTCAATGGTCAACAAAAATAAACAATAGAAATGCGATGACTGAAATGCAAGCTACGATAGATATGGGTACCCAACTTCAAATGGAAGACATGTTACGTTAATTAAAATACAAGTTGCAATTATTGGTGTTGAGTTCTAACTTCAAATAAAAATCTAAAAGGGATGGAGAATTTATCCTAAAATATTCGAAATAAGTGTCGGATACATTCAAAAAAATGTCCGACACGAGTTTTTTTTTTATAATTTTTTTTTTAAAAAGTTGGACACGGGACACACGTCGAACACGTGTCTTAAGATTGTCCGACACGTCGTCATACCTTAAAATGAAGTGTTCGTGCTTCATAGTTCGCAACAAATAAAAAGGCACTTTACTGTTACTTGCATTCAAGTATTCGACAAAGCAACAGATTTGTTTCCCATTAACAAACGGTCGCTTACACCTCACCATTCCCCTTAATGCTTTGAGGAAAAAGCAGATTGAACCATAAGAGCTGCGTCTTCAGCTACTTGTTCCTGGGTCAGTTTGCAGTGGTAAAGCTAGAGCAAAAGCTTAAAGAGGATTAACTTTTCCATTGGAGGGAAGGAGAGTTATTATTTACTAACATTTAACATTAATTACAATTTTATTGTACAGTATTAACTATAAATAAAGATAAATGAAGCAGTAGACATAGCAAAAGGCATAAGTTCAACTACTTAGCATACTTACTATTGCTACTAGAAGGTCCATTTCTACTGCTTCTTTTGCCTTAAAAAATGAGAAGAACATTGCATTAAACATGGAGCAGAAATTTTGAAGTATCAACAATTTGGAAATTATGTCAATCCAAATCAAGAAAAATGGTGGCCAAAGCATACATTCAAAAGCACCATAATGTGGGAAATGGAAAATATTTATCTACCCCCCCCCCACCTATTATCAATAGGAAAGCATGGAAGCCTGAATGGCCCCAGTCCCCCTAGTCTGAATGGTCTTCAGAATTGCCAATTTGCTAAAGGATGCAATAAGCACCCGGAAGATACATTTAGTGAATGAATGAATCAATAACTAAGGCGGTTTGGCAATTTATAGAACATCATAGAAAACTCCAAGCTATTCTCAAATAGAAACACTAATAACGCATTTTGGAACTAATAATTCTTAGAACTCATTCAATATTTCGAGCAACCAACCGTATTTGATGCACTGGATTTGAAACGTATCACTCCCTTGTTACTTTCTTAAATAAATAAATAACAAAAATAGGAAATTTCGATACTTCCTAGTAAATTTTTAGAGCAACCAAACAGAACAGGTATACGCCCTTTGCGAAGAATGAGATTATTACTAATCCCCCAACTATGCTTAACTAAAAAGACCAAAACATGTAGAAATTCAGCGAATAACCTTCAAATCACTCGGAAACCAAACGAAGATACAAAAAAAAAAAAAAAAGAGGCCCTCTTGGAAATCTACAAATTTTATCAGAGATCAAAGAAAAAGATAAAAACTTTGAAAGCCATGGTGGTGCAATAAACTAATGGCTAACCACAGGCAATAAAAGTTCAGTAACCTGATCAGAAGGGTAGGCTTGGTTAGAGCAGTGAAAGTGAAACCTGAGCCAGACAGTCAGTCATACACGTTAGATCTCCAACAATGATTTTTTTCGCATTTAGGCCTTTTCTGCCGACTCTCAGCAGTGAGTGTTTGTGACTTAACTCGAGATGATGACGCTCAGTTAGGAAAATGTTATTTATAAAAAAAGATATATATATCATAAATTTTATCAATTATTATAATATTACATTCAAAATCATCTAACTTCTTTCAAAAAAATATATATATCATAAATTTTATCAATTATTATAATATGTTGATTGTTATTGTCGTCATCGTAGCCTAGACAATTAAATTCAAATGCAGTCAATATTATTTAATTACAATAGTTGTGAAATTTTTTTGGTGCAATTATCAATAAAAATATATAAATAATTTATAAAATATAGAATTTTTAATTCCAATATAATTTTTAGATATTTGTATGCTTTTAGTATTATAATTATAAATCAAATAATAAACGTAAGCAATAATTTATATGACGTCAATTTCAAATTTAAAAACTAAGATAAATTTTTAACATACTTTTCTTCGAGATCAAGATTCAAATAAAAATATCAAAAAAGAAACTCCACTATCAATATAATATGTCGAAGAATCTGTTGCTGTAATTGTAATTAAGCAACTTTTTTGCTTTATACGAGGTGTGCTTGATTAACGCGACAAGTGATTCTTCCTATTTAAGCGTTTTTAGATTTGAAAACCAAAGCCCCGCCACGCCACGCCACGACAAAGATTTGATTTCCACTTGACCCTCCAAAACAATTTTACAACTTTCAACATTACAAAATTGTAAGTGCCATGATCACAATTCACACTACAAAAGATGTTTTCTCACTTCATACCCATATGCTCACTAGTCCAACAAAAGTAGTGTGAATGTGTTTGATTTAATGGCAAATCTGATATCTTACAAAGGAGACGGCACTGGTTCAAGTCCCTAACTCTTAAACTAAAATTTTTTTAATCTCCGACTATTCGAAGTATTAAAAAACCAAAAACAAAAGACTAGTCTAACAAAAGTAGTAAACGTTGTGAAAAGGCCTGCTAAAATTCCCTCCTCAAAATTAAGAGACTGTAATTTGTGCCAAATCACTAATTAACCTTCATTTGACGTAGAGATTGGTGATTAATGGGCTTTCGAGGATGAAGAGGTGTAGATTGAGAACCGCGTTTCTTGGATTCTTTCGATTTGCCCTGGATAACTTCAATGCCTACCAATGCCTCCACTACCTCTTTCATAGAAGGGCGGTTTTTGGGCTCGGGTTGTAAGCATTCTAGAGCGAGCTGAGCTGCTTGTGATGCTGCCTTTAGTGAATATTGGCCCTCTATCTTGGCATCCATAATGCCTTTCAACTTTCTTTTATCAGAGAGGCGTGGCTTAACCCATTCAACCAGGTTTTGCTGCCCGGTAGGGCGCCTTGGATCAAGTGCCCGCAAACCTGTCAGTATTTCAAGCAGCACTACACCAAATCCATACACATCACTCTTCACATACAAGTGGCCTGTTCAATAATGCTACAATAGTCAATAAATAAAGCAGTAAGATTTTTATATAAACTCAGTCTATATTAAAAAATAATAGATCAAATTAATTATAAATACATATATAAATATAAGAAATGAATCTTATTAAAAAGTATATATGATATGTTTACATATTTATTCATGAGTTGAGTTTATTTTAAAAAATTTTGTGGCAAAAATTGCCCATAATATAAAAACTCGCATGTGAAAAATATAGTTATTTGAATTTTCAATAATGATTAGATATATATATTTACCTGTTGCAATGTATTCTGGAGCAGCATAGCCATACGTGCCAATGATCCTGGTAGTCACATGTGATTCTCCCCCAGCAGGCCCCAATTTAGCCAATCCAAAATCAGAAATTTTTGCATAATTCTGTAGGAGACAGAGAGCCAATTTATCGATATGATTTGTGCACAGTCTAGTATATATGGAGGGACCACTGGCAATGATTTTATTTCTCCAAAGACCATGTGTCCACAGCATCAATTAATATTAAAACAAATAAAGGAATCTGAAGTCACGAAACTTTCCATTCACCCCAAGGTGATACTACATTTGTCGTAGTTTAACAACGACGGAAAGAGGGTGACTAGCAAGAAATCACTAACCCCATCAAGTAGTATATTTGAGGCCTTGAAATCTCTGTATATGACTTTCTTTTCTGAACTATGCAGGAACGATAGGCCCTGAGCTGCACCAATAGCTATTTTAAGTCGCTCGTTCCAAGAAAGTGGTTCTATGTCACTTCTGAAAAGATGATTCTCCAAGCTTCCCTTTGGCATGAACTCATACACAAGGAGAAGCTCCTCATCGTCAAAACAGTAACCCAGTAACTTGACCAGGTTGGGGTGAGAAAGGGTTCCTAAAAAGTTGACTTCTGACTGCATTATAAAATCAACAAAGAAACATATTACAACGTCTGATAGCTGAGTTGAACTCTGTACAAATAGAGTAGAGTTTATCACATGGTTGGAACGCCAATTGTATCTGTGCTTACAGTACGAGATTAAATGATACTAATCTAAGTTATTGAACGAGAATTTAGTTCCAACATGTCCTGAAGCAGGGGCGGATCTACATGCAAAGGTGTGGGGGCAATTGCCCCCACAAGAATTTTTTTTTTAAATTAATATATGTGGTAATTTTTTTTTTTTACAAAAATTAGATATTGTCCCCACAAAAATAATTTATTTTAATAAAAATTATTTCTTGCCCCCACCAACTAGAATTTCTGGATCCGCCCTTGTCCTGAAGCATTTTTCAGTGCACAGGTTTTTCTGTCAAGTGCGAACAAAAACTCAGCGGTGATAAAAAGAGAAAGATAAGAGATTTCTAATTCCCTCTTACATATTGTGTGTTTTATGGAGCACGAGTTCATCTGGTTTTTTCAGAATTGTCAGGAAATCTTTTTATAATTTCTATTGAAAATCTACAACATAAATCATGGTTCACTTCTGAATTGGACAAGAAAACCAGACAGATATGCTTAAGACACAACAAAAGTTAATGACATGAGCATGTTGATTCTATCTGTCCAAAAAAAAAAAACATGTTGATTCTATCTTCTTACCATATTACTATATATATATCTTAACTCTTTTCTCAAAGCAAACATTCTTGGCTTCATAGTTCTGCTGAGATTAATGCTGGTAATGATGACTTACTGTAAGCAACTGGGTCAAGCTCTGGACATGCCTGCATGTAAATTCACTTACTAACTAATGAAAAACCACCCCTTTGCAAAATGGTGAAGCCATATGCCTATCCTCATACCTCAATAAACTAAATTCAAGCATACAGTAAAAATAGTTTTAAAAAAAAGTTGTGATAGGTTGGTAAACATACTGAAACCATTCACAAATTGTAAATATGGGAAGTACACGCTCATTTTAAACTCATCTTGAGTCAAGCATTTAATAGTGTGGAAATTAGCGCATTGTATTTTAGTGTTCCACCTTCTCTGTCGGATAAGTAATGAATGGAAAAATACAGGTCGTTTGAGTGGGACCGCATAAAGCATTTTTCCCACTAAACCCCATGACTATCTTTTAGAGTCAAAGTCATTTGTTTAATATTAAAATGTAAATTTCCAAATTATCTTTTGAAACCTTCGGTGTGAAAATCAAAAGTAGAATATTGAAATTTGAGCAGAAAAGTTGAAATTCAACTCACCTTCCACTCTTCGAAACCTTGCATACTCTCAGGGTTCAGTCTTTTGATAGCGACCGGCATTCCAGAACCCGCTTTAACCGGCATAAGCGTCTTCTCATCCAACCAACCTTTGTAAACTTTACCAAAACCCCCCTCGCCAAGCAATGTGTCTGATTTGAAGTTCTTGGTAGCTGCTTTCAAGTCCACAAAACTGAAGATCTTCAAGTTAGGCGTTTCTAAAATTTGCTCACTAGGAGAAGAAAGGTACTCGTCAATGCTTCCATTTGCAATTATCGAAAATTGGCTCTTTTCGGCGGTGCTGTCTGTAGCAGAAGTGCCAACGTTCTTACTGTCAAGACTCGCTGAACCTACAAAGAATTAACAAGAATTGAGACGAATGCAACGGGAAAACAGAGAGAATGGAGTTCTAGCTTGTTTCTCTGGAGAAATATGACAAACAGCAAGAACCCATGGTTACTCCTGAGAGAACCGCGAGATTATGGAAGATCAAAGTCCATTACCTGAATATTGAGGTCTATTGACGCCATTCTCTTGTCGGCGGCGAACGAGAGAACCAAAGCAAAGACCCATATCTAGCTCTGTTTTCTGCGGGTTAGCCGGCACACAGCCAATTAAATAAATTAGCATAAAAATGGCTGCCACCAGCAGAGCAGAGGAGAAAAAAGAAAATGGGAGAGTTTGAGGGAAATAAGAGAAAGGGTCTTTTTCATGTTCTGTGTTTCTCTCGTGTTTGTATTTATATATGTTCTCCCGTGTCCGTCCCGCGAATTTACTTGGTAGCTACTCTAACGGACCCCATATAAGTTTTTGCATATTTGCTTGCGTAATAGTGATTATTATTAGTGACTAGTTTCACACTCATTTCTAAAGGCCCACAAGGACACGTCAACGACCGCGTGAGACGGTTTGGTCCTAAAGCTGCTTCTTACATAGATAACTCCTCCCAGAAAACAAGTTCTCATTGATTAGCTAATCCCACACTTAGTACCCAAAACCTGCAAAACCATAAATACAGATCTAAACAATTGTCATTCTTTAAAAAGCTTAGTGACTTTGGCTTTGTAGAAGCTTTTTTATTTTTGGCTTTTCTCGTGTTACACTATTTAGTGTCTAAGAAATCCACTAAAAAAAGTGGGCTAAATCGGCAGCTGGACATAGCTAAGATGGCAAGTACCGAGTGGAGTGGAGGGGTGTGACATATAAAGTGATGGTGACAGCAAATGCTCTCTCACGTTCATAGCTTTTTTCAACATCGATCAGTTGTATATAATCCGACTCGGTTTCTCCGACCAAAATACAGCGTGCATGGCCATTTCGTTAATCCTAATGATTCTTTTCCAGCTTCTTTATAATTGTCGCACGTGAAAGAGGGACGTTCAAAAAGTCCGAATGCAAAGGAAATCTGATTCTGAGTTGGCAACTCTATCTTTTATTTTACTTTTCAACGAAAATAAAAAAATTTGTTTAAAATCACGATTATTTACAATTTTAAATTTTTATTTTCAAAAAATATTTTTTAAATTTTTTTTAAAAAAAGAGTTGCAACAGTACTTTTCCAATTATTTTAAAATAAATGTATTTTAAAAAATATGAAAAATAAAAATAATTTTTTTTTCCAATCTATACACAGGTGTGAATTGCCCCAATTAGCTGTGTACCATCATAAGGACAAAAAAAACGCATTTATTGTTATTTTATCTAAAATTTTAGCATAATTTAAGATGATAAAGAGTGATATTTTAACTCTCAATTTGTCTGAGAATGGGAATATTGACTTTAGATTTTAACAGATATTCTCTTAAAAAGTACAGCGCGCATGAAACTTGAAATTTAAAAAAAAATGATAAAAAATATATTTTAATATACAAATATTTGATTCCCGTATCTCAACGTACCTACGAACAGATATAACTCTGGCCATGAATCATGTGGAAAGTGGACGAGGAACAACGTGTTGTCTTTGACAAACCAAATGCAGCACTCATACTACATGACGATCATTCTTGACAACAATGGAAACACGAAGACAAATTAATACAGAGGCTAAGAGCGAGGAATATCAATTAATGCATGGTTTCATGGAAACCGGAAATTCTTATTATAACCACCCGGACTTGGACTTCTAATGGTACCCAGATCAATACAAACAAGGCCAAGTCTGAAAGTATATTAAAATTGGAAGTAGTGACTTATAGAGAAGGAGGATAGAAGACAAGAAACATGTGAGCACCAAAGGCCCTCGATCTAGATGTCTGCAGAACTTGCATTTGAATCTCTACAAGGTGCCAAGTGCTGGAGACAAATAGATGTAGCACTCTGCTTTTCAACAGTCTTTGAATCTGGTCTCACTTTAATTTGTTTGTCCACGTACCGGTGGCTTCCTCGCTAAAATTTTCTTTTTCGCCCTGCAACATCTTTAATTTTGCCTATTTGTTCTCCCGTGGTTGGTGTTTAGCCTCTTCCTTTAGGTGTCCTCTTTGAGAATCAGTGAATGTTGTGTTTTCATGCGTGGAATTCAAATCTAGATGTGGCAACGAGCCCCAAGGTTGTCAGAAATGAGAGTTTATACTTCAGAAAATTGACATACAAATACACACAAAAATCTATCTAAATAAACATTGCCACTTAATATTAAGGACTTTTTTTTTCCTAAAAAAATTGTAATGATATTTGTCTAATTAATATTATTATTAAGATTTAGATAAATTTTAATGTCTTTAAACAATTTAACTGTTCATTAAATAATATATATATATATATATATATATATATATATATCAGAGTTAATTTTGCGCTCGATCACTCGTTGAAATGTGGAGGGATTATAGTTCATTATTGACGATATAAATGAGCAATTTCATTTTACATCAAAGACAGATTCGCTTAGGACCAACAATAATCTTGATCAAGATTTAAAAGTTTTCGTGCGCATCTTATTACGTGCTTTTAAAACTGAAAAACACAGCCACCCAAAATTTCTTAGCGCTCCAATCTTCGTGATGAACCACATCATCACTTCGTAGACAAAGCAGTAGCACCCATTATTCTTTGGAAAATTCTAGCCGCACGCCGCCTTGAGGATGACAATACAAGCTGTTAATGGGAGGGAGTTTTGATTTTGATACATAAATGGCGCATTGGGATGGGAAGGTTCATACTCCCTTCGCGGTCATACGATCAGGCTATGGCAGGCAAATTCTCTGTTCTGCTTGAACCCTTTTCGCTGTTACTGGGAAAGAGTTCGAAGCCTATAACGATCAGAGAGTGCAAACTAGTTCATGCTAAGCTCATAGTCTCACAATGCATTTCGGAAATCCACTTAACAAACACCCTTTTAAGTTTGTACTCCAAATGTGGCTCGTTCGGTCACGCTCACCTGTTGTTCGACCAAATGCCTCGCAAGAATGTTGTCACTTGGACAACCTTGATTTCGGCTCATGTTCAAACTGGGTCTTTTGGAAGCGCATTGAACTTGTTTAATGAAATGCGTGCAATGGACGAGAGGCCAAATGAGTATACATTCTCTGTTTTGCTTCGGGCTTGTGCCAATCCTGCTTTGCGGGATGTCGGTTTGCAAATTCATGGCATGATGGTTCATACTGGATTTGAGAGAGATAAATTTGCTGGGAGTTCTCTCGTATATATGTACTTTAACATTGGCAATAATCTCGAGAATGCATGCCTTGCCTTTAATGATTTGTTGGAGAGAGATCGCGTTACATGGAATGTTATGATTTCTGGGTTTGCTCAAGTTGGTGACTTTAACGAGGTTCTAAGATTGTATTATGAGATGCAGGAGGTAGAAGGCTTGAAACCCGATGAAAGTACATTAACGAGCTTACTCAAGTGCTGTTCTTCACTGGAAGAGGTAAAGCAAATTCATGGGGTTGCTTTGAAGTTTGGAGCTGAAGTTGATGTAGTGGTGGGCAGTGCTATGGTGGACTTGTATGCCAAATATGGGGATATAAATTCTTGTGGGAAAATATTTGACTGGATGGAGGAGAAAGACACTTTTGTTTGGAGTTCAATAATTTCAGGCTATACCAAAAATAATAGAGGAGAGGAAGCTGTGAATTTTTTCCAAAATATGTGTAGACAAGGGATGAAACCTGACCAACATGTATTATCTAGTACTCTAAAAGCTTGTGCCAAGACTGAGGACTTGAACACAGGAATTCAAGTTCATGTCCACATGATAAAAACCGGGTATCAAGACAACTGTTTTGTGGCAAGTGTTCTTTTGACTCTTTATGCCAGTTTTGGTGAACTAGAGGATGTAGAAAAGCTGTTTAGAAGGATCAATGATCGAGATATTGTGGCATATAACACAATGATCCTGGCTTATGCTCAGCTGGAGCAGGGATCTGCTAGTTGCGTGCAACTATTTCAAGAACTTCGTCAAACAACATTTTTGCAAATTGATGGAGCCACTCTAGTTGCTGTTTTAAAGTCTTGTCAGAATAAATCAGATTTAGTTGCAGGCAGGCAAATTCATTCACTCATAGTGAAATCAAGTGTAAGTTGTCATACTTTGGTAGGGAATGCAGTAATTCGCATGTACTCGGAGTGCACAGAAATTGGCGATGCTTATAAAGCCTTTGTTGACATTGTTTGGAAAGATGATAGTTCTTGGAGTTCGATCATTGGAACTTATCAACAAAATGGGATCGAGTTGGGAGCTTTAGAGCTTTGTAAAATGATGTTGGCTGATGGGATCACTTTTACCAGTTACAGCCTTCCATTATGTATTGCAGCTTGCTCACAACTTTCAGCTATAGATGTAGGTAAACAATTCCATGGTTTCACTATCAAGTCTGGTTTCAATAATGATGTCTATGTTGGGAGTTCCATCATAGATATGTATGCTAAATGTGGAAACATGGAGGAGTCAGAGAAAGTTTTTGGTGAACAACCAGAGCCAAACGAAGTAATGTATAATGCCATGATCTGCGGATATGCACATCATGGAAAAGCACAGAAAGCTATAGAAGTATTTGATAAGTTAGAAAAGAAATGTTTGATTCCCAATCATGTAACTTTCTTAGCTGTTCTATCAGCTTGTAGCCATGTCGGTTATGTGGAAGATAGTTTGTATTTCTTTACACTGATGTTCCACAAATACAAAATTAAGCCAGAATCTGAGCATTATTCATGTCTGGTTGATGCCTATGGTCGAGCTGGAAGACTGGAGGAAGCTTATCAATTAGTACAAAAGGATGGTAGTGAATCAGCATGGAGAACGTTACTAAGTGCTTGTAGGAATTATGACAACACAGAAATTGCAGAAAAATCTGCAATGAAGATAATGGAACTGAATCCCCATGATCACGCTTCATATGTTCTTCTTTCGAACATTTACACTAGAGAGGGAAAATGGGAAGAAGCTCTTGAATGGAGGGGGGAAATGGCTAAGATTCGTGTGAAGAAAGATCCAGGGACTAGTTGGTTGATCTGAGGATCACACAAATCTAGTCCACAAGCTTGTAATTGTAGAGAAGATGTCTACCGTAGGATTTAGATGGATCGTTAGATTGATGATTTGATCCTTAGACCTTAGATTATTCGTAGAAAGAATTTGAGGAATCTTTATAATCTATAATGATAGAAATGCCATTTGATTCATTACAAACAGTTGTGTAAGTGAATCCTCACCTACAATAATTAAGCAAATACGATATCTCAGTACTGACCTTCACAATAAGCATACAAACAATTCTGATGGTTTCGTTTACAAGAGTAACTATAATGAGAAGGCTACAAAAATTATTCCTTTTGTTTATACGACCCAGGAGCGCTCAGGTTTTTTTATTTTAAAATTTTGGGTACTGCTGCAACAGATTCAGACATGGCATCTCAGCCAATATTATATGTATACAATGCAAAATGCTAATACAGAGCATAGAAAATTGTCATCAAGATACAAATTGCAGATGGTGCTATCAGAAAGTTGAGATTGATACTTCCGCTCGCTTTGGAACTCAAACATCTTGCGAAAGTAAAAACTTGTCCAACGTGCATGGTTCGAAAGTGGATACAATGCTCTACAAAACCAATATTTATATGCTCAGGGTCATGGTGTCACTGCTTCACTTACATGCGACAGCTCAGCTGGACTGCCGTTGATTGGCTAGCTATCCAGACTAAGCATATTCTCATCCACAGGATCTTCAGGCGATGTGGTCTGTGGAAAGAATTCTTCTTGGGGATACATTTGATGAAACAACTGAGAGTACCACGTCAAACTAGTAAGCATCAGGAGTGATATATGAACATATATTTTTTTTTTTTGTTGGGGTATTGAACGTGATGGTTTTCCCAACTCATTTTCCTTCTTTTCAAGAACAAACAATTAAAAGTAACTTATCCAAAAGTAAGGGATCTAGCTACAAGATTAACAGTGACAAAAGTGGTAGAGGCATATAAAGAATAACATGGGTTATATTCTAAATCCAAGGAAAATAAAAACCATACCTTCTCAGTTGATTCTAATAGGTCACTGTAGTTTAAATTTCCATTCACTGTAGAAGTGGAACTGATAGAATCAAATCTACTCTGAAATGAAAATAAGAGTATATCCAGAAGTCAGTCAAATAATGTTGGTATCAATATTGTACATGTCAAAACTTGCTCGGCTATGGAAAAATTCTTAAAAGACAACTCAAAAATTGTAGGTAAAAAAAATCACAAAAGAAAGAAATCTGTAAGTCAGGATGAGAAGAACACCATTGTCACTTTCTGAATATAAAATGCACTCCAAAGTACAACGGGTTTGATATCTGCACCCTCACTTTGAACAATAGGAATACTTTCAGGGTTTCCAGATACAGGCAGTGTTAGAAGAGCATTCATGGCTACTTGCAGTAACTTCTTTCCCTCATTGGCATCCTTGCACAGAGCGGAAAAATATGTTACAAAGCTGAGCAAGAAAAGGCAAATGAGGTCAATTCAAGGTGACAAGTTCCCGCAAAAAGAGAAGTATAAATGTTATTACTAGGTGCAAAATATGAATGCAGCAAGTTAAGAAGTAATACTCACAAGGTAAATCATGGGAGGAATTTAAAGGCTTATAATAAATAACATGACACTATGACAGGAAAAATGTATAGAAATTTACAGCAGAAAGCAAAACAGAAGTTTTTATGAATCGTCACAATTTAATTACACTAATATTTTTTGGACATGTGAGTTTCTCCTCACGTCCAAAAACTACAACAAATAAACAGAATGGTATACTTTTTCTTAAGTTTTCTTCCCCTTCTGGAGAAGGGAGAGTGCCATCTTCTCCACCGCCATTGTCCGATGGTGGAGGAGGTGAGCACTATGGTGGCCATCAAATATCACAAGAGCCGTCAGTGAATGACCAGAAATTCGAGCTCATGTGTCACAGTAAATTATCCCATTCTTGAAACCCTGGACCAAAAATAACCCTCTGATTTTGTATGCCTAGCCAAAAACGAGATTAGCAACTAACATTCATAATAAAAACTTGTTTCAGAATGTTATGACAAAAGGAACCTTCTTAATAAATTGGCCTAAGACCCAAAAAATATTTTGGATTAGATTTTCAGATGATGCTGACAAATATATATAAACCAGCGGTGCCATACAAAGAAAACTCAGCTATTTGAGCCATTATAGAATCATTATGATTACATCCCAACCTAGACTAAATGATAGAACAAATAATCTAAAATAGAATATATAAGATTTAAAGAGGGGACAAGAAAGTTAAAAGAAAAATAAAAACAGAATATAGCATTTCAATTTGTAGAACAAACTTACGTGCCCGATGGACAAACAGCAAGATTTGATCCTATCTGAAGGGCTCTGACTGATGTATTCTGCTCAGGATACAAAGCTAGAAGGAAAAGAGACAAGGTTAATATCATTCTCTTTTTAATATATCGTTACTTCTTAATTTCAAAAAAATGCAGAAGTTTAATTTCTCTTACATCTAGGAGGGTACACCACTGAGCAATTTGCTAAATCCTGCTTTAAAGAACTCTTTGTGATACATATTCCTCTAGCCACCATTCTTTTAACTTCTCTCTGACTTAACATTTGAAGCCTTTCTCTGGGAAAATCTGTTGGAGTTGAAGACAATGGTAATGAAACAATGAAGGATGGGTCCAGGATTAGATGATTGCTACATAAATCCTGACCCGAAGCCAATCTAACACCTTTATATTTCCCAGTAACCTGCAATATTGACAGAGATGAAATTCCTTTGCGCCTTGAAAATAGCAACCTCAATAAAACGCAGATCAAATATATTCTTCTGCACCTTATCCATAAGCAAAGAAATAACTGGCATTCTGAGCACCTGAATCACAAAAGTTTAAGATTAATAAGCACATTTATTCAATATAGCAACAAACATAACATTTTTTCCGATATCTTTGTGAGGGGAAATGGTTAACTACATCATTCAGTCAACCAATCAAACCTTAGAGAAAAGTCCAAATTTAAATTGCAAGTTTGACAGAGAAAGAAGGGGGAATATTAAAATTTTACTGGTCTTTTTCCCAAAATGTATCATAAATCCAATGGAACTTACATAAATGCAACCCTTGACAGCAGCACGGCGACAAAAGGCTTGTGGTAATTCTCCTTCACCATAAATAGGGTAAATCAAAGCCCCAGGCGCATTGGGAAACCTGATAGGAGCACAAGATTAGTATATGTACAAACAAAATAATGTGACAATCTTAATAAAAATCAAAGCAAAAGCAACACATGAAACAAGAAGAACAACAATCTACCTTCCAACAGATGAGCTGTATTGAGCTAAACGATCTATTCCATCTTTTGTCTTGAGTAAATTTTTACAAATATCATTTTTGTCTTGATCATAATCTGCCATGGCTATAGCATACATAAGAATTCTGCAGGGAATTCATAGGCGATACTTCAGTATATTGAAGAGTGTCGATAGATTAGGCATGCATTGATTTATCCAAAAATGCCAGTGAAAGATGAAAGAAGACAGCTCTCTTCATTGCTCAGGAAGGTGATCAACTTCAATTTGCAAAGGAAAATATATATACTATCCCATCAGATTGTTAAGCATAGTAAGCAGACAGAGCCGTCGCCAATCATTTCAGGTTGTTTAATCCAATCAATTGGTTGGAATTCACTTATATAGATTATTAAAAAAAATGTTCAGGGGAAGCAAATAAGATTGAGAGAAATCAAAATTTGTCAAACATCATGTCATCAATCAGCCGAAATAGAATCAAATAGGTGCGAAAGAGCCCTTTAGCCTTTACATTTGGCAGTTACTCAAGTTGGCTTAAAGCACAGCTTATAGAACCATATACTCCTATTTGCTCATTTATCAAAATGATTAAGAAACAATTTACATATGAATTTTAACTAGAAAAAAAAGTCACAAATTTCACTGCCAAGTGCCAACTAAGTGAAACGGTAGGCAGAACAATATTTTCCCCCTCCCTTTGGCTTGGGCAATTGAAATTATATGCTGAAGGACACGCTGAATGTAACGTGGGACTGCAGAAACTGCCATCCCCAGAATGTTGGTTATTATCAGTAAACCAAATACCCTTATCAGCTAATCAAGTAAAAAATCGCATACGCGCTTTTCCTAAAGTTTAAACGTTGACACATAGGAAGATATTTACTTTGTTTTAAAATGAATAGTGAATGATATTCTCAAAAGAAAAATATGATGGAAAAACATAATCAACGACTTCTTATGCATAATAAAGGGTAGAAGGTGGGAGAAAGAGCATTTTGGAATAAAAGGAAATTTGGCGCAGAAATAAAAAGCAATTCTCACTAACAAATATGAAAGGGCGATTGGGTCTGTACGATTTTATCTTCGGTGGCAACCGCATTTTCTCCAAGAAATTAACAAATGGACTCTCCAGATCTTCCTCCGAAATCTTGTAACTTTCACCTCTTTCATTTTCATTACCATCGTTGTAATTGCCAGAACAAGCAGCCAAGTGCTGCTGAACGAGTTTGAAGAACCTCATCAATTGATTTTTCTCTATAAGCGCAAGACTCTTGTCCTTAAAAATCGCCGCCCGAGAATCCGGCACATTCACCAGTTTCCCATTTGCTTCGTACACAAGGTTCTCGTCAATGCCCTTGAACTCTAAATACTGAGCAGCACCAGACTTCAACAACAGGTCGATGGATTTGTCAGCGCAAAACAAAGCTCTAGGTCCTCCCAAATCCAAAATGAATTTTCTGGAATTTTCACGTAGTATGTTTTCATCTTCCGTAGCACAAGAAACAATTTCTACATCAGAGTAAAGGGATTGCTGGACGAGGTCAACGACAACGTGACTGCAATCGTCATGCTGGTCGTTCAATGTAGTAGTGGTGGCGGCGGCGGCGTTGGTTGATGGGGAAGCAGAAGCGTCGGGAGGGGAAGCATGGGAATTAAGGTAAGAAGTGAATTCATCGAGGGTGAGAGAAGCGAAGTGGCTGCCATAGAAGGGGTTGGGATCGAGATGGAGGACGGTTTTTCCGACAGTGGAGGCGGCAGCGGCAATGACGGATTCTGACAGGCCAGTGCCCACGATGATGAGATCGAAGTTCACGGGGTCGATCGTAGGGTAAGAATAAGTTTCGGGTTCACTCATGTCGACGTCGGAGCCGGCGGAGCTTTGACGGTGGAGGTGGGAACTGGGAAGGGGCCGGAAATCTAGCACTCTTGTGCGTTTTATGCTTGAAGCTTACGACTTCGTCGTTTAAGCTAACTAGTAATCTAGTAAATATCATTTTATGGAGTCATGCAATTTGCTGTTTGCTTTGCATATCATTTTCAGATTCTTACTTACACAGTTACACCTACGCACTTCTCAATATCAGAATAAATTAAATCCATTTAACTTCGACTGAAAGCTGAGTTTTAATGATAATAATAAAATATTAAAAAACTGAGTTAAAATTTCTTTCCATGTCATTAGCTATGCAAAATTTTCAGTTTCATTTTAAGGTGTGATTGAGAGTATGTTTGGCAAGTTAAATAAGTTAACTTATAACGTATTTAATTAGCTTATAAATTTATTTGATTAAATTAGAGGTGTTTGATAAATAAGCTTATTTAAAGAGCTTATAACGTATTATCGTACTCTATTTTAAGTAGCGTATAACTTTTAACTAATAATTTTTATATATTTTTTTTTATTTTTATTGTTTTATTCAAATTTTAACACTATCCTACTCACAAGATATCAATATTTTTACTATATTCAAACAACATTCAAATTACATACCATATGATGAACTTCTATATATTATTGATAGTGATATAAAAAATAAAAATTTAAAGACATCTATTAAAATAAAAGAGATTCGCAATAATATTATTAATTTATTGTGGGACACTATATAATATGTTTATTTTATATTTTTTGGGATTACATGATAAAGTATAATTTACTAATAAAAAATAATAAATTTTATATAAGTATATTATTTTATGTCATTTTACATTTATCAACTAATTCAATAGATAATTTTACCAAATACTTGTAATTTAATAAATTAATTTAATAGCTTTCAGCTTTTAGTTAAAAGTTAATTTTTTAATTTTTAATTAATTTTTAAACTTTTAGTTAACTTATCAGCTATTTTTGTCAAACATAGCTTGAGTATTGAACATTGACTATGGGCAGCGTTAGTCCGATAGCAGAGTGGTAATTGATCTATGAGAATCATATTGATTGCATAACTTCATTTTTATAAATAATTACATAAAATTCATTTAATCTCATAAATAAATTAAATGGTACTAAATAAATTCAAAACTCCCAAAAAAGTTTCATTTTCTTTGCAATCCCTTTTATAATTCTCAAAAATATATTCCCTAACTTTATCTCCTCCAAACAATAATACCACAAGAGTGCATTAAAGCGCAATTTTTATTTTATTTTTAATTTTACCACCTAGAGTGTTACGCGAATTTTATTTATTGATATTCAAATTATTGCGGACAAAATGCCCATTCCCCACCATCACTTTATCCACCCCAGCACTTGATCGAATTTAGGCACCCGCATCATGTAAATAACAAAATTAGTTTTAATTTAAAAAATAGTTAATAATTAAAAATAAATTACTATGATCCCCGCTTAAACTTTTATTGTTCTAAATTTTTGCCCCGGTTTACAAAAACAGTACGGATATGTCCAAAAAGACCAGGAGTATTTATTAAAGTAAAAGAGGAAACGTCCGCAATTTTTTTCTTCAAAAGCTGCAAAATAGACCGCAGTAATCAAACTTGTTATTCCAACCGTTGGCTTTCTTTTCGTTGGGCATTTAGCCCCGTTATTTAAGTGAAATGTCATTCTCAGAGGGAAGAAAAAGAAGAAGAAATTATTTAAGTCATATTTAAACATTTGCTTCTAGAAACTCCTTATCACGAAGGGTAGCTTGCCAATCCTTTTAAATATTAACCAAGCCACACATCGGGGCAAAATCGTCCCATGAGCCTACTCCCAGGGATCTTTCTATCAATAATCAATAAATGCGCTCATTTCATGCATTCAAATATTACCATAAAGTCCAAACAGTATTCTAGGCACGTAATCCAAAATTAAGAACATTGTAGTTGCACCAAAAGTGTACGAAAGTGGGGGAAATAAAAAATCAAAGCCTGCATAAGGGTCACTGCCTTGATCTTGACTGTGCCCTTCTAGCTTCATCCGGTGTAGTAGGAAACAGCTCCACGTACCTTGATCCAATTGTCATCTTATCCTTGCACATTGCTCTCTTAGCCTCCTCTGTAGAAACAAACTCCACATATGCTTCTCCGGTAGCTTTCCCATCGGGGCGACATGCAATATGTATCCTATCTTCTATCAGCTTGAAATCTTCAAAAAAGTCAACAATTTCAGATTTCTTAACAGTGAAGGGCAGACCACGCATCTTCAGTATCTCAGTGTATTCCATTTGATCCTTATCACTGAACCTCTTGGGGCGGGAAGGAGGAGGGCTTCCAAGGCGGTTACTATCATATATTCCTTCATAATTTACCTCAGCAGCAACAGCATTATAATAATCCTGCCTCTTACACCTAAAAACTTCCACATATCTTCTCCCCATGTTCTGTCGATCTCTCTGTAGAGCAAACTCAACCTGCATTGCTCCAGCAAAGACCACTAAGGCCTCTCCTGAAAACCTTCCATTCTTGTTAACCAGCAACACATCCACAATGTCCAAACCAGCAAAGAACTTGAAAATGTCAATATCGGTGCAGTTGAATGGAAGCCCCCTCAGACGAACCACAGGAAAGGGAGGGGGATGGAAGTCACCAGCATATCCATAAGGTCGAAAGCTGTCTGTGCCGCTGCTCACTGCGAAGTATGGATCGGATTCCATCATTCTTTGTCTCTTTGAGCCAACCTCGTACCCGTCTGAAACCCCCCCGCTTCCCAACATTGCCCTTCAATTTTCATACCCAAAAAGAAAAAGGAAAAAGATCCCCCACTCAACATGTTAATAAAGCCAAACCCAACCCATGTTTCCCTGACACCTAATTTTACTTCCTAGTCTCACAGCATATATCATATTTATCAATTATCAGTTCTCCAAAATCAAACCAGATAAACCAATGCAAACAACCAGCTTCTATCTATCAAAGTAACAAAATGTCAACCAGCTACACCAATAGTGTAGCTTGGATAAATTGAACAGTGAACAGAGTACATAAACTGAATAGCGTTAAAGAGAAGAATGTCATACGAAGGAAACAGCTTCAAGTTAACAGCAAAGTAATATACATAAGGCAAAACTAACTACACTGGAAAGATTAATTAATACAATCATACAAGCACGTTACACCGCAGCATAAGCACTGATGCGAGATATTATTCAACATCAAGATGCACACACCAAAAAATTGAAATAGCATTAACAAATAATCCGAACAATAAACTCTCTTCAATTTCACAATTATATTATAACTAATATCAATTGAGTACAGATACTAAGCCTATAAGTTGCAGTTTATATATGTTTCCACATTTATTTTCCATATTCTCCCGACTTCATAGGATGAAAATTTTTCACTACGTATAACTAAGGAATTAATTATGTAAAGCCTAAAATTAAGCATGCCCCACAGCACATTAGATGGGGGACAATTCTAGTCAAAAGAAGGTTCACAATCAGGCATAGACTCCAATTCAGGCAATCATATAGAAAATCATTTAGATGTTGAACATGTATATAGTTCTACTGTTGTACAAATAATAGCCCTAATATGTTAGGGGTTAAACTCCTTCCCAGTCATTGGTAAAGGGCGGCCATTGAAAATAATACCAGTTCTGTGTTCCAGTAAACCCAGGAGGACATCTATGATAGTGAAAACAAAAGGCTCAACTAGCTTCAACACAAAGGTCTAAGAAATGAAGATAAACCCAGTCATACAATATTGTTAAAACCAACACGGTCCAAAATAATTCCTGATTCCTTAGCCTTTACTAGGCACCGACAAAAATCACACTACTCGATCTGTACCGAAAATGAAAAGAAGACTATAGCCGAATTAATTACCGCTACAGACAAAAGCACCACCAAAAATAACCTGCACAAGACTCTAAAAAAAAATACTAAGATTTGTAATTGTAAGCATCGCCTCACAAAAATAACCACAAAGTAATCATTCAAGCCTCTAAACTACCATTCCAATTCCAGAATAATCACACTCAATATCAAGCAAATAAATTATGCAGACAAGAAAGATGGGAAGCAAGTGGGACATATATTATACCAAACAATAGCGATAGAATAATCCTGAGAAATAAAGAACCAAAAGATCAAGTTTCCTCGACTTACCCTCTCGACCCGAGCATAGTTCCGAGGCCGCTGTATGGTCGACCAAAAGATGCTTCGGTCGCCGGAGGAAAACGAAAATGATCCATTGCTTCGAACTCGAGGAAACAAAATGATAAACCCTCGAACAGCCCCGACGGGTGCAAATCGAATATAAAAACCCTAACTAGGGCTAGAAAGCGTTGAATGAGTTCCTACGTAAAAAACAGGGCGTCCTTTTGCTTGGTTTCCCACTCCGTTCGTCCTGATAATTTATAAAAGACACCCCGATAAAATAATTTTTTTTATGATTTTTTAATGTTTGTGAGGACAACTAAAATTATAACATGGATTAATCATTGCATTTTAATTACTGTAATAAATATTATACAGGAATAAATTTATTTTAAAACCTCTTAATAAATACTTAAAATAGAGATTTTGCATAAAAAGTTTTGTTAAGATGAGCTTAAGCTTCCCAGGCTCGAGCTCTTTACATTTAACTCAAAATTTACGTTGCTTTTCTTTTCTTTTAAAAAAATTCAGGCATCGTTTCGTTGCTAACCAATATATATATATATATATATATATATATATTAAAAATAAATAAAATTTTATTAATAAAATTTTGTTTATGACATAAAATAAAATTTTTTATGTTTAAGATATTTTAAATAATATAATAATAAAATAAAATTTTGATAAAAAATTAAAACAATGTTATTTTTATATAAAAAATTATTTTAAAAAATAAAATAATTAATTAATAATATAAAAATTTAAACTAAATTTCATGTAAAATATTAATAATATTAATAAATAGTTTAAATATTATTTATTTTATTTTATTTATTAATAATAAATAAAATATTTTAATTTTTTTATTTCATTCATTTTTTTTATTTTTTAAAGATAAATTATTATTTTTTCAATTAAACATAATTAATAGATAAAATAATATTTTTATTTTTATTTTTATTTTACCAACTTAATTCTATATACAAAGCGGACCTCAAAAGAAATCAATTAGTGAAGGGTCGAAATTTTTAATGCAAAACCATTTCATTAATTCAATGGGTACTACAGTGTAAACAGACGCTTCAGCCAACTCACCAAGAATTAAGCATTTGAAAATACAGATAATACTAAAGGAAAAAAATTCCAGATTATACTTTTAAATTGCGAAACACAATGAATATTTGCTAATAAAAAATTTTAAAATAATTAGTTCATATTACAATGTCCCTAAAGGTATTTATGCTTTATAAAATAAAATAAATTATAAATCTTGTTATAAATTATAAACAAATATGATTGAAAGGATTCGTGACCTTGACTATTGACATCAAGGATGACTCAAGAGATCGACTTGTCCAAAAAGTCAAGGCAAGTAAATGGAAAATATGTTGAACCCTCCCCCATTTCCCAAATTTTGGTATGCATATTGATTTGTGCTTTTGTGGGGCTAAAAATCATCAGAGTGAATTTCATTCTTCAGGTTTCATTTGTGTGAAATTTTAACTCAATTTTTATAGTCTTGTAATTGTGAATGTCATGTATTTATTGATGATAATTTACTTTAACTTCATATTAAGATACTGTTGAAAAAGACTAAAAATTTTGATGAATTAATGACGATCGATGCAAAAGAAAGAGATACTGAAGACGAAGAGTAGAGTTAAAAAGAGTTGTTCTCAATGTCTCTGATTTTGATTGTAGTGAATTGCTAATTATTTGATGCATATTTAGTGTAACAAACTTGATGAGTTCGATAAGAGTTTAGAAAACAAAATAGACGAGATTCAATTTTTTATAGTATATGATCTTGTTGCTGTCTTGTTAGATATTTTGAATGTGATGTTCTTTCAGAAAATTTATAAATTATAAGTAGAGACTTGTTTTGCACATCCTAAAAAGATTTATCATAGATGTATACTTTAAAAACAACTATTACACTAGTTTGACTTTTTTATTGGACAACAATATCTCATATTATATAATAAATAGATATATAATTATGAAACTTAAAACATTAATAATGTCTCTTTCTATTAATAATATAATGTCTCTTTTTGCATGGTTTTTATTGCTATAACTTATGTTATAATTAGTTGAATTTGTTTATTGATACCAATATTATATATGTAATTCTCATTATTTTGTTAATTATATTTATTTATTTTTAATTTAAAATTTATATCAATATATAAAATAATCAAAAAATTGTATTAAAATTAATTTTTAATAATTATATATGTATTATAAAAATAATTTTATCATTTTATATCATATCTTACCATTATTTAATTTATTCTAAACACAGGATAAAATAATATAATAACTATCCTCTTACACATCAAACACAAGATAAGATAATAATTTATCAAACTCATATCCTATCATGCTGTTATCTTATTTGCTATTCTATTCTATTATATCTTGACTACCAAACCAGCTGTTAAAGTAATGTTACTTTTAATTTTTAGACAAACTTGATAGCCGAAATTATCTTTGGTATAATTTGATAGTCTAACTTGGTGCATTTTAATATTACCTTTTCGACTACTCGGAGAGAACTGGAAATGAGCTAAGTATTACTTCCTAAAAAATTGAGTACAGTTCAGCTATGATTTGAAAATAGTTACATTACAAAATATTTGATGCCTCCACCAAGTTAAACCAGATTTGAGTTCAATTAACCAAATTCAATTCCACTTTAACCACTTATAATATTTGACTAACACAAATGAAGTATATAAATGAAATAATAAGTGGTTAACTGAAAAAACTAGCAGGCAATTTCAGAGTGGTTAATGTGACACTAAATTTGGTTCATTAAAATCTGATGAGGTTTAACTATCGGGATAGCAATATCACCAAAGTAATAAGTGTATTGTAGAATCTCCCAATATCTTGTGCTTCTTTCCATATAGTCCAGCCCAAGCAGCTTGCAATTTTCTGTTTTTGTAAGATGAAGATCATGACAATCTATCTGCCACTGACGAGGCCGCAAATGAATTTGCTAACCCTGGTAGATACTATCAACCAAGGTATTATTCCAACCTGCAATGACATTAGAACATTTAGAAGCAAGCAACATTCAGAAAAGAAACCATTGGAATATTGGATGCTTCCATGTATTTTTCACATTGATTAATTATAATTTTAAAAGATAAAAATAAAAAAGTTCACATGTTACGACGATAATCAACAATTTAATCCTGAAGAGTTAGAGTAAAATTGGGAGGTGATGAAGTTAATGTTAGTGATGTCTGATTGAATATGCTGTTTCTATGCAAGTAGCGTTCAAATTGTTTGCAGAAAAAATGATTATGCGGTTGGTGTCTCCCCAAGTTATTTGATTCTAAAACGGAGTAACAAGGAATGGTACTCGAAATTATTTACCATGACATAGTCGTTTTGAACCCCTCCGGTCCTCCAGGATAATAATTTCCCTACAAAAGAGTTTAAGATATGTCCTGAACTTAAAAACATTAGCTTATTGCAAAGAGCAAGCTAAATCTGGCACGCTTTATCCAACGATGTGAGATAGCATAACTTAGTAAGTGAAACTATTAACCATAAATGCATTACCAAAAGGTTGCACAAGTTGCTGTGATATACTAGCCACAGGAACCCTCCAAAACCAGATTAGTAGCATCGCATACGTTATAACCTACACGGCACAATCAAATAAATATCTCATAATAACCTCAACAAAGGATATATGTAAACTTGAAAAAAAAAATGTTATATCTGGAAATACCTTTGAAATGAACAGAACATTCATATACAATTCTTTCTCCTTGCTATGTACATCTATATCTGCAAATTATTTAAAAATATAATTTTGCCATCCCATTGGGTAAGACTATTAAATGACAGAATAAAAAAAGATAAAATAATGAAAAATGAAGATAAATACTAGAGTAGTGAAACAGGAAATGAAACTATTACTATTTACTACATATTAAATTAAGCAGTATACTATTTCAAATGAACAGAACATTCATATACAATTCTTTCTGATGCATTTCTTTAATATTACTATTCTCTTATTCAAATTTCAAACTCTAGTAACGAGGAGAAAATTTCAAGGGAAAGAAAAGAAACAAAGGATGTGTTTAAAATCAGCTCTTTTATACATGTAAAGCGCAAATTTACATCTAAATTCAGATGACATTGTTCAATTAGACAATTCAGATCACTCGTGCCTTATCAACTTTGATGACTATATGCTGCCAACCACATACAGAACCAGGCGTTTAAACAACATGAGAACTTAAATACTGACAGTTTGCATTCTTTTAAAGAATCTTCCATCATCTCCGATTGCTCCAAGAAAGTAAACAAATTTTTATTATTAAAAAAAATTTGATATTCTTTTTAGTTAGCTTCTACGACATAATTTTCATGAGAAGAGATTCAAGTTTGTGGCATCGCAATATGTCAGTATCTATTTACAAAGAAAATAAAATGTTGCAACAGGAAATAAGCTCACATTTTGTAAGTTCCTTCTCCTTGGCAGCTGCTAATCTTCTAAGTTTTGCAGCTTGTGCAAATGTTGATGGCCTGAAAGGACAAAGATGTGACTCAACTCTTACATATATATTTAAAATTCAAATTTATGTCAGCACTCAGCACTAAATTTGAGATATTTCTCTTGTTTAAGACCAATATAAACAGCTACATTAATATTGAAAGCTGAGTTGGAAACTAAAATTTGGCACTAAAACACAGAGAAAAGTGATGCAAATAAACGGTGTTTCAAAAGAACAATCCAATACATGATACAATAAACAAACATTTTGAGACTTTTCAGATCAATAAAGTGTAAATAACAGTTTCCACAAAAAATCTGAAACAAAATAACTGGTTCTAAGCTTCAACTTTCAACTAATCCAGTAGCTTATCCAACAAATAGACGTTTTGAGACTTTTTGGATCTTTGTCAGTATAAATAACGGCAGACACAAAAAAATCCGGAAAGAAATAACTGGTTCTGAGTCTCAACTTTCAACCAATCCAATAGCTTATTCAAATTCAACAGTCTATGCATATACAGCTACATGCATGTATATAGCAACCAGGACCTCTAATTACTTCTTTGAAAGCATAGACATTGAAAAGGTCATTACTCACTACAACAACAACAGCAATGAAGTCTTAATCCCACGTATTTGAAGTTGACTAGATGCTCATCAAATTGAATTGGTTCCTTCTCATGAACTCTCTTTCATCAAAGACCACATCCGCACTTACATCTTACAATCATCTCTTTTGTCAATGACCTGTGCTCATGATCTACCTATGTCTTCCTCCTATCCATTTGATTTTCTGGGCACTTGCTTCTTTGCTCTACATTTCTGAAAAATGTTTGAGTGAATATCTTTCTTGCTAATCATATGCTTACTTCTCTTGTCGCACATCCAATTCAATATTCTCATTTGTGATACTCTTTTGTATTCTGACATTTAATTTTACAGCCCAAAAAATCTGTAGCGTAAAGCAGAGTGGACTTTAGGACAAATTTAGAGATTTATCCTCCAACTACCTAAGACCAGACAAACCCGCCTTTTATCCATTCTCTATAATTTGAATGTCATTTAAAAAAAAAAAAGCAAGAAGCGCTAACTGCTATAGTTAGTGATTTCCTGCCCCTAAAACTAAACCAAACCTTCCTGCTTTCTCCTCTTGCTGCAGTTGCATTGCATATATGCTTTCTAATTGCAGCTAAACTGAAGCATGTATACTATAGCATGTCTAAACAGAAGCATTGATCTAAGCATTTCCAGTCTAGTATTGAATCAGAATTTAATCCTGTCAGCTAGTATAAAAATTTCACAAGCAAAATGCAAGTCACATGATAAAGGACCTAACCAAATCTGAACCCATCATCAATTGAATAGTTTAAATATCTACCATTTGATACACTATTAAATGCTTAAACAAAGAAAACCTGTCAAGTGACAACATAAGCTCAATAAAGTGGAAGAAAGTTTCTCAAAGAAAAAGCTATAGGCACAATCGACAACAAAAATAAATATAACAAATAACAATATCATAAATAATTAAATTCAAAATTCATTTGTTACAGAAAAATCAAAATTCTGTGTAACAACCCTTTTTTTCACTGGAGGTGATGTAAGTTAAAGCATATGAATTACTTACTGTGACAAGGAGCTTGCCTCCTTCAAAAGTTGCTTTATTTCTCTACGCAACTGAACTTCTTTTCCCCTTCTAAATCCACTCTGTAGCCAAAGCACATGGCTAAAAGAAATGAATATTGCAATTGACTACTAATCTATTAAACAATAAATCTTACCAAGCACATTGGAAGGTTATAAGGACTCATATTATTTTGAAGAATCCATTTTTGTAAGGGCATTATGCAAAACATCATTTTTATCTCATGCAAAGTTCACAATATTGTAAATTTTAATGATTAATTAATGGCAATTGTCAGTGTGCTTTGCCATTATCATAAGATAATATAGCAAAATGTTGAACCAAAGTAAATTATAAGAGGATGTACAAGGTAGAAAACTAGTAAATTCAAAGTGGAGACTCAACAGGTTAACCATGAATATCATTAGCTTATATACAAAAGAACACACAATCATGATTTTGGCTACTTTTGTAAACCACAGTCTTGACAGTAACCTCTGCAACAGCCTGGAATAAATATTCTATTGAATGATTGAAATTTATGATGATTTTTTTTTTTTTTGCACATTTCTGTTTCGTTATGGGAAATTGTGAATGTAATTAACAAAACAGCACTATAATGATAATATAGCCTGGTATAGTGCCAAATCATCTGGCTCTACTATCCCCTGTGGGAATACATAACCTGGGAACCTGTCCTATTTTCATACAAGAACTGTGCAAATCCACAATTCAAGAGAGCTTTGAAATGCGAAATATATTTCCTTGGCAATGTTCAGAAAACAAGCTTGATTTAAATATCACCAAGACCCGAGTCTAGAGAAAATACTGTTTTCTAAAATCCTGTCCGCCAGCCATAGAATATCACACAACACGATATCTCAACTTGCAATAATTACCATGCACGTAATTTACCAGTTACATTTGAGCTCCCTCGAATAGCATACCCAAATAAATAGATAAGTTCTAAATAAAACTATCTCCTATGTAAAACGGGAAAAATGATTTTGGGGACTGAATTTATTAGCATTTATACCAATCACTAAGATGATTCTGGGTCCGAGAAGTTCAAAATGGTGAAGTATATCTCAAGATTTTCATTTCATTTTCACTGTTTTCGTCTCTACCAAACACGAGCTTTGAATTATCAAGATGGTAAAAGAGGCCGGAAGAATACCTTCTTCAACTGATCGAGCGAGCTAGATGCGAACTGAAAAGCGACAACAATCAAAAATATGAGAAGAGGTGCTAGAGAGTTTTGGCGTTCTGGGGATCCTTCGTCTGCCATGATTCACTCTCCTTCTTGATTCAATTTCAGGAAACGCAAACGGATTTGGATGCCTGAGTTCTATCAGTTTCTTTTCCTTTTCTCTTTTTTTGTTTGTTTGTTTTGGACTGTTTTTTCTTTTGAAATCAAAAACACGAACCAACTTGTGGGCGTTTTTTATTTTTATGCGTGTCTTGTGTGAAACCAAGACAAAGGCCCAAATGCTGACCCAACAGAAAGGGAACCCAAGCTCGCTTATAAACACCATTACTGTCCAAAAATAAATAAACTTTATTTCTTCTTTTTTAAACCATTTATTGTTTTAACTCTCATCCAAAATTTCGCAAATTCTCATCTCTTCGAGTTTTTTGAAATTCCATAAAAAAAAATGTATTCGTGTTAATATATATATGAGGGATGTTTCACAAATGAACGTTTAAAGTTTCAATTTTATTAAATTATCAATTTTGTCAATATCATCAATAAACTCTAAGTCAGTTAAATTACCCTTAACATTTTAACACTATCCCTTGATCCCCATCCTCTTTGAGTGATGTTCTGCAGCTATGGGTAATCTTTTTTTGTTAAACAATTTTTATATTTTAAAAAGATAACGACATTAAGTCGCCGTGGCTTGAAAAAACAAAAAGAAGCTTTCAAATTGAGTCAGGTGTGACACTTAAGAAAATGGTTATTAGATTGAAAGTTATTCAATCAAAGAGTAAAAATAAACGACTTCGAAAGATGAACATTCATGGTGCCCAGTTGTGAATGTCAACTTTCGAGGTGGGTTCTTCGTAGTCTCGACTCTCGTAGTTTAACACAAACGGAAAACCCTTGCGGCCAAGGCACCAAAGGCTATATTGGTAATTAAGCAACCAATGCTCACGTGTCCACCATCTGCTTTATCGAAGGCCAAGATGGGAGCAAATAGCGAATGAGTACACGGATATATGACGTGGCAAAAGCTGATTGAAATCCCGCCTAAACCCGGACTTCAATTCTTTCGCGATTCAATTTTAATATTTTCGCCGCAACCCGATCCCTTCTTATCCCCTTCTCGCGCTTTCGCCAAAGCCCACAAAAGCAAGCACACGCATCCTTGCCAACGAAGGACGGAGCGTTTTGCGAGCGCATATAATCTACACTGCTTCTCTCTTCTCCTTCTGAAACCCTAGGTACAAGGTGATTGACTCGAAACCCTTGCTGTTCCCATTACCGATTCGGGACTCGTCCTCATCGATTTTCATCGTTTCTCCGCAGGATCGCCATGCCTAAAGCGAAATCTGACGCGAAAGCCGTCGATAACCGGTGAGTTTTCTCGTGGTTTTCGCACTTTTGGTACCTGTCTCGAAGCGTTCAATTTGTCTTATTAACCGGTTTTATTGTTGTTGTTGATAATTGATTATTTTGATCTGTTTATTGTGGAAGGTTGAAGCGCAAGGGCGCTGGAGCCGGGAGGAAGCAGTCGAAGAAAGCTGCAAAGGATCCAAACAAGCCAAAGAGGCCTCCGAGTGCTTTCTTTGTGTTTATGTACGAATTTTTTTGAGAAATTTCAAATACCTTTTCGTTCTTTATTTTCACAGTTAATTGCAAGACTTGTGGTCATCATTTATTGATTATTGGTGTTGTATATCATCATGTAATTATGATCACAGGGCTGAGTTCAGAGAGCAATATAAAAAGGAGCATCCAAACAACAAATCCGTCGCTGCTGTGAGTGATCTGATTTACTTATGGTTTTAACTTTACGGTCTTGTTTGGAGCTATTTGAATTCTTATATGTTGTTTAATGTGAAAATTAACTAGGTCGGTAAAGCTGGCGGTAGTGGATGGAAATCATTGTCTGATGCTGTGAGTATTTCTTCTTTTTGGATAATGGTTTTGCACTGTGGTTTAGTGATTGATAAATAATGTTAGTTCTATCACTGGTATATTATTAAATAAAACAGTTTGATGGTCTAATTTGCTCGTTAATATATAACCAGGAAAAAGCTCCCTATATTGCTAAGGCAGGGAAGAAGAAAGAGGAATACGAGAAAACTATTCAAGCCTACAATAGGAGATTGGTAGTTACTTACTCTTTCCCTCTCTACTGGTCTTTTGCTTGTATTGGTGTCTGTCATTGATTAAATTTCACTGAGATTTTCTCTTTTTAATTTTTGGTCTAATTAATTACATTTGGGCTTTAATGTTAAGGCTGAGGGCAAAAATCCTTCAGAGGTAGAAGAGTCCGACAAGTCAAAGTCAGAAGTGAATGATGAAGATGATGATGATGAGGAGGTAGATAGATGCTGTCCCTTCTGTTTTTCTGTACTTTAAATAGTGTTTGCTCAAGTAATCCTAGTATATTGATTTTAATGTGTTTTTGTTTTTATTTATTCCGTAGGAGGAAGATGATGATGAGTAAAGACGCTGGTGGAACAAGAAGATGCTTAGGTTGGAATATAATAATTTTGCATAGGTTCGATTAGAATTTGGTAGACTTGACTTTTAAGCTCACAACTATTTCTCATAAATAGTTTTTTACGTTGCCCTTTCTAGGTTAGTTTATAGGACAATCCAATCAGCTTCAATGTCATGATCGTGTACTTGAGTCAATTTTAATCATCAATACTGACGAGTTTTATATGACACATTCTAATTCTCGTAAGGAATTGTTGGTGGTATGTTTGTATTCTTTTGTTTGATGAAATGCCACTGCCTTTCTTGAATTGCCATAATAATGAAGCCAGTGTTGGAGAATGCCTATATCTTTTCATCTGTTTATAACGAAGGGAACACTACGATTATCTAACCAAAATTGAAACCATTAGTCAGCAGCCTTGTGTTGGTTGTCCGTGTGAAGCGAAACATAAATTTGAAGTTATTGTGGATAAACTTACGTACACTTGACCAAAAAAAAAAACACGTACAATGAATCAACTTATGACCCAAGTCTAGTCAATCATTTGACCCAGACAGGGCTTCTCAACTTTTATTTTGTTCGGCAGTTCGCTGCACTTGGTTCGCCAACGATGAAAATGATCTTGCCGTATCTTGCATTTCCGTTGTTCTAACGTTAATACCCTGCTCAGATTAGGTGAAGATAACTCAAAAAAGCAAATTCCTTAAGACTTACAATTTTCCTTTTTGGGTGGCATAGACGCATAGTGGCACGGGCAAACGATGAACACGAAAATTATTATTATTTGGTAGTATCTTGTTTACATGAAAAATACCTGCAGCTTCTTCATATTCTCGTGCAGTTTGCTTTCTGCCAATTTAGCAACGCTGGTTTCCTGCAGCCCCCAAATCACGATTAATGCATGATTTTTCAGATACTTTTCAGGGTAGTATATTGCAAATGACGTGCAAAAGAATCTCGTCATTTTTACTGATCATAAGTATTATTACATGGCTATGGTGGTTGGTAGGATTAAAAATTCATATTTTGCCTGATGTCATTCTTTGTTGAATGATGAAATTTCATCTTGCTCTGAAGTTCCTCAAAATAATGGAGTGCTGCAACTGCCGTGCAATTTATTTTATAGCACTCAAGCAACAGGCAGGGTTAAAACCAATATTCATAAAATGAGACTAGTATTTTGTTTTTGTTTGGTTCGGTCTGACTTCTTAAGGCATTTTGAATTTCAACTGATTTAAAAGCCATTGAATAGCAAGTGTAGTTCTAATTGAATGTTGATTATGATTAATTTTTGTCCTAGGCAATTTATTCACCTCTAACGAGGCATAGATTATTCAAAGCTCATAAATTGTCAGCATGTGGGTGTTGGAGAATGCATACTCGAGAATCTAGACGTGTACTTACATTTGACGAAGAAAATCCGTATTTCTTCTTAATTTGATCAACTGCACCAGCTCTCTCATCCTGTTGCTCCTCCTTACCTGATGTTTTCTGGTTGACACCCTTCATCTCTTTCAATCTTCCTGTAAATTCAATCTTCAATTAAATCAATGAGGATTGGGGGAACATCTTTCAATAATAATCTTCAGTCCATTTAGATCGCAATCCGGATTTTGAACACTCATAAAATAGCCAACATCTTAACTCGCCGTTGCTGACCTTTAAAGGCCTGAAATTTGCCAGCCAAATTCTTTTTATTTAGCGTTCCCAATAAACTTCGTTCTTTGCGTTTTTCTCCAGAATCCTCTAGTTCAATGTCATCTATAAAGAAAGGGGAAAGAACACCTTACATTGGCTATCTCACTGATAGATGCGCTCATAAACATGAATGACAAATTTCACATAAAACCTTTGAACAATATATTAATATTCAGAAGCACATGTCAGTCAACTGTCATACCTATGTTTAATTCAAGCTCATCTTCATCCATGGTCTGATCATCATTATTATCAGCATCACATGGAAAATTTGCGTTTGAAAATATCACTGAGAGTTCTTGGATACTTTCTCTAGTATCTTCAGTTTCCTTGAGGGGCACCTGCTTTTCTTTACTGCCGGTAAAATCTTTGAGAATGGAGCTGAATATACCCTGGCAAGCCAGAAAATAAGATCAGATACCCATAACCACAAGAGATAATGGATGGAGTTTCAACTTTCAAGTTATTAAAAAGTAAAAACTACCACCCTTTTCTTTTCCTTATGGATGACCGGGCCAGGGACAAGCTTTTCTTCAGACAGAATATTTTCTTTCCTGTAGATGCAGCTCACAGAGTCTAACAGTCTAAAAAGAAGTCAAGCTACTGCTTATTAATTGAACCGAAGAGAGTGAAAAAGAAAAAGCCATAGGGAAATTTTTTGTGGCATCACTAAGATTTGATAACAAGATTCCTAACGCCAATCTCCAACAATATATACCTGAAAATATTCCTTTGGACCAACAATGAGACAATAAAAATTTCCTGATCACCATTCACCTGTAATTGGAAGTTGAGTTGAGTTGAAGTAATGCAGCCTATTGTACTAGTGAAATATAATTTCATACCAAAACAAGATCTCCTCCGGAAGAACAACATATCTGGCTGTCAGATATTGAATTTAAATTTGGAGATGAATATGTGAAACCTCTAATTGAAGTCTCCATTATCAGTGATAACTCTGGCAACGACCTAATATTTAGAAAATAGGTATTTATGTATTAGTCTATTAGATCACTCAAAAATAAAATACTGAGTTATATAAGAAAGAAAGCGTCATGCACAATTGACAATCTAAAAATGGTCAAGTTCGTGTTTTGTGCTCCTAGCAAACACATTTCTTGTTTCTGGAGTGGATGTTAAAAATTATAACAATCAATATAAAATCCTTAGACTAAAAAGCTGGCATGTCTTCTCTTATGTCATGCACCCATCAAATAATAGTATATATTGATACACTCTAAAAATTATGTGCTATAATGTCACCACCACCTTAATTCCATCTTTCCACTAGTGAAAAAGAGTACAAGGCCAATGCCAGAGGGACCATAAAATGTTGATGCCCAGCAACAGGAAGAGGAATGAAACTTCTTCTTGTAAAGCACCTTCTTTATTCCCTGAATCATAATAAAAGGGTAATAGCAGGCATCAGCTAATGTTCTCTAGTTATTCATGACCCATAAGTATGGATAGAAGTGAAACGCCCATTACCTGAACAGCTTGCACAAAAGAATAGACATACAAAGCTTTCTCAGAACATAGCAAGATGTACAATTGCTTCGTTGTTGCATCCTCAACATGTTTCACTTCGCTCAAGTCTGAGCCTTCTTTTGCAATTGATCCTTTGATTGATTCACCTTGTCCATCTGTATAAGATAATAGATATTCTTTACAATCATGTTCTTCACTGTTGTAAAAAATAGTATTGATGCTAAACAGAATAAGCATTCAGATGATCATTGTGTCAATTGTGAAAAATCTTATTTAGCAGCACTTACCCAACACTTGCATAAGTAGAGCTTTGGAGGGCTTCTTAGGATGAATGGTGCCAACACTCGATGAGTTTCCAGTTTCACCCTCAAGTGCCAAAACAGATGAGTCCTTTGTTCCAACTGCTAAGATGTTCTTCTCCAAACCATGCAAACTACAGGTTTGGAACTGCAGAGAGATGATGCCAGTAGAAATTTCACTAGTAATATGTTTCTGATATAACAGAGTTGGACCATTTATGTCAATTACTGAAACCTGTAACAAAGTGGGTTAACATACATTATTGCAGTGAGGATAATAAATAACTTTAAACCTCAAAGCAAAAGAATCCAAATGTAGCATAGTGATGCACACTATCTAACAATCATTCATCGAGTTGAAGTAACAATATGATGAGGGATAGAATGGAAATCTCAGGCTCAGGCTATCCTAATTTTACAGAAACCCAGTAGGAAGTTGTCAAAGTAGTGACGCAATATACTCTTATTTTGAATCTGTAATTTATCCTTGGTATTAGTTAAGTGTTCAATGAAAGCTCGAATGTTTAAAAAATAATAATAATCTAATGGCCCATATAATAATGATGCTGTCTATTTCTTCTAATATAACTGCAAAACTGATATATTTTCTATACACCCCTGCCTTATGATCATAAAGTTTTAGTTCTTTATCTCACAACAATCAGTGGGTCTCTAGTAATTAATATTTGCACATTACACATTAAACTCACTTTTAGGAATACTTAGAATATTGAGACTAAAGGACATTTCAAATACTTTAAAAAATAAAAGTAGCTCACATATCCTTGATCAGAACCAGCTGCAAGAAATCTTGAGTTGTGATCCATGTTTATAGAAAGTACAGCACCATTAATCTTTAGCTGTTTCCCACTATGGATTATATGATCAGTCCCTTCCTTTTTACTTCCTGCCAAAAGAGGAATAGAAATGCAAATCACTGTAAGACTAATATGAAGTGCCAGTTGTTTTATAATAGCAAAACTTACCAGCGAGAGAAATGAAACTGTTGGTGGCATATGGTTCAGGTTTGAATCTAAAGATGCGAACCTGTAAATCATGTAAATGTCAAACATAATATAAAATAAGAGGGGGTGAGGAAGAATAACGTTAGAAAGAAATGGACAGGGAAAATATCACATTTCACCAAATTCGTGTTTGAAGGAAGCTCACCATTCCCCTCTGGTCTCCAGAAACAAGTAGAGGAGAGCTGCTGTCAAAATATAATGAAGTGATGGGTATGCCACTTAAAGAAAAGTCATTTTCACTCTGCAAGAAGATGAAGGAAAAGAAAACTAAAGAATAATTAAGTGAAGGAAACAAGTATATATTACTATTACCTACAACGCTTATGTACTTCTGTTCATATGTACAATTGTCTATGTCAATTTACTACTTGCTTAAATGGTACTTCTATAAGCTAGAGATATAAGTTAACTGATACATCATTTGTGTTTGTGAAAGCTGCTCCAGAGTTTGTTCAAATATCAATTTTCAATTTAATAAAGTTAAAACTTGGGGACAATCTAGTGAATACTTTCAACTCATAGTAGACAACTTGATAACATATGAAGTATATGAAAAAATATTACCTGTTGCTTTAATTGCAAAATTGGGACGAAAACGGGACATGATGCATCCCAGAAAGTTACAGCTCCATTGCTATGTCCAGTTATATACAAGTTTTTAACTTTTGAGAATTCAGTGAAATTGGCAGAAGTCAGGTTAATCTCATCTTTGTGTTTTACTTCAATGGGAATAAATGGTGGATAAATTTTCACCAACTGAATATAATCCTATGCGACCACAACAAAAAAAGAAAATGCCAAATCAGTAAAAGTATATAGAAAGTTACATTGTCAAAGAAATGAATATGGTTGAGTAAAAGCATATTTTCACAACTGTTACCTCATCTTCAGAATTTACCCCACACGGATTTTTTGAGATGAACTTTGCCGTTGTGATGCTTGATTCTGCCAGTGGCAACTTCAAAATTACTTCCTTTGGCAGTGAAGGTGGGGACTTAGACTGGCATTGAAGAAGATACCTTTCGATCAAACTATCGTCATAAAGATAAACATGGTCTGATTTCCCAAGCAAAAGGAAAGAATCTTGTTTATACTTGTTTTGGTCACTTGAAGTTGATAAGATCTCCATGTCAATACAACACTCTCGCAAATGAAGGCCCAATTTAATTGTGCGAGATTCAATATGCTCATTCAATAACAGAACCTGCCCCAGATAATAATATAACTAAACAATAATCTAGTTGCAATCAAGATCCAAAAGGACTCCTATAAGGAGAGACACAAATGCAGAAAATTATTTTGGCAGCTTATTTAGATATATGAGAAAGCTTTTATGGCTGGAAGTAAAACAAATGTAGACGTTATTTATTTTGACAAATTGGTCCTGGCTCAACTTCATTGAACAATTCTTCCAAGAATTGTAGTTCATATAAGTTGGAATAGATTAACTCGAATTTTTTTTCCTCTGAAAGTAACACTATCATTCATGCATAGCTCATTATGATATAGACAAAGAAATCTTCGAATGAATTCACTAAAGAACAAGACATTCTGTCAATGATGCAGGCAAAAGCTTCAAATACCTGCAACAAGTTTGAAGATGTATTCTCAGAAGCTCCCATTACATATAGTCGACTTGCCTTTCCATTAGCATAATTCCATTTTACTGATCCGATGGCAATTTTATCTGATTTATAGCCTAGGTTAAGCTTGAACATAGGAGTGTTTTGACTACTATAATCAGATGTTGAATCACTTCCTATGTTTACAGAGGGGATATTCCAAATAAAAAGCTCTCCATTGCTGTACCCAACAACCACTTTACTTCCAAAAGGACACGCCCAACATGCAGAAGTCACTTTCTTTGTTTCGTTAGACAGTGGTGGTGACATTTTTTCACCACCTCTAAAAATATATCTGCTTTCTCTGATATCCCATAATATTATTTGGCCATTTCTAAAGATTATGAGAACCCTGCATTCGAATACATAAGGGAACAGAGATTTGAAATCAAACATAATGAAGAAAAAGAAGGGACCAGATTAGTTATATAGGAGCATCCCAAAAGATGGCTGATTTGTGGGAATACCTCTTACTTTCAGCTGCTGGTTGAGGAAGTATATGTGTCACAACAGTATCATTAGACACTTCAGTTGGATCCCCTACGTAAGATGATTAAGGAACTTAAAAAACGACTAACAAGGTATTTTTAAGAAAAAGAAAAGAGGGAGAGGGAACAACTCCTACTGGACAGGCACAAGCATGCATAAAATAATGAAAATTGAAAATAAAATATGTATCTCACCGTAAGAAGCAGAGAGAGGTATTCTGTAATTCATCTGTACCACATGCCATGGTTTTTGATCAAGCTTCATAACTGAAATATTACCAGCAGAATCTCCAATATACCTGCCAGTGCAGATATCTGACCATAACTTCTGGAGCTTCTTCAAAAAAGTAATTTGTTGATGGCTTATTTTTTTTAGACACATTACTTACATATAGAGGCTATGTTGAATGTGAGCATAACTAGTGATTTCTTCTTTAATAGCGTACACATCAGACAACAACTTCTTCTCTATGTCCCAAACCTAATAGTAAAATTTCTTTAAGACATTTAATTTCTGAATGAAGCGTATGCTTAAACATATGATTATAAAAGGAGAAAAGAAAAAGAAGAAGAACAAATTAGATCTAAGTAGTGGAGCAGTTCCAAGTAACAAAGAGATGCAGAGGCAAGTTGAAGAATGATAAATGTGAGAAAGGTCCATAGTCAACACTTGCCTCGATATGGTTATTGAAAGTAATGTTTATAAGGACACCTTGGTTCTGGATGAACTGCATATTAATATTGAAGTATTTGTTATTATACAGTTATGCTTGATAGTCCAAGAAAATAACATCTTTTACATCAAGAAAAGAACAAATTTGAAGATGAAAAGAAAAGGATTACATAACCTGCAAAAACTTGCTAGGCTCTGGCTCTCTAGATTCCAGCAGGACTTGGGCGTTATCTTTTCCAAACAGTTTAATTCGGCCATCCCTTTTGAAAGATTCAACAAAAAGTAGTTTCAGGCACAATTCATCCCATTCAAGAAATGGTAAGAGGGAGCATACTTTGTAGACAGAGCCAGTATCTTGTGAATGTTTTCATAGGCGAACTTGGCACCACCCGATGGAACACCTTGATGAAATAGCAGGCGTGGGTCCACATCGCTAGCTTTCAACCCATCCGAATTCCCACCATGCTGCAGGCAGATTCACCAACTTAAATGAACACCTTTAGAAACCTAACTGTAATATATTTTCTAGCTAGTATGGCTCCTTTTTATGCTCCCAAATTAAGTTGACCAATTTATCCAGACTTGAGACTCTCAGTTAAATAATTAATATCTCAACAACAAAAAAATAGCTATTGTGAATATATGTGACTTCTCGGGGAAAAGTTTAACACACTAAAGAGTTGTCACTAACTCGCAGAAAACGGGAACCAAGTACGATGATTATTTCAGTTAACTTGATTTTCGATTCATAATAATTATAATGAGTTATGCTGTGTTTGAGCTTTGCGGCGTCTGGTTATGCCAGCGAATTTGTTGATTATTTCAGTAAACTTGAATTTTCACATCGCATCGTCCTAATGAAAGGTTTCAACAGCAGAATCCTAAAATGAAACAGGACAACACTACTTCCCCGACCGTTTTTCTCAGCTCTCTGGGCATCCTCGGGCCTTGTATTATTGTGGCCTAAAACGAACATAACGGTTTCTAAGAGGTCCGCGAAACGGCCTTCTAATTAAAATACCACCGACCGTAACGTGCGGCGCTGTTTTTTATTATATATATATATATATATATATATATATATATATATATATATATATATATATATATATATGACCTTTAGCAAGCTAAATATTATTACCTTTATATCTAAAAACTTAGTGTATTTTTGGTGTACGAAAATGTTTTTTATTTTTGGTTTTTATTTTTATCTTTTGAAAATAATTTTTATTTTTTATATATTTGTAAAAATATATTTATTTTCTATTTTTATTTTTACTATTTTTTAATTATATAATTATAATTATAATTTAATTTAATTTTTATTATTTTTTTAATAATATAAACTGTAAAATATTATCTATATATATAGTTTAAAATAATTATAAAAATACTACTACTACAATGTAATATAATATTAAAATTTTAAAATTATTTTTTTAGAGTTTTCAAAATTTTTTGAAATTTAAAAATATTTTTTAAAAATAAAAATAGAAAACAGTAAATAAATTTATTTTTATAATTATTTTAATTTTTAATAAAAATAAAAATTAAAAGCAGATAAAACAAATAAAAGTTTAAATTTTACGTTTTTTTTGGTTATTTGCGTTTACATCTTCCATTTATTATTGCATTGTTATGGGGCCTTGACTATAAACCCTTTGAATATTTATTTTAAAGTGGATAAGAGAATAAATACTATATGCATGACTCTCATGTTAATAACTATACTATGATTGTGCAAGAACTGAATAAAATTATAAATGGAAAAAACTTCAGCAAACTCCAATTGATGTAATTTCGATTGTTTGAAAAAAAAAATTGTTTATGATTCAGTACCAATATATATATATATATATATATATATATGTTCCTCCTCCAAGTCTCCTCAGCTCTCTATCCCGCGTAAAATAGTTGATACACTAGAAAAGTATAGTAGAAAAACATCTTCATCGAAGAAAAGCTCAAGAAATAGATTTAAAAATTCACAAGGAAATGGTCCTCCTTTCGTTTTTGGTGGGCATATCAATTACCCTCTATCGCTTCCGCGGTACAAGGATCCTCGAAATGTTGCTTAGGAGGGAGAAAAACTATATATCGCTGTAAATTGTAATTGCATCTATACTAGTTTAAAAAGGATTAGTTAATTTCAATTAGGACAATTTTGGTTTTTTATTTCTCTCAAAGTAGCGCAAGGTCTTAAAATAACTGAGCCAAGAAAAAGTGTAAAAAAGTGAAAGGCTATGAATTGCATATTCTATACTTGCATTTCATTAATGAAAAGATTCGAGGAATATTGCGTTATAGCTAGAAGTGTAAAAGTCCTGCTTAGAAAACCAGAAATGGAATTAGCACAAAAAGAAAATGAAATTACCATAACTATGATTGACACAAATTATAACTAATTGAGGCAAATATAATTGAGTCAGACAATATTTTGACATATCCATTATTGCTTTCATTCTTTATTCTTTACTTGATAAAAAAAAAAAAAGCAATTTCGAAAGTTAATTATGCTTAGAGAAAGGATAAATAATTAGGCAGCAAAATCAAGGAGCCATAGAATATTACTGTGTATACTTCGAGAATCATCGGATTCATGAAATTATAATTTAAACGCCAAGATCAAAGTGTTATTTTTCTTCCGAAAAAAAAAAAAAACTGATGTTTAAGCTGAGACTCAGACTGAAACGAAAATTAGTAACTGATTTTCTGAATTGAAGTCAATGAACATGAACTTCGAATTCGAGAACACTTGGATATCAGAAAATGAACCGTGCTAATGATCGCAATGGAAGCAAAGACAGCAGTACAGATCAAAAGAAATCAGAGAGAAGGAAACTCGCTTACCTTCTTCGTTGAAGCTTTCTCAACCAGCTTCTTGAACATTGTTTAGAGGATCTGCGACTGAGGATCAGAGATTCAAATCATGAATCTGGTGAAGAGAAGGGAGAGTAAGAGTGAAATGTGCTATTGAGATAACCGAAAAAGAGAGAGTTCTTTGGTACCTCAGTAGCGAGAGCAGATGATTACAGTTGCTAATTTTCTGTAATGGATAGAAGGAAGTGACAAGACGTGAGAGTGAGAGAGCTGCTTTGATATAAATAAGAAAAAAGAAAACGAAGGGCTAGGATCCAATGGGAGCACACGTGGACACCCATTAGGCGACAGGAACACTGCCCAAAAGAAAATATTTGACTATCTCACTTTCCCTTCACTCTTCCGATCGACGATGGCCAGAGAGCAGAAATAGAAGATAAACAAAAATGGAAAAGCAAATAAATGAAATTAGGAGATAGTTTACCGTTTTCTCGGGCAAGTTGGAGAGTAACACGTGGCAATATTTGGCAGTGTGGGACCCGAATTATGGTCCCCTGGTATTATGGAGACGTACGTGGCTGCAACCAAAGAAGTTTGCTTCCTTGTTTGAATTTTAATTATTAGAAACTATTATTTTCAGCTTCATATTGGTCGCTTGCTATTTTCTTTCCCGGCGTACCAAGCACTTAATTATTATCGTTATTATTAATTTTAGTAGACCCAAAAACCCAATAGAAACGGGAAAGAAAGAAGGCCAAAAAATATAATGATTAATAATGTATTGTGTGAGTGTGACAACCACAATGGATTTGGAGTAGCAATGACTGGGCCTCAAGAAAAGCATTTGTGAGGGGCCCGAACTGGACCCACATTAGGTGAGTTTTGGTTAAGGAGAAAGTAGGAACTATCCACCAGTCAAAAGAAAAAAAAAAGGAACTATCCAAGTCCCCAAAAAGGGAAAAAAAAGAGTACGAAGGTACTATAACGGTTCAGAATGAGAATAAGCTAGAGCAGAAAAAAATGACATTAAAGGAGGCACCTTCCGTTGTTGTTGTCCAGATTCAGATGGAATTTAATCAATTCCTTCAATCCACCGCCACCTTGCTGAAGTTAGTATGTGACATTGTCTACGTTTCTTTATGTCCTCTCCAGAGCTGGCAATGGCATCCATCTCCTGGTGTGGATTGATGAGTAAAGAGATTAATATATTGGAAAGAGAGATAGAATATCTAATTAATTAGCATTCTGTTGTCTGCACATTGAAGCAAGGCCTATAAATAATCATGCCCTGGGTAACCAAAATGAAAGATAACCTGTGGTTCACGGCTGCAGTTGTTCTTTTTGAAGTTAGATCTCATCATCATTTTCTCTCTCTAAATTTTGTGTTGATATTTTTCTATCTCATTTTCACAGCGAAAGAATCTGCAGGTGGTGTATTACGGATTTTGACGACTTCAATGATTGAGTTCGCAATTCAATGCTGATTTCCATTCAACACGTTCCCAGCATATTTGAGTTTGACGGTCCTCTAGCAAGCACGTAGAATAGAAGGTAAGTCCTCTTTGAGAATGGTCAACTTTTCATTAAGTAATGCATGATCACAAATATCCATTTGAAGCAGTTGACATACACAGTATATATAGTTGTGAAAAAGAGGGGTGCAAAAGCTCTCTCTGGATCCGTCTCAGCCCTTGTTGTATTAGCATATGCCTTCTATCTCCTCCTGCTTGAGGTATATCTATCAAATATTTTCTTTTTCTTTTGTTCTTTTTCAAAAAATAAAGATTGTATTCACAGATGTCCATTTCAACTTATTTTATTGTCTTTTTGGTACTATCTTCAAGTTAAATATGTACACCTGCATTAGCATTAGCATTAGCACCTTAAACTGCTTGGAATTCTGTAGCGGATGACATTTTGCTTCTTCGTAATAGATAGTATCCAAATTCATTAGTATATCATGGAGCCAACATATACTTTCTAGCCCATCGTCAAAAGGATGTCTTAATTCTTACTATGACATCAAAATTTTGACCTAAATTTATAACTTTATAAAACTCTCACCATTTTTCTTCTTTCATTTTTACCTGATTATATCGAAAGGTGGAGACCTGCCTAACAGGGCTTACTTGCTCTGAAAGGTTAATTATTATTCTTATGGTAACCCGGAAGAATGAATTGTGTAATCTGCTGTTTCAATTTTTGAAAAAATTAAAGTGATCTTGACAAAGTCTGTGTTTGCAAGCAGGGTATGCCAGCTTTTGGAGTAGAGCTTCAGATTCACTGCATGAGGTAATGCTTTTTATTCAAGGATTCTTCAGTTAATGCTTAGCTTTTTGTTGAAGGCATAATACAGGAAAATATTTAATACGTACCTTAAATGATTGTATTCTACTGCTATTTAGTCTTTGGAAAAAGAGGTTGGGACAGTGGAATAATGTTGGTGGCTTGGTTCCAGTTTAGGTTCTTCATACTAAGGTCCATCAGGCATGGATTTTTTGACTTCATAATGGGTTTTAGTATGGAAAATATGTTCGCCGTGAGGGTCATGCATATCGAACTTGATGGCCTTCATAGTGACCCTTGCAACTACAACCAGGTTAATTTTTTCAAAAATATTTTACTGGTGCATCCTTATTTTATCCTGAATTTGGTAATTTTAGTTTTTCCTTTTTTGCTGTGTCTTGTATTTACTATGCCGGAAGATATGCTTGCCAAAGGCATATCTGTTTTGCATGTTGAAAATGCATTTTGTATTCAAATTGGGGTTCAGGAATGCAAATTTTTCGACAAAATTAGACGGGAGAATGAGAACCTTTAAAAGTTGAATCGTTACTGCTGGAAATTCTCACATTTCTTCAACAAGAAGGGAGAATCGCTGTTAATTCTCAAAATGCATTTTGTTATTGATAAATGGAAATGATTCCACGTGAATTTTCCAAAAATAGAGACATTTTCATGAATTTTTTTTGCATATATTATTTTATTATAAAATTATTTAAATAATTTATTATATTATATAAATTAATGGTGATAAAAGAAAGTGGGAATGCAATGGTGCGAAAATTTGATGCATGCATTCAAATTGAGGACTTGTAAAACAGAGAGTGATACTGTTAGTTGAAAAATGTAAAAATGTCAAATTATAAAAACAAAGATAGAAAAAAAATCAACATCCATCGTTTAGGTTCCTAGGGCTTTTGTTAATGCGTTCACTTTAATTTGGAAGTGACAGAGGTGCACCATTGTTCGATTTGAAACCTTGATTTGCTCCAACAATGACTGAATAAGTTGTTAGGTCACGAGTTAATTAATTCAACAAATCAAAATAGTAATACAATAAGAAATCAATCAAGTGGCTAGGAAGAATGGAAGGAAGGAAGGTAGGTGTAATAGTGGAGAATTTGGATAGTTTATTCGTTGTGTATAAATTTAAAACCTCATAGAAAAAAATAGAATAAAAGTATATTTTGAGTTGATTTTATTTTTTTTAATACAATCCGATTTTAGCTAATTTTTATTGTTTTCAACCAAATTTTGATAACTTTCAAATTTTGAGTTTAGCCCGTTTCAAAATGCAGTACTTAAAAGTGAGAAACTAAGACACTCCATTGGTGGACACGTTGACATGTAACCGCTGCTGTTTCATCTTTTTTATTTTTTCGGGTTGATTGCGCTGCGGGAGAAGAAACTCGTCGTCGTGTTCCCATTTGGTATAACATTTGAGTTTTGATGACGTAAATATATATAATTTTACCAAAAAATTATTATTTTAAAAATATGAATGTTAATTAATTTTAGTTCATCCACTATAATAAAATTTAAACTTAAGCCTTCAATTATAAAACTAATTCATTTATTAGTATTACTAATCAAACCAAGTATATTTATTTGTTTATTTTGGTTGGAAGGGTTACATAATACTGTAAACCCCTTCTTCTTTTTTTGAGAAAGAGGAAAGCATTTAAATTCAATGAATCTTTATAAGAGATTTATAAATAATTTATTATTAAAAGATAAGTGATAAAATTTAGACTTGAACTTATAATTGTTAAATTATAAATTTACTTACTTATTAGTTGATTTATTTTGTGGCGACAATTTAGGATAGACAAAATATGTATACCTAATAGGTACGCAAATTTTACTTGTATATATAAGATGAGAAATGGGGATCACAAAATGGATATAAGTCTAAATATAAAAAAATTTATGATATTTTTCAAACTCCAAATTTAGATCTAGATACTAAAGTCATCTCCAATAAAAATTATTTAACTTCTATTACATTTTTTAAATTTGACATACGTCTATCGTGACATAAAAAGAGGTAAAAATTTTAAACACCGTTATTTCTATAAACAACAGTGTTGAAAATTAAAATTTTTTATTTATTATATATTAATCTATAAAATTTATTTAAACACCGTGAAATGAGTTTTACGGTTGTTAAATGAATTTACCACTTCTTTTTTAAAGGATAAATATTGCCACTTTGTGAACGAATTCTAACTTAATCGGGTTAAGTTTCAACTCCGGGGTGTAATATAAAATTATATAAATTTTGAGATTGAAAATTCAAAAATTCAATAGAATTAAATTTTAAATTTACTATTTATTCGAGCATGGGTATGAAGATAAAATAATTTTTTTTTAAAAAAAAATTCAATCTAAATATTATAATATTCTATCTGTCACCATTCCTAGCGGCAATGCTGAAAATTTCTTATAGCAACACTAAGTTGAATACTAGATTTTATTTCAATAAATTAGAGAGAAATACTTATTATGGTTGAACGAAGTTAAGTGTCATAATGAGCCCTGACGTCAATAACTTATAAAAGTTAATCTCTTACTCAAATTCATTTCATAAAAAAAAAAAAAAAAACTGTGGAACTCAAATTATTGCATCAATTGTACCAACGGAGCTAGTTACTTTTGAACAAAGATTGTAAATGAGAATTTAAATGAAATGGGAACAGAAGAGAAATAAAAGGGACAACCTACCAAAAATTCAAAATATAACACAATAAAGAAATTTGGCCAACATTTTCTTTTTTTCGATTTGCATCAAAGCTACAAACTTGAAAAAATTACAGTGGTGAATTAGAGCCAACAATGGTGGCAATGACGTAGTTTGACCCAAAAAAGAAAAAAGAAAAAAAGAAAGAGGTTACTCAGAATGAACAGCAGTCAGTAATTGGTGTGTTTGTGGGATTGCGTCTTTTTGGGCTCTTACCGTTCTAGAACCAGAGCCAATCGAAATTCTCTGACATTTATAAAAAATATATAAAGAGAAGGATCTTCGGTTCTCCTCATGCCCTATTGCCCTGGATTTTCTTCCCCACCACCTCTTCTCTTTGAAAACCCTAATTATAGGTCGCCGTTTATCTCTCTCCCTTTCAGACTACTCGAGAATATCAGGTACTCATGGAACTTCTCCCTTGTCAATGGCAGTCACTCTAACACCGTTTTGATCCTTCTTGTTGTTCCAAAATTTCATTCAACCACGTCTGAATTCTCATTGATTTATATAATTTTTTTTTATTCGAGATTTAAGCAGTGTGGGTTGTTATTAATTCTGATTCTTTGCTTTCTGTGATCGATTGAAATCGTTTCGGGAATTGGGGGTCATGAAACTCTGATATGCATGGGTTTGGCGTCTTAATATATGAATCAAAGTTCTGTGCTTTCCTCGATCTTTGATTTTGTCGCTGAATTATGCATCCGTGGGGCTTGTTTGGATGCCAAGAATACTGGGGTTAGATGAAGATAGGCAATTGACGTTTTCTGCTGTTCTGTTTTTATTTTAATATATGAACTTACAAAGATTAACTAATCCAGATAAATCATTTGTGTCAAATTGGGTTGACTTTGAACTCTTTTTTTTTTTTTCCTTTTCCTTCTTATTTTTAGGAAACAAAGCGGTGTTATGAGTCCAGTTTATTCTTCTCATGGAGGGTTCGTAACAACCCAACAAAGCACCATTTTGACCAGTGCTCGAATTGGTCTTAGTTTTGTCTAGGGTTTGTAAAGGATCTTGTAGATTTTTTTAAATCTTCATTTCATTACCGATGCGGATTTGGAGTAGTGAATTAGATCGTCGAAGGTGTGATCCTTGTCGTGATTTATGATTGCCAATAGAGCAGCTGTTTAATTGATGTAAGATTTATTTTTTTATTTCTGAGGAATAAGTTAAGGCTACTAGAGGAGCATGGACAACGTATGTGATGGCAATCACTTGGATGCTGATGTTCTTTTGCCTCCTCGGAAGCGTCTTCTTGCTGGATTGAAAAAACAGAGTTCAGATGGTGATTCTGCTGCATCTCCATGTCCGGCTCCTGCTTCGTGTCTTATGGCTTCTGAGGTTGCTTCCTCTTCTTCCTCTTCCTTTTCAAGTGAATTTGAAGCCCGGCTTAAGCGTTTATTGAATTCTCATTCAAATAACCCTAACCTTACACCTGAGGAGATCGTGGAGGTCTCGAAAACAGCAGCAATGGCTGCAACTAAGGCTGCAGAAGCTGCGAGAGCTGCACATGAAGAAAAAGCTGCAAGAGCAGTAAAGGCAGTTACTGTGGCCAAGAGTGCTTTAGATTTGGTTGCATCTTTTTCTGAAGAGGCAGTTAACAAGGAAAGAATTCTGAAAAAGAACAAGCTAAAGAAGCATCTCCCAGTTCAGCTGTTGTACAAAAAAAACCAACCTATTGAAAATTGTAGGAAAGATGAAGAATTAGCCCGTAAGTTACACCGAGCCATGAACAGCTCTCCTAGAATCTCAAAAAGTTCTCCAAATTCAGACTCCAAAGGCAATAAGCACAAGAAGTCTAAAAGCTCTTCAAGTTTTGAAATAACCGAGGTCTCTGATTCTGGTATGGCAGTAGGACAAGATTGTTTATCTTTGAACAATGGAAATGCAGCAGTGAGCAAAATTGGTCATGAAGGCTCCATCCAAGAGGTATGCTCAAGCAAGGAAGATAAGAAGGGAGGCAGACGTGATATATATAGCCAAATGGAGATAGATAATGGGGAGGCAGAGTCCAGCCACTCAAAGGAGAAAATCTGTGAAGATGTGTCTCCCATTGGTAAGAAAAGGGGAAGGGTGAAGCTTAAAAAGTTGCCCTTAAGCATTTGTACATCCAAAGATAAGGCACATCCAAAGGAAGAGATAAGAGCTAGAAGCTCTTCTTTGACTGAAATGAATACAGACAATCATGCCCTTGTTAATATACCTTTGTTTCCCGTGGAGTCATCCGCTGACAGAGTGATGCCTATTGAGGCTACATCAATTTGGAAATGCCAGGAGTTCAAGGCACCAGCATGTATCAAACCAAATAAAGTTGTGCAGTCATAGTATTCAAATTACATTGAGATGACTGGGGGGGCCTACTGTGATAGAAGGTGATAGCTGAAGTAGGAATTATGATGCTTTTTTTTTTTTTTAACATAAATGGGCTTTATCTTTTTGTTCATCTTTGGTTTTGTAATGAATTTCCGCTGACTAAATGTATATTTAGATTGTTAGCTGCTTGCTATACTTCTTTCAGTTTAGTCGTGTTGCCTTAATTGACAGCAAAGCTCGAGTTCAGATAGAATGATGGCGTGAACTGAACAGCTTTTCCATTGTGTTGCATATTCCATCCCGCATTTGTGTTGCGAATAATAAAGGGAAAATCTTTTACTCTTCTATTTAGACATTTTGCAGAGTTGCTTATATTTCCTCAAACTCAAATAGTGCCTTTTGCTGCTTCAGTGTTAGAAATTTATTAGACGCCCAAGATAGTCGACTTATCGAATAAACTGCACTATGTTTAACTAATGAAGAAATTTTTTGAAAAAATAATTACTTCCCTGGCAACAAATTGATAAGTTATGAAATCTTTGTAGCAACAATTCTTCTCCTGATATTGTAGTATAGTTTTCGGTATTAAAGATCAAGTCTTGACATTTTGAATAGAAGGAAGGATTCCATGTTTGTTTTAATTAACGAAACTCCTTTTCTGTTCAAGTTATTAGAGTCTCGGATTATTACGTAGCAGCATTGGCAATCCTTAATTTTCCCCGGTTATGCTTCCAGCTTATGCCGGTTAAGATCCACCTTTCTTTTCCATAACCAACGTATGTTATAACTAGATGTGATCAAGGATATGAATTTATCGAGTTTTGGATTTAGTTTTTTAGTACTGTGTTGACAGGGCTTTGAACAAAAACAGTATTCTTTATAGGCAAAAGTTTCGACTTCCAATAATAAAAATTTCTTACATTCCGAAGGAGTTCATTGCAGCCGAACGCATTTAATGACTTGGTTTGAGATGTTTGTGGGATCACCCTTGGTGTTTTTATTTATTTATTGAAATTTGTAAAATTTTATATTTAATTTTTTGAAAAACGATAAAAATTAAGTGTGCAATCTAATCTATGATAAACTGGGATGACCAGTATATTATAGAAATTAATATACTCACATTTAAAAGAAAAAAAATCAAACACACCTCCGATGGAATTTAACGAACATGGTTTTATCAAGCCAAAGTCAAATTTTCCATTCATAAATATATATATATATATATATATATATCAAATCCGCCTTTTATCTAGAACACTGCAACTTTTTTTTTTTTTGGTTCACCTGTTATGGGTGAAGTATGGTAATTGACTTTATTTATGCTCGCCAAGGGTCCCAACTTCCCACGTCCATCTCTTTTTGGACTTTATACCTTTGAAATATAATAGAATCAGTAACTAAAGGAATGGGGAGTTAAGTTTTCTTTTAACCCATTTCTTTTATACCTTTGAAATATAATAGAATCAGTAACTAAAGGAATGGGGAGTTAAGTTTTCTTTTAACCCATTTCTGAAAGTTTTGAATTTTAAATTAGTGTAACGAGAGAAATGTTATTCGTATACATCTTTCTTAATCACAGAAACTTACAATTAAAGTCCGAGTTAAGGTACACACAAAGCAACCCAAAGTCTAATTTTTTAATTTTTTTTTTTTACCTCTGTTGTTTATATTTACTTTCACCTATAAAATGGCCCTAAATTATCCCTTTGCTTTGTAATCATAGATTTGCGGCTCGTTTGGATGAGGTTGGCAAAGGGCCATTGAAGCACGATCGGCCCATCGTGCTCTCGGTCATTGTCAGCATGCCTTTTTGATTTTTCGCTGCACGTGGACATGCGGGTCCAACATTATTCACTAATTAGACTTCAATTTGAATAAATTTTTTTCAAAAATACTTTTTTTAAAAAAATTTATTTTTATTTGTAAATATTTATTGTTTAAAAAATATGTTTATTTTGTAAAACTAAAAGTTATTACTTTTAAAATTGAAATAAATACTTATAAATATTAATTAATTTTTGAATTTGATGTTCAATAATTATAATATTATTTTATTTTTTATTAATATTTATGATAGAATTTTTTTTGAAATTACAAAAATGTCATTATTTATTTTTTCAAAACATAAAAAATTATTTTAGACATTAAATATTTTTACTTTATTTTAGAAGATATTTTTAGAAACCATTTTTTCCTAAATTTTATCAAATAAATTTTTAGTCATATTTTTTATGTTCAATAAAAATGAAAACAAACAATAAACAAATCAAATAAGTCCTCAAAGCCTTAGAGTTCATTTCAATTTAAAAAATTAAAATTAATACAATGAGAATTACCAATTCATTGACACAAAATAACAAAATTAAATTATCACTTTAATTTCTTTACTAATAATTCCAAAAATCAATATTAATATGTGGGTGAAATAATTCTCTTCCTTTCCCTCAATTATCCCTCTTTGGTGAAAGCATAAAATCTTGCGCTCATTATAAATTTTGCACCAAGTTAATTGACCTTTTCATTTGAATTTAATAAATGTGAACCAATTAAGCTGCATGCAAAGAAAGTTACAAACTACCCAGTCAACATTGTCGTGTGTAATAATTTTTAGATAAATAAGAAATAAACTAATACCCTCGATGAACCTCAATACGTAATTGATTATCAATAAATATATTTAATATTATAATTCAAGCAAAGTTTGACAGCAATTGTATGGAAATTCAGGATATGATGGTATTAAGATTCGAGTCCTTACTAGCAACTTACAACAAATTCTTCAATCCGCTTGAGTTGCTGCTCTCTAAATTCAAGCAGGAACTCCAAAAATATTTAATTTCAATTGCTTCAAATCAGATAACATGGTTATTAATTAAAAAAAAAAAACTCAAATCACAAAGATAGATGATTAGCCAGATACAATACTCACAATAGCATCAACAAATTCACTTCTCCTATATATGCATCCAAGGGCATATTCTGTCTATGCTTTGACAACTTCATTTGGATGAGTGCAATTGTGCAAGTGTCAACAACACTTGGAACATGCGGAGAATATAAACTCAAATTCTTCTGTAATGAACAAAATTCTTTACTACTTTACATATTAGTAGCTAATACAATAAAAAATGAATATTATTTAAAAAACTTGAACAAATAAAAAAATGCGTCACAATCAATAATTGTCATTCATGTGGAAGGAGGGGCTTGAAAATGTTGTTACTATGACTCTGTGAAACACCTGTCTCCCCTTCACTTTCTCACTTTGATTTTCAGGTTGCTTAATTTCAACCATCAACCTTTTCCGAACTAGATTAATTTCTCATTACTTGGAGTTGACTTCTTGACATTGAGCCATGGATGTTGCAGGCACTGCTGCGCAGTTGGACGCTTCTCTGGTAAAAAATCCAGAAGAGGTACAAGAAACTCTGAAAACTCACGAGCATCATTCTCTGAGAATTTATATTTATCAATCAAAAATTTGTCGAGTGGCCAGAATTTTAGCCTCCTAATTCTTTTTAGATCCCCATGCCTGTCAAAGTAATCCCTGGATTTTGCTCCACCGATAGCAACCTGCAACCCAAATGCATTAGGTATGCCAGAATAGCTATTCAAGAGCTATGCAAAGACAGTAGAGAGATAGTACTCACCTTCCGGGGTATCTTTCCAAGGAGTTCCATCATCAGGGCAAGGTGGTCCTGATACCAACACAAAACACTGTGTTACTATTCCATCATACAATCCAATGTGTAGACAGACTAGTGTTAACAAGTTCATTTAAGGTAATCAGCCTATGCACAAACAATATCATAATTTCTATCATTCAAAAAATAGGGAACAAAATTTTCTCATAATAGTGTATGGGCAAAACTATCATACTTCATCCTCACTAAAGCCTTGTCCTGTCTTGGGAGTAAACATCATATCACCAGTGGCAAGCTCAAAAGCAATGCAAGCGAAAGACCACATGTCCACAGAGTCGGAATACCCAGCCTGCAGTATAACTTCAGGTGCTCTGTACTGCCTTGTCTGGATCTCTTCTGCAAACTTCTTATCTGCCCAGCATGCATTTCCAAAATCTACTATCTTGCATTTCACATCGATTCCATCAACATTTCTATCGGGATTTGGAACCTCTTCTGCTCCTCCCATTGAAGTTCTTCCAGATATTCTAGCAACTGCCCTCCTTGCTCTACTTTTCAGCTTTTTCTCAATAAGACTTGAAACTCCACTATTTATGCTTCCCTCAGGCCTCTCTAGAATAGGGCTTAGTCCAGATCTAACAGGATCTTTGGCAGGATCCATTGTGGAAATGAGAAGAATGTTTTCAGGTTTTAGGTCAGAGTGGATTATATTAAGTTCTCTATGCAAGTAATCCAGACCAGTTAAAATGCATTTGCAAATTTCTCTAACTTTATTCAGTGGAAGGCCTTTGTATCGGGTGTATTTGATCAGACGAAGCAAGCTATCGCCAAGAAACTCAAGGACCATGCAAAGGTGCTGCCCATTTGGGCCTGTGTGCTTAAAGTGGTCAATCAATTGGACAACACACTTCGAATTTGAAGGGTCACCATCAGCAATGGACGAAAGAACATTGATCTCATGAAGGGCAGCCTGAGCAAACTGGGATGCACTTTTCTGGATCTTGAGTGCAACATATGTCTGAAAACCAAAAATTTAAAATTAGAAAAGATTTGGAAAAAAAAAATACTGGTCCACGAAAATTAAAATAAAAATCAAATTTTTACTGATTTGGGGGCAAAATTAATGAGAATACATGCATAAATGCTTGACCTCTATAGAAGATGCTTTATTTAAACATAGATGCATGAAGAAAGCAGATGAGTAAAGGATAATGCTTGGACATTGTTCTTGCAACAGCGCATGGGAAATTGTGTTTGACTGAAGAACCACCCCACCTGGATCAATGGACTGTGAGTATGCTATACAAAATAAATTATTCTATTTATCTTATTTTCTTCTTTCTTTTGGCCATTTCTCTTATCCAAATTCAAGCATAACGCAAAATTCGATAAAAAAATTAAGTGATTTATGGTAGCAAAAGTTGTAGAGCCATGATGACGGTGGTTGTTCATTTAGAAGACTCTAGACACTGAGCTCTGGCTATTCCAAATTAGAATTCAGAATAAGATTGTTGCCATATACAGCTCACTGTTTTCCTTGACCCTTCTAATAAAACTAGTGTATATAGATACAAAAGACACAAGCGTTGACTTTATAAAGAAGTATGATAAACTCAAAATCTATATAAGCAACGGCATATGAAAAACAAACAGGCACAGAGACACATTTATTGCTAGTCTGCAACCAGACAAATTTATGTAAACCAGGAGTACAAATTTGTGATTATTATTGGCCATGGTTACAATTCCAACATGCAAGGTTTATTTACTTGTGACATGTGTTGGCAAATACTTATCCTGTTCAAAAAAGACGGAGCAGTAGTGGCATAAGATGAAAACAAGATAGTTCAGCTACCCACATGTATCTATCTACAAACAAATTAATCAAAATTTGATTCATTCATTCATTTGTACCAAAAAAAAAATTGATTCATTCAATGGAGGAACATATAAATAGGACAGAAAAAGACAAGAGAAAGGAAGATAGAAGGAGAGAGAAAAGTAAAAAAAAAGAAAAAGAATTACGGAATAAAACTCCTCAGGTACATGTTTTGGAATATGATTCAATAAGGAGTCGGTGGATGGAAAGAAGAAAGGAAGATCTTGAAACTTTTAACACCATTTAAAGCAGAGTAAATGTAAATCAGAAATATAAATCAATAACAAAGATGGTCCCAACTCCGCTACTTCTATAGATTTGAAACCGATTGCATTAACGGAAAAAGTTCAACAAAATTTTACATCTGGAATACAAATCACACGCCAAATCGATCCCAAAAAAAAGAGAGGTAAAAGCGACTCACAACAATTCCTTTAGAAAGAACTGTTAAATGAAAAAAAATAATCAAATTCACAGAAAAAATATTGAGAAATAGAAGAGCGACGATCAAACATACAGAAGTGCGAGTATCGTAAGCGAGCCACACAGTGGAAAACTGACCCCAACCCAACTTCCTCTGTGCTATGTACCTGCCGCCGGCGAACTGATCGGCAACCCTAACGGCGTGGTAACCTCCTTTTCTGTAGGAGTGGAAGCCCTCACCCTCATCCTCCGAAGCCGATGACGACGAGCAAGACATGTTGTTATTGTTCTCTCAACCGTCTGATCTAATAAGATTAAGAAATGATTTGTCTTTTGCTTGAAATCGGTATGATTTTCATGTTGGTTGAAATGAGTATCCTTGAAATTGCTTGGACGTGAGATTAGAGGGAGGAGACCAAATTTGAAGCCGTTGTTTAGGAGAAAAGAAATAAGAAAGGAGGAGAAGATTGCCAATATTTGTGGTTCATGTGGGCTTTGCAAATTACAACACAAAGACTATCTTCAATCCTCCACTTTTTTCTCCACCTTCCTTCCTTTGCTTCCCGTAATGCTTCTGTTAACGTGGGTCTTACATTTTCCATAAAAGTCTATTTTCAAAGTTACCTTGTCTGTTTACATTTATACCCTTCAGCCCCCGATTTGGATATTTGCTGACATTGACCCATTTCGGAAATCGGGGTTCTTGGGGATTTATTAGTTGAGGTGCAGTCATCAGATTCTTCAACGTGGACTAGAGTCGCTGCCCTTTCTTGCGTCACTCACCTGCGACTCCCGTATTGGGCCAAACTCCCTATGGACATTTGGAACTTGAACCCGACTTTGTGTACCCAACTTGGGTAAATAGAACCCAAATTATGTTTACGTATTCCTCTGAGGAACGAAATTAGCAAATGCCACTTGTCCCCCCCCCCCCCCCCCAAAAAAAAAAAAAACGGAAGTTAGCAAATGCTAAATGCTCAAATTGCCATATTCTGATTCTGAGTAATCAAGTTTGATCCAAATTCCAAAAGGCAATTTAAAGCTAACCACAACCTCCAACCTTCTCTTGCTCGACGCACTTCTTAAGTGACATTTATGGACCACTTTATGCTTACTATACTTTCTCCTCGTTCTTGATTGTTTTCCGATTTCCCCACTTAGGATTTAAGTATAAGATCTTTGTAGCTTTTATTTAATCCGTCATAACTCGTAACTATGCCAATCATATATTGGCGCCTTATAATTTACGAGTTTTTCCTGTGGTTTCCCATTATATGGTACTAAGGATCACTCAATGAACTGCATCTGTTGTGGTATCATTATAGATTACGCATTAGGGAAACAACATTGTGCGTGGACCACATGTGCAGATGCATCCAATCACATGCAATGGGACCAATTTTTATCATTAAACATTGTAAAATTTATAAAGAAGAATAATCATTATGTTTTTATAAAAGTTAATCAATAAAAATTTAAAATATAACTTTTGGGATTTAGATTATAAGAAAAATGGTTATATGTTATGTTAAATATTTTAAATATTAATGTACTAAAATATCCTAATAAAAGTCGCGAGTAACAAAAAGACTTCTTAACCTTGACGATTGGATTACCTGTTTGAAACCCTTCCTAAAGCATCCCAAATGCATATACAGTGTGAAAGACTGTAAGACGAAATTAAAAAGAAGAAAAAATTAAAAGAGAGTGAGCAGATGAAATGTTTCTCAAGCCTGAAAATTTGGGTGGTTTTCGTCCCTTTTCTTTTCGTATTAGTTTCTCTACATTGCTAAGAAAGTAAAACTCTAACTATATGAAGAAGGACACTTTAACAAAGAATAAGTTGGTTTATTACGGATCGTCGTTATCAATTACAACAAACACAACAATTGTTTGCCTAATCAGCAACCCTGATTTCATCAAACAATGTCTGACATTATCAAATCTATCTGATAAACAATCAGACCTTAGGGGCAAAAATCTCCATCAGGGAAGAGCAGGTTCCGGTGACTGCCACAATAAATCCAAAAACCACAATTGCCCCATCTGATATCACACAGCTCCAACCCAACTCATCCTTGAATACCAGACAGTGAAACATGGCAGGCAATACGAAGCTTAAAACAACACAGACGCTGCTTCCTACCAGGGACAGAAAATCTGCAAAATTAGGCACCAAAAGTGCCACCAAACTTATCCCCAACACCATCGCCCACCTCAGCCACAAGCAGTACCTAAAGTCACAGAACCTTCTCTCTACCACTTCATAAACAGGGTTCATCATCAATGGAAAAGTGATAAACAGGTTGATACACAGACCTAACTGTACCAGAGTGCTCACTAGTCCTTGTCCCAGATTAGTAGTGATTATATCTTTGGTTTCATTACCAAAAGCAAAGTAACCCAGAGCTCCAAATGCTCCGAACAGGACAGAAATCAGTGCCATCCCCAAGCCCAGGATTCTACCAAATTTCTCTTTGTCTTTAGCCTCCGATTCCAACGGCAAAATCATTCCAATTCCTTCAAAGGCGTAGACAGCCACACCTAGACCGTAAAATAATACAGAGAAACCCCCGAACGCCTCCAAAGCAGGTCTATTCTTCATAAAAACAAACACATCCTCCACCATCACCACACTCTTAGCGGCAATATCGACCGCATCAGCGAATATACTCAAAGGAGCCAAATGGGTCAGAGTTGGAATCGAATTCAACCCCAATTGAAACGGAAAACAACCCCAGAGAAATAAGACTTTTGGCGTTAATCCTAAAATTGGGGCTGTGCTTGTGTTGCTGATAAGATGTGCTAAAGTATTAGAAATGAAAATAAGGTAGCTCACACAGAAGCCGGCTTGAGAAAGGACGATCATGGCGTCGACGGAGAATCTGCCAACGGGACCACAGATGGTGAAGCCGAGATCGCCAAAAGAGTTGATTTTGGCGAAACCCATGATGGATTCGAGCTTGCGGCGAGTGTAGACCAGAAGCATCATACAATAATAGGTGAGAAAAGCCACGGCGAAGAGCATGAATAAACCCAGGACCCAGCCCGTTCTCTTGAAGCAATATGGGAGACCAAGGACGCCAGCACCAACAATGGCGATGAAGATGTTAGCAAAGGTCTTAAATTTGGAAGAGAGAGGAGGTGATCTGGCGAGAAGAGGGGTGTCTTCTCGAGGGTATGGTGGTAATGAATACGACGATGAGCTAGCTTGCTTCTCAAACCCCATTGAGATCTTCCCAGTTATTGTCCTAGTTCTGGAAATGCTTCTTCAATCTCTGCTTCCGGCCGTGCGATACTGAGCAGTGAGTGGGGCAATCAAGAAAAATTGGATTGAATCTATCACACAGAGAGAAGATTGCAACAGGAAACGAAGTAGAAAATTGTGAGATGAAAGATGATCCCGTGTGGTGTGGTGACCGCACTCCGCTCCTCTAGCAAGCGGGCAAATGAATATTGAGTTTGAGGGAAATGTTCGGAATACATTTATTTGAGTAAACGTAACATTTAATTACTTCTATTTTTAACTACGTTAATTCTGATAATATCCTCACTCACAGTAATTTAAATATTTTTTGTTTTTTAGCAATTGATTACTCGAATATAATTTTACATAATTCTAATAAAATTATTTTTAATATAAAAAAATCGTTCTTTTAAAATTCTTATCGGTAAATTTACTGGATTAGAGTAACGGGGGAAAAGATGCAAAGCATGCAGTCAGATTTAACTCCAAAGAGTCAAATGATGGAAAAGGGACGGACTCATCATGCAGAAACGCCAAAGAATCGAAATGCAACTTGGCGACACCTTCCGTGCCAAGTTGGAAAAGTTCTAATTGACTTCAAACCAATAATGATCAAGGAACTCGAGGAGAAAAAGCAAAACAATTAAACAAATCTTAATCTGCACGTTCTCTTTTTTAAAAATTGTTTTTTAAACTTCTTGAACATTCGTATCATATTTGATGTTGATACAATCACTCAAATCCCATGACAACTAATAAATATAAACTATGCAAAGGTACAAATGCCTTTTTCACATCTTAATTATATTTTGAATTTCCCTTTCATCTTTTAATTTTTTTTTTCCAACGTCATCTCTTAATTTACAAAATAACTCTAAATGGTTTTATCAAATCTCAACCCATCAACTACATTATTAGATCATAAATCTTTTAAAAGATACCAGTCAAATGATAATTCAATATTGCTTATTTAAATTTGAAAAATAAAAAACAATTACCAGAATAGTTAAGTAAATAATAATTTATTATAATATTAATTATAATTTTCTACAAAAAAATTTAAAATTGTGACGATTAAAAAAATATAAAAGTTGCAGGATTTGATGAGATCTTAAAGAATTAATTAAAAATATTATTTTTCACTTATTTTTATAACAGAGTTTCAATAGATTTTTTTCCTCCTCTGTTCAAATAGTCTCTTTCTGAAGCTAACTTTTCAGAGATATCTCAAGTTTAGGATGATGTACTCCATACTTTTCATTCACGGTAAGAAGTGAAGAAATTTCATTGGAAATGATCATAAAAAGCAAGGGTCAGGTAGAGCCGCGTTTGACGATGACAACCTAACTATTGCTTAATTGTCAACTTTGATTTGTCCAATTTTGTGTTTTTTTGTTTTTAATAAAGTTGTCACGTGCAATAATAAATGATAGAATTAAAATATATATATATATATATATATATATATATATATATATATATATATATATATCTACACATGTTTTCGCATATAAATGGACCTTACATGGTATGACAGCATCGGATGCAGCAATAACACGATGTTACAAATTACTTAAGCGAAACCACCATTAAACTTTGTCCCAAAAAAAAAAACAGAAAAAAGAAACCACCATTAAAAACCTATTTTAGTCTCCATAATCCAGAAAACAATACTTGTTACGAGTAATCTCACATCAGCGATGTTCAAAGACAGCAGGGGTAGCAGCCAGTCAGGAAAATCCCCCACCAATTGTATAAACTCTTAATTCAATCTGTACAACTTACTAACAATTTTTTTTTCTGTATTGTGGTTAAGTAGTGTTTGGTCCAGTTAAAGGGAGGCCTTCCACGCTCTAAGATTAGGAGAAATTTCGTATGGCAATTACTAACAAGTTTTGTTCATCCGTCATTCAAGACACACTTGAGAAGATCCAGCCCTTCAACTGATATACTCCTCCTCTTATGTGATACAGGAACTACAATTTTAGGAGGTGGATCCTGGGAGAAACAGACCACCAAAACTGTCAGATTGTCGCATGTGTTGCGTTGGAGGGCCTCAGTCACGAGTGCTTTAGCACACCTTGCAGGGTCGTTATGCTGCATGAGCTCCTTCCTCACCATCGTAACAGCACACTGGCTGCTCATCACATCCCATAAGCCATCACACCCCATTATCAGGTACTCATCGTCTTCTGTCAGCACAATCTCCTGCAGCTCAGGCTCCGAGCTCAAGGGACTTTTAGAACCTTTAGCACCTTTGATGTGCCAGTCTCCAAGAGCGCGTGCCACTGATAATTGACCATTGAGGTATCCATCATAGATGACACCACCCAGTTTCTCAATTCTTAATCTTTCAGAAGAGCAATTTGGTTTATGATCTTTAGAAAGTTCAACGGCTCTGCCCCGCTTGCCCAGTACAGCACGAGAATCCCCTACATTGGCAATTAGCATGGTCCTGCGAAATAACATCAAGATTACTTATTCCTTAGCAGCATAGCAAGAGTGGATAGCTATGAATTGATAATACTGTGGACCTCACCTTCCCATCATAAGGGCCAGCAAAGCAGTGGTGCCTGAAGAACTATCAAGAGCACTAGCATCTGCAAATGCAAGGTCAGCCTTCATAAATGCACTCTTAACAGCTTTCTTAATAGCAGATGGGAAATGGGAGTCTGCAGTGATAAACTTGAGGATGTTCTTTCTAGTAAATGAGGCCGCGTCAGTACCACCGTGCCCGTCAAATACCTATAAATATTAATTAACAACACACAACCTTGGTAAGTATGTATAAGGCATGCAAATAACTATCAGCACTTCAATGCATATCAACCAAATAATCACTACAAAATGAAGTTCTAGTATGTTCCATTGTAAATCTTCTGGCCTCCGACTAATTAGTGATCAGAAAATTCCTATGTATGGCCTGAAAATTGCTATCTTTCAAATTATTGCAGATATTAAGAACTGAACTAACTCAACTTGAACATGCATACCCCATAAAATGCCCCAGGAGAAGGGAGGTAAGCTCCTGGAGCAATATATTCATGGAGAATATCGATACAGATGAACTCATCCTCCATGTACTGCTTTGGTCCTTTCTCAGAACAGCTTCCAGATCTAAATGTAGGTGAAAATTCTGATTTTTCGTCTGTGTCTGTTTCGAAGCCTGTAATTGCGATATCTGCTTTCTAGACAGAAGAGAATGGAGCATAATTCATAATTATTAGTTTTCATTTGTAAGGGGATCAAAAAAGTTAAAAAATAAGCATAACTACAAATTAATGCCTCGACAAAATAAGCAATCCAATTGCTTCTCAAACTAAGAATACATGTCTCTATCCATGCTTTCACAGTTTTACTCACTCCACTTTAAACAAACCGATCAAAACATGTATGAACCCATGAGCACAGGAAGTTGGTCATGGCATTAAATTTCAAGGAACATAATCTCGAGGCAGCAGCTTCTATAATCAAATAGTCACAATAGCCTTCTACTAGAATCCCCAGAAACTTTTTTTGCATTATGCAATTAATGTAGACTCAGTAGGATCTCCGCTTCTTTAGTGTCGCATTATGACATTATAAGAATGTATCATGATACCCAAAATTCACTTGACCCAAATGCATCTACTTTCACGTTTCATTTAGACATGATTATTTGCTATTGTAACATGTTGTCCTCTATATTTCCGGGCTAGACATTTTCCGAGAACAAATTGGGGTTGGGGGCTGCAAAAGTTCAGCTTGAATCAGATGTTACAATGCTTCAAACCCTAATACATCATTACGAAGGTTCGATCATTTTTAGCAAGCAGATAAACGACAAAATGCATGAGCATATTCATTCTAATTCTAAACACTGGGACAAAAGGAATATGTGACTTCATTATACTAACCGATTCAGCCAGCCATAAAGAGCTGGTGCAATGGCGCATAGCTGAAACGTCTCTTGGAGGTTTTCCAATATTGTGATCTAAATTTTCCACTGTATTACCATGTTGGTCCTCCATGGCAGATACATTGTTACCCTTAAGGCACCCCCCTGTCAATGTAGAAGTCTGAAGTGAGCAATCTGTCCCTGCAGCCATTCTTTTCCCATAACAAAAATCAACCAATTACCGAGACCCCAACTGGAGCTCAAAGATTATCCTTAGCTAGAAATTTCCCAAAAGAATAATGTCGTACAATATCCAAGAATTAAGAGGAAAGTTGTCCAAATCTGATTACACTTTGATCCAAGAATTAAATTTGAGGCTAACCCCAGAACCTGGAAGTTATACAGATCACGAGAAAATTGTAACCTTTTCTTAGATTGGAGTTTCCACAGAACCAAACACATGGTCGTGCTAAGCTCTGATATTTGTAGTAATGAGCATGGAACCGTGACAAATGAAGGCCCAAATTGAGAAAGACGCGAATATCAGAGAGAAGAGGGTGAAATCAGAGCAGAGTAGTAGGGAAGGGGGGACCGTTAAGAGGAAAGAGAAGTAGAAGAAGGGTGATTGGCAATGGCAGGTTTTGCGGTCCCTATTTTGTGGTTGAGAGGGAGATTGGGGAAGTGACGCGTGGATCTCTTATGGCCCGATTTGCATTACTAAGACTATGTTTGACAAAAATAGCTGATAAGTTAGCTGAAAGCTGAAAAACTCATTTTTAACTGATAGCTGAAAGCTGTTAAGCTAATTTATCGAATTAAAAGTGTTTGATAAAATTAACTATTGAATTAACTGATAAGTGTAAAATGATATAAAAGTACATACTTATATAAAATTTATTATTTTTTGTTAGTAATTATATTTTATTATATAATCCCAAAAAATACAAGAATATAATTTGTTAGTTTTAATTTTTTTTTCTTTTATTCTGTGATTATTTTTCATCAGCATTTTAAGAATATAAATTCACCCAGTTTTGGGAAGTGTCGTTTAATTAGTAGAAAAAAAGTGCACACAAAAAACTTGAAGATCAATAAATTGCGTCAAGGGTCATGAGTATAATAGTGTTGAAATTTAAATAAAATAATAAGGATAAAAAAGGAATAAAATTATAAAAGCTATAAGCTAATAGTTATAAGTTACTTAAAGTAGCGTATGATAAAACGCTATAAACTACCTAAATAAGCTCGTTTACCAAACACCTCTAATTTAGTCAAATAAACTTATAAGTTAGTCAAATACACTATAAATTAACTTATTGAATTTGCCAAACATACTCTAAGTTGACCGGATGGCCTTCTTTAATATATATATATATATATATATATATATATATATATATATATATATATATATATATATATATATTATAGTAAAAAATTCTCTCTTCTAATTATCTTTGTGTGGGGAATGGAAAAGGGTTTTCCATTTGAAATTTTTAAACCATTTCTCAAAATTGTAATCAAGAATAGAAAAAATGTAATACTATCTAGGTTTAATAAATTAATTTCGTTAAATATATTTATTTTTAAAATCATGTTATTTTCTATAATGTTGCCTTATAACAAGAAAATATATTCTTTTTCCAAGAAAGAAAGGCCAACGGAATTTTTCCTCAAAAAAATGAGGCCCAAAGGAAAGTTGTTTTCGAATTTTTAATTGGAAGAAAGAAATTTTATAAAAGACTACTAATTCAAGTTATTTCATGTAAAAATCAATAATTAAAATATAGAAATCTGATATTCAAAAACTGCCAAGGAAGGGAGACAAAATTTTAGATAAGAAACTCTTTGCAGTTGGCAGGACAAGTGATGAGCTGCTATTTATCATGTCTCACACTGCTAAGAAAAGTAATAGAAGGCCGAAGAATGGTGTATAAATGTCACGGACTCCGCAGTTCCAAAGCATACCTTTCTCGGCCTTTTGGCTAAGATCAAGTGTAGTATCTGTTCTTATCAGTTTAATATCTGATACGTGGGCCATCGGCTCACATGATATTAAATTAATCTTTTAAGGGGGAGGGTCCACACTAGCTTGCTTCTGGGATCCCCAAGCGTCGCTCATGCGTTGCACTACTGCAAGGGCCTGGCGCACTCCATCAAAACATTTTCAAAATGTTTATTTTCCATTCAAGATTCCCAGCGGGTGATTTTTTTTTTGGAGTTTGGGTGTTATTGATGCACCCAAATGGGCTGCAAGCTCCTGCATGTGGTCATAACTCACTGGACTAGTATGGTGGGTTTAGGGCGTTACTGGTTTCAGTTTTGGTGACTTTTCTTTTAAGGGTTTAGAAAGTTCTCCAATTTTATAAAGGAATTATTCAGAGCAGTCTCGGTATCTTCTAGCATGAACTCTCGATCTACAGTTCTTTATTCATTAGTTTCCTTTGTAAAAAGCCAGATGAGGAGGGGCAGATTGCAGCAACGAATGCAGAAGGTTCAATAGAAGTTTAAATGATATAGTAATGAAGCTAGAGAGTTTTTGCTGCAGAAAAATTTACAATGACAAATACTGTAATTAATAGATTTGTCATAATGTCACTCACAAGATATCATATCAAAGATTGGTCTAAAAGCATCCAACATTAGAGATTAGTGAATGATGATTCATCAAGCGCTAAGATAGTTGGGATATAGGAATGTGAGCTAAGCACCAATAAAGATCATTCTCCGCTAATTTTAGTATCTTGCAAAGGCAATATAGGAACCTCATGATCAATTATTTATGGACTTTGTCAACCACCTCAAATTAAGGATCGTTCCTCTTCTTGGAGCATTTATGATGTTTTAATAACATTATTATAATTAAAATGATAGAAAAAATCTAATTAATTCACAAAACTATGATATCATTGGATGTTCTTTTCGTCCAACCAGCAATGGTGTGTGTCAAAAGATAGACTTAGAAGCCCATAAAGATTTGTTTGATTAATTCGTGTTTAATTTTTACCGGTGATATTTTGTTGTAATTAGATATTAACTTGAAACTGAAAAAACCTATCTGTTTTTTAAAAAAAAGACAAAAGCAAGATAAACCAACTTACTATCTGCGCCCCAATCAAATTGCGGAGACTTGAAAGTTGAGAACTTGTTCATACTTGCAGTCCTTCAAAGAAGTTAATGAATTGTTTACGGGATTCTATATTCCAGAGAAAATCCTCTGTTTATGGGATATAAATAGGTTTGTGAAAACACGTGGGGCTCTCCAGACTTCCAAAGGGCACCCTTCCAGCCTCTTTCCTCTATGAACCAAATCAAACATTGAGTTTCCTCAGAAAATTCTCTGCTTCGAAACAAGAATATAGGACAAAACGTGTAACACTATTTTGACTACTGTGTTTGGAGCTGATTTGATGACTTGTTGACTAAGAAATCAATTTAAAAAAGGTTCTTTAAGTATTTGTTGTTTGTTAAATAATGGCACTACTTGTACGATGGCATTTGGAAAATATGTTCACACCAAAAAGGGTCCTCATTTTGTCCCTTTTATTTTAAGTAATTGCTGCTACGAATTTAAACCAGAGCAACACTTCCAAGACTTGAATTGGAAGGACATTAAGAATGTTCAGGAAGTGGCCATTGGCCTAGGATAGCATGGTACTAGAATAGTTACCCCCAGAGAATTTACGGACCCTGCTTAATGTTGGTTTGGATCAACTTCTTTTTACATTAAAAAAATAGTGCTTTCTCATAAGGAAAAAAGTGTTGTTATAATATTTAAAAATGTCAGCTTTTGAAGAAAGAAGTACAAATTAACGATGAAATTCAGCCTGGAACCGAAATAGAGGAAATTGCGGAGATGATTAGCGGTGAAAATTTGGAGGCAGAAAAGTCAGAATTCCAACCCGGAGTGACCGTCGGATTGAGAATTAAAGGGAAGTAAGTCAGCAGGGGAAGGTTATTGTGAATTTCGGGATACAAAATGACAAAACACAAGGTGGGCCATGTGGAGGAAAAATTGGCAGAAAAAAGTAACTACGTGAAGAATAGTCTTGCAAATAATGCTCATTACACGACATTGAATGAACATGTATTCATGGATCTTCCTATATATTGTGTTGATGTCTTCTTAGAAGACCCGAGTCGTCTGTTTTCTAGGCTAGTGTGCTACTTTTTTTTAGCACTTTTCAAAATTTACCAAAAAAAGAAGTTATTTTCAACTTGTAAAAAGTTCAGAGCTTCGTTTTTGTTGCCCAAAAACTCTTCTAAACTTTGAATAGGCGCTCTTGGACACTTGCGATTTTTCTTCCCATTAAAAACTAATACTTTGGGCGTTTACTTCGTCAATTAGCCATTATGAATGCCACTGCTTGAATGTTCATAACACACTGCGCACTAAAGAAGTGCTCACAGAACTGCACAATGTTCTCAAAGATAATGTAGATTACACAAACGCGTGCATACCACATTGTACCTTTTAATTTTTATTATGTTATCCGTAAGACTCAGGTACAAATCATTGGTGAATTTCCAAAACTTTGAAGGTTTTCTACAACAACCAGTTTGGTTGTTGACGTTTATCTTAGCAAAGGAAAAAAGTATATTAGGAAGTTTTTTCTTTTGTCAATCTTCTTTTCCCAGACCTTTTTTCTATGAAAAAAAAAAAGAGAGTAATGAAAGCACAAAACACGTCATGACCCTGAGGCCTCTACTTGGCCACTTCCTATATAAAGGGATTTCATGAATGCTTCATTTGGTCATGCATAAACGACAACTAGGTGTTTCAGTGTTGAGTGTGAAGAGAAGTACCTGTATTCTTCAATCTCATAGCTTCTAGCTCTCCTTCCATTTTAGAAAAAAAAAAATACGTTAATATTTTTATTTATTCTTTTACATATATAATGACCAGTTACCAGCTTGTTTTCTGTTATGTTTGCAGCACAATACAGCATGAAGAAAGTTTGGCTTCTTGTGCTTTTGATCTTCTACTGTGCCTTTTCTTCAAACGGATTGCGTGCTGTTTCTACAACGCCCAGCACCGTTAACATTGGGGCTCTTATATCTTTCAACTCAACCATTGGAAAAGTGGCAAAAGTGGCTATAGAAGCGGCAGTTGATGATATAAACTCCAATCCAACGCTTCTCAATGGAACTAAGCTTAATATTTCAATGCAGGATACAAAATTCTCCACTGGATTTCTAGGCATCATTGATTGTAAGTCGTTGTCAAGCATGTGCTTTTTCCACTTATAACTAAACATTTTTTTTCCTTCAACAATTTTCCTTACTAATCATTGTCACTTTAATTTGTATTGACAGCATTACTACTGATGGAGAAAGACACTGTAGCCATAATTGGCCCCCAGTACTCAGTTATGGCTCATGTAATTTCACACATAGCAAATGAGGTGCAAGTACCTTTGTTATCATTTGCGGCAACAGACCCCACCTTGTCTTCACTTCAGTTCCCATATTTTGTTAGGACAACACAAAGTGATATGTTTCAAATGGCCGCTGTGGCAGACATTGTTAACTACTATCAATGGAGAGATGTGATAGCCATTTTCGTCGATGATGATCATGGAAGAAATGGGATAGCTGCACTAGGGGATATGCTAGCTGAGAAACGTTGTAAGATCTCATATAAGGCACCCCTTAGACCTAATAATATAAAACCAGATGAGATAAATAGTGCCTTAGTTAAGGTCGCTTTAATGGAGTCTAGAGTTATAGTCCTCCACATATTCCCTGATTTTGGTCTAGATGTGCTCAGTGTGGCTCAGTCTCTTGGCATGATGGGAAATGGTTATGTGTGGATAGCCACTGATTGGCTTTCTACCAAACTAGATACTGATCCATCTGGATCTGCTTCATACATGAATGACATTCAAGGTGTTATCACCTTGAGAATGTACACACCAGATTCTGGAATTAAAAGAGATTTTGTTTCTAGGTGGAGTAACCTAACAAGGGAAAAGGCTGCGGATCAGGGTCTTTTTGGGTTGAACACCTATGGCCTATATGCCTATGACACTGTTTGGGTTCTTTCTTATGCACTTGATGCACTTTTCAAGAGTGGAGGAACTTTGTCATTTTCAAATGCTTCTCTAAACATGTTAAGAGGAGACAGCCTGCATCTGAATACTATAGGGGTCTTTGCTAATGGTAGTTTGTTGCTGGAAAAAACTTTAATGGTCAATAGAACTGGTTTAACAGGCCAAATGATGTTTAGTTCGGATGGGGAATTGATGCATCCTGCATATGAAGTTATTAATGTGATTGGCACTGGCATTAGGAAGATTGGGTATTGGTCCAATTCCTCTGGCCTCCACACTGGGGAAGCACTTAACCATTTCAATTCCAGTGAAGGACTTTATGGTGTCATCTGGCCTGGTCAAACGACTCTAACACCTCGTGGCTGGGTTTTCGCTAGCAATGGAAGGCATTTGAGAATTGGGGTTCCGCTTAGAATCAGTTACCGTGAATTCGTGTCAAAAATTGAGGGTTCTGAAATGTTTGGTGGCTATTGCGTTGACGTGTTTACTGCAGCACTGGACTTGTTGCCTTATCCAGTTCCTTACAAGTTTATTCCATTTGGTGATGGTCGAACTAACCCATTAAACTCAGAGCTTCTGCACATGATCACAACTGGTGTGAGTATAAAGATACACAACTTCTAATGATCTTATACCTTTGTGTTCTCTCAGTTTTCTGTATGTTTGAAACTCTTCCTTATATATGCAGGCCTTTGATGCCGTGGTAGGCGACATTACCATAACCACAAGCAGGACAAAGATTGTGGATTTTACACAGCCATATATTGAATCTGGGCTAGTTGTTGTGGCCCCCATCAGGAAGTTGAACTCTAATGCTTGGGCTTTTCTAAGACCATTTACTCCGATGATGTGGTTTGTGACAGGAATGTTTTTCCTTGTTGTGGGAGCAGTTGTGTGGATTTTAGAGCGTCGGATTAACGATGATTTTAGGGGCCCTGCTAGAAGGCAGTTTGTCACCATTTTATGGTGAGTACCGAAGAACAAACTGTTTAAGCTCGTTTACTGGTTAGTAATTGACTAAGCCATACTGCACATGCTTTGCTGCTAACATCTGAAGTTTCTTTTTGTAGGTTTAGCTTTTCAACCCTGTTTTTTGCACATAGTAAGTAATGGAAAGTCTGGTTAGCTAGTGATCTTTGCTGCTTTTTCTACTTTGCGAATTAAGCAAACACTATTTCTAACACAGCCCTTTTTTTGCAGGAGAGAAAACTGTCAGCACTCTTGGTCGCTTAGTGCTAATCATATGGCTATTTGTGGTTCTAATACTGAACTCCAGCTATATTGCAAGTCTAACCTCTATTCTTACAGTGGAACAGCTCTCTTCCCCAGTGAAGGGAATTGAAAGCTTAGTGACAAGCAACGAGCTCATTGGTTTCCTGCGGGGTTCATTTGCTGAAAATTATCTAACTGAGGAACTCAACATAGTCAAATCCAGGCTTGTCCCTCTCAATTCCCCATCAGAATATGAAAAAGCCTTAAAAGATGGGCCTACAAACGGAGGTATTGCTGCAATAATAGATGAGCGTGCATATATGGAGCTCTTCTTAGCAACCAGATGTGAATTCGGTATTGTTGGTCAAGAGTTCACCAAAATGGGATGGGGTTTTGTAAGTGCCTTATCTATTTCTTTTCTTTGAAGAGCCATACACTGATATTTCAAAAACGTATCGAATACAACACGGTTTTTAAATAACAATTAAACACTTCAGATATTATTGTGTTATACAATATCGGTATCATATGCCCGTGTCCGTACGCAGTTCTTGAGAGCAACTTTGGTTCGTCATGTTTTGTGTATTACAGGCCTTTCAGAGGGACTCTCCCCTAGCCATTGACTTGTCGACTGCAATCTTAAAACTGTCCGAGAATGGTGATCTCCAAAGAATACATGACAAATGGCTAACAAGAAGTGCATGCAGCTCAGACGGTGCGAAGCAAGGCATAGACCGACTGGAGCTCAAGAGTTTCTGGGGTCTGTTCCTTCTATGCGGCATAGCATGCTTCATGGCTCTTCTTTGTTATGTTATTCGAATGGCCCACCGTTTCAGCAGGCACTCCAACCGTAACCTTGAAGACTCATCGCGCTCAGCTCGTCTCCGATCGTTCCTTTCCTTTGTGAATGAAAAGGAAGAGGAAGACAAAAACAGGCCAAAGAGGAGGCGAAAGGAAAGAATGTCTAGTAGAAGGGTAGTGCATGATAATTTGTCAATGGATGGCTCAAACGATAGTGTTATCCATATCGAAAATGATTGCCATGATGCTAACTAGCTAGCTCCTGTGCTACTCAAATACTATTTACATTATAAAGTTAACTAATTAGTACATTTTGATATATAATGCTAATGCTATTTAATTTGTGGACATAAACGCGGACGTGATAATTTGACTATATATGAGAAAAGTTATACAATTAATTAGCTAGTGCCACTTCTTTAAAAAAAAGTCATACATGCATTTTGAAAGGAGTGTATGAAAATTTTCCACATAAAGTGGTACCCATGATCAGTTTACATGGGTATCATTGAAATACCTAAACTTTGAAATGCACTGCAGTAGTGCACTTGAGAAAGGTAGGGAGAGAAAAAGAGAACGTGTAGCATCGGATTCTCTTTCGGTGACTGCATCGAATGCAATACCACAAATGATCCGATCTCTTTAAGATGGAGTTATTGATGAGATTCTTTTGAAATAAATAGAATGATTGACTTTGTAATAGACCAACAATATTGATTCAAAAGTCTTCCACTTTCATCCATTTAGCATGTGATGATTTACCGTGTTTTCCATTTATCAGCTACATTTAATCTTCTGGTTAGAAAAGTCAACACCTTGTTCATACATATCTTTTGGCTCCTAAGGATAACATCAATAAAGAAAACAACAAAACAAGAAAAGAGAAAGACACTAGCGGAGGGGCCGGAGTAGCATCGTTGAATCTATTCGTACTTTTATTCATTCAATTTGATAAAAAAATATATTTTTTATATATCATAATTTAAATATTATTAATATATAAAAAATTATCTATTTAAAATAGATTAAATATTAATTTTATTTATTAAAAAATAATTTAATTTATCGTTGATAAATATTTTTTATTTATAAATAATATTTAAATTATAATATATAATAAAAATAATTTTAAAAAATATTATTTTTATCATATATCATAATCTATTCACAGACACGCGTTTACCTGCCTTCCCAATTGGTCCTGCAGTATTGAGTTCACTTTGACTGTTCCCACTGCCAAGTTTTAATGCTACTTTATTATTATACAACGCAACTTTCTGTTTTTAAGCCTGTTTGCAAAGCCCTAATCTTCAATAAATTTAATGACTGGTATTGAACTATAATTAAAATCATTTAATTTTGTTTAGTCAAACTCAATTTTTAATAAATATTAGTCAAACCAAACCGATTGTTCCATTCCACACGACGGAGGAAGAAAGCGTGCAACACGGTTCTGAATGCCGAGTCTTCCGGCGGTTTACTTAATTCAACGGTAGTCTATTTTTGTCCCGCTTTGCCCATAACTTCTCCATCTTTATGTCAATACTCAGTTTATCCAACAAAAAGTAGAGGGGTTAAACATACACCGATCACAATTTGAGTTATTAATTGATATTTTATTTATTATAGTTAAATAAATTTATATCCGTTAATAATATTTAAATTATTATATACGATAAAATATTATTTTTATTTTATATTATAATTTAAATATTATTAATTAATAAAAAATTATTTATTTTCAGTAAATCAAATTATTTTTATTTAGTAATTGATTTTTTCTAATACACAAATTTTTTGTCGAATTTTATAAATTTTTATTATTTAAAAATTAAAGTAAATCAACATATAATTTAACAGAATCAATTTTAAATAAAATAATTAATAAAAAATGGAATAAAATGAGAAGGTGGGTTGGTAAGACCCAGATCTTGTTTATACGTGAAAAATATATGCGGGCATTGAATTATGGTATAATAGAATATATATATATATTCTATTGTGATTTAATCTGTGCTATTACGTATTAATCTCCACACAGATTTTTTTGTCGTTGTTTAAGATTCCCCATTATTTCTTTCAAATTTTAGTCAATAGGTACATCTTCTATCACATTTAAATTAAATTATTAATAATTTAAAGTCATGTGCCGCTCGTAGAACAAATAAAAAAGATCAAATCAAATTCTTATCTTTGGCAATATATATATATATATATATTGGGCGAATGAGAAAATCAAGCCGTCAACTAGGCAGCACGTGACTGTTTACCATCAATCTCTGAAACTGATGAAAAAAAAATTAATGAAGCAGATTTTGTCTTCATATTTTTTTTTTTTTTTATTTCCAAAATCCTCTTGCTTATCAAATACAAATAGAATAGTAAAAATTGCATGATTATAAATGTAACTATAAAAAATTTAATATTTTAATTAACCACATCTGTCTTCATCTATCTCCTTGGTCTACCATTTTCACGATTTTTTAATTTCCATTCACACGCCTACGTGAGTATGACTTTATAATAATTAAAATGGAACCTAATAAAAGTATTATTTAATAATTTAATCTAATTAAGGGGAAAAGAATATAATATTAAGTTAACGTCAAAGAGTTATTTATGTTTGGTACACCTACAAAGTATCTTTGGTAGCTTGGATACACATGCAAATGTATATAATATATGATTATATAAGGTAAAAATAAAAAAAATTCAAATAAAAAACATAATTAATAACATTAAATTCCGAAAAATTTATATTTGATCATTTTTTTTTGTGATATAAGGAGGTCCAATTGGATCTAATTATAGAATCTTATTTTGAAGACAATTGGTAAATTTTTGTTTTTTTTTAAATATATTAAATATTTAATAAGAATTATATAACTCCGATATTTTGATTCTGTTTAATTATTTAAAATAATATATAATTTATAAATTTTTAATTAATTAAATAAATTTATAAATTAATCAAATAAATTATAAACGCTTTATCTACTATCGAGCTCAGTTACTCCAAGTCCATAACTGTTAAAATCCTAAAAGCCTCGGCAAAGTTAAGATTCTACGTCTCCAAATACAGGAGACAAAACCTCTGACAGAGTAAAACGGCAAACTGAAGTGTCAGATGGCGGCGAAACAAGGTCGAGTGGGTTTGGTCGCGCTTTTTCTTCTCCAAGTGGGCTGGTTAATCTTTAAGAAAGCGGGTCTAAAATATTAAAATGATTCGATCTAAACTTCGGTTATCTTCTTATTTTTCCCTCGAATCGTACACTGTATAGGGCTTGAAAGTTTGTAGTATCCATGTCAAAGAGGCACTGGTTGCAGCTGGAAAGAGCCCCTTGTCACACATAAGCGCCACAGAGTAAGATCGTGACACCCTGCCCTGAATCAATCAGAAGTGGGTCCATCTGCTTTTTACCATGCAGGAAAATGTGGCCAACCAACCACCGAAAATTCACATCTTTCATTTCTCTGTCTTTGTTCTCCGGAATAATTCGCCTTCGTGAATACAGCCATTTCTTTCTCAAAATATTCTCCATTGAAATTCCACGTCATTTGAAACCCATCTCATCGCAACCAATGGCGTCTCTCTCATTATTGTCCTGTTTCTTGCCCATTACCCAGAAGCTCGTGTTTCACACTGTTGCTGTGTTTGGTGACAATTATCTTCAACTGAATGAAGATATTCTCTCACATGAGGCTGCATAACCATTCAAGGGTATCTTTCGCCCATACAAAAAAGAAAAGGGGGAAGAATACCTCCAGGTGGGCAGCATTTATGGATAACATCCTCATCATTAACACTGCCTCATAATATTTGTATTTTTATTCTTCGTTCTCAAATTTCTTTCCTTTTCTTCAGTGCTCAGCTTTTCCAGAATTTTTATGGACTTTCTCTGCTTCTTCTTTTGGTTCTCTCTTTCAGTGGAACAGAGGGCGGCTGGTTGAAGTTGATCTTTTTATTCCCAAGTTGGATCAGGCTTCAGGTTTTCTGCATCATATTCTCGCCATAGATGCCATCTTTCACTTAGTGAATCTACAGGCATGTCCCCTTTCACTGCCAGTGCATTCATCTTCTGATTAAAGTCTCGTTCTTTATGTTTTATTAACATCTTGTGCAATTTGCCACTTTCTGCTTTAAAGGCCCGTACTTTAGTACCTTTATGGGCTGTCAGTGCCATTCTGTTACGTTATTTTTTGCTTTTGATTTTTTAAGCTATAAACCCTTGGTTATGCCGTTATGGGCTGTTAGTGCCTTTATGCTTGTGTTTTTTTTTCCCGGCTTTCTGGGACATATGGGGAAATCAAACATTCTGTCACTTACCAACGAAGTTCATGATTGAGAGCTTTAGTCATATTACAATTAGTCACCGTTTCTGGGATACGAGTGTTTAGTTGTTGACTTTCTACATAATTTTCCTGAAGTCGAGGATGTTGCTTGACTGTTTTGCTGAGCAGGGTGATAATTAGTGGCTTGAATTTTGGCAACTTCCAAGTTCCAACCATGATTGGAGTTTGGCTTGTGGTGTTAATGATTATCTCCAATGGAATCTCTTCAAATGGGGCTGGCATGAATGCTTCCAAAGTCCCTGATTCTGTAAATATTGGGGCTCTTTTCTCTTTCAATACTACTGTTGGTAGAATTGTAAAAATAGCCATAGAAGCAGCAGTTAAAGATGTAAATTCTGATCCTTCAATTCTTGGTAAAACTAAGCTGAAGGTCTCAATGCAAGAGGATTCCAAATACAGAGGTTTTTTGAGCATTGCTGAGGGTAAGTCCTTTGCAATATCCCTCTTGCATATTTTTCAGTTATAAATAAAGTTACTTCAACCCTAGCAGATTATAATTCTTTCACAATTAATTAAATTGTCAATGTATAACAGCCTTGCAGCTCATGTCAAATCACACTGTGGCTATAATTGGCCCGCAGACCTCTACAACAGCTCATGTCATATCTCATATTGCCAACGAGCTCCAAGTTCCACTGTTATCATTTTCAGCAACAGACCCCACCCTTTCTTCACTTCAATTCCCATTTTTTGTTAGAACTGCTCATAGTGATCTTTATCAGATGACTGCAATAGCAGAGCTTGTTGACTACTATGGATGGAGAGAGGTCATTGCACTCTATGTTGATGATGACCATGGGAGAAGTGGAATTGGTGCATTAGGGGATAAGCTTGCAGAGAGACGTTGTAAAATCTCATTTAAAGCACCTTTGAGCCCTGAACCAAGTCGGGAGGAGATTACCGATGTGCTTGTTCAGGTGGCTCTGGCTGAGTCACGGGTTATAGTTCTTCACACTAATGCTGCATGGGGCCCCAGTGTGTTTGGTGTGGCAAAGTATCTTGGGATGATGGGAACTGGTTATGTCTGGATAGCCACCAATTTTATCTCTACTCTGTTGGACACAGATAGTCCCCTCCCTTCAGATGCAATGGCTAATATTCAAGGAGTTATTACACTTCGTGTATACACACCAGATTCAGAGCTAAAAAGAAGGTTCTTTTCTAGGTGGAAGAACTTGACAAGTGGAATGACTGCTAATGGCCCCCTTGGATTGAGTACTTTTGGTCTCTATGCGTATGATACTGTTTATGTGCTTGCTCGTGCACTTGATACATTTTTCAAACAAGGAAACCTTATTACATTCTCATATGATTCGAAGTTATCTCAACTACACGGAGACAGCTTGCATCTTGATGCTGTGAACATCTTTAATGAAGGGAATCTGTTGCGTAAAAGTATTTATGGGGTTAACATGACTGGCGTAACAGGTCCATTTAAGTATACATCTGATGCAAACCTTGTACATCCAGCATTTGAAATCCTCAATGTCATTGGAACAGGATCTCGGAGGATTGGTTATTGGTCTAATTACTCTGGATTATCGGTTATTCCTCCTGCAGCACTTTATTCAAGACCAGCCAATCTTTCCAGTGCAAATCAAAAGCTACTGGCCGTGATTTGGCCTGGAGAAACTACCCAGAAGCCTCGTGGTTGGGTTTTTCCAAACAATGGAAGGCATTTAAGAATTGGAGTGCCAAAAAGGTTTAGTTACCGAGAATTTGTTTCACAAGGACCTGGCACTGATTTGTTTAAGGGATTCTGCATTGATGTATTTCTTTCAGCAGTGAACTTGTTGCCTTATGCTGTCCCCTATAAATTTATCCCATTTGGGGATGGTCGCAGCAATCCTAATAACTCTGAGCTTCTCCGTCAGATCCCAGCGGGTGTGAGTATCACACCAATACTTGTCTGTGGAGTTTAAATGTTTTAAAATACCCTCTGAGACTGTTTTTCTTCTTCCCATACAGGTCTTTGATGCTGCAGTAGGTGACCTTACTATTACAACAGAAAGAACAAAGATGGTGGACTTCACTCAGCCATTTATTGAGTCCGGTCTAGTAGTAGTGGCACCAGTTAGGAAGTTGGAGTCTAATGCATGGGCCTTCTTGAGGCCATTTACACCAATGATGTGGTGTGTCACAGGTGTCTTTTTCTTAATAGTGGGAGCTGTTGTTTGGATTTTAGAGCACAGGCTGAATGATGATTTTCGGGGACCTCCCAAAAAACAAGTAGTGACAATTTTGTGGTGAGGAAATCGGTGCTCTCTCTCTCTCTCTTCCTTTTTCTCCTAGGGCCTTATTGAACCATTTCTGAACTCAATCTATGTTATAGCATAATACTAGGTTACAATTTTCCCACATCCGTAACTTATATTTGTGTTGTATTTGGCAGGTTTAGTTTTTCAACCATGTTCTTCGCCCACAGTAAGTGTTGGTTCTTTGTATTCTGTAACATCTATGGTCTAAGTGGTGGCTTTCCTTTGAGTTAACAAGTTACTCTTTTTTTTTTTTTTTTTTTACTATGTAGGGGAAAATACTGTGAGCACTCTTGGTCGCTTTGTGCTACTTATATGGTTATTTGTAGTTCTTATAGTTAATTCAAGTTACACAGCAAGCCTGACCTCAATCCTCACAGTACAACAGCTTTCTTCACCCGTTAAAGGCATTGAAAGTTTAATAAATAGCAAAGAGCCAGTTGGCTACTTGCAGGGTTCCTTCTCTCGAAATTATTTAGTAGAAGAAGTTGGCATTGCTGAATCTAGACTTGTTCCTCTAAAAACAGAGGATGATACTGCTAAAGCATTAAAAAATGGTCCAGGAAAGGGTGGGGTTGCTGCATATGTTGATGAGCGTGCCTTCACCGAGATCTTCCTTTCAAGCCGGTGTGATTTTACTACTGTAGGTCAAGAGTTCACCCGAAATGGTTGGGGATTTGTAAGTATCTATTCACAAGGGATTCTTTTTATATTCTTTTCCTCTTTCGCTACTTTGTCTCCACAAGAAGCTCGATTTTGAGATCTCAGAAACGCTGCATGTCCACCCAGTGCAGAGCAATTATACTGAACAATATCTCTTGCATGTACCATTAATGTCTTTGTAGCAGTCTTCAACTCCGAAATCCCAAGTTTTTTCCTGCCATATATGATAATAAACATTAACCCTCCTTAGTCAACTCAAGATCCAACAGAGCATTTCTTGGTCTGTATATAGTTTGTAGCATCTATTAACCATTTAACATGGATAGCCTCAGATTATAAAAGCATATAATTAGTATGTTCTCTAAGAACAAAGATAGCATTTGATTATAATTATACTGTTATTATCTACTTGGTTATGTTTCTTCATAGCACATTCTCAAGTCTATTACTGAAATGAGTTCAGCTTAAAGTGGAGAGAGAAAGTTGGGAGGACAGCACCTTCCATGTATCTTTATGTAGCATGCTTTGTTTTGAAATGATCTTGTTCTTCATTTTTCTTCAGGCCTTTCCAAGAGACTCTCCTTTAGCAGTTGACCTGTCAACTGCCATTCTGGAATTGTCAGAGAATGGAGATCTTCAAAGGATCCATGACAAGTGGCTTTTGAGTAGTGCCTGCCTATCACAAGGTGCTAAGCTTGAAGTTGACAGACTTAATCTTAAAGCCTTCTGGGGCCTTTATCTAGTATGTGGGCTTGCTTGCTTGCTTGCTCTCTTCATCTATCTTATACAGATGATGAGGCAGTACAACAGGCATTACTCTGAGGAACTTGATACGTCCAGTTCTAACCGAAGCTCAGGATCATCGCGTCTTCGGACTTTCCTGTCATTTGTAGATGAAAAAGAAGAGGAAGTTAAGCACCGCTCCAAGAGAAGGCAAATGGAGAAGATCTCATACAGAAGCAACAGTGAGGTTGGATCAACCATAAACTCCAACAAAGCATATGCTCAATCATCTTCAAACAGAAGCATTGATTGTGCTGATGAAGCCTGACTAACTGTTGCCTATGTCCTCCACATGATCTTGTAAGTCTCTCATACCAGTTACTATCGGCCCCAGCAGCGCTCTTCATTAGTAAAACTGATCTTCCCTAATGAAATGCTGGCTTCCCAGGTGGCTTTTTCAATTTTTGTTCCTGTTTGAGGTTTATGTAGAATATATAACAAATATAGAACGATCAGATGAAAAATTAATCACGGTATACCTTTTAGATGCCATAATCATCTCTTTTTCTTTTCTTTTTTTTCTTTGTTTTGGTTAGCTTCCATCTTCTGGCTTGTAGCATACTTACAGTTATAGAACAGTTTGTATTACATAACCTTGATAATTGGGTATTTAGTTTATTGGATGTCTCAATTTAATTCTCATTGCCACTCTAACATGTTGTCATTTATTTTAAAACAAAAATAAGCTGTTAAATAATAAATTATTAAGTTAATTTGATTTACAAAGGATAAATAAATAAAAACATATATATACATATAGTTTATCTTTTGTAAATCAATGCTACTTAAAAAATTATGATGTTTTATTTAAAATAAAGTAAAAGTAACTTAATGAACCACTAAGTGGAATTTGGGAATCAAACGTTAAGGGTAAGTTATGTAATTGAACTAAGTTATTTGTAAATTGTTTAGCTTGTTCGCTTAATGGACACGGTTGAATTATATACTAAACTTAACTGGTTGAATATATTTAATTATTAATAAATTAATAGATTTTGATACAGATAATAGATAAATATAATAATTCCTGAGTTTAAATTATATTATTTATTTTCTAAACTTTTTTGTATGTGCACAAAATCATAGTTCACAATTTTTCTTGCATTAAACAAATTATGATACTATTGGTAAATTGTTCAAAATTATTTAATTTATTATATAAACTTATTAGTACAGTTTTTAACTCACAATTAAAACGAAATCTCTACATTTAAATCGAATTCAAGTGTCTGCCTTTAACCTTGCATAATTAATTAAAATATTCGGTGCACCAGAAATTTAATTTATTATGGCAGAATTATACAAGGGCAGTAATGCATATTCGTGCAGTGTTCATTTATGCATAGCATCTGTTCTTTGATATCATGAAATCAGACCACTGCGATGACAGTAAAATTTACAGACATTATACATTATAAGATGACAGTTAAATTTACAGATTATATAATTACAATCTATAAACTACAGATACATCAAACACAACCATATTTCGTACGCTATGTCCGACATTCATATCAAATATGAGACGCATAACACTTTAAAATTATATTTAAAAATTATATATTTGTCATGTTACAGTGGACATATCATGTTGTGTCTTGTATGTGCTTCTTAAGTGACAATTAAATTTACAATCCAGTGAAACCTGCCAGTTGATAATGGAAGATCAGCATAATCTGCTCCCATGCTGCAACTATTCTTTCCCCAACGCCATAAGAAGGGCAAGGCACTAATAGACATGATTAAAATACCTTTGAAAACATTCCTCCTCCTTGCAATATTTGCATATAATTTTGTACACTTCAATCACGAGTCTAGGGAATCGACTTGCAAAGTAGTCATTGAATCCTTCTGGAACAGGTCCTACAAGTTTCTGAGAAGCCAGCAAGATAGAAAATATAAGCCATACATGTATATGAAGAAACCCAGCATGTCCTAAAGATCTCCGAGATTCATTGTTTGTCTACAGATTTTTTTATAATTACTTTTACTCTGATTGAACAAGAGTTAACTTTGTAATATCACATTAGTGGCATTATAGTGGAACATCAGAGATATTATGGTTCCTGTGAAACTTAATCTGAAAGAGACAGATGTAGCCAACCCCAACCCCAATCCCAATCAGAGAATATATAAAGAGAATGAATTTATCATGTGCAAGATATTCCAAGGAAGAACCTGAATTTCTCGAGGCAATTCTCTATAATGATTTAGCTTGTTTCTCATGACTCGCAATAAATCACGAACGCTGTCATACTTATATCGCCTGTATCGGCCAATGTTAGTAATGAAGGCCGGTTCCATCTTTTCGTCCCATTTTGCACCTAAAGCCACTGGTGCAGTACTTTCTAATGCCTTCAAAAGATCAGTCTCCCTATCTTCCAGTTCCACCCTGTCACTGGCGTCACGAAGAAATGAAAGTCTCATCTCAGAACTCCAGAAAAAAGGATGGTGCAATACTTCAATCGCCTTCGGCCTGAAAATATATGAAACTAGTTTCTTCAATGAAATTGCTAGCTTGCAAGTTGTAACCAGACATAAGCTCAAACGCAGAATACCTTTTTATGTCTAACTGGGGCACACCCATTCTTATACATTAAATTTTCGTTAAATCAACAGATTGATCATTTTATATTATTAAAACTGGATGAGACTTCTACAATTTATTGATAGATTCAAGGCGCCAGTTTGAACTTTGTGCCATCAAAGTTCAAATACTAAAGAGAAATGCCCTGAAAAGCTTCAATTGGCATTGTAAATGGCTAGTAAGCTTAGCCACAGATGCATTTTCAGGGCCAATAACTTTTCTCAGGTGAATCCATCATTTATGCCACACAACAATTAAGAAAGTCTTAACAAGGTGAAAGAGAATAATTTACCTTAGATAAGGGTCAGGGTTTAATAAGCGAGAAATAAGATCATCAGCTTCAGGAATGAACTCCACTAAAAAAAGGTCCTTTTGATTTTTCACAATATTGACATCACGTTCAAGACGATCTCCGAATGGATGTCTTCCCCTAGTTATGCAGTAAAAGAGAACACAACCTAGACTAAATAAATCCACAGATCTTGTTTGGCGTCCTTGAAGAAGCTGTTCTGGTGCTTGCCATCCTGAACTGCCACAGCCTGCGATTGAGTCATCATATCTAAGTGTAAGAATAATGAACTAGTTAAGACCTGCAGATGATTAGAGTCATTAGACTAAAGCAGATTGCCCTTGATGAAAAAAAAAACGTCAATGAGCAAGAGTTGTAGATCACCAAAATGATACTACATAAACTCATCTCATGCATGCTAACTGTCATTGGCTCTTCAAACGGTAAATGCTAAAAACCAAAAATAGATAATTCTTCCAAGTACTCACCAGTAGCATTATGACCCAAAGAAGACATATCTCCAAGAAGACGTTTGCTAATGCCCATATCAGAAAGCTTTGCACCTAGAGATCTTTCCTTGATTATCAAAACATTTTGGGGTTTCATATCACGATGTATTATTCCCAGATCATGCAAATGAACAAGCCCAGAAACTACATCCCTATGTTACAAAACAAAAGTGAAATCAAGAATTTTACCCAAAAAGAAAAAAGTGAAAATCAGGAAGCCAAAGAAATCTAAATAAAAAGGCATAGAAATAGACTAAACTTCGTGGATATCAATGTGCGACCTGTCATAAAGCAAATACAAATCTTAACCTCAAATGATTTGGGTCAACTATATGATTCCTAAATGAAAGCAATAAGATCCTTTTTGTGTATTCTTAGTCATTCTTTCTTACCCACGGTCATGCTTTCATCCAATCCTGTTGCTGCCATATTTTATCTATGTCATCCTTGATAACCCTTTCATCCTATTGGATTCTCCTATCAAATTGCAATGCCAGATTAATTCAAGTCAATTCTCTCACATTTATTGAAGCAACCTCTGCCTTAGATCTAGCATCTTTATTTATCACCCATCTTTTTCTTTCATAAAAGTTTTCTCTCTTCAGTTGCAACAATGCTCCCCCACATCAATCCTCACATGGTAGATTATCTTAAACCAACTACCCATATATACCAAGAAATTATGCCTGCACATATTTCATTGAATCACGAAAACTTAATACTAACCTCATTAGCTTCAATAATAGAGGTGACGGATAGCCGTTTGCTTTCCAAAGATCTTGCAAATTACCCTTTTCTATCTCTATCTGGGCCTTCATCAATTGTCTGGAAGCTTGGTCCTTGCTAAACACCGAGTTTGCTGATAAATCTTGATAAATCTGAATCAAATCATTCAAGCTACATGTACAGCGTTCCAGAGCAAGGTAAACAAAATCTTGATCATGTTCCACCCCATACCATCGGACAATGTTTGGATGACAGTCAGATGCAATGAGATTTTGAATTTCTTTAAGGGCAACATCATGATGAGCCTGGACTAGACGCTTGACAGCAACTGCCCGGCCATCATATATTCCCTCAAGGACAATGGTACCATTGCTTCCCTTAGCAATTTCCTTATTTGATATAAATAGTTTACCGATTCGGCGTCCATCAACCCCTTCATCAACTTTATTAAAGTGCAGCCTTGCTTCCCTATCAGTTTTGATAAGTTTCATTACATCCTCATCTTCTTCTAACGACAGATGCTTATCCTTCTTGTCAACAATGCTATTGTTCTTTCTTGACTTACGTGCTCTCTTTCCCTTAAGAAGTGCACCTTTTATTTCAGATTCACTGCTTTGGTACTTCAACATGACTTGCTTTTTAACCACTAGAGGATAGTAGTATATCAAAAAGGTCAAGAGTAAGAGCATAAACAATATTAAAGATACTTTTGTTGCCCATTCTATCACCCTGTTCCAGTCATCTTTTCCTGGTGCAGTAATCTCCGTGGGAGGCTGAGAGAGGGCAGCTGCATCATCATTATTGTCATAAGAGCCCATATTTTGCTGCAGAGAAGGCAAAAAATTTGGAACAGAAGTAGGAAGCATCACATTATCATCATGACCATTTAAGAATTTATCAACATTAGACTGCAAAGGAAGTACCAGATCTGATGTAGGTGCTGAGGGCCTTTCATGTAATCTTCCAGGGATAGCAGGTTGTAAAAGGAAATTCTTTCGCAGGCGAAAGACTTCTTTCATATCATGACATGCATATGGCATAGTAAAATCCAAGCCACTGTCAGAAACATACTTATCCTCAAAATCAAAAGAAGCCTCAGCAAATAGATTTTCATTACGTTTGCAATCTAATGAAACGTTAAATTCAGCTACTGTCATAGTCCATAAAACTTTTCCTGATCTGGGACCCACAGCTTTTAAAGAATAATCTGTTCTAATTATCTTGAGTAGAAGCTCTGGTGTGCTTAGTGTTGTAAGATCAACCAGCTCCTTATTCTTTGTACGGACTATATTTGTAACACTATGCATGTCATCACTCCACATAATAGAAGCATTCCCATCAGCATAGCTTCGAAACATCCTTCCAGTTATAGCATCAACTTCAAACAAAGTACTACTTTTGGAACCAAGTGTAACTGCTCCATCATCTGAAAAGATGGGTGTAGCTGCAACAAAATCCGCAACAGATGTTGAGAGTCTCTGCAAACATAATAAATCAATCAAAGGGAGCTCAAAACTATTCATTAAATTTTAAATGCACAAAAAAAGAAGCTCTTGGATAGAGGACATCTTGTTAACATGGTTGGTCATAATATCAGAAATGAAAAAAAGAAGCATCAAAATTCATTGATTAATCAGAAGTTTTAACATAAGTGCTTGTCGATTATACTTTTCACATATAAGTTTACAGGTGATGTAATGGCAGAATTTTTTTCTTAAAAGCAAAATCAGATTACAAAATCAAAGTTATTGCTTTGTTTGTTTTCTTCCCCAGTTACAGTTAAGATAAAGAAAATAACAAAAGGTAAAAGAAAACATTTTGAGTTACACCCAAATAACAATCAAAGGACCTCTTGCAACCAACACGGCACAAGAACAACCTGAGACCAATGTTACTCTTATAATCCAAAAGAAGAACACTCACCAATCTAAAATGTTGAAGGGGGTTTTAATCAAGGGAAATTACACAATTATCAGCAGTGTTTCCATCACTCAAAAATTATGGCTCTTGAACTCAGAAACGGGTAGCTTACAAAGATCTCTATTCTCTAGAGAGAAAAAATGTAATATTTAACTGTCACAAATATAATTTATTTAGGCCAAATAACATCTACTTAGTCATAGCCTTCCATAGGAACCAAAAGAAACATTTAAGATTGAATACATCTATTGACATTTTTCTTCAAATGAGGCATCTATCTTTGTTATTCTATGTTAAAATGCTGACATATATTTCTAATTTGCCATTAAATCTGGTAAAGGATTTATTAAGGCTATGTTTGAGGGTTTGTTAAAAAAGAAGGGAAATTGACCAAAAATTTGAGGCTACTTTGAGTACATTGCTCCAACCCCTTCCCTTCCTTCCAACTTCTCTATAAATATGCAAGTCAGCAAGGCACAATGCCGGGCATCTTGTGATGTAGGTTAGACATAAAGCATATGAATATATACAGAGGACCTTACCGTTATTTGGTCACCCCTATATAATAACATAATATTCATCACAGATTCAGGAGTTTTTTTTGTGGATAGAAAAAGAACTTATATTAAGAAAGAAGAAAACAAGATTCAGGAATGAAAATGTCTAAAAATTAAGCTTTTGTTAATTTAACATAATCTCTTAAGACATATAATGCCATCATTTTGTTGCGGAAGGGAAAAACCAAACACCATACAAGCAATAACAAAGACCTATAGTGGTGCTCAGAATACTCTGCCTGATAGGTACATAACATTGAAGTGCCCCCATTCCAATCCACCACACAGAAGAAGAGAGCACAATAAGAAAAATGAAAATATAAACTCTTCTACCCAAAGCCAACAAAAATTGATACCAATTACTAATGTCGCACTTCTTAGAAAGTGCAACATGTCCTACTTAGCACTTCCCAAATTCTATATTGCCAATTCTATAGGAAAGGTTATCAACTGTTCCATCCATCGACTGCTATGAAACTGAGTTCCAAATAATTAAGAGTTTCACATAACATACAAGTCCATAAAAGGGCTTCAAGTATTCTTAAAAAACGGCAATCCGTTTTATTATTTACGTCATTTGTAATGCAATAGCATTGAATGAGTCACAGACTATTAAAACAAGGGTAAACTATGCGACAGATTTGATCACTCAAAGTCAGTATAACCCACTCTTAAAATGAAATCTGGACTACAGCGAGTCAATGATTGGGAAAACCTCAAATCTTGTTTCTGCCCATGTTCACGAAATTGGATAAATAGTTTAAAGGTATCTGTGAACCTATCACCATCATCCAGACTTGGCTCTGGCAATGCAATGTAATAAGCAGTTGAATGCAACCCAAGCAACGTTATCTGTTCTGGCATCCATTGGCTAGTATCAAAATTCAAAATTATAAAAAGGTCCAGTTGTAAATAAGCTAAATCATTTTTTTACCCCTTGAAAAATAACCCCTTGTGCTTCCAATTTTGGCCATTAATGTGCTCAAAGTTTTGACCGTGGAACATTGATAATTAGCTCTCTCTCCATCAGAAATATCACAAATTTATTATCCCTAACTACAAATGCAATTACACAGAATCAATCAATCATGATATCAAGGAAAGTTTCACCTAAGGACACACTTGTTTAATCGAGTTTCAACAAATGCCCACCTCAGTTGACCCCTTTTCGTTTCTTTCTTGTACTTCTCAGTGAATGAAAGAGCCACATGTTGAAACTTTAAGGTCAACTGCCAAAACTGAAATCACAAAGGTTCATTCTCCACATAGTCTTGAAGTGAGTTTTTGGAATTTTAGCCTCAGAAATCTACATAACCTTATAAGACTAGTATCCCAACCAAATACAGAACTTTTCTTCCAATTTAATATTTTTCTGAGGAGCAATTCTGGTACCATAAAAAGATAAATGCAAATAATAGTCAACAGATTTTTTTAGATAAAAGAAGTAAATACAAATTGGTGCTCAAACCAGTAAAAATAAATAATAACCCAAAACAGTAACAAAAGCCCTATGAAACTAATTAGTGTAGAACAGCTGTCCAATCTCTTTGCATATGCGAAATAGTGGTTCCCTCAAAAAATAGTCAATATATTTAAAACACCCAACAGCAGTATAATACATCCTTACATCCTTCTGCATCCATAAAGCCTGACGTAACAACAAAAGCACATAGTGCAATATAAATTTTAATGGCGACCAGAAGAAAAGGTCAAAGGGTGTAAAAGAAGGCAGAGAAAACAAGATGGTCATGTCTTATCAAGTATCCACAGTTCATTAATCCAAAAGAATAGTACTAAATAACTTAGTAAATGAGTTGATAAAGATTATAGACATAATTATTAAATCCAGGATATTTGTCTTCTACCACAATCAACATGCATTTTGAAAAGCATTAATATAACAGCTATATTGTCTTGATATATTCGCCCATACCATTTTACCAAAGTGCTTGCTTTGGATATATAATGCCCAGTCATCTCCACATTCCATGAACTCACTGTCTAGTCCAGATACATTTTCTTTTTTGTTATCCTTGTTGACAGGAGCTTGATACGAGCTGTAAATTGGCGATCCTGTTGGAAACGACCATATTACCCTCATAGAACCATTCTCAACCAAGTGTATTGTCCCATCTAAGGCAGCAACTACGCTCGTACTACGCTTACTGTCCAATGAAAATGTAAGAACCAAGTGGAATAATATGGTTAGATTGCCATTTACTAATAGAGGTCACCACTATGGCCAGAAAGTCAAGATAACGGCACCATGAAGTTCAAAAAACACTATCAATGAGACTTCTAGCAACTTATAATACTATATCACTATATTGCACAAGCTTCAGTTCCATAACTCTGTTTCTTACCATATATTGCTTCCCTATGTCAAGTGCAAAAATGGGGAGGGAAAAAGAGAGCAATTGCTTGTTGATATCATTAAAACCCATTTAACATCAGTGTCTTCATTATCTGTATCTACTCAACAGCCTAGGAATGTCTTTACCATCAAATTAAGTACCATGTGGAAAATGTCATCTCGCTTAAAAACCAGTTATGAGCCTTCCTATATTTATAAAGTTCAGAAAGAAACAAGTAAAAAGGAAGGCCACTTAAAAATAAATTCAGGAAAATTACTTAAGAACTCACTGCGGAAGAGAGAGAATAGATCGGCGTGGTGCAGATAAGAGTAAGACTTTGAAGTCATCCTCCATGTAATCCCCGAGCAAGACGTGGGAGCTCTCTGACTTCGATTCATCTCCATTTAAACCCAAAAACACCACAATTAGCAAAATCATAGCACATGAAATGCAAAAGAATTGATATTTCATCCGGGTCATGAGCTAAAAAAAAAAAAAACACTCCACAAAGAATGAGTTTTTGTCCGGAACAGAGCTGGTGTGTTCTCGTTTAGATTTCAAGTAGGATCGTTTATATTCCAACTAGGGTAAAGAAGAAAAAGGGGTGTGAGAGAGGCAACGAAAATGAAAGGAGAACAACGGCAGGCGGCATGGAATATTCGAAGCTTCTCCTTATCCTGAAAAATTCGGATCCCGTCGCAAAATAATCTATCGTTCAACTTGGGGAGGAAACGCAAATCAAAGGAGAACAGCAACACAGACGGCATGGAAGATTCAAAGCTTCTTCTGCATAATTAGGATCCGTCTCTTGAAAACAATCCAACGGGAAACTTGAACTTCTTGGCAACGTTGGATCTTGAGTAAACCTGGTCTTCACAGTTGCTGTCTCCCCTAAATTTAATCTCTAAAATTATGTCCATGTATGAATTAATATTTAAATTTTTTGTAATTTACCGTAAATTAGTTTCTCCGTCGTCACAATTATTATTTTAAAAAAATATATTAAAGTGACTTATTAAATATCCAATTAATATGTTAAGTTCATAAAACTTCATATAAGATTGGTGAGTCAGCAGTAAAACAAAAAAAGAAGTCAAAACACTGCATTTTGACTAGTTTTATTTCAATGACAAATTTGCATAAAGTTTGCATTTGTTACCTAAATTTAAAGACGATTTTATAAAAGAAATTTGAATGGTATAATTTCGTGTGCAAAAATTAATTAACTGAAAGAAAAAATACACTTAATTAGAAGTAAAAGTGAAAAAAATATTATTTTTTTTCTTTTTAAAAAATTTGATATATTAATATTCAATAAACTTTTAATTAATATTAATTATATTATTTGTGTTTAAAATAATATTTAATTAATACTATAATTAATTAAAATATTATTAACACCTTGAGGCAAAACACAAATACTAATTACATTCCTACTGTGGTAACTTTTAATTCTCATACAAATATGATAATCTTATGCGTAATAATAATTATATTTTAATAAATTAAGTCAAGCCATTCACATTCTTCGCTATTGATACCATATATTTAGAGACTCAAAGAAACGATTTTAAAGAGTCGTTTAAAATACATGATAAGAAATATGAGATAAGATAATTTATTCTATTTTATTGCTATTTTATGTTTAGTATATTAGTAAAATATAATAACAATATTATATTTATTATTATATCATGTGTCTTTAATTAAAATTTATATTTTGTGAGATTAGTTGAGTTAAAAATAAAATAACATATTTTGTTGTCTCACTTCAGATTCTAAAATTGCTTATTAGAAATGCTTATCCTCTTCACCCTCAAAAATGTTTATTGTCCTTCATTTCGATAATACTCGTCGTTTTTCGCCTCTTTATGTTTATATTTAACTATGTATATCTTTTTTCTACGCTTTACTTTTCTAAATTTACAATTTACTTTCTATAAGTTTCTTAGTGCATTTAGGTAAAATCTTTTAAAAAATGCTACATTAATTATAATTTATATATGAATAATCTTTTAATATATTATTCATTTGATTAATTTTTTATTTTATATAATTTATATCATATTTTATTATTATTTACTTTGTTTTACATACAAAATATGATAGTATAATATTTATCTTAGTGTGCATCAAATATAAAATAAAACAAGAGCTCGCCGGTTTTATATTCTATTTTACTTTTATCTAATTTGCTGTTATATTCATTCTTATCCTGTCTTGATCAACAAATGAACTTTTAAAAAATTGAAACTCGAGACTTATTATATTATATTGAGCTGCAATGGTAATATAGAAAAAGTCAAATAACTAAATACGTACACAAAAACTGTGATAATTACTTTGATAAATCATTCACTTGTCCATTACAAGTTATCTTATTTTTGTATTGTCTACTTGTTGAGGTATATTTTGAAATGAAACTTATTTGTTTTTCACATTAAAGTTATATTTGACAAAAATAACTGATAAATTAACTGAAAGTTTAAAAATTAACTGAAAGTTAAAAAGTTAATTTTTAACTGAAAATTATTAATTAAAAGTTAAAAACTGTCAAACTAATTTATTAAATTAGAAGTATTTGGTAAAATTAACTATTGAATTAACTGATAAATATAAAATAACATAAAAAAATATACTTATATAAAATTTATTATTTTTTATTAGTAATTACATTTTATTATATAATCTTAAAAAATATCAAATAAATATTATTGTAAATCTCTTTCATCTCAGTAGATGTCTCTAAATTTTTATTTTTTGTGTCACTATCAACAATATTTAGAAGTTCATCATGAGGTATGTAATTTAGATGTTGCTCGAGTATAGTAAAATTAATGTCATATTATGAATATGATAATATTAAAATTTAAATAAAATAATAAAGATAAAAAAAAAATTATAAAAACTATCAATTAAAAAATTATTTAAACTAGCGTATGATAAAAAATTATAAACTACTCAAATAAATTTGTTTACCAAACACTTATAATTTGGTCAAAAAAATTTATAAATTAGTTAAATAAGTTATAAACTAATTTATTTAACTTATTAAATATACTCTAAGTTGTTATATATAAAATATGCTCATTTTGAAAAAAAAAAAGGACACAACAAAGATTGCATGCTAAAATAAATAGTATTAGATTATTGACTAAAATTTTATTTTATTTTTAAAATATCTTTTTAAAGATATTATAGCATTTTTATAAACTGTTTTTAGTTTTGAGAATTATTTTTATAAAAAAAATTAACATTAATTATTTTATTTTTACATTTTTAGCTTAAATTTAAAAATTTAAAAATATATTTAAGTTTAAAGACAAATATAATTATTTTTTATAAAGTCTCTTATTTAAGTCTTCTTATTAAACTTTAACTTTTATTATTTATAATTATATATTTATTAATATATAAAATTAATTTAACTAATAATATTATATAATACAATATCACATATCTCCTTATATAATTTAACATATATATAATAGAAAACAAAATATAAAAATAGCGTTTTTTAAAAAAATAAACACTGTTTTTTTTGTAATTTAAAAAATTATTATAATTATTAAATAAAATTAAAATAAGCTCATAATTATAAAATATTAAAATCAAAAATCAAAAAATATTTATAGTAAATTTAATTTAAAAATAAATATGAATGAATTTTGAACTTTATAAACTAAATATATTTTTTAAATAAAAAAAACTAAGTTTTTTCACAAAGGAAACGAGCCTTTAACATCCCGTCTGAAAAAAACCTAACTTTGCTCTTGAACTTTAAAATGGGGAATTACAATGGTAGTAAAGTTGGATTTTTTGTAATATAAAATATGAAATTATAATTTTAGTACATAACTTTAAAATTAAAACGTAAAAACAAACTCATTCAATTTTAAAAGTGAAATAAATGAAGGAATAATAAAAAGTTACAATTTTTTTTTTAAAAAGTTATATTTTAGAGTGAGTTTTACAATATAAATAAATTAATTTATAATTTATTAACTTATAAATTTATTTAATTAAATAAAAATATTTAATAAAGAAATTTATTTAAATAATTTAAATTAATTTATAATTTATAAAATATATTTAATAAGTTTAATAGATTAATTTATAAATTTATTTAATTAAATTAAAAATATTTGATAAATAAATTTATTTAAATAATTAAAATTAATTAAAATTTTTTAAATTATATATTATTTATAAATTTTTAATTAATTTATAAATTATTTTTATTAAATAGAATTATAAATTAATTTTGTCAACAATTAAATATTTTTCATGAGTAACCATGCATTTTTTTTATAAACAGTATATACGTTTTTAGATTTCCAAAGCAAAGCACAAAAGGTCTCAGATTAATGAATATGTATATTAGTAAAACAGATTATAGAATCGTAAACTCCATCAAAGGAGGGTTGATTCCATACCAAAACCACACTCCAGAAAAATCAAGTTACAACAGCAATTACACGCCGGCGGGGAAGCGGCGCCAGAAGCCGTCGAAACCATTCTTCACGCTACTGAAGACTTCAAATTCGAGCTTGGCCGTTCGTTGCCTTCCTACTTCTAACACGATTGATTGAAGCAAATCGAAGATGCTCCACAACAAGTCTTTCGTCAAGAAAACCAAGGCTGGTAAAGTGATGAAGGTGTGCTTCTACTCAAAAACCCTAACTCTAACTCTTTGCATCTTGCCATTCAGCTTTTTGTTTCTGTTCTGAACTTCGTATGGTTGGTTTTGTGACTTGGGAGTAGCAAGTGAGGGAGCACTACCTTAGAGATGATATATACTGCGGGGCTCCATTTTGCAAAGTATGTAACACTTCAGCTGCTCGCTTGAGTACTTCTGCTTCTACCATTCTCGTTCTGGACACCAATGTTGTTCTCAACCAGGTCATATTCACTTCCTTTTGTCTCTTCATTGTTTTATGTGTAAGTAACGAAGTGTTTTGAGAATTTTGTTGGCTCCATTTGAAATTTTGCAATGTCAACAGATTGATTTGCTGGAGAATCCGGCCATTGATGATGTTGTGGTGTTATCTGTGGTGCTGGATGAGGTTAAGAACAAGAACATGTCTGTTTACAACAGGATAAGAGCTATCTGTGGCAATTCGATGAGGAAATTCTTTGTTTTCTCTAATGAATATCATAGGTCGGTCGATATTTCTGATTTGCTACTGTCATAATTCATAACTATTTCTTCTTGTTGGTGATGATACTTTGGACTTTTTTTAAAAAAAAAATAATTTACGTCCCTCTGTTGCAGGGATACATATGTCAAGGAAATGAGTGGCGAAACTAAAAATGATAGGAATGATAGAGGTTTTTTCTGCATAACTTATGAATTTATTCTTTATATTATGCTTTCTACTGCACTTTTTATAAATGGATTTCCAATGAAGATCGGCCACTTTACTAGTTTTAAGTCTTAACACAGCTATCCGAGTGGCTGCTCAGTGGTATCAGAGTCATCTTGGTGATGCAGTGAGGGTTTTACTTATAACTAATGATAAAGAGAACAAAAGGAAGGCCACTGAAGAGGGAATTCGTGCGGAGACAGGTAGTTGAAAAATATACATACACATATGTTTTAATGTTAGTCAGCTCACCTGTATCTTAAGCAATTTGGTAACCAATGTAACTGAGCTGCATCTGTCAAAAACACAAACACAATAACAGTTATGTTGAATGGTTACATCCAAAAATATTATTAATCAACATATGTTTTGCCTTCAGTTGAGTCATACGTGAAATCTCTGGGTCAGCCTGATTTGCTTGACCTGCTTGTGCGGCCTGCATCTGAAGATGTAGCCATGGAAGAGGTTGACGATTTGAGACCATCCAAAAGGAAAGTTATTTATACAGAGGTATGTGGTTGATTTTATTTATTTATTTATAGTGATTTGTGTCTGCAAATTTTGTTGTTGTGATGTGATTGAGTTTTTGTTCTCTGTCCTATTTCCAGCATAAGCCGATGTCAGAAATTACTTCTGGTTTGCATCGTGGAATATATCATCAAGGAAAAATCCGTGTAAATCGTTACAATCCATTTGAAGCATATGTTGGTAGTGAAAGCATTGGTGATGAAATAATTATTTATGGGCGTGCAAACATGAATCGGGCTTTTGATGGTGATATAGTTGCTGTTGAACTTCTGCCTCAAGACCAGTGGCATGGAGAAAATGCTCTCTCTATAGCTTGTGATGGTATTGTTAATTATAGTGCTTTTTGCACTTCCCCATAAGGCAGAGTTGCAACTTGTCAGAATTATTTTTCTCAAAGTTAGCTTAATTTTAGTTAGAAAATAAAACTTCTTATGCATTAAGTCCAGGGTGATTCATAAAATTATGCAATGAATTTTACTATTTGGCTTTGGAAAGCTTGTTCTAAAAGTAAACTTATACAGAAAACTAGACCAATTTGTATTGAACTGTGTATCCTAATTATATTATCTATCATGTCTGAAAGATACAAAAATGGGGAGAAATGAGAGTAATTTAGAGGAGAGAAAAAGATAGCTTTTTGTTTTGAATTTCAATGACGGTGAAAAGGAATAAATTGTATCCTGATCCCAGCACCGAAAGTGGGAACTGGGTAATTTAGAGGCAATAATCAACTTTGTGCTGCATTGTAACATAAGATGTCCAAACTGCTGAACTCTGAAGCTTGTATTATACTGGCATTGTGTCATTGTGATTTACACGTTATATGGGTTAATTTTTAAACCTAGTATTTCAGCCGATTTAATCATTTTTGGCTCAACTGCACTCATGACACAGTGATAGTGTTCATATATTTGGATAATAATTTTTAGTGAAAAGAGTAAACTTTATCACAAGAAGGAATACAAAGGAAAGAGAGGATAAGGTATCCTACTCATACAGAGCAACAAAAGTAAGCAAAGAAAATACAAGCAAAGACATTTAATACAAGAGATCTCTTCAATCCCACTTCATGTTCATATCTTGGATCATAGAGAGACATACACCTCCAAAATTAGTACTGAGCTACCATAATATCAGCTGAACAAGTGTGAAATATGCAGCTTATTTCTCTTCTCTTCAAGTATAGCATCTTTTCTGCTTAAGTATAAATTAGTTCTATCCCTTTTGTGTACGTGCATGTCTGTATAGATGCTTTTCTAGTAAACGTCTTCATTTAGTAAAATTATGTACTTGCAGAGGATGAGGAGGCGGATGAAGGTGATGTTCGTCTAGTTCCAAGCAGTGCTGATGATGCGCCTAGAACTATTCCTCAGCAAGGTTCTACTGGAGAAATAAATCCTGTATCTAGTCGTCCTTCAGGTCGCATTGTCGGCATTATTAAACGAAACTGGCATTCGTAAGTTGATTTCATTACTTGGAGCTTGGAACATTTCTATCTTACTTAACAAATTGGCATTCGATTAATAGGGGACCAATATGATATTACTTTATCTACTCTGATAAAGCTATATTTTGCTGTAGTCATTAGTCATTGTTTTTCTTATTTCTTTGCTTACATTAAGAAGTATAAGAAAAAGGCAGAGATAGATTTGAGCTTAACAGGTGGGGTATAGAATTCACAATTTCCTAAAAAATGTAGAGAGGAAACATACTGAAATTGAATCAGAGAACGAGGATAATAAACTTTCAAAATTATGGCATGTACCACCTAATATTTATCATTTTTGTTCTTATGTCAATTATGCAATACACGAATGACCTGCATCCATTTTGCTATTTTCTGATTCCTCTATTTATGTTTATATGCCATCCTATTAAAGAAACTCATGATTATTGAAAGGCCATCATACTTAAGAAAGCTTTAGGTTACCATTTTAAGTGAAAAATATAAAGAAATTTTACTTACTTCCAGAATAAAGGTTTGCATAGATTGTCATGCAGTTCATGTTAATTATGTTTGTTCTTTAAAATTTAAATGTTTTTAATTGATAAGTCTGGGTTTGTGTATTCCATGATTTTTAATCTAGGTGTTCTATTGTTTGATATATTCACATTGTCTATACAGTTATTGTGGATCGTTGGAACCAATGCCTATGCCCGCTGGGAGTGGTGGTGTTGCCCATGCCTTATTTGTCTCCAAAGATCGCAGAATACCTAAGATTCGAATCCAAACCCGTCAGCTTGAGAACCTTTTAGACAAGAGGATTATTGTGGCAGTTGATTCTTGGGATCGTCAATCTCGTTATCCATCGGGCCATTATGTCCGAACTATTGGAGAGATAGGTGATAGAGATACTGAAAGCGAGGTGTGCAATTTTGGATTTGCATGCTTGTATTTCTATTTGTATGGAAATTGGGGCAAGATGACTGTCTGTCACTGTATGATTAAGTATTATAGTGTATTTCAAGAAATTGGTGCAAAGATTTCTTTTGGGCAATGGTTTCTTTCCCCTCCTTCTTCATCTCATTGTCTTTTTGACTTGGCAAAATTTTAAACCTCAGACTTGTGAAAACTTCATCCTCAGCCACTTGTGTAAACCCAAAACCAGCTACATGTTTAAGTTCTCTTCAGTTGACTACACTGGTTTGATATCTGCTGATGACTTCATTAGCTAGAAGAGAAGCAGAATTGCAAATCCTCTTCAATATATGTGCATATGAAAACATATTTCCATATATATGCCTGTGGATTACATGTGTTTGTTACTTTGTTCATTCACTAAGCCATTTTAATCATATGCATCTCTCTGTTTTTGTACAATGTAGGTAGTTCTGATAGAAAATGATATAAATTCAAGGCCATTCTCTGCACAAGTACTAGCATGCTTGCCACCATTGCCATGGTTGGTCTCTTCTGAAGATTTATCAAATCCAATTAGGCAGGATTTGCGTAATCTGCGTGTCTTCAGTGTGGATCCTCCAGGTGTGAATTTCATTTTTCTTTAATTACTCTGCAAATGGTTAAATAATACTGTATCATATGCCATTGAAAATTGTACTATTTAAATGTTTTATTTTCAAGATCAAAATACTAAATTTTACTGCTATCATTAACATTTTATTACATAATGCAATATTTCTTGAATGGAAAGAAAATAAATTTTTATGATGAAAATACTAGAAATTACAATTTCGTTAATACTTTCAGGTACAAGAAGTTCTTTTGATCCCCTTCGTGTGCAATGAATTTAGTCCGACAAATAGAAACAAACATATGGATGGTTTACTTTTTTGGAATAATCATGTTTTAAATAATAATTAGACAGACTGGTTTGGAAAATTATGAAATGATAGTTCACAATAAAAAATATATTTATGTAATATTGATGATATGCAAAAGTTTTCGTAACAAAGTGTGGTTGAGAATGATGTCAGGAGGAAAATTGAATGATGTAATTGAGTACAATGAAAGCTATGTTTAGGAACGCAACAGTTTGGAAAGCCCAATAATTCACATCTCCAATTTCTAGAAAACCATGTTATTTTTTGTATTTTCCAATTCCATCAACTTGAAAAATAACCATGAGAACAAAATTACTTAATTTAATCTAAAATAGCACATGATGTAAAATTGTATTTATTATTTAACCTCAGCTAAATGTGCTTATAATTTTGTCTACTTATTTGACTTAGATTTCATATAAAACTTAAATAATTTTGCTGCTTATTGCATGCAGGATGCAAGGATATTGACGATGCACTCCACTGTACTGCTCTTCCAAATGGGAACTTTGAAGTTGGAGTTCGTATCCTTTATCAGAGGACATTTTTTTTTTACTAAAGAGTGAAAATATTGAAATATTATGTTCATTTTTTGCTAAGTAAAGGTAGCATGTACAGTTCACAGAAAGATTTGATGTATGCAAATAAAAATTATTGGACTCCTAGCATTGATTTGATTTTATGATTGCATCATTTATATGTGCTCTTGCATTTTAGCTTGGCATAAATTGGGAGCCCTTGCTGACAATTTCAATTAGAATATCTGCTTAGTTATTATATTTTTGGTATCCTTTCCAAAATATAGAAAACTCTACTTTTTTCTATACATTTTTGAATTGTGTACTATTGAATTATGATACCACTTTGCTGGCACAAAATTTAGACTATATAAATGTTATTTATAAGATTTTTTTTTCAGAATAGAATAACTTTGTTCCGCACACCTGTGTAAGTGAAAGTTATGTAAATATCTGACTTCTGAGGGGTTGCTTTATCCTTTTAAATATTATAGCTTCAATAGTTCTCCTGCCCTTTTCCCTTTCATGCTATTTAAGCCCTATATTTGGTTGTTCAAGGTTCATCTTTAATGATTTCTATCAGATATTGCTGATGTGACAAATTTTGTGCATCCTGGCACTCCACTTGATGATGAGGCTTCACAAAGGGGTACATCTGTCTACCTTGTTGAGCGGCGGATAGACATGCTTCCAAAACCTCTGACAGAAGGTAATTTCATTTGACTCTTTTTTTTAGAAAAAAAATAAAATTCTGCAAAAAATTTGAGTACTGTGATGGTAGTAGTTTTTCAACTCTTGCTGATAAAACCTTTATTTGGCAGACATATGTTCTCTTCGAGCTGATGTGGAAAGACTAGCCTTTTCTGTTATATGGGTATGTGCAGCCTCATTCTTTGACCATAACTGAAAATATGGGAATTTATATTTTTGTTTATGTGCACTATTTTGGATAGAAACTATTATTTTGCTTCATATGGTAGAAATCTTCTAAATTTTTAAGGATGAACACAGATCATGGAAATTTTGACTTCCTAATTGTTTTTGCTAAGCTTTCAAGTTTTAGCACTTCCCAATGTTCATATGATAGATGAGAGCTTCCCAGGCTATATTGACAGCCACAATTTTCACTACCATTTGCTACCATTATCAGCTGTTCTCATGGCCATGGGTAATTTATTTGATATAGGCCTTTCAAAAGAAGCAAATGAAGCCCAGCTCTGCATTGACAAAATTATCTTGTCCATATGATTTTGGTTGTGCATTCTGTTATAAATAGATAGCTTCGTAAATTTTGCATGCTATTGAAAAGTCCTATTCAATATAAGATTTGTGATTCTGATTGAGTCGCAACTAAGGCCCAAAATAAAACTTTTGATGTTGTAAGACCCTTGTGATATGTTTCTGACCAAGTTGAATCCTGTGCATAATGAGTTGGCCACTTATTAGCATTCAACAACTTTGTTTTTTGGGGGCGGGTGGATTTTAGTTACCCCTCCTGCCCCCCGGTATCATCCACACGGGGGTGGGGTTTCTCTCTTGTCCTCTAAAACAATACGTGATACAGAAAATGTGTGAAAATTTATACTGCTTCTCTGTTATTCCACCCAGTTCATCATATCTGTGCATCTTTAATTTGTAAAGCAATCTATATCTGAGTACAACTTAATATCTTTATGAATTTTCACTAAAACTAGTGTCACATGTTCAGGAAATGACACCTGAAGCAGATATTATTTCCACCAAGTACACAAAAAGTGTTATAAAATCTTCTGCAGCATTGTCTTATGTTGAAGCACAGGCAAGGATGGATGATAGGTATAGTTTTGTTCCTTCTTAGATCTTTTGCCTAGTTACAGATTGAGGTGTCTATATTTTAAGTGCTAAAGTTAGCACTGAAGAAGGTAGTTGCCATATTTTTATATTCTGGGAGAATGTTCTTTTGTTGCTTCATTTTTTTTCTGCCCCCGCGTACATGCCTACTCTGATTGCTTATAAAATAGCCGTACAAATTTTAGCCAACATTGAGCAGTACAATATGATACCTTGACTAATTCTCTGAAGGTAAACAAGAAGTTGGAGGGGGTTGTATTCTGACACTTGTCAAACAAAAATGGTGTTCCTAGAGTTGAGTGTGTGCTTAATGACCAATCTCATTCATGCTAAGTCTCAACTTGGTTCTTCTCACTTATACTATATTATTTCAGTGACTTATAATGCATTACCTAATCACTTGGACGAGCTTCTTTTTTTTCTTTTTTTGGTTTTCTTGGTGTTAAAAGAATTGATGTAGAGAAAATAAGAGTACAGAGCAGGAGGATCACACATTCCCCCCCACAGCAAAAGAAACAATGAAGAAAGAGATAAACTCATCTGCACAGAAGGGCACTCCAATGTCTTTTATATTTGACAAAGAAACTCCTTTTAAGAAAATCATGATCATAAATGCACTTAGAAGCAAGGAAGACTATCCTACTCCTATCTCAAAGAAGATTCAACAGAAGAAACCACTGGCTGAAAATTCTTGCATTTGCTCTAACCCTATGTACCTATGCATGCAAAAAGAGCACAATTTCACAAAACCTCGGCCTCTTCTCTATAACCTCGACAATGGTTACAGAATAAAGTCTTGAGTGAGGGGACAAGTCCAGTGCTCACCAAACATCCCAATTTAAACAAATATTTTAAACTTCTGTATTGCAGAACATAAATATTTTAAACATCCGTGTTCCTTTTAAAGATTGTATCTAGTCATGTGCCTTGATGTGTTTGTTGGTATTATATATGTGTTACAGAACCTAACTTCCAAATTTTCAGGTAGAATAATTTACATTAATCTTGAGATGTAAAAAAAAATATAAGGAAAATTATATATAAGGACCCAACAATGAAGTTGTTTATGCTTAAGGATTAGTAATTGTGTAAGTGTTTGCTACTGAATTTTTTATTTAAAATTTATCCAATAATATCATTCAATGTATGCAGATTGCCTGGAGAACCTATTAATGTGCCTCAACCTAAATAATGAACTAAATATGGTGAAGATTGAATAATTAGTAATCTACATGCAGAGAGAGATTTTAAGAGTATATGTAGAACTGAGTGTGGATACCTGTATGTTCAATTATCTTTGTGCTTATAGGACTGAGTTTTTTATGTACAATCTTTTCTTCTAGTCTCGTCTGTTATGTATGCTTATCATGCAATTTTATTTTCATTAAGTAGTTTGGTCACTGTATTTTGATTTCTGTTCCCACAGTCGACTGATGGATCCATTAACTACAGATTTGAGGAATATGAATAGTTTAGCTAAGGTATGGATATCTGGATGCTCATTTACTGTTTTATTTGCATGATAATTATGATTATGAGTGACTTTGCTCACTCTTTCATGAATTTTTGTTAAAAGTATGGATTTGAGTATAATCTTACAGAAAATGAGATTACGGCGTATTGAGAGGGGGGCACTAACTCTTGCTTCTGCCGAAGTGAAATTTCAAATTGACACGGAGACTCATGACCCCCTTGATATTGGTATAATCTTCTTCCCTCTTTTACTTTAATTTATTATTTCTCTTTCAGGGGGTAGTGGATGGTGTGCAACTTTCGTATATTCAGTTTAGATTTGAAGTTCAACTGGATCCATTTGCTTGGTCATTTTAGTAATAAGTGGCTCCATTGATGTGTCTGCTGTTCTAGATGCTTGAGACCAAATATGTCCTTTGTCTCTCTCCTAGTCAGGTTACCAGATAGACAAACCCTTTATGGAAATATTTACCAGCTAGTCAACTCCATTTAAATTGTTTTATATCTGTCAATGAATACGCCTGCCTTTTATTTTAATGGAAAAGGAATTTATTGATGACAAGAAAAGACAATACAACCATACAGGACAAAGAATCCTCCCAAAACAAGATTGAAAAACTAAGGCCCCCCTCCTCTTTAAAAAAAACACTTGCTGAAACCAAAATGGAGGCCAAAAAGTTATTCTTTCCCAAAGAAGATGCGATAGAAGAAAATTCTGATTAAAAACTTTTCATTCCATTCTAACCACATACACCACAAGCCTGCCAAAACAGCACTCTGCTAGAAGACATTATGCTCCTTCTTTCTCCAAAACCATTGAACTGAATTTTTAAATTAGTGATCTAGATCGGCTGGACAAACCCAATGTTCATTAAAATGTCTGCCTTATTTTTTGTTAGTGCTGGAATCTTGGACTGCTATAATTTTTTCTCTCTTGGATCGTCGGAAGCTTTAATACTCTGACATGAATTTGGGTGTTATTTGAAACATTTAGTGGATTAGAGTATTTTAACCTTAGTGAGCTGTGTGTTATGGTATATGAGCACAAGTGATTTATAGTTCGAACTCTGAACTCAGTTGCTCAGACCGCTGCTGAGCCATGGGCTTTTGCATCATCTATTCTCCCAATTTACTGCTTGTAAAAGAATTGGCACTTCAAGGCTGTGGTTCGGGATCCTTCCCTTAGGAAGTTCGGTTTTGAATATGTTCATATATTACTGTGTACTTGTGAGTATAGTTCTTCAAATGTTGAGGTCTTGAGAAATTGCAACAAGCTGACATAGTAATCTTTTGTGCTCTTAGCTTCCCTCTCGTGTGAAAAAAGGAGAAAGGGAGTTCCTGTCTACTTTTTTTTTTTTTTTGAAATGAATTCTATCTATTTCTTTAATTTGATTTGCAGGTATGTACCAAATTCGGGAAGCAAACCAAATGGTGGAGGAGTTTATGCTTGCGGCTAATGTTTCTGTGGCACAGCAAATTCTTAAAAGTTTTCCTTTCTGTTCATTATTAAGGTTGGTTTCTGTTTAGCCTTTTTGACATCTAAATTTATATGGTTTTTTTTTTTTGGAAGGAGCTGCCTTTCTACTTTATACTAATGGGCTTATGGGGTTCCTAAAGCATTTTCTGACGTTGCTTCCTTTACTGCTGGATGTTTCTATTTCTCTTTCATTCATTAGAATTTAAGAATCTAGCAAATGAATTAATGATTATAAATTGAAAAGAAGATGCATCCTGTACATTAAATAATTTCTGACTGACTGATGTCATATACAGAACTTCTTCAATACAAGACTTTTGGTTGATAGAAGCTAAAAATAGAATTACAAAGCATAGCCTCAATGATTAAAGTGTAATCTCCTCAATTTCATTCAATACTATCTATTGGAAATAAGAATGAGATATTTTTTAACCTCAATAAGAAGGTCTCCTCTGGTTTACTGGACCATAATCTTGCAGAATGATTACTTCCTTAGTCTTTACTAATTCCTCACCAGGTATTTGATGTTGCTGAGAAGCAATATATTTCCTAGATTCATGACACCATTGATTAGAAACATTAAATGTATACATAAGCTAGAAGCAGCTAAAAAAAATTTAGGTAGTTAATTGCTATTTTGGAGTCTGTGGTACTCAATTGTTCGTTTTTGTGTAGGCGTCATCCAACTCCAACTAGAGAGACGCTTGAACCTTTGCTGCGTACTGCTGCTGCAATTGGTCTCCACTTGGATGTCTCATCATCAAAATTGTTGGCTGATTCTCTTGACCTTGCTGTGGTAAATCATGTTTTTGCATACTGTAGTTTTTAATTGTTTTCCATTGATTATATATAATTTATGCAGTTATTAGTTATTGTGTTTTTTGGCCAATTGCACCTTTAATGGTTTGCTTTTTATAGTTGTAGTATAAGCGTTGACTGTTAAGGCATCTTATTTGGTCTCCATTGTTTTCTCCCACTAATAGGAAGTACTTTTTCCAGGGTGACGATCCGTACTTTAATAAGTTAATCCGCATTCTGGCAACTAGATGCATGACTCAGGTAAGTTTAAAGAACTGAATCCAGATTTAGAATTCACATGTGAAAGTTGATTTTTTTTTTTCCTTTTTTAGGCAGTCTATTTTTGTAGTGGGGATCTCAGCCCTCCAGAATATCATCATTATGGGCTTGCAGCACCTTTGTATACCCATTTCACCTCACCTATTAGAAGATATGCTGGTAGGCATCATTTTCAGTAAATTGACATTTACTTGGTCAATTGTGTGCAATACTATTAGAGATGAAACTTCCTTTTCTTGCAGATGTCATTGTGCACAGGCTACTTGCTGCATCTTTAGGAATATCCAAGCTACCATCAATATTTCAAGACAGGCTCCAGCTTACTAGTATTGCAGACAGTATGGGATCTCTTCTTGTGAACAATAAAATATTTTTGTTTATACCTACAGTTTACCATAAACTTACCAATTATATATGCTTTCTTGGAAGTTGCATTTTTTAATGATCTGATTAGAATTGATCATTTTTGGATGAATATTTTATAATGAAGCTGACTGGGTAATTTTATCTTCATGGCTTTGTATGGTTTAGATCTAAATTATCGGCATAGGAATGCTCAAATGGCAAGCCGGGCCTCTGTAGAGCTCCATACTCTCATTTATTTCCGAAAGAGGTATGAATCGTAGCTTTCTTTCACACTGTCCCTGTTCTTTATGTATTTGCAGCTTATTTTGGAGTTTCTCTGTCTTTGCTTATGCAGGCCAACAGATACGGAGGGTAGAATAGTGAAAATAAGGTCCAACGGATTTTTTGTGTTTGTTCCCAAGTAAAGTCTCTTACCTATTATCTTTCTTTTTTCTTTTGCTTTGCCATACTACCATACTACTCAGAAGAGAGTAAATAATTGAGAGCATAAGAAAGACAAAAATAAATGAGAGAACATATTATTTAATCTGACCCGGAGATGATCATTTCACTAATGTCAAGCAATGAAACAGCAATTAGTTATCTTATACTTTATCAGTGAGTTTGTCATTATTGCTCGTGTATCACAATTTTCTTTTCCATCTCCAGATATGGCATAGAAGGGCCTGTGTATTTGACGCCAAGAACTGAAAAGGGGGGTGGAGAGTGGTATGTTGATGAGCAACAGCAGAAGATTAAAAAGATGGATGGTAGTCTTTCGTACAGCATTCTGCAGACAGTCATAATTCACATGGAGGTTGTGGAGCCTCAGCCAAACCGGCCAAAACTTCAGCTTACACTCATCTAAATATTGTATCGGACACTGATGTATACAGAGCAACATATGCATGATGGGACTCGGTAAAAATAGAGCTCTCATTCAGATTATCATTTGCATCTCAGCCATTGGTAACTAAATTTTCTAATATTGAATTTGGCCACCATGGAAAATCTGTCGAAGGAATAAAAATATAGGTTGAATAGTTGTGTTTTGCGAGGAAGTTTTTGCCAGCAAGGAGCCAAGGTTATGTAGTTGATGGATAAGTGTTAGTCTTTTTCTCTTGTTTGTTTTTAAAATTTTGGGAAGTGGACTTTTTTTTTTTCGCATTTGGTATTGTTAAAAGCAAGTGTGAATAGCTTAGACAAAAGGAGAAATGTTGCCTTGGCAGAGCCATCTTCTGTGTGTGTGAACATTTTAAATCTATTCTATTTCTTAGGTATTAATATGTAATTATTCAAAAAATTCCACAGATTTTCATTAAGCATTACCCTGCCTGCTTGCTTTTTCATTGAGAGTTGAATCCATAAGTCATGGTTGTTTGTGGCATATTGATTTTATGTTGGCAGGAGACATAGTTGTTATTGGGATTATAGTCACAATTTAATTACATAAAATGGCACATTACATCACATGTATCTTTTGAGAAATTAGAGACAAGATCCTGTAAGTACAAACACCTTGCCCGAGTCACTCTTTTCTCTTTACCATAAAGCACAGATATTATAGTGCGGATTCTTCTATTAGATATTGGAGATAAAGGTCAAATTGAATTCCTGATTGCTATATACTCGTAAAAGCAGATAGAATTGCTTTGGAGCTGAGTTGAACCAATTGAGGCAATTCTTGATGTATAGATAAAAAGAGATGCAAATTTGTTGGACTAGGATGTTTGGTTTTTATTCGTCTACATATTAAAAGTATACATTATTTTTTTATACGCATCTTTGATTTAAAAATTTAGTAACCCATGATAATCTTAATTATGGAAAGAGAAGAGTGCAAAGATATAACGATCCTTTCAGTGATCAAGATTGATAGTTCTCTGATTGTTTCACTATTATTAAGCCCAACGGTAATTGCATAATTAATTGGAAATTTTATAATAGAATCAATAATAATTATAAATGATTTTATTAATTACCATAATAATTATTACTAATACACTGTTAACAATAATTACAAAAAATAATTATGTGGAAATAAATATTAATTTAAAAACTGCTAAAGATTTACGGCAATAGAGCATGGGCGAGAAGGCTTTCCTTACTCATAGTTCTTGTCACTTTGTAGTCCTGTTCTTGTCTTCATTTTTTCATAATAAGGATAAATCTCGTCCATCTATTCCTCACCGGAGAGAGAGGGGTATATAAGATCGTCGTATCTCTAAAATTTTATAATAATTAAATAAAATTCTAAAACATTCAAATAATAACGTATTAAATTCAAATACATCCTAAAAATAAATATATATTATAATTTATAAACATCAGAAGAGAAAAGTTCTCTGTTCCTGCTCTCATTCATGGTTTAGGACAATCCTCACCAAGATCTTCATGAACAGAAAAAATTGCCATATCTAAACTAATGCTCATTATTCTTAATAGATTATCCTTTCATTTCAAATGAGTTCTCCCAAGTTTTAATTTATTAGAAATTTAACTTGTTCTTCACACTTTTCAATTAAAAGCATCTAAAAATTACGGATTAAGTTTTAAAAACTAGGAAGTAATGGTAGTTTTCCCTCATAAAAAGATAGACCACCCAAGTAGAGTGGGAAATATATACTTTGATGGAACGGGAGAAATTTATAATATTACCAGAGACTATTGAGCTCGCCTTTGTTGAGGATATGACTCAAAAAGTTTGATAGACTCAAATGGTTGTTTAATTTGTCTGTTCATTTCAGTTTCCTTCACAAACCTGTGAGTAATTTAAGTTGTCTCAATGCATCAACAAATTTTGCCCAGATGAAGTCCAATATATATATATATATATATCTAAAAGATGATAAAGACCACATGAACCAAAAAAGAAGAAATCAAATGAATGCCCTCAATCAAAGCTGTCTCCCTATCTGTTCTAGGACCATCAAACCTAATCAGGCTTCCTTGTTTTCTGGCATGCATGATATGACAGCAAGCAATGCCAAAATTTCACTGGGAAAAGTTTTCACCATATCAACTCTCACAAGCACTGATATAAAAGAAGTGCAAGAAACCTGCTGTAAAATTTTTCAGTTATAGAGCCATTATCTGTAGTAGTTTCCTTCAATATTGTTTTGACTTTGATAAGTCACTGATGGCTGCCAAGGCAGAACAAGTTCCTTAAGACAATATCCACATGAGGAATGTTGACCAAGCAGTAAGTGCTATGGCTGCAGAAGCATAAGTCCACAAGAGGATAACTGAACTCTCTTCTTGACCTACCTCAAACAGCTGAGCCATGGTACCTGCATAATATCATTCACTATATAATATCAATAATAAGGTAACTACAGCTAATGAAAGAACAAGTACTTCAAAAATCACTTACTAATATTCACGGCTGGTGGCATGGCATACTGCATCACCAGAACGTAGTGAAACAAAGGGTCCGGAGGGAGGAAGCCAAAGTTTGCAGCCCCTTTAACAATGAACAATCCAATAGCAGGTAGTACAATAAATCGGGTTACTAAGATGGCTAACATGACTGATAGTTTCACACTTGATGATTTCATGCCTGCAATTTCAAGACAGTTAACAAAAACTACTGACAACCCAGTTGTTAAAAACATGTTAAAGTCAGATATGGAAGTTAGTTTTCTTTACCTTGAGTGAGGTTGCCTCCAAGCAAAAGGGTGATGCAAGGAATTGTCCCGTCCCTGCAAAGAATTATTTCAATCAGGTAACTGTACAGTATAGTTAGAAAAGAGACACCGGTAGCATAGACTAGACCCAGATTGCACATATGAACAAATGGGATTTATAAGTAAAGGCACATACCCTAGCAATTGAATAGAGTTTTGGATCACTCGCAGTGGAGCATGCTCGCCGACTATTAGGTTCCTTAGCCATGTTATTCCCCCAAAGACGAAACCCAGAAACTGGTCATGGAAAGGGATAAATATCCTCAGTATCATACATTACCTTCACATCAAGTTCATGAATCTTCCGTGTGAATGATGCCAAATTTCACGAGTAAAAGCTAAAAACCCAGAAGAAAAAAAAAACAAGAAGAAAAGGAAAGATAAGAACTCACTGTAGCAATTGTAGGAGGTGCCATTAGTTCTTCCAGAATCTGGCGCAGAATTTCTCCGAGTCTGTGCAAAAATGACTCTTTCTCATTCTTCAATACACTGGGCGAAGCTTGGTCTACAATCTGCAAATTCAGATTCACACTCCATAATCCAGAAATTGGTTAAAGATCTTTGATACAGTCTAGAGCCTATGAGGGTCTTACAATTTGGTTTTCAGTGTCTTCAATATAATTTGCTGGCGACTGTTGTGTAACTGTATTTTCTGTGTCTTTTCCCTTGAGAAGGTGGGTTTCTGCGTTAGCATCAAGATCCTTGTTGGGATTCTTTATGATCTCAGCAGCCTCAAGCGCCCGAAATTTGAGGGAGCTGTTTCGCACCGTCTGGTAAGTATAGGTCCAGATGATGATGCCACCAAGCTACATTTAACAAAACAAAACAAGATGAGATACATACACCGAGGACATTTTTCAAAGAAATTGAGAGTATCAATATGGAAAAGAGATACATAAAAGAGTTCATATTTAGTAAACAAGTTATAAGTTCTTTAAAATATTCAGAGGATCCCAATTCGTTGTAGTAAGGATGCATTACCGCCATAGAGAAGGATGAATAAGAGAGTGCCTTAGAGCGGCAAACATCGCGGGTACCAAATGGGCCTCCTTTCTCATCACAGATAGCAGGGATAATTACAATAGGAAGGTTACCCAGATTTCCTGATTAGAGAAGAACTCATGAATTCAGAGATAAGATTTGACTTTGCCTGGTAGGAGTGAAAATGAATTTAGATATACCTGATGAACACGCAGCAATAATGAGACCTTCCAGTTTCAAGTTAGGCTTCAGCAATTTTACAATCATCCATCCCAGAATCCCTCCAATTAAGAAGGTAAGCGCCACGTTGATGGGCATAAACCACCTGCATTGGTGAGTAAACAAGAAATATATACAAATAGCTCAGTCAACAAAGATAACAAAATCAGAAAGTTTGCTCTGTAGCTTACTAGATAAAGCTTGTGGCTTTCTAGTCCCAATACCAGATGGGCATTTTTTTTTTCATGTTTCATCAAAAGAAGCTATTTCAAACCTAAAATTTAGACTTCCCACAGTAATAGTCAATGGCCTTAAGTTTCTTTATATTTCTTCAAAGAGATTGTTTTGTATCAAGATGGTCACTTTGTACGTATAATCATAATGTAACCTAATGAGGAAGAAAATCTAGAAATGCAAGAGAGACTAGAACCCTCATGATCTTTAGAACCTTAAAAGTACCAAATTTTGCTGAAAGTATTACTCTTTCTTCCTAAGATATCCATTAGTAGTAAAGAGGGAATAAAACGGCACACGAGCACGAAGAGTTTTTAAGAGGGAAAAATGGATGCCCACCACGTTATCATATCTTCAAGCGAAACACTCTCGGCAAAACTGGCAAATATAAGTGAAGGAGTGAATACGATGAACACAATCTGCATCAGAACATAATGTTTACAATAATGCAGAGCTCGTTGTCTACAGAAAGAAAGCAGGGGATGGGATGGCAAACGTTTACATCATATTCGTTATCTAAAGTATCTATTCACCTTGTTCAAGGATTTCCGAAAGTCTGCCGATAGAAGATTATTCAAATACTCAGTTGCCATTAAAGCTCCCAATCCACTGATGAGCAGGACTTGCAGAACTGGATCAGATGCCACCTCCAATAGTTGCCAAAAACCCATCTTTCTTTTTTCCTCTTCCGCCGATCTCCTTCTCCTATTTGCTGCACAATGTTACTGCTGGGAACCGGAGAAATCAAAGAAAGGACAGCAACTAATGCATCATTTCTGGTAAAAAAATGTGTCTACTCTATGTCATCAGAAATCCCATAAAGAAACTCTACTAAAGCCATAAACAGTGAAGGTCAGAAAAAGCGAAAAAGAGTATCCACTATCCAGGAATGAAGGTACTAGTGAAGCAACCATGAAGGTAGCATAAGTTGTCTTGGAGTGGAGAACCCTAGTACTTTGGTAACTTGATGTTCGGTAAACAGCATTAAGGTACATATTTGTCTATTTGCTGGCCAACGCCAAAAGAGATGGACACATTCATGTGTGTACAAGTGTTGAAGAGCATTTAATGTTTGTTTCGATGATTAAGGGAGTGGTGCGTACAATTATCACAAACCTAATGTCAGCTTTAGAGGTTTTCAGGAATTTAAAAGCCCAGTAGTTTGACGAACTCCTCCACTAAATAGAAAATGACCAGCACCTGATTTTTATAGGCAGATTGAACACCGTGTATTTCTAGCTAGCTTACTTATTCCTATTTCCTACTGTAACTGAAATTTTTTAAAATAAATAAATATTTTAAAGTATATTTTACAGTGAAACACATTTTTAATATGTTTATATTCATTGATAATTAAGACCGAGTCTATTTCACTATTTTTCTAACTAACCCCTAGAAAGAAGCAGCAATTATTCCTATAAATTGCAGTTTATCACATAAAATAAAAAAATGATTTTTACGTTCTTTTTTTCTCTCTCTCTCTTATTGCTTTTGGGAAAAGGGGTAGTGCACAAGATGATTACAGAACCAGAAAGTGCAGTGACAGTACAGCATGTATACATTGCTGATTCGGAAATCGCCTTTAGATGAATAATTGTGAGAGAGAGTCATATTATGTTCGTCAATATCATTAAATTTAAGAACCCCCACTGTGATTTGAAAAAAAAAAAAAAAAAAACAGTTAAGATGCCCATCCCAAATAACGTTGAAAGAATTGGTAGCAGAATGCCAGCAGCCAAAATAAGGACGACCTTATCATATTAATACCTGTAATTACATGTAAAAGACGAAACCTATTTAGCTTCTTCATAGGCCATAGTGATTGTTGTTAAATTGTATTATAAGTACTTCTTTATTGGAGATGACGTTATGGCCTGCGTATTCAAGCTTCTTTCTCCGCTCTCCACGACTGGTACGATACACATTGAGACTACCAAACCGCTGTGCTACCTTTGGCAACGCATTGACCATATCTATTTCTCATTTTTTACCACATTTTTGGCCAACAATCTGCTATATAAAATTTTTGTCATTTTTGTCATTTCTAACTTATAATAAAGAGGTAAATATCAAAAAATATTAAATTACATTCATTTGTAATTATTACTTTTTAATTTATATGAAAAAAAATTTCTTCAATTACAAAATTATTAATGAAACTTCTAAATTATGTATTTTTTTTATAAAAAAATTATAATTAGTCATAAATAATCTAATTTAATACAATAAAATTATTAAAAAATTAAATTAATACTTACAAAAATTTAAAATAAAAAACGTTAGTGGAGTTTTTTTTTTAAATTTGAAAGAGAGAGAATAAGTTTTAAAAATTTTAAAGAAAATTCTTGTTTTAATTTGAAAATAAAAGGGTATGAGTATATGAAAATATCATTTTTTTAAAAAAATAAAAGCAGCGTAGGACTTGTCTTCGGTTAATTGTAATGCTTTTTTATTATAAAATTGCTAAATAGACTTGGATGGCCCATTTTCGCTACCACAATAAACAACTTTGATTAGGATAAACTTCACACAAATTATTATTATTATTATTATTATTATTATTATTATATAGTTGTATTTGAGTTCGTGTTAAAGAGTTTGGGTAAGTAACTAAGGTATGCAAATAAAAGCAAGAACGTATCTAACTGAGATTCATCCCAAAGAAAGAATCAACAGAGATCACAATTTTTCAAGGAAAAAAATTTTCTTAACAATGTGAAGAAGTATTTTACAAACAAAAGTACCTGGAAAACAACGAGGGAGTCGTTGAAACTGAAGAATGAAGTCACAGAATCATTCAGATCATCAATCAGAAAATATTAGAGATGAAAGTAAACGAAGGTGTGACAACGAAAAAATAAGACAAATTATTTGAAGTGCAAGAGATGGTAATAATGAATGAATATATACGGAAGAGAAAGAGATCGATCGAAGACAAGGCAGGCATATGCATGTTGAAGAGAGGGACGTACCAAAGCCGGGAAGGAGAGGCCAAGGTTACGGTGCCCCAGCCACAGAATCCTAGTTTGGGAGAGAGAAAGAGGAAGCAAAAGAGAAACAGAGAAGCAAAACAGAGAGAAGAGTCCCGTACGCTTTGGATTGCCTCACGGATAGCTTTTATACGTCCAATCTTCTTTTCTTAGAGCAGCATGATGCAATGAATAACCATGCCGCCCAGAAACTTCTCTTTTGAATGACCAAACTAACCAAGAGGATGAAGACCCCGTATCGATGTCATGTTCCCTTTTCAGTATAATAAGGATATGACATGCTTTATAATATATATATATATTATGCAGTAGAAAGCCAACTTTTCTTTTCTTTTGTAACTATATCAGCACTCATTATCATGGAGGCCAATGTTGCCCAAAGTACTTATAATATACGCCGGTGAGGTGACATTTTAAGCTGGCTAGAACTGTTGAATGATAATGGTTGTGGCGGCGCACTATTTATTTAAATCACTCATCATCAAATTAACTTTAATGAGTTCTAAAAAATTTTAGTTGCGTGTGTGGGCCAATAGACATCTATTACACATAACATAAGCAAATGTTAAAAAAGTTAATGGATTCCATCTAATAGTAAGAAGGTTAAATACTTTATCAATAAAAATCAGATTTAATCATATATATATATATATATGGATAGTTGAATCATTCGTTGTTGTCTTAAAGAAAACTGGATCCATTGAGAGAAGTCTTCCTCCCCAATACACCAACACGGCAACACCATAATATCTCGTCAACTTTAATATGACACTGGGCATTGTTGTAATTCTCTTTTTCACAATGGTCCCATCTCATGTTATATCAGTGTTCCAGGTCCATGTTCTGTATTTTCTTCCCCAACTATTGGGTCTGAGAGGGAATCTAGTCGGAGTCCATGGCTTCTTCAAGTACTTAAAGCTTATCAGTCAAGGCCTAGTATCATAGCCCAGTCCTTGTGCAATTAAAATTGCTCCACTGATGCTAACGGAAAAAAAAAAAAAAAGTAGGAACACTGCTTCTCCAATGATCCCCTCTAAGAATAGAACAATGAACATGCAGTTATTCTGGTATTTAAGCTCCATTCAAAGATATAACCAGAACTCAAGCCAAAAAGATCAGAAAGTGCTGTAAAGTTCTCAAGACCAAGACTGAATAAGATTTAAGAACAATTTATGATTAAAAAAGAAATAGTTAATTTTGATAAGCAAAAATCACTAGTAAATTTTAAACTTCTAAGAACTAAAGATCATTTTCCTTGAAAGAAGATGACAAATGGTGCTTAGTTTTGTCCAATTATTCATTGTACAGAAGCTTCAACTTCCTCGGAGCTCACTGCCGATCCATTTGGGGCCTCATCTGTCCACAGTTGTGCAGAAACTTCATCGATGGCAGAATTCAGCTGTGCTATCTTCTCACTTAGTACTGTGCGAGTCTTCTGTTATCACAGCACAATATAACAGCAGTTTCAATAACGTAGTATACTAATATGCATAACGAAACAATGGGAGAGGTTTACATTAACAGCACAGTTAGCATATACCACGAGATAAGCAAAAAATCAAAATTCCTAATTTCAAAAACATCTTACCCTCAAAGACAAGTTACATAATGGTATATCCTACCTTCACAAATTTTTTAAGTATAAAATTCAGCTTCACGCTTTATTTTGGGTTATTTGCGTGCCTCAGTTTACTTCTCTTCAAGGTTGTCTATATTCCCAACCACTATACAATTTGCTATGCTATTCTCCATTATTGCATGATTTCCCTTCATTCTAAATTCCATCAAATGTTGATGGAAAATGACTAAGTTTCTCTGTTTGCAAAACTTGATGGAAAATACTGTCAAGATGAAATAAATGATAACAGAGATAGAGAAAGCATAGAGTGGTTAAATGAATTACATCTTTTATTCTTGATAAAAAGACTTTAGCACTCTCGAAGTATACGCGTACATCACATTCTTTTCCTATCAATGATCAAAGGCCTCTGATCATGGATTCATGATCGGATGAAATTGAAATAAACAAACAAAGGATGTATGGAGAAAAGGATAAACAAATTCCACAGCGACACTAAATGTAAGCAAATAATACCCTGTTTCAGACACTCATAGACCCACTAAATGTGCATGGTTTCGGATGAATGACAACAGCAAAAATAATTCCTAACCTCCAAAGCTTTTTCTTCATCATAAATAAATTTTGGAAGCTTCCTCATGAGATCATTTTTGTCAGCTCCAGCTATCGCCTTGCTTATCTAACAAGTTTAGACCATATAAGCCAAAGATAATTCCTTTATTTCCCTTTAAACTCATAAAAAAACAAGCTTTCAAATTGAAACAAAAAAAAAAAGAAAAAAAAAAGTGGACTCCTTCGGAAAGCTGCAGTCACAAACCTTTTAGAGAAAGGTTCACGATCCCAGTAGATTCATCATGCAGCTCTTTTTTTATAAGCATATAATGACATCAGTATTTGCAGATAAAATTTTAGCATGTGACAGAGATATCGAACAATGAAAACAAACCCAGACAGAGAAATTATTGACAAAAATATCTACGATGATAAATTTAGAGAGAGAAGGAGCAAATAACCTGAAACTCATGCAGTAAAGCATTTTTTAAGATACTAAAGGGAGCCAACACAAATATAGCCAAGTTCAGTCTGCTTTTGTGATTTTTTGTGTATTTTAAAACCAACTTTCACTATTTGTCATATAATTTCAAGGCAAATGTGACAATAGGAAACTGAAGAAACTACACTGAAATTTGATGCAAGCATGCTTAATAAGGGAGCATTATCATAAAATTTATTGGAGAAAGCATGAAAATTAATACAGAAAGCCATAGTGGGCAACAGGTTATGTTCAGAATCACATTTGGACAAATATTATGGGTCATAAGACTCCTATTAAGGAACAAAATTAACTGAAGAACAAAGAGACTTTCCCCCATCCTCCTGCTCCAAAAAAGAAAAAGAGAAAAAGGTCAGAGTTAGTTCTGCAGACATACCTGAGGTGCAAATACACAACCTAATGCTCCGACAATTAGTCCTCCCAATACAAAACCACCAACAAAGATACTTCCACTACTTGATCGTCCACCATCCCCACTGTACTAGCAAAAATACAGACACACACTCAGAGAGATTAGAGACACTTAAAAAGTTAATGTAATTCCAATATTCATTACTAAATGGAATGAAAAGGATATAGTATTAATATAAAAAAAAAAAATTTCCGCTTTAAAAAAATTAAAACTTGACGTGAAAAGAAGAAGACCAACCGAAAAAATATTATGCTCGTACTAAGATATTTTGTAAGGAAGACAATCAGATGAATTAAATAGAATATGTGGTCAATGGTACAACACAATTTTTAAACAAAAGCAAGAATAGCTGAATTTTAATTATCGATGTGTTTCCTAACTATTGTTTAGGCTTATACTAAACAGTCAAGTACAAAAGTAAATAAAATAACAAAAGCATACCTTGCTCGAACTATAAGTGGCATATTACGTGCTGTCAACTTTGCTTTACCTCTTACAGAGGAACGCGGAGACATTTCAATGGAGCTTATTTTAGAAAAGCATTGATCCACTGGTTTCAATGCAGAACCTAAAATTAGATGTTCAATATTAGGTTTGTAGGAAAGTCGCTGGAAATGGAAAAAAGGAGATATTTAAAGCTTTAATAAGTTGCCATGCATATGTACAGTAACAGCAATTATCATATAAATTGTGCATAATATTAGGAAAACGTGCTTGATTCTCAGTAGTTCGGCCAAAAAAATGTATATCCTAAAGTTATGACCCAACAATTGATTACATCAACTTGACACCAGAAATGTCACTAATCACTACAATCCACAATATTCATCAAGACGCTTTAGCGCCAAATCTTATTGTCTATGATTATTTAAAAAATAAATAATAAGTAAAGAAAGCAGAATGTGTGTCTCAACATCCTCAAAAGTTCAAAATAAAAACAAAAGAAATATACATCGAGCAGTATACATCGGCTGCATTATTGTGGTTCATTGAATTTCTTTACTCTTTCATTTGAAGTGGATTCTATAGGCAATTCATCTAAATGGTCCGATTAAATTTCCTCGTCGGTCGTCACCAAGGAACAATATATGGTTTGAAGCTAATGTCCAATCACATAACACATCAAAAATACTTAAGCACTTTATAGAATGTTCTTGGAAAATTTTATTGATTTGAAAAAACTAGAAACCAGCGATTGCACTTTCTTATCCATTTCTCTCCCTTTTCTCACAGACAAGTACTAACAATAAAACCCATGCTAATTTAAAAAAGCAAGGCCGCAATTGACATACACATAGCAACACCTGATAGCAATTTGTATGCATAAGCAGCAATTTCCAGGCAAAAACTAGAAGCAAGTAGTGCAACGGATGGAAATGCAACAGTTTACAATACTACCCTTTCGGACAATGGCTATGGTAATCATGAAGAACATGAGAGAGGGGTAGATGAGAACTGTAATCACCTGATAAAAACTGGGTTTGAGGATTTTTCACCATAGTGATGGAGTTCGATAAAGCAGCCATTTTTCAGAAACTTGAGGCAGCAGATTGAGGGCGAGAATGAAAAAAAAAGTGTGCAAACTTATTTCTCGCAGAAAAGAAAAGGAAATCAGATTTGAGTTTGCACTTCGATAATATCGAGAGCCTATATTGTTTCCATTTAGTATTATTTTTCTGAGCGCAGACGATGATCCGATGGAGCGACAGGAATGGTAGAGTAGGATCCGAAAAAGAAAGAGGGAAGAGAAAAGAGAGGCGACGTTTGGGCAGAAATATTGGGCCTAGACTTCAGAGTTTTCCTTAAGGCCTTAGCCCAATAAAAAGGAGACGTAGGCCTTTGATTAACTGGATTGGTTTGAAGGCAACACTCAAACTCCTAAAAAATTATAAAACAAAAAAAAAAAACGGAACGTGATGTTGATAGCAAGACTTTTCCCCATAATCTAAAACTGTCATTGGAGGAAGCTGTGTTGAAAGTAAGCTTCATTCTGAGATTGAAGAGTAACAGAGAGTTGGGCATTTCTACCTTAGCGATTAGGCAACTGATACCTACATACATAGGTGAAGGGCTACACCCAGACCAAAAAAGTAAGGTCATCCCATGTTCCACAAGTTCCCGTTTGGCATCTTAAAACCTGTTTTTAGCAAAGCAACCTGCTTTTAAAGTAATCTCCATTCTTAAACTCAAGGGTAGACGATGATGATTGGTGGGAAGCAGAATTAAATGCATGGGCCTACCATGTGACGTTGTAATTGCAAGGAATATTCTAATGGTTGATGGTTGACTATTGGGGAAAATATAATTCCCCCCACTTTTCGAACTTCGATTCATCGTATTTATAGCTCATCATCACAATATGACAAACTAGGTTTACCAACACTTGGCATGTTATAATGTGTATGAAAATTTTATTTTATTTTTAGCGGTGGAGTTTTTTTTTTTTTTTTATAAAAATAATGGAATGTTTATTTCTATAATACTAAAGTCAACAACAATTAAAACTTCACTAATTTCTCGTGTGTTTGTCTTTTATCTGTACTAATGTGGTCGGGGAAGGTTTGGTATAAATAATTTTAGAAAGAGTTTGATACATGGTAAAAAAATTTATTTTTAAAAAAATATATTTATTGAGAATGATAATTGTTAAAAATATATAAAATATGTTTGATTAACTTTAAATATTTATCTAAATTTTTTTTATTATTCTGTTTGATTATAACAATTTTTTTAAATTTTAAAAATTTTAAAAAAATATTTTTATTTATATTCAGATGAAAAAAAAAGTGAGTACAAATATAACAAAAAATAATAAAAAAGAAAAAAAATGATAAAAAATAAATAAATAAATGAGAGAAAAAATAAAAAAGATAAATAAAAAAGAATTAAAAAAATGACAAAATAAAATATATTATTATTATTTTATATTTGAAAAAAAATTAAAGTATGAAAAATTTAGATTATCATCTTTTTATATGAAAACCTTTTAATGAAATTTTTTTAAAAAAATCATTTTTTAAAATTCATATTTTTTAAAAATTTTATTTTAAAATTTAAAAAAATTTCTCTGCCAAACACCAAGATTAATGTCACCTCGTTGAATTTGTCCATATAAACATAATAAAGAAGTTCGAGTTGGTCCCGCTCTGCAATTTGAGCTGCATTTATGTTATGGAATATAGTACAATAACTCAACTCTCTATGTTCCGCGACCACGAGAAAACAACCCCAGAGTAGTGTGCACGTTTTCATACGGCCAATGCAAAATTATGAATTCAATACCAAAATATTTAATTTCCTAAGCTTTTTTTCATTTCTCCCTCCATTCATAAGCTAAATGAAACTAAGGGACAATATATATATATATATATTGTTAGAGTTAAATATATTTTTCGTATCTCTAGAATTATAAATATTTATTAATTTGGTAGTTTTTTTTTATTTAAAACGAAATCATTGGACTATTTCACTTTTTGAAAAGTTGTAATTAGATTATTTTTCTCATAGTTTCTTCATTATATTAGCATAAAATACTGATAAACATGTTGATTTGTTTTTCAGGTAAACTATCTTAATGACATCTAAAAACTAAAATGTGTTTAATTTTCAGTTGTGCAAAAATGGCATGGAAAAGGGTATCACTTGAATAAATGTGACTTGGGTGTTATTCAAATAGTCTAATAAGGGTCAACTTAATAAGTTAGCATTTTTTTGTTAGCACAGTAATAAAATTATGACCAAAAAATTTTAATTTTTAAAAAAAACATAAAATAACGTTACTTCATTTTAAATTAGAAAAGTTAAATTAAAATATTGATTTACAATGAAGAAACAAAAAAAATGTAAGCCATCTTTTTTATTTTATAAAAATTACTACTATTCCTTACTTTTATTTTTTAAAATCTGTTTACAAATTTATTTTATAAAAATAATGGTGGGAACAATGTATGTTAGGCCTATATTTTTAAGAGGGAAATAATTTTTATGCATATAGTATATAAGATATTAAGACTATATATAACTTTAGGTGAATCCAATTAAAACTTTAATAAATTTATTTGACGTCATATAATATCTTTTTAAAAAATATACATTAAAAAGTACAAAAACATGGCTAAACTATTTCTAATTATTACAATGTAAAAAAAAAAAAACACTTTCCCAATAAAAACGCTATCTTTTTTTTTTCTCAGAAAAATCACTATCATGTTGAACGATGATTATTTGGGTTTGTGGTAAGGAAATACCTTTTCTATATAAAAAAAATGTATTTATGAATACTTTTATTTACATATTTTGTCAACGCAGGTTTTCTCGGCGCAATTCCATAGGGAAAGTAAAAGAGAAAAAAAAGAAAAAGGAAAAGAAAAAAAACTCCCTTCTGACAAAAAGGAGTTTCAAATTCACATGAATACTTTGCAAGTGTAGGACTTCCTTAATCAATGGCATAATGCTAGCTAGTATAGTCCACGCGGCTCATATCTTCCACCCTTCCCATTTCTCTCTTATTATTACATCGCCGAATCAAAATCTCAAAATCAACCGACAGAGACAGAATTGAAACAATTGTATTTTATTAAATCCTGCTGTAACCTTTCGAGCCTGCACTCAGAGCCTGCGACTACTTCAGCACCACCAACCAGGAGCTTTCCAAACCCCCTCTAAATTCCCAGTTATCAATAAATGCACGCGCTTGTGAAGATTGCATTGTCGTTTTCAGAAGGAACCCGAATACTTGAAGCAGATTTTTTTGTCATTTGCTCGAGGAACCCGGATAATTTAAACATTGCAATCTGTTTTTAAGAACCCAATTTTCAGTTTCCTTTTAGAGCTCCTTTTGTGGGCTGTGATCTTTTCCATGTGTGTCTCGAAGTTCAAAATGTTGCTTCTATGTTTATTCTCCTGGGTTTGCTTCGGAGGTTTGGCTATGGCGGAAAGTGATAGTAGTGCCAGTTCTAGACAACTTGATCAGACACCAACATGGGCTGTTGCTGCTGTCTGCACTTTCTTTATCTTAATATCCATAATACTGGAGAAGAGTCTTCACAAAGTAGCAACGGTACATCGAGAATGAAACCTTTGTAATTAGCATTAAGTTTTTGCTTGTGCGTTTCCCAATGTAGATAACTGTCCCGTCTAAAAGGATTTTCTTCCTCCCCACAATCCAGTGACGAAACCGTAATGAGTTGCCACTGTTAGTTATTCCCAGAACAGAGTCAGGCTCCGATTCTCTGTTTATGCCAGTTAAACTTGCTCTCGATCTGCGTTTGGTTTCCCCTTTTCTCCAGTTTTTGGCCATTGACACTTGCAGCCGATAAACAACTCGAGCCTTTTATCTTTTTGATATTTTCTTTTTCACATTAGTGGCGGATTTTGAGAAATTTCAATAACGTTTAATCGGAAATGAATTATCAGAGTGTCCAATTTTTGTTTCTTTATATATTTTAAATATACAAATTTTGGTACAATATTTGAAGTTCTAGAAATATATTGAGTAGAGGGCCTGGTTGAGAACTATAGAGGTTGGTTGATTGCATGATGTGTGTTTATTAGGACTTTCTTGTGAACTTTGTCCCTTACCCGATGGAATTTTCTTTCAGTGGCTAGGAGAAAGGCAGAAGAAGGCTCTAATTGAAGCTCTGGAAAAGGTTAAAGCTGGTAAGAATTTATTTAATGAGTACCAGTTATGATGCTCGCGGAACCAAACCAATTTTACTGGACTTTCTTGAGTAAATTTACTTTTAAGGTTTTTGCCTGTTCTTGAAAAAAAAAACTTGACATATATTTGACTATTGAATTTTTTTTTTTTTTTTTTTGGCAGAGCTGATGATTTTAGGTTTCATTTCACTGCTCCTGACTTTTGGGCAGACCTTCATTCTCAGAATATGTATTCCTGCAAAGCTTGCTGACAAAATGTTGCCATGTCCATATGATGGTAATGCATCAAGTACTGAAGAGGAGCATAGGAGGAAACTTCTGTCTTATGAACGTAGATATTTAACAGCTGATAGTAGCTCTTTCCAATGCAAGGAGGTAACTCTTTCCACGCTAAATTGATTAAGAGCGAAGACTTGTTTTAATGACATGAGCAAGAAAATGGGAACATCTGATGTTCTTTAGTGAAAAATGCTTCAGACTCTCAGAGTTCTTCTTCTCTCAGCCTAAGGATACAATCAGTTGCTTTAGAGTCATATTTATAGATGTTTTTATTCCTAAATTATAATTTCTTCCCTTGGATGCAAAACCACACAATTTGAGTACATCTCATTCAAATCCATCGGCTCTCAAATGCCTCATCAACATATTCAGCTTTCAGATATGGCTGTCATATGATGCGCTCACTACCAGACAGGGATATGAGCAGATATGCCTTTCCCCAACCAAGAGAAAAAAGAGACTCTTTAGTTTGGTGCAAACACTGAAAATATACAATTGATTGAATTTAGTCCTCAATATGCCAGAGATACTTTAGTAGGAAGTTTCAATACTTATTACCAAAATTGAAGACATTTACATTGATAAATAAACTATCCTCATTTACCTTACAAAGATTTTTCGGCTGGTATGATAATAGTTGGCAGTCTTCCTCAATAAATATTTTGACATTATTTGTTATTGCTGGTGTATTGCTTTTGCAACCCAGCTAGAGCATATTCCTCTACATAGCTTATCAAGTTTTTTGGCTTTTGAGCTTGAAACTAGCATTATAGCAAGAAAACACTTGTTTTTTGTTTTTCTTCAATAAGATTTTATAAGTATGTATTATTTAAAAAGGAATTTAAGAAACAAGGATTTTCCAGGCATATCAAGTTATGGTGCCTTGTCTTATTTGCTTCAGATATGTCTCATTCAAAGTACCAACCCTTAAGTGTAGCTTATCAAATTGAAAACAACTGCATGTCCGTTGGGTTTTTAAGAGGACTTATTACTTATGCATTGGCTGTAGAAAAATAATAGATTTTACAGTGATTTTATGATTATCCCCCATTTTTGGTTGGTTGGAATGCAAATACTCTTTAACTATTATGTCTTTTTACTCTTGTCACATTACTGATTAATTTAACCTATTATGTAAGCACAATATCGAAGGTTGCTATCTTCTCTTCCTGAATATATTATTTGCAATTCTATCTTCTACGAATAATTGCTTATCTAATTGTTGTTGGTAATAGGGACATGAACCACTTCTATCTGTCAATGGATTGCACCAGTTGCACATCCTCATATTCTTCTTAGCAGTCTTTCATGTGTTATACAGTGCCGTCACCATGCTGCTTGGGAGACTAAAGGTCTGCTTGTATGGTTTTGTTGAATAATTTAATCACTTTTTTATATCTTTGCATATTAAGGATACTCAGTTGGTTCGCGACTTCTTTTCTCTTGTTTTGGTAATGAGCCTTAAATTGAGTTGATGTCAAACATACAGTTTATTGAACTAAATCTTGTTGTAGTGTTGGGAAAGTATACAACGTACCCCAAAAAAAAATGATGATGATGAAGGCTTGAATAATGCCAGTCTCATTTAATGGTTGTAACTCCTTAAATGCTGTTTTATAATTTCATTATTTCTTCAATTAAAAGGAAAAGATCTAATTTTTGTTCAAACTCAAGGTAAGTTTGCTCTTATTCTATTCGTGTTCTAATTGTCAGTGGGTGTTAGTGTTATTATAACAGGGAATTAGAACATAGTGACAGTATTGTAGGTAGGCTTTAACGCACTGTATCAGATGATATGATGATAACCTTTAGCCTAGACCAATTTAAGGTGCATTGACTTCACCATGAACAAGCTGAAGCCAAACTTGATTAGTCCAGAAGATGCAATGAAAATTTAACATGTCTAATTAAATTGTAAAAAAGTTCCATTATAGTTTCACCCCAATAGTGAGGATTCAAGTCTAGAGCGGCCACTTTATGAAAAGATGGTGAAAATAGGGGATGTAACCAGATTGATGCTCCCGTGATCTTGCTGTGGCCAGGTTTGTGAGTATATATGGGTCTGTTAAGACAAATTTTGGCAGCACTATTTCTTTTTGTGTTCATCTGAAGAGCCAAAGTAGATGAACCTGTTGAAGACTTGGTTCATGATAATCAATAGTTGGTACTTATCATTTCAATAAAATAATTTAAATGTGCAGAATGATGTTGGTTGAAAATTTCCTTTGTGCAGATTCGTGGCTGGAAAGCATGGGAGGAGGAGACTTCGTCTCATGGGTATGAGTTTTCCAATGGTATGATGTCTAATAATGTGTACATGTTTTTCTTCTTTCAGTATGAAATTACATATCCTCAACTTTAACACAAGTTTACCAATGTTACTTCGAGATGCTGCTGTCAGCAATCTCACGCCTGAATGGGGTATTTATGTGAGCAGATATTTCAAGATTCAGGCTTACTCATGAAACATCATTTGTGAAAGCTCATGCCAGTTTTTGGACGAAGAATCCGTTCTTCTTCTATGTTGTAAGACCCACTTCAATAACCTGCTATTTTTTCACATTTATTTCCTTGTTTGAGGTAGAGAATTTAAATTTATCACCAAGACTGCAAAAATGCCTGTTGTTTTTGTTGGAATCATCATTGTAAAATTTATTAAAGGAAAAGAAATAAGGTACTTTAGCAGCATGAGTTTCCATGTTTTTTTGGTTGTAGTCATCATAACATGTAAACTTTAGTAAAGGAAAAGAAATAAGGTGCTGTAGTGACAATACTTGAGGTATACCTCACATAAATTAGGTTGTGAGTTAGAATAGCAAAGTGGCCCAATGTTGCAAATTTTGTTTGATAAGATTGACCTAATTTCTGTTGTTCCATAACTTCGCTTTCTCATGGTCTTTTAAAGTATGTTTCCATCTCTTATTTTTCCAATTTCAGGGATGCTTCTTTAGGCAGTTTTATAGGTCTGTGGGCAAGGCTGACTACGTGGCTTTGCGCAATGGATTTATCACTGTGAGTCTTCTGCACTATAGAATATTTTCATTTACTGTTAGATTTACCTATCTTTTTTGACAGTACATCATGTACAGGTCCACCTTGCTCCTGGAAGTAAATTTAACTTCCAAAAGTATATCAAAAGATCCTTAGAAGATGACTTCAAGGTAGTTGTGGGAGTAAGGTAATAGTGATTTTACATAACGTCTTTGTAGTATTATATTATGTGTGGTTTTTCCTGTTATATCTTTGCTCACTCTGGTTTACTAAATTGTTGGCAGTCCTGTCCTGTGGGCATCATTTGTAGTTTTCCTGTTACTAAATGTCAATGGTGAGCAACTATTTTCTCAAGTGTAATCCTTTGAAATTTGTTGATTCTGCAGTTGAATATTCAATTAAAGTATGACAGTTGGCTGATTCAATTTAATTTCCAGGATGGCATGCGATGTTTTGGGCATCCTTAATTCCTGTTGTCGTAAGTAGTCTGTTCTTGGCATAAAATTTGCCACATCAATTAAAATCTACAATTATAAACCGTCTACTTCATTTCAGATTATCTTGGCTGTTGGGACAGAACTTCAAGCCACACTGGCAAAGATGGCTCTCGAAATCACAGAAAGACATGCAGTTGTCAAAGGGATTCCTCTTGTTCAAGGCTCAGACAAATACTTTTGGTTTGGTCGGCCCCAGTTAGTTCTTCATTTGATCCATTTTGCTTTGTTCCAGGTATTCTGGTTTCCTTTGGGCAGAAACTAGACAACTATACACTATTAATGGAACGAACAAACAATGCAAACTATATTAAAATTTAACGTTGAACGCAGCCTTAATGAACAATTCTAATGATATAAGCACTACTTAAGTGGTCTCTAGGTTGCAGCAGACAACATATTTTACGCTGAAAACTTATCCTTGTTTATTCAGGCAAATCTTATTACTTTAATATACAGCTTGAAACCAAATTTTTTTTTTTAATGGTAAATAAAGTCAGCAACTAACTGATTTTCTTACTTGCAGAATGCATTCCAAATAACGTATTTCTTGTGGATATGGGTAACGAATCATCTTCACAACCTTAACCTTGAACCTTGAATATTGTCTTTTTGTTGTCTATACAAATTAGGGTAAATGCTCAAATAATAAATAATTAATTCCCTTATTTGCAGTATTCTTTTGGGCTGAAAAATTGTTTCCATGCTGACTACAAGCTTGCAATAGTGAAAGTAGCTTTAGGGTAAGCCTTTGATCTGCAATTCTCTCTACAGCAATACGGCCTGTATAAATATACTTTCAGACTATGTCATATGTACTGGTTCCCGAATATGAATATTTAGTTAATTGATGCTATCTCTGCTTTTGAAAACAACAAAAAGGGCGGAGGTGGATGGATCCATCAAGCATTAGTATGACTGAAGCCTTTGACAATACCATAAACTAATCCTCAGAATTCTGAGTTTGCAGGATTGGGGTGCTATGCCTCTGCAGCTACATCACTCTTCCATTATATGCTCTTGTAACTCAGGTACCTACATTTTATTTTCTGATTCTCTCATTATATTTTCTATGAGGCACTCTTCTGTGAGTTTCGGTTTTATAAAAGCTTTTGAGCTGGCATGAACTAACCGACACCAATTAGACAGATGTGTGATATCTATTGAAAAAGAATAGGGAGGGGGGGAACAAATTTTAGAGGTGAAATGACTAAATTATAATATGCCTGATGCCACTGAGATCTTCAACATACATCGTCATTGTTAATTATAAGGTCTTTAATTGACCGTTCAGATAAGATCCTTGGTAATATTTATTTTTAGAGAATTTCCTGTACATCCTGCAAGTTTTCTGCATTAATAGGTTACATTGTCTTAGGGGAAACTTGTTCACTGTTTAACACTTCGAAACTGCAAGTTGGGTTTTAAGCATTATCTTGGTAAACACTTGCAGATGGGTTCAACAATGAAAAAATCAATATTCGATGAACAAACATCCAAGGCGTTAAAGAAATGGCACATGGCTGTAAAAAAGAAGGGAGGGAAATTTGGAGCTAAGTCTTCTGCCCAAACCCTGAGGGGTGGAAGCACCATTGGTTCAACAATGCACTCCTCTGGACCTACGCTACACCGTTTCAAAACTATTGGTCACTCAATCCGCTCTTCAACCTTTGAGGATCAAGATGAATCTGATCTTGAAGCTGACTCTCTCTCTTCTACATCACCATCAACCAACTTGAATATTAGAGTGGAAAATGAACCCGAGAGTGTGGGAGGAAGAACCAACGATGAAGCCGATCTCTCATTTGTCAAGCCGGACCCTGTTGAAAGAACCACGACATAGCATCACAAATTACTCTGTTCAATTTTTAATTTTTACACATAGCATTTTATCTTTCTTTCTTACTCTATAGAGTCAGTTTTGCACATGAAAATTCTTGTTCACAAAGTACTAGCCAGTAAAGGAAACATGCTTATATAATTTTTATTTCTTATTCATGCTAGAGAACCGGTAGAGGACAGAATGGTTGGATATATAACTTATCCTTAGCAAGATATTAAATTTTATTTTGATCATAATTCTCTTTTTATTTTTAGATATCTCTCTTAGATATTTTTTTTTTGTCTCTCAATCTTTATTTTTATAATTCTCTCTTTAAAATGAATACAGTAGAAAAAAATAATGTCATGAGAATAAAAAAAATATATAAATTTGACAAAAATATTATGACTTGTGAAAAAATAAATTTAGTGTTGAATGTAATTTGATGTTACTTTCAGATTATTAATTTTTTTTTAAATTAATTTAATATTTTTTTCATCGAAATAATTTGAATTGAGAGTATTTTCATAAAATTAACTTGAAATAAGAATATTTTTATATAAATAATTTAAAACACGAGTTTTTTATTGAAATAATTTAAAATAAAAATATTTTTATCAAAATAATTTAAAACATTCCATCAAAACAAAAATATTTTTATCGAAATATTTTGTAACATAATAATTTCAATCGACATAAATTTTTAATAAATATTTTATTTTATTTTAATAATTTTATTTTATGTCAGTGAATCTAAAATTAAAAATATTTCAATCATATCAGTGAATTTAAAATAAAAAATATTTCGATTATTTTAATAAAAAAAATTAGTTTCCTAATCCATAAAACTGTGAGTAGTGTAGATAATATACAGTCACTGTTGATTCATAGTTTTCAATCCATTTTTCCCTCAATCTCAAGTCTGATTTCTGGTTGGTGCAATTTAGCAGCCCAAATCATCATCTGTTTCCAAGTATCCTGGGCCGTATTAGAGACACTGGTTTGGTGAATAATCGCCAGTGATTGGTTAGGTTGCACGCATATTGATGAAATGTGAAAATAAACCACAACTTTTGGTGCTAATGCCACCTAAGATCCATGTGCAGCCATGGTTGGTATATATATACCAATGTATTACATGCAAAAGGCTTTGCTAACGTTATTCGCATGAAACGTAACTCGTCTGATATAATATTATTATATAATGCACCAACTTTTACCCCAAAAAATTGTATCCAACCCAGGTGACAACTTTTTAGTAATGACTTTGTATACATTCCTTTTCAGATTGAGTTATGTGGTCCTTTTTCGAGAGCAACTTATTTTACTTAACCCCACAAAGTTTTATCTTTTTTAATTTAGTTTTTGGGTAGATTTTAACCCAACAAGCTTTCATGACTGAGATGCTTCTTCCGTCCCACATGCAGTTTATCACTACCTCAACTAGAAATTGGGTTAGATAGCCCCACTTGCTTGGGACGTTGTTCCTCTTAAAATTGCCAACCCAACCTCTTTAAAAGAATAATGGATCCAATGTGTTGGACGATTTGCTTCCTTTTGCCTCTTGTCCTGACAAGGATAATCTGGTTTCTGTTTGAGCTGTTGAACGAAAAGTGCCTAGCCTTTTTCACAAACTAGTAGGCAACTTGAGAAGTAAATGGATAAGCACAAACAAAGGAGAAATGTACGCTGCAGGGATATATAATAAAATGGTTCTTGGTATCCAGTCTTATTTTTTTGCAGTGTTACCTTCGTGCCGCTAGATAGAGAAAGGGAGGGTGGGTTTGGCTTCAATCTGTATCAATCATTGAAATGGAGGTTGAAACATGAGCATCGTTGCCAGACACTAGCACATGTTGAATAAGTCTCAGTGGGATAAATCAGCTTTTAGCTTTTAAGAAAATGCACTTTTTGCTTTTGGACTGCATTAATCCTTCCTCTCTTGGCACCGCACAACAGTTTCGTTGTTTTATTGGATATTACGACCGTATTTGGGACACTTTCATGACCTTTCAAGTCCAACTATCATCCATTTATATGTTTATTATTTTCCTCGCAAAGCAATAAGGAAAAAAAAGGCCTGCAATGCCAATGGAGACCGAATGTGGCAACAGAGTTGGGCTAAATTCGTATTTAGATGGGATATCTAGTGGCTGCAGCAAGACTGTAGTTTAAGGTGGGATTCACATCAACTTTAAATAAAGGACAATATTTTAAAGCCGAATCAAATATCCATGATTCTCCATTTGACCCTGATACAGATATTTTTTTCTTCCCTACTTTTCCCAAAAATAAATTTATATTTCTTGTTGTCAGGAAAACAAAAAAGACCAAAGATTGGGCCAAAACTATAGATCATTCAAAAGGTATAATTAGTACTCAGTTGCTTTTGCTTTTTTCCAATAAACAGGAAAAGGGGAAGAACCACTTGCTATTCTTGGTTATACTTTAGATTATCTTAGCGGTTTTGAGTGCCTCTAGGTTGATAGCATAATCAAGCTGGTAAGATTGTGCTGCAAACACGAAACTTTAAACTCAGTGGGACATTTAGGCTTATAATTGAGTTATCTTGCTGATATTTCTTTTCATTTAGAATTTAAAATTGCCAAAAGGCGTTTGAAATTCTATACTTGGTTTTGAATGACGACCTCGAAGTCTAGTGCTATTATTCTCAGTTTCATTATTAGATACAAGGTTTAAAATAAATGTGTCAAGAATTTGTAATCTTATCTCCCTCCCATATTATAAACCTTCTTTTTCTTTGTTCGTGTTCCTCAATCTTCAATATCTTATTTAAAAAAGAAATTATTTTCTGTTCTCTAGTATGCTCTGGTCCCATTAACGTGCTATTTGTTTTTTAATTTCTGATGATTTGCTTCTTTGATAGAGACTTCTAATTTTTTTCCACTTGAAATCTGAAAATCAAAACCATTCAGATGGATCATAGGGATAAACAATTTATTTCTAAAAACAAATTAGGGAAACCTGTCAAAGCCACAACTCATATCAACAGAAGTGTTTTTGTATTTTTTTTCCTCTACAAAAAAAAAATAGTTTATCCCCTATGAAATAGCAACAAGTTTAGCATCTTCTTTTTTTGTTTTCTTGGATCTGAAAATATTATATGACATACAATGCAAGAACAGAAAGGTGATATAAAACAGAGAAAAGGACATATCAACATATACAGGAGTTCTATCCTTCTACGCCAACCCAATGAACAGGAAGAGAAGCTTGCTTTGCTTTTTGCAGTAGCAGATCAGTAAACTGTAAAAGTATGATTCTTCTCATTAGCAAGTGTGCTTTCTCTCATGGGTCATGCCCATTGCTTCTGCTACAACAAGTGCAGCTATATTTCTTCTATGGCTCGAAATGACAGCACCAATGGCTTCATTCTTCCCTTGTTTACCATATACGCACCATCCACATTACCTTTTAAATTTGGAGGCCAAATTCCACACTAGGTATGGAATTTGAGCAATTTCCTTCAAAAGCTAATCATAGGATTTGGATTCTTTTCTTCAAAAGCAAACCAAATCATACTTTTCTATAAGGAGATTCGCAATTTCCAAAAGCCATTTATCAAATCTCATACTCACAATTGGAGAATGTGTTCTCAAGTCTCTAGACACTCTTCTCGCAGATTTGCCTATTTTAAGTCAGACTCATTCTTGAAACCACAGGGTTGTTGCTTGCTTTCCAAATCGAAATTCTAACTTTGGAGGAATGTAACTTTAGCACACCCCAAATCCATTTTAATTTATAGCTCATTCGGAACAATTTAGGAAGAAGATAGACTTGACAAATAAAGCTTGGCCATCAAGGTTTATTAAATTTAAAGTAGGAAATGTGGGAAGCAGAAGAATATTAGTATTTAAATTGAAGTTTATTATTTCTAATTTATTTGAATATTTTAATTCTTTTTAAAGAAATTATGTTGAAAACATTTTTAAAATTAAAATACAGAACCATCCAAGCAAATAATTTGTCTTATATTTATAGTACCCACCCACACCACTTGCCATCAAAAAGGTACTCCCCTTCTATTATATTTATCCCTGCCAGTGAGTAAACCAAACAAACAGCTACTTCAAGGGAAATCGTAGATTCCATTTTCAAAAGAAAAAAAAAAAAAGTGGAAGAAGAAAATTAAATGAATTATAAATATTAAGACTTGTTTTGAAAACAATTATTTGTTAATTGACGAGTTATCCTTCCTACCTCATTTCATTCTCCATGATCTTTTTGAGTCGTTGAGTCAAGTCTTCTCTTGCAGAGTCTTATCCTCTCACGCACTATCCTCAATTCCACTTTAGCAAACCGAAACCTTCTCCAACTATAAGTACCTACCCTCTTTTGTCTAAGCTCCCTACTCACCCAAACCCAGAGCCCCAAAGCCTCTGCTTTCTCTCTCTTTTCCCATCAAGAAGAATATCAAACAGTTTCCCCATGACTCGTGTACTAAGAATTCTCAAGTCCACGGACAACGCCACCTCCACGCTGGTGGCAGCGCCGCCGCCGGAGGCCGTAGCTTTGGAATCAGACTTCGTGGTGATTCTAGCAGCTCTGCTTTGCGCTCTCATATGCGTGGTGGGGCTCATAGCCGTCGCTCGCTGTGCGTGGCTCCGACGAGGCTCCGGCGCCGGTAGCTCCCCAAGGCAAGCTCTGGCGAACAAGGGACTGAAGAAGAAGGTGCTCCAATCTATACCCAAATTCACTTACATCAACAGCAACCCAGAAAAGTGGGTGGCTACGTCGGAGTGCGCGATTTGCTTGGCTGAGTTCGTGGAAGGCGACGAGATCCGAGTTCTGCCTCAGTGTGGTCACGGGTTCCATGTGGGGTGCATAGATACGTGGCTTGGATCCCATTCTTCATGCCCTTCTTGTCGGCAGATTCTTGCGGTGGCCAGGTGCCAAAAGTGCGGCCTTTACCCGGCTGTTAGCGGCGGAGATGCAGGCGTAGCCACCACAATCACTGTGAGTGAACCAGAGCTCAAGTCCAGAGAAGACGACAATGCCACTGCTAATAATAATATGACTAACGCCGTTAGCGCCAACGCGGATCATCATAGCCTCACTGTTAATAATGGATTCCTGCCATAAACATTCACCTGTATTTCTTTTTTTCCTTTAGATGTAATTGTAGGATTTTTATTTTTATTTTTCTTCGGGTTGATTTGGAAAAGAATGAAATTTGGGCAATTTTTCACTTTCAACTACTATTGAAGAATTCAATTTTTCACTCCCCCAGTTTAAGTAATTTTTTATACCAGTTGAAATGATTGGAGACAAAAAAGGAGGGCAAAAGTTAAAATTCTCGTCATTGAGGATGTATATTTTTAATCAAGTATCATATTATATTAATTAAAGAAACAGGGGCATCACAAGGCTGTTCTCAAAAATGGTATTTTAATGAAAACAAATCTAATTTGTCGTTGATATGTCATATCTTACGCATTGAAGCGATTCCTCTAAAGCCAGACAAACCAGAGATGAAAAGTATGGCTTGTATGTTAGCCAACCAACCCAACCATAACCAGCATAGCCTCGTTAAACAGGCGGCGCAGTGGTTTTGTCTTGTGTTACTCCCTTTGTTTCTTTGCGCTGCAAAAATTGTTTTTAGCTTTTCCCGTTGTGTTGGGGGTCCAAGAATTACCTATTAAATACTATGTACCAGTACCTAAGTACTTTCCATTGAATGCAAACCATATTAATGATTTTAGTTGAAGGGAATCTCGTGAAGGAAGGTTTTATTATTCATTGTTAAGTGCTAAATGCTAACCCGTCTATTGGTGGTACCCATCTCATCAAGTTTGATTTCCACTATGTGCAGATCCTCTGGTCGTCTTCATTAAACAAACCTTTGGCAATATGAAATACCCAATAACATCAAGGGGGCAAAAAATAAACCATACAAAAATAAAGGTTAAAAGGAAGATAAGACAAAAGAAGCACATAATTGGAGTTGTAAAAAAAATAAAAATAAAAAATAAAAAAAGCAGAGATGCCCTTCGGCTTTGTGGATTGTGGTCCTCTTGCGCATCTATCCTAATTCCCGTGTACAGAAAATCTCTCTTAATGTGAGGGGGGCTAGGAGTTCAGACACCGTTAATGCCAATAGAGAGCTGATAATTGATGGCATCTTCTACTTTTTTGTTTTTGGTGGGTTATGTGTGAGGGTCCACCCACCATTAATCTTCCTAGGTTATCCTCTGTGCTCCTCTCCCGTCCAGAGTTAGTGTGAACAACTCACCACCAAAGTTGAAAAGCAATAACCGATATTTTCCCTGATCTTCCGGATCCATGATTTGATTAGAGGGCACTATTATTGTCAGCAATTACATCCAATTGTACCTGCAATCTACTCTTGTATCGTTTTCAACCAAGTTGAGAACTCAATTAGCTGCTGCTTTTCCTACTTTTTCCCTACCTTACTTTTCCCCAAACCTTTTCTTTGGTACCTGGCTCTCACAACATGACATCTCCACAGGCATCTACTTTACTTGCATTTGCATGTTACTCGCATTTTCCTTATTGATGCCCGAAGAAGTGGCAGTCAAATTTCAGATTGCCTTATCTTGGTTGAGAATCTAACCGACACACTCGGTATTATGAAACACACACAGTGCATGTAAGAAAATATGTCACTTTCCTTCAACTTCTACACAAGGTTTGTTTTATCTCAACAAGCATATAACTTACAAGACTAGACAATTTAGAGCACTTTATAAAATAAATTGCAGCAAATGTTGCTTCACCCAATTTTTCCTCCTGAAAAATTTTACAGCTTATCAACGAGTTTCTCGTGACCCTAGCACCAGGATAGGTACCTTGAACATGCCTTGAAATATTCAATTTTTGAACAAAATGTTCTGCTCCACAAAATACGGGCTATGAATTAATGTATGACAGGAGATTGATCTCGAATCATGCACTGGAGTGCCAAGAGGCTAAAGAGCAGTAGCATGAAGGAACCTCTGATCCTGGTGTAAGACAGGTTGCTCATCTCCTCCCAAGTGACAGCTCATATAAAAGTCCCAAGAATGGCGCTTCTAACTGAATCTCAGAACTGACAAATTATATTCACTATAGTTATTCTTCATTGTCACTACCTCCCCCAAACATGGATGCCATTTTCATGGCCAGCTTTGCAGCCATTTCCCTTCTCTGAAAATCGGGCATCAATCTTAGGCTGGCACGCATATTCCCTATCTCAGACATCAACTGTTCCAAATCTTCTAAGTCAAGACCTTTATCTGCTTCCCCATCTCCTTCAGAATCCACCACTTCCCTTTCACTCTCATCCTGCAATACAGTGCTTGAGGTTGAGGGTTGCAACTCTTTATCAGATTTAATTCCATCTTCATGTTCAACTTCTGTGATAGGATTGTTTTGAGGAACTGGTCCTCCTCCTCCAGAATCTATGGCAGTGGCAGACACCCATCCTTGTTCAGTGTCATCCCAAGGATCAGGTGAACCAGCTGATAAAACTTCATACTCCAATTCATAATCAGATTCTTCTGAAGACAACTCTGGAGAGGAAAAGATAAACCATAAATAGTGCTTAGCATTTATACTAAGTGGCATGCAGACTTCCGCAAAAAATAAGAAAAAGTAATGGAAAGAAAACCTTCTTTCTCAGGCAATGATGGTTCGCTTATTCTGTCACCAGATTTTAATATCATCCCAGGCCACATATGAGCAGAAAGGGCACCATAGAGCCGTTCAACTCCTTGTGAATCACCATCTACAGACAAGCCTGTCAACAAGAGTTCATTTATTCTCAGTGATGCAGTTTATGTTTGACATAGTACAATTTGTGTAGAACAATATCCATTGTCCATTATGATGGTGTTCCTAATGATATTAGTTGTCATCCTTCCCATAACTAACTGTCATTTAAAACCCATCATCGTCATGTAACTTGTCTACATGTAAAACTGAGCACTTCTCAGAGTGAAAATTAGAGGAATTTGCTACAGTTATATTAAAGTGAGGATCAACACATTGCAACAGAAGTACAAGGAAGGTTTACATTTGTCAAAATCAGCATTGGAAGCACAAGCCTCAATGAATTCAATGTTACGCTCAGAAAACCATTCCAAACAGGACCTTCTGATCTCCCATGATGGTTCTTCATCCCCCAATAAACTAGTTCCTTCAGACTCAGATATTCCATACTCAGTGAATTCTGCAGCAGAATTTTCAAGTTTCTGCAATTGTCTTCTGTATTCAGAATGAGCTGGATGACCTGGAACCAGGTCCACTTTGTTTCCAATACATAATAATATCTCAAAGTTTTGAATATCAGTGCGAGATACCCAATCCTGAAGTGCAGCTAGAGAAGATAACTGCACATCGTTAGAAAGATAAAAAATATGTTACATCAACATGTCATTGCTAAAACATATTTATGCACATGGAAAAAAAGAATGTAGTTCGAAGAACAAGATTCAGACAAAATTATTAGAACATTAACACTGCATATAACTTTGCTCATGGATAACAGTTAAAACTTAAAAATTGAACAAATTAAAAGAGAAATGAAGGATGCTAACATCACTCATGTCAAAAACCATCACCAAAGCGGTCAATTGGTGAAATATAGGCAGGTTTCCAACAGAAAAATCATCACTAAGATGAGCCATCCATACAGAAACATCAGCGGTGTAGTACTTAGTGTCGATAGTCCACCTGATCATTGCATATAATGTACACTTAGGGAGTTTTGAAAAAATATGTTAAGGAACGAGTTAGAGAAAATTATTCCAGGTCAACATACCCATGGACAACTACTTCAGATGCCGAATCGGAAGCATCGTCAAAATCAACAGAGAGCAATCCTAGAGTCAACAGAGTACTTCAAATCAAATCGAGTAGTAATCCAGAAATGTTGTACAAGATGAGACAGAAATAACATGAACATCACAGCATTAGTTCAACATCTTGGTTAAAATCCAGAACATAAAGATCACACCTTTATCCGAGTCATCTAATAAAGATGATAACTACACATGAAATATTGACCACGAGTTAATTTCATGAATTAGAAGACAGGCACAGTTCTATTCAGACTAATGGGTCAACTACCAAAAGGGAAAATTAAAGAGGAAAAGTAAATTTTTAATGCAAACCTAATTATAGCCAGAGCTTTCAGATAAATTTAACAGAAGCAGCTAATTTTTTTTTGTTTATTGAGAAGACTATTTGAAAAAAATCAGAGAGCAACAGCAGCTAAATCAGGACAAGAGAGAGAAACTAACGAGATAGGAGTGTGCGTTTGCCAACGTTGGAGGATCCGATCATGAAGATCCCGGGTCGATTCTCAAGAGCATTCGGATCCTTTTGCGAATCGTTAACATTCATTTTCACTTCCAAGTTTCAATTTCACTATTTGAGAAATGATTTTTGATTCTCTCTTCTGAAACCCTAGGAGCTCAGTTTGGGTGTGCCTTCCCCAATTCCTAAACTAGTTCGCCATCCGTCGTAGAGGGGCTGCAGCAATCTCATCCGCTAGAGAAATATCGATGCTCTCTTTCTTTCTGGGTGTGAGGTTGCTCTCCGTATTTTATTTGTAATTTTGTATAAGTTTCTACGCCAAAGATCCAAATTTTCAATGCTAGGGTTACGACGTTGTCAACCCTTGTCACACCTCCTTATGAATAATCAAATATCTTTAAAATTACAAAATCAAAAATTTCGTTACTAACATCAAAAATCATAAAAACGTTTTTTTAAAAAAAAAAATTTCTTGTTTATAATATAAAAAAATATTTAATACACTGTAAATAATTTTTTGTCCATCAACGATATTCAAATCATAATATATAATAAAAATAATAATTTTTAAAATTATTTTTATTAATTTAAATATTGTTAATAGATAAAAATTTATCCACGCTTTTATAATATAATAATTGCCAAATCCATTTATCAGCCATCACAAAATCAGATCAAAGTATTTTATGGCTGCATCACCAAAATTCTACTTTGTGAATATTTAAAAAAAAAAGTTAACGGTCAAAATTATCACATTCTTCATTCATTTTTTTATTTTACTTTCTTACTCATTTTCAATCAATTATATTTAGTGCTTAATAAATTAGCTTGATAAATAGTTCAAAGGTTATAACCTACAAAGACAATTGCTTGTTCTACCGCAATATGATTTTAAGCTCATCCTTAAACGTACTAAAATTCTGGAAAGTGAAAGAGGCAAGTGCTGCTATTTCCCTTCGAATTTAATTAGTCTCTTCAGAATAGATATATAGTGGTCTAAGTACCAATGTTAAGGAGGACTAGAAAAATGTGAATAGACAATGTGGGGATGCAAAATATTTGGATTCTTGGGCTCATAACATTTGCTAAAGTCCTCTCTCCTGAAACTTTTTTTTTTGTTGTTGAAGAAAGTACAATTTAAAAATGTTGCAGTGATAATCTTCCTTTCAGAACTCAAATGTCATTTAACCCATCAAGATGATCTGAGATGGAGACAGAAACATTCATCCTCACTTGCAAAAGTATATCAGAAAGTAAAAGGTCAAGGACTGATCATGGAAAGATAAACAAGGTAAGAAATTCTAAATGTCAATGATCAATCAGTACCAGGCTTTGCCCCAATAGCAAAAAACTCAATAATGACTTCCAAAGGCATCCCTTTTGTTTCAGGAACTTTCAAGTAAACAAATACCCATGAAACAATGCATCCAACAACAAACAATCCAAAAACACCGGAAAGACCTAGGAGTTGAAGCAAGGTAGGAAATGTAGAAGTGAGGATCAAGGTTGAAATCCAAAAGGCAAGGCAACAAATAGAAATGCAGATTCCACGAACACTTGTAGGGAAGATTTCTGCACATAAGATGTTTGGAATCACACCAAACCCCATGCAGAAGACGCTTTCGAACACCACAACACTAAGAGCAGTGATTGCTGCATTCAGGACAGGATTGATGTTCATGTAGTCCCGGAGCTCCAGGAGTACCAGAGACGCTATCAAAATGGGCAACGTGTACAGCATTATTGACCTGCGATAAGATAATGTAAATTGTCACTGTCATGAGGCTGCAAAATTTTAGTCCAATTCTTGTTTTACGGATAAGAGAAACAACCTTGTAATATTGCTAAGGATGTTATAAATGAGATACGGACAAGACTAATATAAAATATTCAAGCTTTATTGTCATGGTTTAGACAAACCTTCGGCCAGCAATATCCATGAGCTTCACGGAAAGAGCTATACAAGGAAGCATACAAAAAGTTGTAATAACATTTACGAGCAAAGAAGCAGATCTTGCACTAATGCCCAAATTTGACAAAAGAGCCCCTACTCCTGCCTGCTCAAGAACCTGGGGTGCATAGTAGAGAAACCCATTTATGCCCGCAGCCTGCAATACAAAATTTTCTTCTTTAGAATCGCGTAGTGTGTAGTAACTTTCAACTTCCTCCTAGGATTCTGGCCTTCACGGCTTAATTTTAAAGCAAGGATAGACATAAAGTTCCGAGATATATGAATGCAATAGACATTAATTACAACAGGAAAGAAAACAACTCCATCAACTAGATGTACCTGCTGAAGAATTTGAAGTCCTATTCCAACAATTAATGCACGTTTGACCCCTGGTTCTAGCAGACCTCTCCAACCTGGACCTTTTGCAGCTACTTCTGGTTGATTTATGATCTTCAACACATCCTTAGTACCAAGAACTGACTGGCTAACCAGTGCAGAGGCTGGAAAAGCTTCACCTTCTACAGTAATATCGAAACCAGAAGTTGAAACAAATGAATTAGCAGCTCGGTGAGACAGAGTGGCAGAATCTGCATGCAAGTAAACTCTTTGGATCCCTCCTCCTTCCTTCTTCCCACTCTCAGCCGATTTATAAACCAATTGCCAACCTCCACCAATGCTTGTATTCTTAGGTGTTTCTTCAGCATTCCCCTGAACCAGATTGCTATTACTTCTCATGCCGGACCTGTCAGCACTACCTTGACGCGAGAGTAATGGAGCATGAAGGTTATCACTGGTACCAGTGGGGTTGGAGTGCTGGTCTTCGTCGCCCATGCTGGAGACGCTGATCACTTTGGGAATTAGCATTCCACTTCCAGGACTCTGAGAGAGATTGTCGTGCAAACTTCCAAAGAGAGTGACAATAGGATCCTTAAAACTAGCGCTCTGGGTTGCAAAACTCTCTTGGCGAGACATGATCATGGTTCCCTGTCCATTTACTGGTTGAGCCACCATTGAAACTCCCTCATTGGGTCCATATAACTTTATATAATCTTTCCCTCCTTCCTGCGGGCCAACATTGAGATCGTCGGCTGGGGCTACTATGTATTCTTCTATGGACGTGGTTTCACCCCCTGGGCTCAGACCCTCAACTAGCAATGCCAACTCACCTATAAATCAACATAAACACCAAATAGTAACCATATTCTCAAGGAAGATCAATGATGGATGAAAAAAAACACACAAGAATCTTTGGTGGATCTTAAGAAAGACATATAAATATATTACACACAATTTTTACTTAATTTTTCTATATTTTATGGATTGAATCTACAAGAATCTTCGTTTAAAACTTTAGCACCAGTGTCACCTGAAACATCCTCGGTGCCGCGTATTCTTTGCAAGACCAGTTTAGCCTCGCGAATTCGACCTTTGCTGACAAGCCATCGTGGAGATTCAGGTAGGTAGAAGACAGTTAGAAGGAAATAAGCAACGGCAGGAATAGAAACAATGCCAAGCATCATTCTCCAACTAGGCGAGTCCATTAAGGACACGGAGAACACCATGCAGTAGGCTAAAAACATTCCAAGAGAACAAGAGAACTGTGTAACAGTGTTCAGTTGACCTCTAATATCAGGTGGAGAAATCTCAGATATGTAAAGAGGAGTGAGAGTAACGGCGAGGGCTATGGCTACCCCACTTAATATCCTTGAGAACAAAATAACATAAATATTAGGAGCCCACAACATTACCACGCCGCTGAAGAAATACATAACTGATGATATTATCAACATCGAACGTCGTCCAAACAAGTCACTGGCGCTTCCAGAGAATATTGTCACAAAAGTGCCGGTCAAAAACATCATGGATACAATTAGTCCTTCAACTGTGGGATCTCTTTCCAAGTGGAATTCTTGCTTGATGTAAGACATTCCCCCTACACGATATAAGTAACATTAATTTTTGTTCATTGATTCACATCTTCCATGCCCATTAAGTTAAATTTAATTTTAATTAAAAAAATGTGTGACCAACACCATATTAATTAACAACTAATTTAATATAAAAATTTAAGATTATACGTACATGATTATCTCTTGTTACATGTGGTCATAATTTAATATATATTATTCATGAATTTTCTCATGCAAAAATACCTCGTCCTTAACTCTATAATATTATATGATGATGATAGAGGTGAAAACTCAGAAGTGTATATGGTACTTAATTAATTGCCAAAGAAATGAAACTAGAGGAAAAATAATATGGGGACGAAGAAAGTGACGAAATAGTTACCTGCAAGGGTTGAACTATCCCATCCTATGAGCAGATTTCCGAGTGTTGAAGCAACTGCAACAATTATAACCTCCTTCATTTTTATTTTTTTTGTTTGCGGGCAGAAAAATCAGACCCAGAACACAATCTCGATGACTGGTACTCAAAGCTTGGCCTCTTTTTCAGATCGACATCTGCAATGTGCAAACCCAGACTTCATATGTAGATAATCTTATTTAAAGGAGAGTCCAATTTCCAAATCAAATTTGAAAACCCTTTAATGAAGTGCTTCGCACATGTTGATTTCGTATGTTTACAGCTTCCATAAATGTGGCCCCAATCCCAATCTTTCAAACATAAATTCTGCACATCATTCTCGTACATTAACTTCAACCTTACCTGTAAGCGAACATTTTTTTTTTCAAATAATTAAGTTTATAAGTCAAAAGAAACGACCCCAGGCCAAATTTCTCGGGAGGCTGATGCTTGCTTTGTGGTGACTAGTTATTGAATATCATGTATGAGATCGAATCTAAAATAATAATAACAAGGAAGGAAAACCTGTGTGTGAAAGTTTTTTTTCTTTGAGGTGAAGGTTCTGATTAGCACTTTATTAGGAGGTAAATCTGGTGTGCCACAATCGATTAACGTCCTCTTTTCCAAATTCCAATTCTTCAGCTGGAAATTTTATATGGCCGAAAAATGAAAACGTTTCAAGTTAAAATGGAACGAACCCAAATATGTAGAAGAGATTGTCATAATCATTGTGAAAATTCAATGACGGGGATTACTCTGGTGTGGCAATAAATGTTATCCATCTGTCGAGATAATTAGCTTTCCATTTAAGAATTAAGATTAATGAGAACAGTTGTAAATAGCCATGTATTCCAATTTTGTCCTGTTTCTTAAATGGGCCATAGATCGGCCTGTTTCTTTTTTGTATGGAGATCGAGGAGAATTGATAATGGGCCATATATGGTGGTATGTTTGATCGGTAAAAAACCCAAATTGGCAACAACTGGATAGGATTGAAAATAAGCCTAAGTGTTCGTTTAGTTAGATAAAATAAATTTTAATAAAATAAAAAAAAATGTAATATTATTATATTATTTAACATGCGATAAAAAAAATTAAGTAATATAATATTTTATTATTTAATTAATAAATAAATTAAAATAATAATAAAATAAAATAATTAAATTAATTTTAATATAAATTAATTAAATTAAATTTTTTAATAAAAAATAAAATAAAAAATGGATTTCTTTTTTAAAAAAATCTTATAAATTAATTTTTATAAAATATAATAAAATTAATTTTTTTAATAATTAAATTAAATTTTTTTAATAAAAAAAATATAAAATTAATCTTGATAACCGATGAAATATTGAATTTCACCGACTTTGGACTGATGTCGGTTTTTTATCAAAGCAAATCATAAAATATTTTATTCTATACTACTTTTCATTCTATTCAACCCAACCAAACACGTTTTTAGAAGTTTGACCCAACACAAAAAAAAAAAAAACAAAAGATAAGATATTTTATAAATGTATTTTGTCTACAAGTCAAAATTTTCGAACATATATATTACGAGCAGATGCAATTTAAAGCCATGCATTGTGTGGATTTTTAATTTATATTAAGGTAAGGGATGGATTATGGGAAAGATGAAGTTAGGTTTGAGGTTGAGCTGCCAAATTGCCAAATACAGGGAATGAACCCAACTCAAAACAAACTAGTACAGTTTGATTAGCGTAACCTAGACGTTGTGCTTTCAACAATATCGCAATTATTTTTAATATTTCTGTTTACAATAGTAATATTTTGATTGGGCAATAAACATTAGCGTCATTGTTTGCGCCAACCTTTGTCACCTTCCCTTGCCGCCCTTATTCGCCTTTTTTGCTCTCTCTCTCTCTCTTCAACGACTTTTTGTGATAATTGGGAGATTAACACCAATGCCGTGCGTATTGCAAACTCTGTTTATTTTGAAGTATCAATTAGGCACTAAACTTCACCATCTGTCCAGTCCCAACTGTATTATTTATTTTCTATAAATTTATAATCATTTAAATCATTACAAGTTATAATAAAAACTAAGAAGCATTAATAATTTTTAGTTATATATATATATATATATATATATATATATATATATATATATATCTTAATTTATTTTCATACATTAAATTGACCACAAATACTTAAATCTATAGCCAATCCCAGTCACTTGATAGTCCTGGAATAAAAATCAGCTTCCACTCAAATTTTCTGCAGTAAATTTTGGGAAGCCGTGTCAAATAATGCAGTGCAATGCTTAGCTTGACAATTAGCCAAAGAACTAGGACGGGAATCTTAAAGGGCTGGGCTACCCCACTTGGGTTTGTCATTTTCTGTAGCTGAAAGAAAGGAATCGGCGTCAATGTCAGGGAAACAAGCTGTCTTGAATCTTCAGTTTGCTTCCTTAACACATGGATTCATTGCAACATGTCGGTTTTAGCTGTAAATTCTATGATTACGAAAGCCTTGTGGGACCTGCTCTTTATCCACGCGGATCATGTATCAAACTTGACAAATTTGATCTTACTTGTTTGGGTATTATTTATTATGACTACACCCTTTGGAACTCGCCAACATGTCAAATTCAAATTCTTCTTTGCCAAACTATTTTTAATGATACAGGGATCACAATTAATCTTATAAAAACAATATTTCAAACTTCTATAATATTGACTTTCAAATTAAGATAGTAATAAATAAATATATAAATATTTTATGTTTGTTATATTTATATGTTTATTTATGATTGAATTAATATTTTATAAATTAAATTTACCTGTAAAAGTCTTTTCTCCATCTTGTTATATATATATATATATATATATATATATATATATATATATATATATATATATGTGTGTGTGTGTGTGTGTGTGTGTGTGTGTGTGTGTGTGTGTGACTTTTTCTCATTATCTAAGCTTATTAAAAGTCTCTTCCTATGAATAACATATAACAACCAACCCAATTCCGTCCTTAACAACTCTTTTAAGAATTTTGTAGCTGCCCACGTGAATAAATGAACCAGGAAGCCGATGAGTAATGACGATGAGATAACGTAGATAACTAATGCACATTGCCGGCATAATTAGTCAACCAGCTGACGTTTTCATAATTTAACGTTTCAAATGAATTTTAGTTTAATGTTGAAGTTGCAGCAAAGTAAATTATAAAGTAGACAACATTAGCAGAAGTCAAAATGTAAAAGAGATTTGTACCCAAAAACATACGTAAAAGAGATGGCATATTTCACTGAAGTTTGATATTCTACGGAAGTGGCAGAAGGGTCAACTCTACCTCAATTAACAACGGAAGGGAAGTGAACATAAATAGTACATATTCATTTTTGGTTCTTCCCCACTGCCCATTTCTGTTATGCTCGTTGGATTGTACACATCTTTCCACTTTCAAGACAACAGAAATACAATCTAAAAAAAGGGAGAAGAAATAAGTGTGAAATAAAATAGAAAAATTAAATTGTACCACAACAAAAAAAAAAGGAAAAATATATGAAACGGGACATCTACAACTTGTGCCGCAAGAGTCAAAGCAGATATAAACAGCCCACAAAGATAGCCAATTTATTTTCGTACGATCTGTGTGTGCTCAGATTGTTGACCACAGCAATATCCCTGTCAAAAAGGAAAGGAGAACTTCAGCAGCCAATATGACATGGCGACTTCACCAATCTAGACCAACAGTTACTATTCTCTTTGCTTCCATTCCATTCAAAGAAATCCAGCCATACCGCAAGTAATGACTATAGGTCAATTCAAGATAAAAAAATCTTGCAGTGGACAATGGTTAACCTAGGTATATTTCATAATCCCATACTTAACTACAGTATTTCAGTTCAAGCATTGATTAGGAAAACAGTTTAACTTACTTGCGGAATGGTGTAATTAAATCAGGCTTTCACATAATCAACGCCATTGCGTTTTCTTTTGTTAGACTTTGAAAAGAAGCACATTTGAGCCCAGCTCTTTTTCTGCTTAAGTGGCTGTGATTTAACATCCCTCTTCTCCACAAGCTCAGCCATGAACTGGACAACAGCCTGAGATGCACTAAGACATGAAGATTGAGATTCAAACAAGGAGAGGTGCATATTAGTATATATGGAACAAGATAAAAGAAGGCATGTTACCTGTGCTCCCAATTCAATTATATGTCTGGGTGGCACTTCGAGAGGATTCTCTTCCACCCTTAGGATGCGCAGTCGAGTGAGCATCCTAAATGAGTCGGGAAGCACACGTATCTGATTATTGCTTATATCCAATTCCTCAAGCATCTCAAGGTTCCCAATGGATCTTGGTAAAGATCGCAAGTCAGCAAAATTGTTTCCTATGTTCATCTTGACAAGAGAGGTAACAAAACATAAGCTCTCAGGCACTGACTCAAGCTCATTGAAACTTACATCAAGTTCCTTCAGCTTTGTTAGGGATGACATAGTTGTAGGTAGTTGTTTAATGTTATTGTATCGCACAGACAAAACCTCCAGGCTCTGAATCTTTCCTACAGCTTCCGGTAGAGCCTTAAGCCTGTTATAATCGGCATGAAGCTCTCTGAGGGAAGAACACTGGCCTATAGAATGTGGAAGTTCTTCAATATTATTCATCTCCACATTCAAATTTTTTAGGCTAGCAAGTGACCCAATAGAATTGGGAAGCACGGAAAGCTGATTTGAGCTCAAATCAAGCTCTTCAAGACGTATCAACCTGCCAAAAGAAGCGGGCAGAGATGATAGCTGGTTTCCCCTCAGATCAAGATAGGCCAGACTGAGGAGATCTCCAATAGAATCTGGGAGCTCAGTGATCCTGTTTGAATGCAAATCCAACCTGGTTAAGGATGAAAGGCCCCCAATCGTAGAAGGTAGGGCCATAATCCGATTCTCAGATAAATCAAGGGTGATCAAACCTGATAACTTCCCTATCGAATCAGGCAGCCAGTCAACTTGGTCCATCAACCTGTTCTGGAGTTTGAGATCACAAGTACCTTTCTTTGCAGAAACTTCAATTAAGCTAGCGAGTTTTATTAAACTCAACTTATCACCATCTTGAGCTACAAAAACACATTCCATTAGAACAAAACCAATGTCTTCACTATAAGCTCACTTCAAATCAAAATGATTGGATAATTAATATATACTAAGTTCAAACATAATCTTGGTCGCCAATTTTTAGAAGTTACAGTTACAGTTCACAATCTATCACCACCACCAATGGGAAAATGGGGAAAAAAATTTTGCAGAAGGCTACAGCGTGTCAGCGACAACAGCCCTTATACAAAAAGGAATCCAATTGAATGTTGAATAGCATTTATGCTTACCTGAAGCGCTTGCAGACATTAATGTCGAATCCAATATCTGGGGTTTCGAGGAGATACTGGGTCCAATTCCATACCCGTCCCCGTAGAATGTTGACTTGGCCTTTTTCACATAACTGTCATCTCTTGTGAACAATTCCGAGGTCTTTACAGGTTCTTTCTCGGCGCGGAACGAGCTCGAAGAAGCAGAAGTGGCAGCTGACGAGTTATCGAGACCCCGAGAAACAGAAGCAGAGGCTGAGTTCTCTGAAAAACTTGTTGAAACCCTGGAAGTGGGACCATTGGAGTAAATGGACTTGTGAGAATTTGAGCTTGAGGGAGTGTAAACGCATTTAGACGCCCTCTGAATCAATTCATCGAACAGAGAGTGGACATTTTCGAGATCAAGCAATTTTAGTGCCTCCCTCTTTTGCTCTTTGCTTTGAAAATAAACCCAGTTCTTCTGCATCTCTTGCAGAACCATGAAGAGCTCCTCTGGCACATCAGGGCTCTTACTTTGTTTTGCAATGGCTTCAAGCCTCACTTGGTCTTCTCTCTCAACGTTTATTATCCAAGCTTGCGCTGCTTCAACTTCATCAATCCCGGGTCTGGTAGGTAAAGATCTATGAATTTTCATTATTTCTTCCACCACTTCATCTACTGACTGCACCACCGACGATTCCATTTCCTCAAAGTTTTACTATCCTCACAAACACCCAGATTTTGATATTAGCTAAATTTCAAAACTTGAAAAAGTGCTGTTTGAAATCAAATTGCTTCCTCTTCAAGCAGTCAAAGTTCGACATGCCCAAATCACCAAAATTGAATTTGCTTCTTCAACTTTCTCGAACCCAAAAGCGAAACCATTCATATTAATTACGCTACCCAACAAATACCTGAAAACAGATAACCGTGAAAAGCTATAATTAGAAAGCTCTCATCCAATTATACATTAAATATATATATATATATATATATATATATATATATATATATATATATATATATATATATATATATATATATAGATATATATATATACACACACTCACAAATATCAGGAATGAACCCCATTTATTTGCAATTCAAGTTCAGTATCTAACTACATGAAATCAAGAGTCTTCCCATCCAATTCCTAGAATGGAAACAACGTTTAAGCCAACACAGATATTGTTTTAAACAAACAGATAAATCAATTCCACCGAATCAAATTTCAAAACAGCAAAACCAAAGCAGAAGGTTAGATAGGCAACAACTGTGGATTCAACCTTATTCAGTGAGATGAGTAACCAATGAAGAAGTGGAAAAAGTGGCAACAATGGAACTCGAAGTCTGAAGAAGATAAATTGGGGGCTCAGTGGAAGGAACGCGAGGCTGTCTTGCGTGGTCTTTGCTCAGAGACGTCAACAGCTATTTCCAAGGTTTTCCCGATATCTTTTTATTTGTTTTTTCTCTTTTGGCCCAGATATTTTATAATGTCTTCCTGCCATCATAAGGGAGAGCGACTTATTTTTGTAACAATAATTCGATGAAAATTCAAATAAATACCGGGAAATTGATCATGACTGACCAGTTACCACCAAGATGTACGAGTTTTCTCTTCCCTCTCTTTCGTCCTATGCACTCCACGTTCTCTTCTTACCAAATATACCCCTTCCGTCTCCCGGAAATGACAAAAGAAGGCGTCTGGCCCCGCCGTATTATTAACTACGTTGATCAGGAATGACTGCATTATCATTGCGGAAATGAAAGTTTTTTATTTATTTATTTAAACTGCAAATCTGTCTAGATATTGATCAAACGGTATGGAAATTTCAATTCCGCAAACATTTTACAGGGGTATATGTGTCATTCAACATCAAGAAAAAAAAACTGCAGATGTTTAATGCATCATGATATATTAAAAGTTTATTGTTCATAAAATTTTTGTTTATAAAAAAATTAAAGTAATGATTTGGTACACCGTCGGTGGACAGAAATTTGTCCACTAGCGACCTCCAGATCATGTCATGTATTGAAGACAATATTAAAAAATATTATTTTCAAGACGTGGCAAGATTTGAAGATCGTTGGTGGACAAAATTCTATCCACTGACAGTGTATTTCATATTTTCTCAAAAAATTATTTATTTATTGATAAAAAATAAAAATATAGAGAACGATTGAATAAAATTCTCTCTAATATAAAATTTTCAAAAATTAAACTTTGATTCCTCGTAAATTCAAACTCCAAGCCACTATTGAAGGTTTTACAAATTTAAATTTAAAATAAAACAAATGAGGTAGAAACACATTTTAACTAATCCTCATTCGTTGCCCAATAAGCATTTAAATAATGATTTGGAATTTTTTTTTTCACCCATCTTTATGTTGATACTTTTTCTTAAGTCAAAAAATAAAGTGTTTAACTGAAATAATAATTGTCTTACAAATTTTAAAATATATTTTAATTGCCGTAAATTGTCTTAATAAGATTGATTTTAATTTATTTTAAAAAATTAAAAAAAATCTTCACTCTAAGAGAAAACTTAATTCTTATTAATTATCTAAATTCTCTCATTATATAAGCATAATAAATCCCTTATATAATCACTCTATAAAAATCCTAAAAAAACTTAATTAAACTTATGTAGAATATGATTTATATGGACTAAACGATATTAGTTATTCATCTTAACTAAACTAATAAAAATAAAAATTCATAATTAAATTAATATTTGACCAATGTAAATAATATGTTCAAAATATATTTAATACTAATAATATCTTAGAATGAAGCATATAACATAAAATTCATAATACATTTTTAACTCATGTTAATTTAAGTTAGTTGTCTTTAAAATCCAACAAATTCTATTTAACCTCAAAAAATGCTCATCTATTTAGCCTCAAATTTGTGCCCATCCTCAAGGCTGTAAAACTTAATTCATTTTATGTCTTGACTTCACCCAACAGTTTTTTCTTCAACCTACATGTCTAAAATCAAATCCAATAAAATTTCTTTGACCCACTTCACCCTACTCCTAATCATTTGATTGCATATCCCTTACAAAAGATTTTAGAAACAATTTTAAATAGATTTGTCAAGACCTTGATCCTTATCATTCCCTCCCTCTTCGAAATGATTTGTCCTCTAATCAAATGCATCACCTACATCAAATAAAAATAAGTCAACAACATTAAATGTAACGCTAATATTGTTGTACTCATTCGATAAATCAATCTTATAGGAATTATCATTGATCTATTCCAAAACTTGAAAATGTTCATCTCCTCTATGATACAACTAAAATTTTCTTTGAACGGGAAACCTCTCTTTATGTATATGTACCTAAACCTAATCACTATGTTCAAATATAACTCTAGTTCGACTTTTGTTGGCTTACTTTGCATATTGCTCGTTATTCCTCTCAACGTTAGTTCGAACCTTAATATATAAATCTTTTACATATTCGGCCTCTTACTTACCATTCAAGTTAACAAACTTATTAGTATACAAAGATAAAATATCTAAAAGTATTAGAGGATTAAAGTCATAGATAACCTTAAAATAACTATAAGCAGCTGTATAATGCACATATTTATTATAAGTAAACTCAACATGTGGTAAAAATATTTTTCACTATATCAAGATTTTAGACATAATAGCACGTAATAGTATAGTAAGTGTCATATTAACTATATGAGTTTGTCCATCTGTCTGAGAATGGACAACAGTAAAAAATAGAAGTTTAGTTTCTAATTTACCTCATAAAGCACGCAAAAAATGATTAATAAATTTAACATCTCTATCACTTATTATTATTTTAGGCAACCTATACAAGAATACTATTTATTTAAATAATAAATCAACTATGTGTGTTGTATAATTGGTTTTAACACATGTAATGAAATGAGTCATTTTGCTAAACTTGTCAACAACTACAAAAACACGATATTTACCATTTTGAGATTTCAGTAACCTTGTCACAAAGTCCATAGAAATATCATGTTAAGATTATGTAGGTACAAGTAATGAAGTATAAAGACCACGTGGCATAGCCTGAGACTTAATTTGTTTACATACCATATACTTAGCACAAAATAAAATGACATCATGTTTCATGTGAGACTAATAAAAATATTTATGCCGAATTTTTAAAGTTTTAATCACTCTAAAATGTCTTATTAAACATCCATCACGACTCTTTTTAATTAATAAGTCACACATAGAACATTTAGACATACAAAATTTTTTTTTTTAAACAAATAACTTTTATGTCTATAAAAACTATTAATAGCATGCTTATCATAAAAATTTTAAACAAATTTAAAATTAACATACAAGTCTTTAATGTATTTAAAATCAAACAACTTAACATACAACGACGTCAATAATATATATTTTTTAGATAATGCATCAGTAACTATATTTTTTTTTCAATTTTATATTTAATTATATAAAAAAGTATTTCAATGAATTATAACCACTTAACATATTTTTTATACAATTTATTTTAAAATTTCAAAAGTTTTAAATTATTACGATCTAAATATATAATAAATTCTTTTGATTATAAATAATATTGTCAAGTTTATAAAATTTTCGTTATTATATATAACTCTTTATCATAAATAAAATATTTCAAAATCACCGCTTTTACCTTCTTACTAAAATATGCAATTAATTTAAAATATTACATCAAAACAATACAACACTTATACCATCTTAAAAACTTTATTGAATAGAACAAATTTCAACATTGCAATTATGCGGCATCAACTTCCTATGAAGTAATTATTATATAAATAAATAATTTACATTTTGAAGTTATTTACGCGTTCATCTTGGAAGAAAATAAACAAGAGGGAGATAGCGAGACATGAAGAAAGAGGGAAAACAAAAAGGACAGGTATGAGCGGGAGGAAGGGGGACACGTGGTCCAAAGGTGAGGCCAACTATATCCAGCTAGCATTGGCGCTCAGGAGTCCCGCCACAACCGCTTTTCTTGACTAACACCAACCAACACCCTCATCAGGCAACGCCTCCGCTTATCGGTAATTTTCTGCCTTATCCTTCCAGATTCCCAGAAGAGGAGAAGAAGAAGAAGAAGAGCCAACTTCATATCCTCATTTGAGGTACGTTAATTAGTCTAATCGAATGGAAAAATAAAATTATATCTTATCATTATTGTTAACTAAAAAACTCCAAATAATCATTTAAGGATATAATTGCCATTAAATTTGATTGTAAATAAAATTTACAGTTTCATATTATATACAAAATAATTATTGATATTAAACTCAATTTTTAAATGATTTATAAAAGATAAATTCACCAAAACACGATCAATTAATCTAATTGATTCATAAATAATTTAAGTTAAATTTACGTATTAGTAAAAAAAATGCAGATTATGTTTTTTTTTTAATTAATGATTTGATTACTTTATTTATAATAAATATAATCTATTTATGAATTTGTCTTGGATTGGATAATGCTAGACAGGGTAAGGTTACGAAGTCTCGTCACTATGTAGTGAGGGTCACGTGCTGAGTTAGTGGGTGTCAGTCAGCTGAGGTTCCATGTTGCGGCGGCTGCTACATCTTTTATACACCTATCCTCGCCACATCCCTTGACGGCGCTTTTTTATATTTTTAAATTATCGTATATCGTCGTAAGTCATAACTGAAAAGCATGCACGTCAATCTAAGAAATTGTAAACCTAGTATCTAAATAATTGATATATACTTGCCTAATTACTTACCAAGAGAAGAAATTTTCTACACTAAACCCTGATGCCGTGGCCTAATCTCAATATGCCATATTTGGCTCCCTACAATAATTAAATACCATTATATTAAATGCATTACCTTTCGTAACTTTTAATTTATTCCAAAGACTATACCGGCAATATTAAAGTCCACTTTGAATAATATTTACTAAATAATAAGACCAAAAATCATTGCAAAGCAGTTTTCCTCCCAAGATTGCCTAAACCAGCATTCATTATTATATATTTATACCAACAATGCGTTGGTCCGAGGGCTAAAAAATTCTAATTCCTTAAATATTAGTTTTGATTTTGAATTTAAACATTAATGTGTATGAAAAATATATTATTAAAAGAGTAATCCACCTTTGTACGTCCGATAATTTTTAAAAAACTAGTTCTTTGGATACCCTGCAGAGGAATCTTAGTCTTGTACCAAAAAAATCATCATATATTCCTGTTCTCGTAATTTAATTGGTATAAGTATTGCTACGCACGGGCCTGGCCCGAGGTACTACGGGCTTAAGAACGTTGCAAAGTCCCAACTGATAAACCCATGAACTGTCTGGCTCAATGGCACTGAACTCTCCACACTATTGCTTTGGCCTCAGATTAAAAGGCCTTTAATAAATAATAAATTTTTTTATTATTAATTTTTTTTAATAATGTATAAAATATATTTAATTAATTTTTAAAATTATTAAATTTTTTTGTTTAATTATATTTTATTTTTAATTTATTTTATATTTTTACAAATATTTATTATTAAAAATAAAGAGAGAGAATAAGAGAAAAGATGTGAAAAAAAATGAGGGAGTGAAAAAAAAAGAAAAAAAAGAAAAAGAATAAATTTTTTTTTTATGAAAATATTTTTGTAGGAGGCTTATTAAAAAAATAATTTTTAAAAATTTATATCAAATATAAGAGTTTTAATTTTTTAAATTAAAATTATCAGAAAAAAAATCGGTGTAACAAATATACCAAAAAAAAAAAAAAAATTTAGAATACGTAGCTATAAAATGCTTCAGGTGCTTAAAACCCTTGTTGCAGCAGTTCCATCTTCTTGGCCGTCACTCCCTCAGTCCCTTGACGAAGAGGTTGGGGTAGCAGCAGCAGCAGCACAGCAACCGTTTCTCATCGCCGTTCCGCTTCTTTTTCTCCCTTTCAGTTGAAGTACGGCGTCGTTTACGGTGCTGATATATTTTGCTTCGAACCAGTGTTCTGAGCTTCTTCTTCTGGCAACGACAACTCAACACCCATCACCTGCTGTTTCTAACGCAGTGTTTGTAAGTTGCAACTGCATCATCGGTAAGCTTCCTCAATTTAGATTAGCTTTCTTTGTACTGTGATGCTTTCTTGTGGAAGTTAAATTTGTGTTTATTGGATGATATTAGTGATTAGTTTTATGAGGAGTTTGATCTAATTAGTTGATCATTATATATTGGTGAGATATAATATGTTTGCAACTGTTGTAGGTGTATTAGAATTGCTCACTTCCAGGCCTTACTGGTAAAATAAGGTCAGTAGGGTCTGGGTTAAAGACCATGGGAAGGGAGCTGGCAAGTGACAGGGTAGAATTTTATGAAGCGGGGAATGACGATTACAGTGATTTGGAGTTAATTTATCATGTCAGAGATTCCCTAACTTCAGTTTTACTGGTAAGAATTTTAGAAATATGTCTGTCGTCTCTCAAGAAAAATTTTCCTACAAATTTTGATTTTTCGACCAAACCAATGGAATAAGCATCAATTAAAATAGTAGCCAATGACCTAATCCTGTTACAAATGGCTGAATCATGAAGAAATCGTCCTAGAATGCCTTATAAATTGTCCTAATGGTCTAATGCCGTTCCATCTCCTCCCTCTCTCTCTGTGTTTATTGATTTGACTTTGAAGTGACCTTCTAATCCTAAAATAATAAAACTACTGAAATCGCTGGATGCAATTTTAAACTATAATGTTTCCTTACGGTCTTATACGTTCATCATGTGAATTGAAGAATTCCTAAAGTAGCATCTTAGCCTAGAATAAACCACAAAATGGAGCTTGCTTAAGTCCTCCACTAATTTTTGCGTGCAACATTATTTAGTAGGTCAAAGGAACTTTTTCTTATTTTCTTTATTCTTGTTAAATAAAGCAAGTATTTTTTTTAATTTGACATTCAGTTCTACTGGCTCAGGGTAATAGAGACAACTATGATGAGCTTGTTGCTCATTTGCACCCTAAACAACGTCCTACACCTGATCAGGTGGCTCTGCTTGTGGTAGGTTATTAAGTTAAAGTTCATATTGCAAAGGATATTACGTTTACATTGGGTTGATCGAGTGTTCTAATTACCTTTTTTTAAAATATGTTTCCAGACTACTTTAAAGGCACTCACTGGAGCAGTATCCTATATAGATTTGGTTCACCATGAAGCTCTTCTTTTTGCTGTAAGTTGTTATATACGGTATTTATACTCTTTGGATCTCCATATTGTAATTGAATTTATTCCTGCATGATGAGATAATCTAGATACGATTAATGCTGATTTAATGATTTGTCCAGGTTTTAAGATTGAGCATGTGGAGCTATGGAACTGATGTTATGGATGCGCTTGTTGAGCTCATCATATCCTTGGTACATATTTTAAGCATCAGCCCTAGAATCTTTGTTATTAGAAAACCATTTTATAAGCTTCTATGGCAACTTTTCTCTGTGTATTGCTGCAGGCTTCTTCTGGTGGAAAATATCTTGATTTGTGTTTGGATATGCTGGTGAGGAATTTCGTGCCACCTTACTACTTCCTAGATTCCCTGAAACAGCCATATGGTCTTTCTAGAAAGAAAGAAGTTCTGTCTCGGGTGCATGCAGCTTTGAAAGCAATAGCTGATTTGGTGCCCCTTGCCCCCATGCGACTATCGCCAATAGTTGTTCAGAGAATGCCAAATATATTCAGTAAAGAAGCTGTGAGTTCAATATGCAGTTCCAAAACTAAGAGTTCAAGCAATTTCTGTCTGTTAGATACAACTCCACTAATATAATTGTTGTGGTTCATATATTGGTGTGTCATCCAGTTTGATGTCAATTCTCATTTTAACTTGTTTGAATAGGAACAAGTTGAGTCTTAAAGTGTAAAATTATCAAATCAAGTATATGAAACTTTTCTAAAACTGCTTCAGGAATATATTTTTCAAACATTTTTTATGTGTTCAAAACTCTTTTTAAAATTTGTGTTCGAATTTTTTTTTTTAAAAAAAGAATCAAGCAGGCCCTTTGTTTTTGGAAACAGAAAACTGCTTATAAAACAGGAATCAAGTAGGGTCTTTGTGCTTCATAGAATTTATTTGACACAGTTATGATGGTTTCTAACAACTTTCTGAATGTGAAAACTAAGTTTTACTTTTTTTCATATTTCTAGCTCATCAGCAAAAACTTTAATATGGAGCTTATCTATCTCAATGTTGAATTGCTGACTGATTAGGTCACTTGATTACTTAGTAATTCAAGAGGCTGTGCAATTCCTAAAGTCTAGTAATCATTAATTTCCTTGATTATGCATTCAAATGAAGAGAACTTCTATCGTCAACTTTTCAAATTTGTTGCTCTGTCAGCTTATCTTGTACCCTTTCACCTAAGTGTACTTGCTTCTCATGTTGGTTAAATATTAGCATCTTTCCTTGCCATTTTTTTAAGTTTGAAACTTCTTCTTGAGGTTCATTTCATAAAATAATTTTATCTACCCTTGTTTTCTTGTAGGAGATTGTCATATATGTGGAGAATATGTTTAAGTTGGAGAATGGTGCAATTAAAGAAATTGTTGGGGGAACAATGCTGGCTGCACTGGTTGATAGGATGATAGAGTTGGATGTAAGTTGGTTGAACCTCCCGCTAATTAATGGTCAAAGCAAGTTATAGGCATTTTTGTCTTTAATTTAATTCTATGAGTCTATGACCTTGTTGTAGGTGGAAATTGGATGGGACAATATGTTACAGGATGATGGTAGAGGCATGTTTGAGATAGAATTAGAAGATTTTACGGAACTTGCAGATAAGGACGAGGAAGATGATAGTATGGTATGATCATACTTAATATATGCAAATTTAATATTGGTGTGTTGTGATGAAATTGTTCGTTGAAATTTGTGAAGATGCTTCATTAGATTTTACATAAAGAGTTTTCTTGGATTCCAAATTGATTATTCAAGTTTGGCTTGGGGGAAAAATAATTCTCCTGATTCTCTTCTCAGCTTAATGTGGCTTCTTTAATATGGTATATTTATTTTTTTCATTCTGTATATGTTGCAAATTGAACCGACATTATTCTCTATTCACCGGCAAACATATTGTTTTGTATTTTCATGGATTTCATGAAGGAAAAAAAATTGATAAACATGGAAAAATTATATTGAAGGCTCACTGAGGCTGTTTTCATGGTCTTATTAATGCATTATCCTCAAAATCTTATTTTGAGGATAAGTTGCTAGTAATTTTATTTTTTTGGGGGGCATGATTGAGACGGTGAGAAAAGTGACTAAGCAAAGTGAAGGTAACCGATACCTTTTATGTGGTTGACTTGCATATTAAAAATGCAGATCCTAATCACCAATTCCTATATATTGATATCAGCAATTTGTGCTTATAGTACAAACTTCTCTAGTTGGATAACATTGTCTTCTTATCCTTTTCATCTCTCACAAATCCTTTATTTTCGAAAGGGAAATGGAAAAGATTTCATTGTTTGCAATTTTATCGTTCATATATCCAACTGTTGGGTTGATCGTGATGCAGATGCCATTGCCTGCACCAAGCAATTGCTAGAGAAGCCAGCAATGGATGAGGTGTGGATGGTTCATGCTGTGGCTAACATTACCATGTTATTTGAAGTTTTAAAATTTGTCGTACCCTTCCCTTCTATTTTTATAAGCTCAATCAGTTTGATATGTTATAGAGCGAAAACGAAACTGTGATCTACTTCTGGATATGATATTCTCATGGACCTTTTAACAATTAAATTAATTACTTCATTGCACTTTTGGATGATCTGTCATACCCTTATCTTTTCTCCTTCGTTGCGTCTTTCAGCTATTTCTAAGGACAAGAAGGAATATGGATGGGAAGGAAAAGTTGGCAAATCGGAGTTTAGTAAAAGGATAGACTTTGTTAAATGTCAAACATAACTTAATAGTTTCAAAGGTTAATTTTGTCAGAGCATCTATATATCTTTACAAGGCTGTGGAAGCGGGAGCCATTTTCCCTGTCAAAATACAAACTACAAAGGGCCTTATTCAGGCTAACAAGCCAAGCTTGAGTGGTACTCAAGCTTGACTTGATTAGGCCATGCTTGATGTTGAGCAGCTTTGTGAAGTGTCAAAACTTCATATGTGAAGGTCAGGTACTTACACGGATTTGCAAATCTTGTTATTCATAACATCTTCGTCCTATTTTATACATTGTTTTGGAAGTCTGTATGAATTGTTCCATAGAACCAGTTCATTTCAGTGTCTTTTAAACATTGACTGGACCAGCTAGTTGAACTGGCAATCTAGTAAAATTAGCCTCTGGTCCAGTTCGGTTCATCAATTGAGCCAGATTGCAGACAACCTGGTTGGTCAGACAAAGTTAAAACTGACGGGTTTTTCTTCAGTCACCTGATCTTGTTGGTTTTCCATGGACTGGTTATATATATATATATATATATATATATATATATTGGAGGGTGAACATCTTTCCAGAGACTAATTCCATTATATATTAGAAATCAATGAGGAGCAATTCCTAATACACACTGTCAATATTTTTCTAATATACTCATTTTATAAATCTTAGTATATTGTGAATAAAATTAATTAAATAATCTCTTTTGTCTATGAATGTGTTTTAATATCACGCTTATATTTCAATCTCTAACTCCTTTTTTTTAAGATGACTATGAAACTAGTTTTTAATATGTCTATTTAAAGGAAGGACAAAAAATATATTTATTTAATGACACTTGCTGTTAATGCTTTATACTAATTATATAATACTTTTTAAAGTTAAATTTAACTGAATATGTCTATTTTATTATATTATATATCATTCCTAATAATTGTAATTAAACCTGCCATGTGATCATTGTGTTGTGCTGATACATGGTCTGGGTTTAGTAACTATATTTCATTTTAATAACTATTTTGGAAGTGACCAGATTACTGACTGATCTCACATTGCTTTGGAAGTACGAGACATTAATACTTGCATGGATGTGCGCTGATTCCCTTTCAGTATTTAAACTTTTTAGTCCTTTTTCATTATTTTCCCTCCTGGATGGATGGTGATCGATTCTAAATTTTGTTAGCCCCCCTCCCAAAAAATAAAAGGGAGATCTATATTATATTTTTAATCTTATACTTGTATGTCCTATTTGTTTGGACCTGAATAAATTAATTGAAATAGTCAATTCACAGTTATGGGGGTTCGTTTTTCCAGATTCCAGGTGAATCATTTAGTAGGAAAAGCTTGCAAGGGAACGTGGTTGCTGAAAAATTAGATAGCCTAATGGTGCTGACTTTTGAGCATCTTGAGTCCTGTCAAAGCAGTGGTCGTTTGGCTGAGGTATTCCTTGTATATTTCCTTAGCATTTGATCTGTGTATAATTTTACTATACACTAATTTATGTTCTTATTAAATCTTCCGATTAGGTATTCGATGTTCTACTGGCTTCATTTCAGAAAACTGTGTTAAATGCGTATAAGTCAAAATTTACGCAGGTATTACGTGCACTGTTCTTTCCTTATTTATACTATTTTGGATCTTCCTATGCATTGTTTTTATTTTCATTTTTTTGTTGTTAGAGTTGTGTATTCTTTTTAGTACTTGGTATCATTTTTGAAAGATACGTTGCCTCTGATTTTTCTTTGCAGTTTGTTATGTTCTATACTTGTGCACTGGATCCTGAAGAATGTGGTGTGAAATTTGCAACGAGGCTTGCAGATATGTTCGTTTGTGATGTTAATCCACCTATTACTAGGTAACTTTGATTTGCATTTTCATGTTTGAAAAGTTGAATTTTAAAACCACCGGTTCCACAAGACTGTGAGGAAATGATGAGTTGGAATTGGCTTATTTATAGGCTTTTTTTTTCTTCCCTTTACACTCTGTTGGGTAGAAATGATTAACTGCATACGTTTTTAAATTGATCCAAACTATCCATGCTTTCATTTGATTTAAGTCTTCAAGTCTACAGTTGATAATTGCAGTGGCAATGATGGACTGTTGGTCCATGTTTTATACAGCTACTGGTGTGATAAGCTATTATTAATTTTTAGTTATTCTGCTATACTGCATGATGTGTCTTCCTTCACAAAAGGGAAGCCTGGCCAGCTTAAGCTTAATGCAACTGTACAGTGGGCTCTGCTCCTCCTGATCTTAAAACATTTCTTGATCTTGTTAACAGAACTGAAATTTCCTAGAAGCTGTAATGTGTTGCCATATATAATGCTGTACATTGTCTAGTGTAGCATATGGCATTGATGATTTTGTCTTTGTTTGCTGCAGGATGAGTGCTGTTGCTTATCTTGCTAGTTATATGTCTCGTGCGAGGTTTCTTTCGGCAGCATTGGTTATTAGCATCTTACAGAGGTTTGGAAACTTTGTTGAAGTGGTCATTTATGACCAAATTGATATTTGTGTGATATTAAAATATGCAATGTATATTAATTGATGTGATTATATTTTGTTTTATGGTTTCAGATTGTTAGAATGGTGTTTTGAATATTGCAAGTTACACGATGATGATATGAAACCACTGGCACATCAAGTTTTTTATTCTGGGTGCCAGGTAGGTCCATTGACATTTGACTTATTTCTCGGGTAAGGTGGTGGGGAAGGGACTGCAAATGTAATGTCTTCACTACCAATTAGCACAAATGATTGAGAATACCCGCCAACATCTTGTTAATGTTATATTGTATGCTTTGAACTCTCACCGTCTACTACTCCAACTGCATTTTCCACTGGAAAGAGAACGTTCTCTGTCAATTGATCTGTATTGACTTATCCTCGATTGTACTTGTCATGAACATATGCAACTGGAATTGGGTTCCTGCTAAAATGTCTTAAATTTTGTGGAATCCTTGTTGCCATTAACTACATAATTTGTCTCATGTTGAGGCATACCATATTTCTTGCAATTAATTGAGTTTTTGTTCATTATGTTTGTTTTTCTGTATGCAGGCCATCATGTATGTTCTATGTTTTCACCTGAAATCATTGATGGTTGTTCCACGGCTCAAACTGCAGCTTCTCAATATGCCCATAGAGCTAATCTTGACTCATAAATTGAGCCCCTTAAAGGTACGGTGCTCTTATCATTTTTGGACTACGTAGCATGCTTAATGGTGGAATCTTATGTTTAATTTCATTTAAATATTATCTTTCGCAACCATTAGCAGCCTCTGTAAAACAAGACGTCCAGTCTAATATAATATTTTTCAATAGGTGTGTTTGCCTACTGTGGTAGAGGAATTTCTTCAACAGGCAAAGGCTGCTCAGCTTTTCACCACATCAAAGTCATTTATTTTCAATGATTTGCTCGAATCTGATCTTTCCAGGGCTTTTGGTGGGATGGATAGACTTGACATGTTCTTCCCATTTGATCCATGTTTGCTGAGGAAAAGTGACAGGTTTGTAATCTTAGGTTTCTAGAGATGATAAATAATATGATTAATCAATCTGTCACCTGAATAATTACCCTTTTTGAATTGTTTGCTGATATTGCTTTATGCTCCTCCTCCTTAACTCTGTTGACTATTTACAGCTACATCAAGCAGCATTTTATCTACTGGTCAAAGGTCAGACCTCCATTTGATAGTGATGATGAAGGAAGTGATAGTTGCAGTGACGTAGAAGATGATCATATTGGCACGAGTAATGCGGAGGATATGATTGATGATGGTATGGTGGAGAGCTTTGATGAACTACGTATTGTTCTTGACTCTGGCATGAACAGAATGTCCATCACGCCCAAGAATTCACTGATGCATGTGTGCAAGACACAATCACAAGAGTGTAGGAAAATGCCCTCAAGAATCAGACCATCTACTAGTCCAGAGTCTTTGTGATATTGGTTTGTTATATCCTTTCAGGTGATAACGAACCTACCAATTTTGCATCGTTATGGCCGTGGAACTGATTTAGCATTTCCGTGATTTCTAGGGCTACTTATAATTGTAATATTTGTAGCATTTTTTTCATATTAACCTTGTATTGTTGTCAAAGGGAATAGAAGCAAGAAACAAACCTTTTCAAGATTCTATTCTCAACTGTCTTGTAATTATATTGAGGTGGAGCTACGTAAATTCACATAACAGAAGCATTAATTATCCTTTTAGGTGATAGCAAACCTACCAATTTTGCATCGTTATATGGCCGTGGAACTGATTTAGCTTTTCCGTGATTTCTTGGGCGTTTGGTTCAAATTATGTTTTTAACTTTTTCAAAAAAGTTAAAAAAAAATATTTCTACATTTGTTATAGGTAATACAAATTTATTCTTACATTTTTTTTTACTTTTAGGAACATAAATTACAAAGGATTTGAAAAAATTTTGGTCAGCCTTCTTAATCTCATGAAACCATCTTCTCTTACACAGCGAGGCCATCTCATTCTTGTACTGAATACATAGCCTCATCGTTCTTAGCTTGTTTCCTCGTACCAATGCAGACCCGTGCCTCATCATCTTTTTTATCGCTATCGTCCGTCTAGGTGAGTTTTCGGTGTTCTTTCATCACCATCACAGACTTCATTATCCCTTCCCTACTCTTTTGTACTCTCATTTTGAAAGAAAATTTTGATTGTTTCAGTGAGTTCTGCTTCTTCATTGCCATCATAGACTTACCATTTTATTTTAGTGTTTTTGATTATTTGATGAAGAAATTTTTGTTTATATTTGATCTACACATCTTTAATATCTAAAAAATAAAAATTGAAATTGATTTGAACTTTTGATTTACGATAGACTTCTATGATTCAAGGGTTATAATTCAAAGATAGTTAGTTTGATTTCATGATAATTCATGATAATTTACGATTTATAATAGACTTTCATGATTTGAAATTTGATACGGTATATGATTGACAAGGTTGGAAATAGAAGAATGCTGATAGGATTTGGATTGTTGAAAAGATCAAGGATTATAGGAAACATATGGTTGCTATTTTACGATGAAATGGTATTGGCATATATATTTGTTGTAATATGTTATTTTTACATGTAGATTTTAAAAAGCAATAACACTACAAGACTAAATCCAAGCACTACAGTTAGATAGTCCACCCTTGTTTGCCTCTAAGGGTGTCTTCTTCATGTTTCAAAGTTGTCTAGAACCTTTGTTTTCTCCTTTTCCATTGTGGTAAAACACTGATAGCAAGTAGTAGGTTTAATGGACTCCTATGCTCCTATGTTAGACTTTATAATTACAGTTTTTGTAATTTTTTTTTGGGTTTCATTTGGCATTGATTGGGACTCGAATTTGAAACCATAAGCCATGGAAGAAGCTTTTGTACCACTAAGCCAATTGGCTAATTGGTTTTTTGCAATGTTTTTATAGAGGAAAAAAACAAAATGTTTTTTACCAATGTATTTTTCTCTTTTCTATCATCGAAGCTTTTTTCCAATGTGAAATGGCTATTATTTGTTACTTCAGAAGACAACTATACGCCATTGTGTATGTTGAGAGCATTTGAATGTGTTGAAAGAATTATTAAAATTTGAAGTTTGAGACTTCTCTAATATTTATGGAAAAATAGGCATATTTTACACACTTGTTTGGGTACTCTTTGCTCTTTAGATATGCATGATGATGAATACTTGTTTACAATATTTGGATGTTCTCTTTTTTTAGTCAAAAGAAAAAAATTGGATCTTGTTTTGTACGAATATTGTATATATGATATGGTTTAGGTAATTTTCATCAATTATCATAGTATTTATCAATGCAAGCTAAATTTTTCTTTTTGTATGTGTACAGTGTACACGCACATAATGTATTTTCATCTTTGTATAAATAATTCATCATTCATGTCTTAACTACTGGTGAAGATATACTCTCACCAGATCAGTTCTCTCACTGGATTAATCGATTAAGTAAATATGTCCAACTTATTGACCCGTTTGCAAGTTGATTTTAAATTTATTTTTCAATGTAATCCAGTTGTTTCTAATATCACACATTGCATTTATACAATGACTAAGTTCCATAGAAATGCAGTGTTCTTTGTTTACTTTTCTATATTACTGAAAAGAAATTAGGTCTTTGAACTGAATGACAAAAATTTTTCAAGTTTCGACAATTGTAATGAGCTCGTCAATTCCAAATGGAAACCCAAAAAGTTGAGACAAAAGTGGGAAAGCTTTGTGAGATGAAAATATTTTGTTATTTTTTTTAATAGTAACAAAAATGACAGTATTATCTTTAATGGTTAAGATGACACATAATTTTTGTAACTTTTTTTAATGTGGGAGATTATTGTAAAATGTAGATTCTAATTTAATTTTTTTTATGCCAATTATTAGACTTAACAAATCATAGATTAATTGCAAGGAACAAGAAAAATAAGAATTATTGCAATCTTAATTTTGTATTAAAAATACTGAATAATTTTTTTGTGGTATTAATGTGAGTTTGCATATATATTATAATCAATTATCTTAAACATCGTAATAATATGATAAGATTTGAGATTTATATAGTCGATATTTAATAATAAAAAAATTAATTTTGATAGAGTGACTTTTTTTTTATATAAATTTAGCCTGAGTAAAAATTATTGGAATAGATAAGAAGAGTTTCTATTTCTTATGCTATATTTTTTAAAGGTATTTTTGAAAAAATACATTATATTTTTAAAAATATTTTGTATCAATTAAATATGAGAATAAAATTATGATGAGAATTTTGTTAAATATTTTTAAAAAAATGAATGATAATCAAATATATTTATTTAAATTTTTTAAAAATAATTTTTTTTAAACTAAACGCCACCTTATTGTTATGAAATGAAATAGATCAAGAAAGGAGGGTCTATTTATTTTTGATTTTAAAAAATTATTTTTTGATTTCAAAATAAAAAAATTTATTTAGTAACTATTTTATGTTATTATTTCAAAAATAAATTTTAAAAATAAAATATTTTTAAAATAGAAAAATAAAAATAAAAAAAATTATTTTTATTTTTAAAACACAAAAAACTAAAAAAATAATATATTTTTAAAATAGTTTATCAAAAGAAATTTTTTTATTTTTATTGTATAAAATAATTTATAAATATAATTTTTAAAAATAAAAAAATAAAAACAAAATCAAATAAATCTAAAGTTTCTCGATATTTTATTTCCAGCTGTCTTATAATTATTTTGAGATGGAGCTACGTCAATGAACGTAACAGAAGCATTAATTATGGGTGCATGTCCCCACCGAAAAAGCTATTTTGTCTTTTACTTTTATTGAGTTATTGTTAATTTGGAGGGATTTGTTGTTCAAAGACAAGAACATTGCACATACGTTGAATGTCCATGTCTTATTGGCTTAGCGTATATAAGTTGGTCTTCCCTTCGGATTCTCAATTTTGGTTTCTTCTATTCTTCCTTGCTTCTTTGGTTAGGGTTTACCTACCTTGATTTTGTTTTTATGTTGTTTTTCACATCCTTTTTTTTTTTTTTTATCCCGAACTTGCTGGCTAAGAATTGGAGATATAAGCATTGAGCAACCTTGAGCTTCTAATAAGATGACAAATTGATTACTCCACTGATTTGCCTTTATTTCAAAGGCCATATGGCTAGAAATTCCTTGCTTTCTTATTTCTTTTACTTATTTCATGAGCAATGATGGTTGGAAAGAGTTTCAAAATAGTAATCCAGTCGTTAATTATAAACATGAGCTTTTAACGGTCTACTAAATACAAAGCTCCGGCCAAGAGCATACTTGCAAGCAAAAGAAGACCATAAACCAAAGTTTAAGTTAATAAATAGAGATGCCTAAGGGTAATCGATCAGTGCTCAAGTTTCATTGCTCATCGTAATGAAAAATGCTACCACTTTCATACCTGTACTTTAATACTATTTCATGTCAGTAAACTCACTCTCTCATAGGCCAAGGTTACAGACTAATAATAACATTTACGTCATATGTTATGACCTCACTTCGAGGGGAGGACCTCCTTACGCATGAAAATAAAAACACTGAATATTCATTTTCCTCTGCTGAGTACAACCAGAATGATATATAGGATCCTTAAGCAAATGGCCTACAGACACGTATGTAACTAACTTCTTAATGCAAAACCCACTATACCCCCCCGTATAACATCCCATCACGTCTAAACATAATTCTTCATCCATTTTGGTGGATGTTTGTTACGAGTGGATTTGCGTATTGTCTCTTGCTCACGTGACGTGTCGTCCTCTTCTTCTGTGCTGTGTAACACGTCTTCTGTGTGGGTTGTTATTCCCTCATGAGGGTTTGGACCCTTATCATCTGCATGGCTCGTTATTACTTCATTTGGGCCCCTATCATCCCTCCCTCCATCCAAAGACACCTTGTCCTCAAGGTGTAATGATGGGTAGTCCCGTAGTAAGTCTGAAAGAAGCTCCCATGAAGAATCCTCTGGGTAGAGGCCGTGCCATTGGATGAGAGCCTTTGTCTGAGTAGGGTCAGCAGTCTTCTGATAATCAAGGATAGCAATAGGTTGGATGAGTGGCTGATTTCCTACTGCATCCTGTGGCAGAGATAGAGAGCGATGATCCGCATCACCATGGCATTGTTTGAGGAGAGACACGTGGAAAACAGGGTGTATTTTAGACCCCTCAGGAAGGTCTAGTTGGAAAGCCACGTCCCCAATGCGTTTGGTGATTAGGAAAGGCCCATAGTATTTTTTTGCCAATTTGTGGGTTTGTATATCCTTCGCAGATGTTTGTCGAAAAGGTCGTAATTTAACGAAGACCCAATCGCCAACTTTGAATGAATGTGGAATCCTTTTTTTGTCTGCGTATACTTTCATAGTATGTTGAGCCTTTGCTAGTTTGCTATGAAGCTTGGTTAGCATTTCTTCTCTTGACATTATCTCGGCCTCAACTGATTCCAATTTGCTACTGCCTACTGTATAATTTGGCAGGGACGGAGGGGGTCTTCCGTATACTACTTGGAAGGGAGACAAACCAGTAGATGAATGTACTGCAGTATTATAGTTCCACTCGGCCCAGAGTAAATACCTTCCCCAGAGCTTAGGTTGATGATGGACGTAGGCACGTAAGTACTGTTGAAGGACCTTGTTGACGACCTCAGTCTGTCCGTCAGTCTGTGGGTGATAAGCCGTGGACATTCGTAATGTGGTGCCACTTAGTTTGAAGAGGTCCTGCCAAAAATGGCTCATGAAGATGGGGTCCCGATCTGAAACTATACTCTTAGGCATGCCGTGGAGTTTGCAAATCATGTGAGCAAATAGATCAGCCACCTTTACTGCTGTAAAATGAGTGGGAAGCATTCCAAAATGAGCCGCTTTAGAGAGACGGTCTACCACTACTAAGATCACTGTATGGCCTTGATAGGAAGGAAGGCTGGTGATGAAGTCTAGAGCTATGTCTTCCCAGACTTGAGTGGGTATTGGCAGAGGTTGCAAGAGTCCATAAGGAGAATGTGTGGCGGGCTTGATTTGCTGACATGTGGAACAGGAGTTAACAAAATCTGTCACCTCTTGTTTCATATTATGCCAGAAGAAATTTTCTTGGAGTCGTGCATGAGTTCGGCGGATCCCTGCATGTCCACCCAGGGGAGAAGCATGAAATTCTTCCAATAAGACCCTTTTGATGGGTGAATGAGAGCCTATGAACAATTTGTCCCGATAGAATATGAGATCATTGATGAGCTTCATGTGGGGTTGTGAAGCTGGGTTTTTCCGTAATTGTTCATATAGCTGCTTGAGGTCTGGTTCTGTATTATAAGAGTATCGGATTTTGGTGATAATTTCAAAATGGGGCACCGTTAATCCCAAAAATTGTGAGGCAGCTTCTTGAGCCCGAGATAGTGCGTCAGCAACTCTATTATCAGTCCCTGGTTGGTAAATGATTTCATAGTCAAAGCCAAGAAGTTTAGATAAATAATATTGTTGCTCAGGGGTTTGGATCACCTGGGTCATTAATTCCTTGATGCTACGTTGGTCTGTGTAGATGGTAAATCGTTGGCCCAGGAGGTATGTACGCCACTTCTTAACAGCTGTGGTGATGGCATGCAATTCCCGAATGTAAGTTGAAGCGGAAATGAGCTTTTTGCAGAATTTCCTACTGAAGTAGCACACAGGATGGCCTTGTTGGAGGAGGACAGCACCCATACCCTGGCCTGAAGCATCTGTTTCTAGCACAAATGGGTGATTGAAATTTGGTAGAGCCAGTACGGGGGCTGTGGTCATTGCTTCTTTCAACTGTGCAAAAGCTTGTTGAGCCTTCGTAGTCCAATTGAAGGCATCCTGTTTTAGCATATCGGTTAAGGGGCTTGCAAGGGCCGCATAGCCTTTTACGAACCTACGGTAAAATCCCGTGAGGCCCAAAAATCCACGAAGCTGCTTAACTGAGCTGGGTAGTGGCCATGAAAGCATGGCTTGAATTTTCTGTGGGTCTGGACCAACTCCTTCGGTGGAAATAATATGGCCCAGGTATTCCATAGATTGCTGCGCAAATGAACATTTAGATTGCTTCAGGTAGAATTGATTGTCCAGTAAGCACAAGAAGGCTTTCTCCAGGTGCACGACATGCTCTTCCAGAGTTTTACTGTAAATCAAGATATCGTAAAAAAAAAACGATAATGAAGTGTCGCAAGAATGGTTGAAACAGTAAGTTCATGGTGGCCTGGAAGGTTGCAGGCGCGTTACAGAGCCCGAAGGGCATAACCCGAAATTCGTAGTGGCCCTCGTGGGTACGGAATGCCGTCTTATGAATGTCTTCAGGATGCATTCGAATTTGGTGGTATCCAGAACAGAGGTCAAGTTTGGAAAACCATTGCGCCCCATGAAGTTCATCAAGTAGCTCATCGATGGTAGGAATTAGAAACCGATCTTTGTGGGTAATGGCGTTCAGTGCCCTGTAGTCAATGCAAAAGCGCCAACTGCCATCCTTCTTTTTGACTAGTAAGACCGGTGAAGAAAAGGAGCTTGAACTTCGTTGAATGATACCAGAAGTGAGCATCTCCCAAATGAGCCTTTCGATTTCTTGTTTCTGAAAATGGGGATACCGATATGGGCAGACATTAGCCGGATTGGCACCTTCAAGCAAAGGTATACGATGATCAGTGGGCCGTGGTGGTGGTGCGGTGGAAGGAGTGTCAAAAAGCTGTGCATAATTGTGGAGGAGGTTTTGTACAGAGGTAGGCATTGTGGGGTGATTTGTCGTGGGGGAAACAGGAGGTGAGGTGGCAGGGAGTAAGTGAAGGTGAAAGAGTCCCGCAATGGATTCTGTAGATGCCATTCGTTTTAGTTGGTGGGCAGAGACTTCTTGAGGACCTGGGTTTGGATTAGCTGCAATATGGACCAGTTGTCCATTTTTTATGAACTTCATGGTGAGGGAGTCGTAGTCAGTGAGAACTGGACCCAAAGTTTTGAGCCATTGAACACCTAATACTACATCGGCTCCACCTAATGGTAAGAGATAGAAATCCACTACAAAGGTATGTCCGCCGATATGGATTGAAACGACTTTGCAAATAGTAGAACAAGGTAGTTGGTCTCCGTTACCAATCAACACTTGGAACCCCGGGCTCTGTTGGACAGGAAGGCCTAAGAAACGGGCAATCCGATCTTGGATGAAGTTGTGAGTACTACCACTGTCCACCAGAATAGAGAGGTTGGATTTGCCAATAAGTCCAGTGACTCGTAAAGTCTGAGGCATGGAATGGCCCATTAAGGCGTGGAAACTAATCTGGGCTGGAGCATCCTCTGCTTCCAGTGCAGGTTCGAGGATGTCTGATGGTGTTGGATCCAATAATAGACCTGTGAGATCAGTGTCGGGCAACTCGGGAAATTCTTGGTCTGCAATTAATAACATGAACTGGCGTTTGCAGCGGTGGCCTGGACGGAACTTGTCGTCGCAGTTGTAACAAAGGCCCTTATCCCAACGGGCTTGCATCTCGGCTGGGGATAAACGTTTGATGGTAGGTTTGAAAGGTGGGGACAAGGTAGGTTTGGGAAGTGAAGGAGGAAAAGAGGGGACAGGGGTTCGGGTAGGCCCGCTGGAGTCAGGAGGTTGCAGGGTAGGTCGCATAAATGGTGGGTTGGATGGCCGATATCGGATCTGGGACTGGAGGTCTTGCAACTTATCTTCTTGCAGCTTGGCAAGGCCAACTGCTTGTGAGAGAGACAGGGGTTGGAGGGCTTGTACCTCACGTCTGATTTCGGGTTTAAGCCCTGAGATGAAACAGCTTAGCAAGAACGATGGGGCAAGGCCGATGATACGATTTGCTAAAGTTTCAAATTGGGTTTGATAGTCCCGGACTGACGATGTTTGACAAAGTTTGAAAAGAGCCCCCTTAGGGTCCTCGTATTGAGATGGAGCAAAACGGACCTCCAAGGATTGAAGGAGACTTTGCCAGGAGAGAATTTGATTGTTGGCATGCATCCATTGAAACCAACTCAAGGCTGCTCCATCCATATAGAACGAAGCAATGCGGATGCGTTGATCGTCAGGTGTTCGATGGAAGTCGAAGAATTGGTTTATCTTGAAAATCCAACCCAAATGGTCAGAGCCATCAAATCTGGGAACTTCAAGTTTGAGGGTAGTAGGGTGAAAGTTTTGGGCGGTGGGTGCTGGGTTTGGTGGAAGAGTGGACTCATTAGAGGAGGAAGATGACAAAGCGGCTACTGTGGCTTCAAGGTGGGATATCTTGGTGGCCATGGATTTCATATCATGTTGGAGAGCTAACTGGTTTTCAAGGAGTTTGGAGAGGGTGGTTTCAATTTTATCAGCAGGCTGTGATGAACCTACCATGGTGTAGCTCGATGAAAGCACCAAATATGTTATGACCTCACTTCGAGGGGAGGACCTCCTTACGCATGAAAATAAAAACACTGAATATTCATTTTTCTCTGCTGAGTACAACCAGAATGATATATAGGATCCTTAAGCAAATAGCCTACAGACACGTATGTAACTAACTTCTTAATGCAAAACCCACTATACCCCCCCGTATAACATCCCATCACGTCTAAACATAATTCTTCATCCATTTTGGTGGATGTTTGTTACGAGTGGATTTGCGTATTGTCTCTTGCTCACGTGACGTGTCGTCCTCTTCTTCTGTGCTGTGTAACACGTCTTCTGTGTGGGTTGTTATTCCCTCATGAGGGTTTGGACCCTTATCATCTGCATGGCTCGTTATTACTTCATTTGGGCCCCTATCATCATATGATTATTCTAAACAGGAAATCTCATCCCTTTCACATTTTATGTACACAGAAGCTTCCAAGTAACATTACTCTTCACTCTTCTTTATACACAATACATTATCGCTATGAAAATGTGTCCGGGGGAGTTTTGGTAGCTCAGAGGAACTAGTTAATTAAAGGTTCGTATATAGCACAAACTCCTATGTCTTGTGTAAGAGTTATAAGCTTTGTTTTCCTTCGTCTTTGATGTTTTCTTCGTTTTGTATCGCTTGATGCATTATTGATTTGCATATGAAACCCAAAATTCCGTCCAAATGTTAAAGTGCCTGCATTCTGAATTTGCTCAATAACTTTGACCAACAGTTTCGGAAGAAAAAGCAAAATTAATGTAGCCCACCTAGAACTTGTGGTTGTCAGTGGAAATATAGAGTTTCATACGATGAATAGGATTGGTGTGATGTGATTGTGTTGTTGATGCACTGAATATGAATAAATAGATGACCATGTGAGGTACGTGTAGATGTCCAGCACGATCCATGTTTGACAAATTACCTCAAACAAAACGGACAGGCAACAGTATGATAGAATTGGTCTGAGAACATGCACCCGCAAGTCAAATAAAATAAACCAACTTAGCTGTCATCTATACTGTAGATACTGACAAGAAGCAGAAAGCCGATTGGGGCTGTTGCTGTTTAGTTATGGGGGTTTCACGATATGGAATAGAGCATGGAAATATCCTCATTAAGTGGAACAATTCAGAAGTGCTCTTTTTAGACTTGGAACTGAGGAATCAGGGAGCGCACAAACACTATTTACTTTTTAGAGTTCCGAGCGATGATTATTATTAGGGAAGAAGTCGCTGATTACGACTTAAAAGTGATGATTATTATTAGGGAAGAAGTCACTGATTACGACTTAAAAGTGATCAAGGGCTAACCCAATCTTCATTTTTATGAACTCCGGTCGGTCAGAAATCTCCGACTAGCCAAGTCTTCTTCAACAAGCCTTTGATTAGAACTAGGACTAGGCGTGAAGTGACCAGTACTGTTAAGATCGTGATTAAATTGGCAGAAATCCACTAAGGACTTAAGACCATTAGGCTGTTAGCTGTGACATATAGGGTCAAGCATTTTACTTAGTCGAAGTTAATATTGGTGCATCATTTTTATAAAGACAACTTAGAGTGCCAATTACCTACCACGATCATGGAGAATTCTGCAAGTCTTGGGTTGATTTGACACTTGGAATTTAGAATGCTATCCTAGTGTCTAAACGCGGACATTCTTCCATTTGTAGGGCAAGCATGTTAACTTCACCAATGTGACTACAGATTCTAAATCCTTTTACAGGCCACGTACGCACTAGCATTATATATCAAACATATCAATCTCACTTCACATTTTCGATAAGTCAGCATGGACAAATCAGCATCGTTGGTATATACTTGTAGTATATTATGCGAAGAGAATTCAATATAAAATTTGTTTTTTCTTTTTTTTTTGGTTGAAGGGTCTTTTTCCTGCCTAAAGCCAACTTTAGGATTTATGGAGCACCAAACTCACACTCGACCTTTTCACAAGCAAGGAGAAATTTTTAGGTATACTTCATATGTTTTTTCAGTAAAGCATGCTTATATATTTATTACAAAGTATGTTTACTTAAAAATTTCTCTAGAAATAAAAAGGATTATCTACTAAGTACGCTTGTGTTTGCCTGTTATAGTGAAACTTTGCTTATGTGAATATTATCTCTTTAATCCTATTTTCAGTGCTCCACGGTTGGTTTCAGAAATCATACTTACTAGTCTGCAGAAACTAGCATCCCAAAAAGTTCCCATGCGTTTTTTGTTTTTTTTGCCATGCATATATATATATATTCAAGTCATGTGTTCAAATATTATTCTTAAGTACTCCAACGCAATCCCTCTGGTCCAATATTTATTTAAATCACTTCATTAAATAACTCCCTCGCTCTTCACGAGTGTTGGATTGGCACGTCTCTGAAAATAATTATTTAATTTATCAATAAATATAAATAAAATGAACATAAATTGAGCCGACTATGTTAGAAAAAAAATAAAATATTCAAAATTTCAAAGATATTTTTATAAAAAGTGTCAAAAATTGTAATTACTGAATTATAAAAAAAAATTAGTATGACGACAGTACTTATAATTTTTTTAAAAAAATTTAAAAGAAATAAATAAATAAATAAAAAAGGGTTAGAATAATAGAAGGAAATCGAGGAGGGCGAAGGCGTGCGGCACGATGTAGGCGAGGGCAGTAGTCCAACGCGCTTACCTCTCTCCTTCTTTGGTACATCCTTCATCCTTGTACTCCGGCCGCAACGTGCCTCAAATCGACGTCCTTCATTATAACCATGTGTTATAAAAGTCCCAAAGCTTTTAACTTTAGATGAAGAAAATGTAAGTTAGAATAATTCTATTTTCATTTAAGAAAGTCAATTTATGAAATTTTTATTTGCATACAAGGATAATGGGTTTTACTTTAAATTTAGTTATATTAAACTTAGATTCTCTCTATTTGAGGTATCATACCAATATTAACAAATCCGAAACTATATTATGTTTATAGATATAATTGATGCTACTTGAAGTATATCCAACAATTATTTATTTTATTTTTAAATTTATTAGGAATAACTATTATTTATAGTAAAAAAAATAAATAATAAAAATGTTATCTTTTATAAACGTAATGCACATATTTAAAATTAATGTATAATAAATATAATAATTGATTTTCATTTTTATTCTGGTACATAATAATTTATTTTGTTAAGGCGACGAAAAATAAAGAAGGTTAATTCCATAGTTTAAAACAGAGGTAATCTCGTTTTCGTGTAACGCAAGTCACGAGAACTGGAGATTGCTGTAATTTTTGGCGAATAAATAAGCTCCAAAAATTCGGGCTCCCATTTATTGTTCCACATTAGGCACAGACCAAAACTAGGTTGCCGAAAAACCTGTCAAATTTCTCTACTTTTTCTTTGGGTTTTCCATTCTCGTTGTCGTTGATACTATTGGCGGAACCCATTGGGAGATCAGTTCGCCGACACCGGAGAATGGACGTTCACCAGCGACCCCTCAACCCCGTTCGTCCAGGCTCTGTCGGCGAACCACTCAAGCCTCAGAAGAAGCATGTGAAACCTTCTGCCCCAGATGCTCAAGCACTGCCATTGCTCCCTCTTTACCTTCCCAACGCCGTCTTCTTCGGCGTTTTCTTCTCCGTTGCTTACTTCCTCCTTCATAGATGGCGCGAGAAGATCCGTACTTCCACACCTCTCCATGTCATCACCCTCTCTGAGATTGCAGCCATTATTTCCCTAATCGCCTCCGTCATATACCTTCTGGGTTTCTTCGGCATTGGCTTCCTCCACACAATCAATTCTCGCGCTTCTTCTGATGACGACGAGCTCGAGTTGGACGACGATGACACCCTCATTACTAAAGATGATATCTTTAGCCGCACTCCTGGCCCTTGCCCGGCCGGTGTCATAGATTGCTCTGTCATATCTGCTCCGCCACAGACCCAGAAGGCTGAGCTTCCTGCACTGCCACCCAAAATCTTCGACAACGTTCCGCTTTCTCTCTCTCTGGAGGACGAAGAAATCGTCGAGTCAGTTGTATCTGGGTCGATTCCTTCGTACTCGCTGGAATCGAAGCTAGGAGATTGTGGAAGAGCGGCGGCGATTAGAAGAGAGGCAGTGCAGAGAATGACGGGAAGGTCACTGCAGGGGTTGCCGTTAGAAGGGTTCGATTACGGTTCAATATTGGGACAGTGCTGTGAGATGCCGATTGGTTTCGTGCAGATCCCTGTGGGGGTTGCAGGGCCGTTGTTGCTAGACGGGAATGAGTATACAGTGCCCATGGCTACCACGGAGGGTTGCCTTGTGGCTAGCACCAACAGAGGTTGTAAAGCCATCTATGTTTCCGGCGGAGCTTCCTCCGTGTTGCTCAAGGATGGGATGACCAGGGCTCCCGTTGTCAGGTTCTCCACTGCCAAAAGAGCTGCTCAGTTGAAGTTCTTCTTGGAGGATCCTCTCAATTTTGACTCGCTTTCTGTCGTTTTCAACAAGTAATTCTTTCATCTTCCTTTTTATTTCCAAGTTTTATTTTAATTTATTTCCTTTCTACTACTTTTGAATGAAAACACCAATTTTTTAATTGATGATAGCCACAAAATTCGCGTGCTTTTTGTTTTTATAATTTAATTTTACTCCTTGTTATGATTTCAAGGTTTAACTCTGCCATCTGTAATGACTGTTATGTGAAGATCCGGAAAAAAATTAGAAAAAGGAATACTAATCTTATTGCAATTATGAATTAAAAACTTTATGATAAGTCACGTCGGTTAAATTTGAGTTTTTTTCCAAGGACTTTAGCTTAAATTTATCTTTGTCTTCATGATATTTAGAGGGGTGTGATAACTTTATGCTGCCTTTTACGAAACTGAGATTTTTTTTCCAGTTTGCACGTAAAATGGTCATAGAACTACCAGATTACAAGCAATAATTATTAGAGACCCGCTTGTGGCTAATTTATGGGTATTTGCAGGTCAAGCAGATTTGCAAGATTACAGAGTATTCAGTGTGCAGTTGCAGGCAAGAATTTGTACATCAGATTTAGTTGCAGCACTGGGGACGCCATGGGGATGAACATGGTATCGAAAGGCGTCCAAAATGTCCTTGAGTTCCTTCAGCAGAGTGACTTCCCTGACATGGATGTTATTGGCATCTCTGGTAAATTTCACTTCTATACATATATGTCCTCTCTCCTGTAGACAGATAAATTAAGCTGATCATGATTCGATATATAAACATGTCAGATAGTTCGTGAACATGTTTACATAAATGTTCATATGGCTTGATCTATCTATCTTTGATATATCTGGTCTACCTAAGAATGATTCTCGATTTCCCCTCCTCCAACCGGCATTTAGCTCTTACTCTATTGTTTAAGTTGTTGCTAAATTGTTATATATCTTGTTATTCCTGTTTTTGCGGAATCAGGAAATTTTTGTTCGGACAAAAAAGCAGCAGCTGTAAACTGGATTGAGGGGCGTGGCAAGTCTGTGGTATGCGAGGCTACAATTAAGGAGGAGGTGGTAAAGAAAGTTCTGAAGACTAGCGTGGAGGCCCTGATTGAACTTAACATGCTTAAGAACCTTGCTGGCTCCGCTATGGCTGGTGCCCTTGGTGGATTCAATGCCCATGCTAGCAATATTGTCTCTGCTATCTACCTAGCCACTGGTCAGGATCCTGCTCAGAATGTGGAGAGTTCTCACTGCATCACCATGATGGAAGCAGTGAACGATGGAAAGGACCTTCACATCTCTGTCACCATGCCTTCTGTTGAGGTACAATTAGTTTACCTTATCTTTTAGGTACACTATATAGTTTCTAATATTCTTGTAGTAGCTAATATTGAGGCTTTAATATTGATAGTCTAACTAACCTTAATTGCATTACCTGTGTCTGTACCCATCCACTCATTCTCTCGAAGGGGAGATATCATCAAAATCTTTGTCTGCATGACAATCTAAGATTCAATGCCATCAATATCGATCTGAGGGTAGCTTTACTTTTACCTCAATATTGTACGCATTGTCTTTTTCTCTTCCTGGATATAGGAAGGATAGATATTCATTCACAGCATTTTTTGCATAACATGCTCCTCTGCCATGTGTAGAGAGAAGCAAACTATGTTGCAGAAAGTCTTATTCCTTTAGGGAAATGATCTGCAGACTGCAGATGAACCTCTCTGTCTTTAATTTTTGCCTTTCTGCTGCATGCACATCATATTTTTCTTTTTTATTAACATTCTAATTAAAAGTATTTGAATGCATGTTGATATAATGACAAGAATACTTGTGTTTGATCTAAGTTATATTTTATGATTCAGGTGGGTACAGTTGGAGGAGGCACACAATTAGCATCTCAGTCAGCTTGTCTTAATTTACTTGGTGTCAAGGGTGCCAGTAAAGAGTCTCCGGGTGCAAATTCTAGGCTACTGGCCACTATAGTAGCTGGTTCAGTCCTCGCTGGGGAGCTTTCACTCATGTCAGCCATTGCAGCGGGGCAGCTCGTTAAGAGCCATATGAAATACAATAGATCTAGCAAGGATGTCTCCCAAGTAAAAGAATAAGTAAAAGACCAAAGTCTCTTGAGTTGGCTGCTGCAGTAAACTTGTAATGTGGACTCAAATGACCAAAGTCTCAAATAAGTAAAAGAATAAGAAAATACTAGTATATGATGAATTCCTAAAGGACAAATGGGGGTGATGGGTTATGGGAAAAAAAAATTGACGGTAGCTTTGGAAGAGTGAATGCAGTCCCAAGAGGAATGTGGGTGAGAAGAAACAGACACAGGAAAAAAGCCTGCATCAGATTTCTTGAATATGTAGTGCATGTGAGGCTTTGTCTCTTTTATTACACTGTACGGGACTTTAATCGGAGGCTGGAGGAGAAACAGGAAGTAGCCACACCTTTGTCATTAGTTTTATTTATCTTTAGATAATTTGTATTGTGTATCTTCTAAAGCTTCTCAAAGATGTTTTCTTTTTAGTATTTTAAGTATTTAGCTGTGTTGTAATCTTCATTTTTGTTTTGTTTTTGATTTCGTATTTTTGTGATTTTAGGGAGATAGACATCTCCAATTGTGATGTAAATTTTTTTTTTTTAAAAAAAGGCCCCCATTTGTGTCCATCTTTTTCTGCTTCGTTTAGCTTCTCTCCGCTTTTAGCTTGTACAAGTTGGCATATTTTGCAATAACACCACTCCCAGAGTGTACACAGTATAGTCCTTTGCCGATTAATTCTTTGGTGTTAGGCATAATCTAAATTATTGAATAAACAAATATTTTATCAAACGATTGTTTTGCATTATAGGTGACTCAACCTATTGGTTAACTTGTCAAAATTAGAATATTTATTATTAACTCTCACGAGTTCCAATATTTGCACGAATTTCCTTGTGGCAAATAAATAAGAGATTTTAAAAAAAAAAATTGCCTTCAATTCATAGAATTTATGTTAGAAATGCTATTCTTTCATTTTTTTTTCTCGTCTTTTGAAATATTCATGCCCAGAAGCATTTAGACTACTATACAATCAAGCTTCCTTTCAGGCTCATCCAGCATGTAAAAAGCTGGAAGCAATTAGACGTGTAATAAATCCACATGAATAAACTATGTAGTTAGACAAACTTAAAAGAGCTGCTATTAGAGTTTTCCTGACTGCTAATTGCCTCAATATTGGCATTATCATGTCGGCCAGAAGAGTTTACTCGAGCGGCTACAATCATTGCACAGTAACATGTCCGCGTTGTAAATGGAGATCATGCTGAGATCTATGTTTACCAATAGTGGATCTAACTTTTCCAAAATGCAAGCAAATATCTTTGTATCATCACATAACTGGATATCAAGCCCCACCTTGATTAAGGAGCGATGTATTCCATAGGCCCGGTAAATCAAATAAATATCTGTATATATGTGTGCTTCACTGCTTCCATGTACATTCATCACTAAGTTATAGCAGAAAAGCAATATCTGTCATCTGAATCTGAGAACATAATGCAACTGTATTTTACTTTACAATCTGATAATGAATGCCAACGTACAGAATTAGTTTTTAATTTGGTTCAGAAATAGCTTTCTTCATTCTTCTATTAATCAAACATTGCTTCTAATTAAGAATCTTCTGAACTCCGGGCACACCCTAGATAGTCAATCACTTTTATCCTCCTGTAACCCAAACTCCTGCAAGTAATGTTCTGCGTCCAAGGCTGCCATGCACCCTGCACCAATAACATGATTTTCGTTAATCAAGGGAGAAAAATGCTTTTGCATAGTTCATGCTTTGATTATCAATACGCATATTAATGTGGAAACTTCATGTGCAATGGCCAATAATAACCATCAAAGGTACAGACATCACAATCATTTTTAACAACATAATCTAAATTACTTCAAGGAGAAATTGAAATTTAAGGATGAAGAATGTGAAATTCTAATAACCACAACGCTAAAATATTTATAATTAAATACAGTGATACAAGTATATAATCCTTTGAACACGTGCCATAACCTCTATCCTTGTTTTTAAAGGTAGAAGTTCCAAAGGTCATTGGCATATCAGCAGTTGGGGTCATTAGTGATGTTTTGATCATGCTCATATATAGCCAACCCTTTTCAAATGAGAAGTACAGATTTTGAATCTTTCAGATTATGTCAACAGGGCTAAAATAATTTAGCCTATGGAGCATAAAAGAGGTACAAAGAATCATATATGAAAGGCACAAAATTATCATTTGATGATTTAAGTTGAGTATCCTTTGAAGTTATTTAATTTAAATTTGGTTTATCTCATAAAAAAAACTATGGACACATCTTCATGAAACAAGCCAACTAAGCAAGAGAAGACATGGGATAAAAATTAAATGGCATCCATGATGCAAATTCTGGAGAAGTGTCTGTTCTTATTATATTTTAGACATAACAGAAATATATGCACCCATTATGTTAAGTTACATAACCAGGGCAGTTTTGGCTGTGTTGTAAGCATGCTCACTCCATAAATTGTGCTTTGAAAAATAGCACGAGATTGATTTGTTGCACACAAGATATTGTTATTAACCAATAGTCCAATACCATCCTGCTCCTGAGTCCTGAATCATTCAGCTTGATTACATCCTTTTACTAACGTCAGATTTTACAATAGAACATTTCAATAACATAAGCAAGTGATCACACAATATTCATAAGCTCAAGCAACTGTCTCTGTTAAACATAATTAGTGAGTATTTAACAGAAAACATTTTTTTAATTAAAAAGAAAGCTGTTCTGCATGCATCTGATCAAGCCCTTCTACTATTTATACCAGATTAACTTAATAACTTCTTTATTTTGGGGTTCCCTTTACCGAATAAAAGAAAATATGATCAGGAACAAAGCGATCAAAAGATTAGCAGAAAGAACAGAAAGAACTTTTTATGGACAACAGAAAAGGAAAAATTGCCTCAAAAGCAAACTTATCATTAAAATAAAAGAAAAGCATCCAAGAACATTAGCTTTAGCAAATGTGTTGCATCATAAGATTTCAGTTATATTTTCAAATAAGTCAGAGAAAGAAGATCAACATAAAAATAATTGACAAAATATGCTTAAAATCAACCACCATCCAAAAAGTATGGTGTGACGTGTGTGTGTGTTTCTTGACCCACAGTAAGGACTAAAAAGTAAAAACCATCAAAACTTTAATAATATCAATACTATATGAGTTGAAGAGTTAACTATGTTTTGACAGTAGTACAAAAGTAAAATTCAGGAATATGTGAAAAAGCATTATACCTATGTACTTGCAGGTAGGTTTGAAGCAATAGATAACTAATACTATACATACAAGCATATTGTTTGAACAGGAGTTAAAGGAAGGGGAAGGGACACAACCGTGTCTCATGTAAAAGTACAAAGTTTTGGCAAAATATATCACAACGGATATTTGACACAAAATTAGAGACAAACACAACACTGGATACTCCAAGGAGCAACTCAGGAAAAAAGGATGCCAAATCATTTAAATCAACATAAACATTTAATAGCCTTTAAGTTTTAATGGAGGAACCACTTGTTTTCTCGTTCACAGAATAGAGATTTGACTAACACATGTATGAACAAATTGAACATGAGATACTCCCAGGAGCAACCCCGGAAGAAAAGAGGACAAATTATCCATAACAACATAAGCATTTAAAGAGGAACCACTTCTCTTTCACACACATAGACACAATGGAGAATTGACAAACACATGTACAGACAAATGGAACATTGAATAGTCATGGGATTAATTTTGGAAGGAGAGATGCCAAATTATCCAGATCACTATAAGCGTTTAATGAGGAATCACATCTATTACCCAAGACACCCTGTGTCCCCCAAAACTAACAATCCCAAACACATGAATAAGTAAACTACTCCAAAGTGAAAGCAAAGTGAAATATCAGATGTTCCACAAATATGAAATAACTGCATATCAATCATTATGCACAACATAATAAAGAGGTTAGAACCAAGGAGTTAGGATTGTTGGAATGTGACCAACTAATAATCTCAACCCATGTATAAGTAAGCTTATATAAAGTGAAGTCTCAGATGTTCACAAATAACTGCATACCAATCTTTATACATAACATACAAGTTTAGTAGGTACAAAAAAGCATCATTCTCCTTCAATGTACGGGAAAACAGGACTTTTCAATACCATGCACCTTACATCAATGTATCATTATCACATAGCCCATTCAGAATACTCTACTAGTGATACTAGAAGCCAATGATTATAAAGAAAATATTATTTCTAAAAAAATTACCAGTGCCACCCGCAGTAATAGCTTGTCTATACTTCTTGTCCTGGACATCCCCGGCAGCAAATACTCCCTGAACACTGGTCTTTGTGGTCCCAGGCTTAGTGACAACGTAGCCATCAGAATCGAGTTCGAGCTGGCCATCTAAAAATTTTGTGGCAGGCTCGTGCCCAATTGCAAAGAACAATCCGGAGACCTTCAAATCAGACACATCTCCAGTTACCACATTCTTGACCTTGAGTCCCCCCAAAACTCTTCTGTTATCTCCATCACCATATGCTTCAACGACCGTTGAATTCCAGATTACATCAATCTTAGGATTATTCAACGCCTTACTCTGCATAATCTTGGAAGCCCTAAATGTATCCCTCCTATGAATTATATACACTTTGGAACCATACTTTGTGAGGAAGGTCGCTTCCTCCATAGCCGAATCCCCACCACCAATCACCGCCAACGGTTTGTTCCTAAAAATGGGAGCGGCACCATCACACACTGCGCAGGCAGAAATCCCCCGATTCCAGTAGCCATCGGAACTATCGCCTGAGCCGGGAAATTCCAATCGCTTGGCGACAGCCCCTGTGGCAACAATGACAGATTCGGCCTCGACGGCCTTGGAATCAGTGAAAACCTTAAAGGGTCTCCTAGAAAAATCTACCTTCGACACAGTTTCGGTGAAGATATCGGTGCCAAAACGTTGGGATTGCTTGCGGCAACGGTCCATGAGCTCGCCACCAAGAATACCCTCAGGGAATCCGGGGAAATTCTCGACGTCGGTAGTGGTAGTGAGCTGACCACCAGGGGCAATGTCGTTGGCCATCCAACCTTCAAAAAGAATGGGCTTGAGTTCGGCACGAGCAGCATAAATAGCAGCAGTATGAGCAGCTGGACCACTTCCGATGATGCAGAGCTTCGTCTTAAGGATCTTGAGGTCATCCATGGCAGCAACTTTGGAAGCAGATGAAGATGAAGATGAAGACAAAGAGGTGGCAGCGGCAGCAGAAGCGGAGGAAGCGAATCCGAGGCCAACGAAGCTGCAAGCCTTGCTCAGGAGCTTCCTCCAGCCGTTAGGGCAAAGCCTCATTTGAAACAAACAAACAAGTTTGCAAGTTTGCAACCTTGAAGTGGGAGTTGGACTCTCCGCTCTCACGAAACACGTTTTTTTTTCTTTTCCTCTCTGTCAAAAGGTTCGTTAGGCGCGAAATGGATTATAAAAGAGAAACGCGTTTCTTTTTCCGTGTGGATCAAGAAAAGAAAGATACAAACGAATCGGACCCGGGAATTGGAAAAGGATACTGCTGTTGTTGCTTCCAACAACGAAGACAGAAACGTGTTTGGTTTTATTATGTTTTGCCGTCCCATACAATCTAAATTGCATTCTTTTACTGCTCAACAATTTTGGTCCTTTCCTTTGCATTTGTTCTGCCTTTCTAGCTGGGTTTTGTTTATTCCCATCTCTCCCGTAAATCCAAGTCAAGAACAATTGGGGGCGAGCTTTCTTGATAATGCCACAAGAGATTAAAAAAAAAAAGTATTTTCTTTTTTGTTGGGTTGGGCTTGGAACATTTATATGCTAAAACCAACTAAATTACACTGGTTTTCATCTTAACATTGGGCTTTGAGAGACGTGCCATTATTGAGAAGGTTGAAAATAGGGCTTGTGAACAGGCAACTGGCGACGAATATACAATACAATTTTAGTCACAATGTGGCCCCAATGCTGCTCACAAACAAATTTCAAGAATTGTTAGCTGAAAAGCAAAGCATTAGTGGATGCCTAATCAGCATCAACAGTGATGATGGGACTATTAGTTTTTCTTGATTTAATATACTTAAGAATGGAAATCATGTGTACTCACTCAAACATAACTATGAAACAAGTTTTAAATTTCGGGACATGATTGTCCCCTTCTTTTAAATGTCAACAATTATATCCCCCCTTTAGACTTGCTTTGCGTTTAATTTAGTCAAAAAACAGCAGTGTTAGGTGGTAATACCAACTTTTATAATCTTCCATTTATACCAACTAAGCACCATCCAGTTTTTGCCACTTGCCATTAACCAACAAAAATCAAACAACCCTTTTAATTTTCAATGAACTCACGAAATCTAAAGGAACAAAATTTGTTTATCATTTCTCAAACTTGTTTACAGTACAGAGAATGACCCATTACCAATGCAAAACTTAAGATTGAAATATACAGAGAGGAAGAAACTATTATCATCTCAACCATTTCTAAATCTAAAAAAGAAAGAAGCAGAGGATGTCGAGGTAGAAAATCAGAAACATCAACTAATACCCACATTAAATATCTCTACAAAAAGAAGCATTCATGAGCTTCAATCTTGAATATGGATAACTGGGTCTTGGATTTGATCCATTGAAATAGATGTTCTTTTAATGAACTCCAAGCAGTCTGCAATGGCCTCTGCATAGAAAGAATTAGACCTCCCATAATCAGCTCGACCCTTGATTTGTTTCTTCTCCCTCACTAAACTACTTCTGCTGCTGTTGTTGTTATTTCTCTTAAACCCACCTTTCCTGCGAAAAACTTTCTTCAGCAGTTTAAGAGCTTGAGCATAGGACAGTTTCCACCTATCAAAGAGCCTGAGAAAGAAGGTGAACTTCTTGCGTAGCCTTAGAACGTTAAGCCTTCTTGGGTTTAACTTGAAGCCTCTGCAGCTTCCATGGCAAGAGGATCCTCTGCCACTGCAAACTCTGTTGTAGCTCATGAGACCCGTGATTTTTTGGGTTCTGCAAGCCAGAAACCTGAGTTATGTATAAATATATGAGGTTGGAGAGTGACTTTCTGGAAATTTGTGTGAAGAAGAACGAGGGAAGGAGAAGGTTGGAAATTTGTGGGTTTGGACTGTTTGGAACTTTGGATGGTTTTGTGCAGGAAAGACAAGGCCTTTAGGGTACTCTATATATGACCGGGATTAAACTTGAAAGCTTGTGCTTAAATATAGAATGGACTATAAACATCAAAGTGTTAAATCATTGATTGGTATGGTAGGGCCAAAGGGGACAAGGGAGACATAGAAAAGGAGAAAAATGCCAGTGATTCCTTCCGAAGTAGGTGACTAAAGCAGCATAGGAATATGATTATTTTATTTTATTTGCGTAAAGAAATAGAGGTTTGACATACTTTGTGGCTTAGGAAAGTAATAATTAGTATCAAATGGGTAAGATTGGGTAATTGAGTAGATAGGCTTATAATATAATGTAATTATTCAAGCTTTATTAGCCTAACAAAGTTTGACTTTAGAATTGGCTTTTTATGCTAGAGTGGCTGGCTTTTCTCATTAGGACTGTGAAGCCTGTAATGGGTTTCATCTGTATTCCATCAGAAGATTGTTTGTTTGCCACTTGCTTTTAATGACAATAACGAACTTAGAGGACTAGGCTCAGATTTTTGGAGTCATTTCTAGAGGTTTGTGACAAAAGTTCCACTAATCATTGCAAAGAAGTAGCCGATCCACAGCTGTCATTGAAATATTGATGCGCTCTTCAGCACCCACCTCGAAAATTGTTTCGTCTTTTATGTTAATTTGGAACTTATAAGACAAAGATAGAGAAGGGGAATGGTCAATTTTCTGTGACACTAGCTCCTCATCTCTTTAATTTATCAATTTTCGTAAGTTTGAAATGAATAGCTAAACTGCTTGTCTTGAGATGTTGTATTGGTAATCTCTCGATCTTTTTCTTCTCAAATATGAAGTCTGAAACAACATTACTGATTGAAGCAAATTTGTGTAGAGGAGGGAGATAAACTAAGTCATTTCAAAGCCTGAAGTCTCTGATAAGCTTTAAGTAGGTTGCCGTGCTATTGCCTCACCAGTTCAAACAAAATTTTGTATATTTGTTGGGCGAAAGAAGAGCATAGTTTTAGCATATGAAAGCAAAGCCTCCCAAAATATTATTAATTTGAGTGCATTAACGGTTGTCCTTATCCACGATTCTCGCGTATCCAATTTCAAACACACACCGAAAGAGTGCCGACTTCTTGCAACGAGCATAAGCGTTGGAACCAAACTAATCACGAAAGATGATGTAGGAAGTACATTTGTGATATATTTCGTGTATGTCCTACGTTAAGTTTTTTGGCACTAGAATCGCTTTAGAAATTTCAAGCCAATTTGGTTTTCTTTAGATATTATGTTTATTAAGAAACCTTGTGGATGGGAGTGGTTCACACCTAATGCCATGTTGGCTATGTTCAACGAGAAATAAATACAAAGTGATGGGAGTACTTTTGACATTTTTAAGTCTACAACTATAATTTTCAATTTCCCCAGAGAAAATCTATCATGGCATTATTATTGGTAAGGCGCTGTTATAGTTAAGCCATTCTTTTAAGATATAATACAAAAAAGCAAGTCCAAGTTTGTTAAACATGCATCAAAAGTCAAAATACATAACTTGTTAGCATTGAATTCTATTATTTTTCAAAATAAACACATCTTTTCTTTTCTTTTTTCTTTTTTCCCATATGCTTGATTGAAACTTGACTTGATATTTTGCGTTGTTAGATGAATCTCAAAATTCTCAACTTAATAAATAATTACTTTATTTATTAATTAAGAAAAATAAAAATATTGAAATATATCTAATGATGTAAAACTAAAGGTTGAGTTCTTCGTCAACTTATTCTAATGGCATACTAGATATTTAAAATAGATATTATTTACATTTTAATTGTAGGCATGGACCATTCATTTTTCTAGCTTGCTTTGTATAATTAATAGGGGGAATGTATATTCTGATTCATCTAAAAGAAAAAAATCTGAGAGTTTGTAGCAGATTCATACAATAGTACAAACTGATAGTAGATCAACAGCTGACTGTTCTGGCTAACACAAGTTGCAATTATATGACAAGATCTTCAGTGATTAGAAAATCCTAGCTAGCTCATATTAACATGACCAAATTGTAATACCTAAGAAAATCATGTAGGAAAATTTAAATATCACTAGCATAACTATATACTCCACTGAGCTAGAAATTTGGGCTAAGTTTGACTGGGGCAGAGTTCATTCCTTTAAATGGCTTCAAAGTCAACTACTCCTAAAAAGTAAAAACCATCGCAAAGGAGAAAGGCATGCACCATTCAGAGGCCACTATTCCGATTGCTCAAATGGGACACGAACAAACAATTGTCCGTGCAGGGTCACCACAGCCGAAGTGTGATGAGGGTCAATTCTTGAAGGCAAGCTGACAACCTGGAATAGTAAAGTTTCTAAATTTGAGGGATAGAGGAATAAATAACATAAGAACAATAGAAAGTTGCAACTTCGACGAATAACAAGTTCTCTGGTTATGTATAAAATCTGGCGTATCAGTTAACTTTTTTTTTTAAGAGGAGAATTAAGCTGGCAACCATTTACCCAGATCCCCCCACCCCCATCCGAGCTAGCCTCAGGTGGCTAATATCAGTTAAACTTTCCATTCTAATATTTACTGACAGCAGGGTGTAGCAGAACAAAGTGACAGCTTCAGTAAAGTCACAAATATTATTGATTAAAACTGCAGGGTGATTGTTTCAGTTCAAATCCAGAGGTAACATTGTGTGAGGACTACAATTGCGGAAACATAGACCACAAAGATACCTAGGTTACAAAATGTAAAAGAAACATGTTCTCAAGTCAAAGGTTGCAACTGTAGCAACTGCTGATAAATGATAGTGCTAGATGCATCCTTCCAATTATATAAGGAAAAGAAAATATACCTTTTTGAAAGGTGTCACGCCCCAAGGATTATCGGGATGCTCAGGTTCACCACTTATGACCAAGCGTCCAGCTGGGTCTGATTGAACACGCACCTGGTTTGAAAAGCATACGAAGAAAAAGGAGACTATAATTTAGTCATAACCAATAATCAGTATCCTCAATTCAATTGCTGCATTGTAGATTATGCTTTTAGATTCATTGATTATTGCATCCACAAAGTGAGGGATAAAAATAGGGGTAATGCTATCCCAGGCATCTAAAACCTAACGAACTTGAATAAAGCCAGTCTGAACTAACAGATCTTACAAACTAATAAATACTAGAAAAGGAAATTATGGTATCACTCACAGCACCTTACTGGATAAGTTAACTATGCATATGCAAAAAATCATATATTCTTATTTCTGCACCCTCAAATACACTCTGTGTGCTGATATGTAGCTGAAAACAGTGTTATAGAAACCAGAACAGACCGGACAGGGTAAGCCAGTGAACTGGCTATCAGTCCAGTCCAATTTCTTCATGAACCAAATCTCCCTTTGAATGCAGAACTTTAAAACTTTTTACACTTGTACTGAAACAATGCAGGTCCCTTGCAAAAGCCCACATCTTTATTCACTTTCCTTTATCCAGTCTATTTATATATACAGCCAACCACCTAGTGTACCTCTTCATTCACCGAGGTGGAGCTAAAAAAGAGCAGCTAAGCAACTTTCTTTTTGTATTCCACCAGATGACCACATTTTCATTGTTTAATTCCACTTTCTTTGTTTTTCTACAGCATTGTTTTATTTCACTTTTAGTTTTGATTTATTATTATTCATTATATACCAAGAAATATAGTCTTTCAATGTCCAATGCAGAAAGAGTAAATTAACAAAGATATTTTTTTTTCTTCTTGAACATTGAGTTGACATAAAATTAAAACAATAATAACTAAACATTTTTTCATTAGGTGGGGTCGGTTATACGCCACAGTAGCCTATCATGAATAAAATCAATAGATAGATTATTAACTATTAAATTATTCTTAATAGTTTCACCTATTGTTTTCTTTGTCCTTCCTCTATCTCTAACTATAGGACTATTATCTATCTGATCTACTCTTCTCACTGGGGTTTCTGCAAATCTTCTCCACACATGACCAAACCACCTTAAACGATATTTCACCATCTTCTCCACAATAGGTGCTACCCCAACCTTCTCTTTAATGCACTCATTTCTAATCATATCTCTTCTGGTGTATCCACACATCCAGCGCAATATTTTTATCTCTATAACATTGAATTTATCTTCATATTGTCTTTTGATCGCCTAGCATTCAGTACTATACAATATAACAAGTCTTATAACTATACAGTAAAATTTTCCTTTAATTTTGAGCGGCACTTTTTTTTTATCACAAATGACACTCGAAACCTTCCTCCATTTCATCCATTTTGCTTGAATTTTATAGTTTACATCCTCCTTTATTTCGCCGTCATTTTGTATGACATAGAATTAAAAAACCTAAATAAATTTAATGTTACTGAATTATATTTTGTTTATTTTGGAATAAATTTTATGTAAAATTCTTAATTTTACATATAATAAAGATTAATTGAGAGATATACTATGTTAATTTTGTTATAATAGTAAACTTTCTACATAAAATGCACAACTTGTATGATATTTTATTTATTTAAAATTTAATTGCATTTTTAATATATGAAAAATATTTCATATTTCAAGGAAAAAAACCAGTTCAATTGGTTTAATTCAGTGATCCAATAACCCGACAACCTCACCAGGTCAATGACTGGACCAGGTCCAATAACTATGGCTGAAAAGCTGCTACCCTCAAGAATAATTTAAAGCAAAAGTAATGATGTAAACTTCTCATACACTAAGTTTATTCTAAATGAAAAGGAGGCCGCCATTCCTATTATGCTTGCCAATTTACCATGAAGGGGAGATATTACAGAGCATTCTAGATTACATGTAAGCTAGTCCTTTAAGCACTGAGTTTGCTATTCACTCTACCATAAAATTTGCACCCCTCCGCATATAGTAATTCCATCTCGGAAAAAGGAAAAAAGAAAGTGGAAATTATAAGCTTGACTTCCATCAGAACTCAGATTAATACACAGAAGATAACTAAAGGAGACCAGAAGTTACCTCTTCCCGAAGAAGACCAGGAACTAAAGCATAGACCTCAAAACAATCTTTCTGTACGCCAAAATATTCGTTGTGATGAGTAATTACATAGAGGTAATTTCTACTAGAACACATGAAGAAGAAACTTACAGTTTTTTGCACATTGATTTTTACCCAATCAGCAGGAGGTCCAACATCAACCACTGACGTGTCCAAACTAGCCAGTCAACATATCAAAACAGGCAGGAAAATCAGCACAGAAACACTTTAAATAAGAGCTTGGATTGGCAACACATTTCACAAACCGTTAACTAGACAAATAGATAACTAAGCAGGAAAAAACACACACAAAACATAAAAGAAAGATGGAGAATGAAGCAACAGGCATCTTAACTGTGGTTTAGATGGTTTACTACGTGCCGCTTTGACTGCATTATCCATGTAAGATGGTTTCTTACGTTTAAGTAAATCTGATCCAATAAGGGGGGGAAATCCAATACTGAGAATCATTTAGCACCTATAACACTGTTAAAAATGACAGCTAGGATGAAGGACCATACTGATACTTTTAAGCTGCTTTTCACGCTTTTGCAAAGACATAGAATTCCTATCCTAAGAAAACAAGAGTATTAAATGGTTATTTGGCCATAAAAACATATAGACTGCAGAATAATATTCAGGAGAACATAAAACGTCAACAACAAATATTTACCAGACCTTAATAATAGGGTCACTAACTTCACCATTAGCAAGAAGACGTTGTGAGTGCCAACCCTGCATTGCTCGTGCAGCAGCATCTCTCCGTGCTCTACCTGATGCTGAAGCCTGATTACACTCATCAGGCATAAAGGATTATAAGATACAAATAAGGATAGTAATGATAGAGAGACAGTATTCCACTTACAAAGCCTAATGCAACTAAAGGTGTAAACTAGATGGACTGCAAGACAAGGTACAAGTTCTAACCACTTTCAATTATTGTTCAAGCAACTTCCACAAGAAAGTTAGAGCTTTTTAGAGAGTAAATTCTTGAAAAAATAATTTTATTATGGCCTTCTCAAATTGTGAGGCAGTAGGGAACTTTCTGTATAGTTCAATAATCTTGAAGCAGCAACTAGCGAAACAACAATGATGCTAACTGATTACGATATATTTATATATAATATATTGAATATTACAGATGACACTCAGCCATCAAAATGGTAAGGATAAAGCATATCTTGAATGATTTGAACTGATAGTTGGATCATAGAAATTGTTTCCTCCTACCTAAACCAGAAAAATTAATTTTATAAGAAATCTCATTGCAAATTTCACCCCATTACAGCCTGTTGCATGTTAGATATTAAATTTGTGTTATGCAAACTGCTAAATATGCTTTCCAATGTTTCCCAACTTATTTCAGAGACTTCAATGAGAATGGTATTGTCAGAACTCAGAAGTTTATTCAAGTTTCCACACACAGTTGGCCCTTATATTATTGCTCATGCAATGAAATCAACCACAGAAGTTCACATAATACCTGATTTTCAATATTCAAAGGCTCAGTATGAGGAACAATAGGCACAGTAAGCTCACCACCTTTTGTTTTATGCCTTTCATAATCAAGAAGTGCCTGGAGTAGAATATTAGAATAGCATAATGAAGCAAGGCCGCCAGAAATAAGTAACTAATCAAAATGACATGGAAAAAGCTGCAAAAGAATGAGTTCACACAGGCAAAATATTTGATACAATTATTAGAAATATTGCATAAAGAAAAAGATACCAATTAAATAAGCCTATATGTCAAATAAAATTGAAGCGATGCTATCTGGCGCAAGGAATTAAACTGGCTGTGCATGCCAAATCCACCATGGTTTTGATTCAGTCAAAAAAATAGTAACCGTGTGCAACTTCTGAGGTAATCGAAATACTTGAAAACCAACCCACTACACTTTGTTTCTTTCTTTATTTTTGATAGAACATGTCAATGTATGACTTAAAAAAATATATTTAAATTCAGTCAGTCAGCTCATGACTAAAAATATATTATCTAAATTAAGTAAAACTTTTGGTAGAAGAGACGCCAAAATTAATTTTCAATATATCAGGTCAATGAATCAATATAATAGTAAGATTGGAAGGGATGTATTCAACAGATGTGAGCTTGCCAGACAAGTGATGAATGTACCATTCAAGGTTTCTTATCTTAAAAAAAAAATAGTGTGACTTTGAAGTTAATGGAGGTAAAACCTACAAGTTGACCATTCACTCATGCTACTATTTATGACAGGCTGTATTGCACTGTAATGAGAGATACATCCAAAGAATGAATGCAGCCAATATGAAAAAGAAACATGAGCTAATCTGAAAAAGAAGGTTGAAAAATGAGTAAAATAACCAAAAAGGGATGAATACCACAAATGACATGGATAGAAATTATTGATAGAGAATGATATTAAAATCATGATATCTCCATCTCTCACTTATGCACTCTTCTTTCTTATCCTTTCCTTTTGCTCCAAAATTTTCCCCATAGTCATATCTCAGTAGCAAAAGGATTTTGTGCAGAAAATAAACAATAGATGTATCCTTCATGGATTAAATGGTGGAATAAAAACCAGACAAGGACTTCAGTTAGGATGAAGAGCTGTCATTGCTGTTGCTCGAGTAATTTAGTAGGGGAAAAAAATCTCGTAATAGCATTGGAAATTATTATAATAATCCAAGAGGAGCTTGAGAGAACAATTTAACAGTAGAGACGCAATGCCCCACTAAACAAAAGCTAAGAGAGCAATATAACAAGAGAGGCACAATATCCCACTATACAAGACTTGCAAAAGAATTATTTAGATAGATTCAAAGGCATAGCTTTTGTTTCATGGTTGCATATCAGGAAACAAAAATTGAGCTATCAGTTGGGGTAAATGCACACATTATCTACAACAAAAACACATATTTATGCCCAAAAAAGTCTACCTAATAAGTTATAAAGGCAAATCAAACAAGCATAGAGAGCTAGAAACTAAATTTGCAAAAGCATTAAAAAAACCAAATGCCAGAGTAAGATTTTATTTATTGAGAATCACCTTTTCATAAAAACCTCGAAATGTCCATGAAACTGTGGTGCATGTCCTGCATAATGGAAGAAAACAGAGAGAAATATTAATATACCCCAAAATAAAAAAATAAAATCATATGCCATTTAAACACCTTAATGTAAGCCACCAAGCCCAAGGGAAAAAAAAGGAAAGAAAAAGTGCAAATAAACCATTGAAAGAAGACAAGAAATCCTTTAAAACTCTGCTTTCCTTTTAATATGGAAATCAATCCAGCATACGTAATTCAATGGAAGAATCCATCACAATTTTTTTTCAATTAAAACTTGAAAGGACGCTTCAACTTCTTTCAGCACCCTTTCATGTACAGAATATAATTGCACAGTGGCCTATTTAGCAACATAGACAGACCATAAGTCACAAATTTAACATCCAATAACACTTAAGATATAATAAGAACTACGTCACCTGTGTAAGGTGATTTTTCAAGTTCAAAGCCATACATCAATAGAGTATATGTTAGAGTCAAGGCCATTGGAGCATGTCTTTCACAAAATAATACCACAAAAAAATAACACAATTTAAAGTAACAGGAGTCTGCATAATAAATGAAGTTTGTATAAACAAGATCAAGACAAGAAAGTGCAAGTTTCCCCTTACTTTGGAGGTTTGAAAGACTCTCCCACTTGCCGCCATAATTTACATGAGGTTACCTATGAACAAATATAACTCAATTAGACGTATGACCTCGAAACAATCAAAACAACAGCTCAAAAATAAACACATGCTTGGCCAAGAGTTCGACTGATGTCAATTTGCCTCAAGGAACAATCCCCTAAACTTTTATTTATTCTAAAGTAAAATTACATCAAACCTACTTAAGAATCAAAAGGATATCCATTATCCAACAATGCAGAGAGCCAGAGACAATTTTATCCGTCAACTAATAGAAACATTTAGATGCATCATTTATTGTAAATGCAAATAGAATAATTTTAACAAAACAAAAGTAGATTTTGGACCATTATGAGAGCATTCTGCCTGCCAACATCTTCACACACGATTGAAATGCTATCATCATGGAAATGTATATCTTCATATATTTGGTTGTCCCATATACATTTTGAATCATTATTGATTGTCATACTAAACATGAGAATTTTAAATACTGGAAATATGAAACCAGGGTATCTCACACACCAGTGTACCAAATGCCTCACTCGAGTTTAGATCTCTTAGAGTAAACCTAGGTACATGTTAAAGCTTCTTAAGAATTTAAGGAGGTATAAATATGCCACAAAGCGATTCCAGAGACCAGACCTAACAGGCTAATATATATCAGTAGTAATTGTACAGAAAGAATTTATAATGTAATCAGTACCCAAAATAACACTGTAATTGCGCTGAAGCAAGAAGGATAAGAAAGGTACAGGCTAAACTTGAACCGTGGCGTCAAATTTTGTCAAATGACATTCCAAAAAGGTCACAAGAAAAAAAATCAAATTACAAGCTAAACAAATCATATTGGGGGGTGTCAAAGAATCTAGCCAGTAACCACTATCTGAAAAACTATAGCACTTGCAGTCAACAGTTTCAACCAAAAACAGCTACATTAAATAGTAGTAGCTCAGGAAAAAATAAATAAATACCTTATCATAGCCACCCAGTCTGGTCACAGCTCTCCACAACCTTATATTCCACCAATTAAGCATTAAGCCGAAGTGATAAAAATAAAAATTTGGAGTATTTATGGCATAATTAAGAAAAGAAAAAACTTAGATGAACAATAAAAACTCACTTCAGGCAATTAAGCCCCTCTCCATAGAACTTAGGAGGTTTGAATTCCATGCTCCTCTCCCTGAAGAAATTTTCAAGCTCCTTCATAAAAGCTGATTGCTCCTCTTCTGTTCCCGACTCATTACCATCATATGAATGGTCAGCATCCAAAAAAAATAAGTGCTTTGAGTTTGAATTCCCATTATCTGCAGGTGCAGCAGCCTGCCCTTCATTAGCCTTATTCTCAACTTGTAGTCCATTCTTCTTCGCAACTTCTGTAGCCGCCGGAACAGCTTGAGGAGTAGTAGAATCTATATGACATGAGAGTATGGAATCACCATTATTGCAAGTTTTATGGTCAGGTGCTTCACAAGCTTCCGGCTTGACCTTGACAACTGTTTCAGCAGTATTAAGATTATTTTCACACGCACCAGCATGAGAAGATTCTTGAACTTCAGTCTTCACATCTGAAGTATGTTCACGGTCAGTTTTAACCAAAATTTGAGCATTAACTTCTACTGGGACAGAGTGAAGAGTATTTTGAACTTCTTGTTGTGGAATGCCCTCTGAGGTGGCCTCCGATTCCTCATTTTTATCACCGGCAGGTGTCTCTACCTTCCCATTTTCAACATGATTTGAAGTTTTATCTTCTGAAACAGGAGCAGAAGAAGCCTGGGGTTGAACCTGTGCGTCAACCAATCGCTGGCTTTCATCCACTGCCAATGGCGCGTCCTGGCTAGCTTCCTCGTTTTCTTTAGTGTTACTCATCTCCAATTTTAATCACGCATGAGAAAACACAATCTGCTACACCAACACATTTCAGGATATACGATGAAATCAGGGGAAAACCCTTTAAATTCTAGGCCCCACCCTAAAAAGAAAAAAGAAATGAAGGAAAATGAAAGAGATAAAAAAACGAAAAAAACCCATTATCTTATGAACTAAACCCTAGTCTGTTATTCATTACTGCAGGCCGTCAAGGCCAATTCATAAAAAACAGCTCTACAGCACTTAATTCATAAGACTCAAAACTTTGCTGTCTGGGTGCTCTCTCTTTTTTTCCATCTTTTAAAGTGAAAAAATAAAACCGGCAAGAAAAGAAAAAGTAATGTAGCATTGCCTATATCGAAATTGAAGGTCATACCTTGAGTATAAGCACAAGAAAACCCTAAAATCGCAGACCCTGATGAGTTGAGTTAGATAAACCCTAATGGCTTGTCCTCTTTCTCTTAAGCTCTCTTGGCTATGTCTGATTGTCTGAGAGTTTGGTTAACAGGAAATTTAACCATAACGCATTTTCTGCCTGAAGCGGCAGAGTCAGACCTTACAGGATTCACGGTTGTACATGCAGACAAGCAAATTAAGCTACATTCTTGATACGACGCCGTAACGTTATCCCGCAAAAAGTTCCTGGTGATATGGGCTCAGGTCAAAAGATAGAACGAAAGAAGATGGGCGTACCTCGTTTAGGGAGACCCCACTCAGGTGGATTTCGGCCCAACTATTTCAAGCTCTTCTCCAATTTCGCAGAAGGCTCATTGCATGGAGGCCCAAAGGAAACAAAAAAGCCAAGGACTCTTAAGCTTCAAAAATGCTTCTGCAAGTAAAGAGATGTTTGTTAATGGGCGGCTCTACCCCCCCCCCCCCAAAAAAAAAAAAGGTAATGAGCAGTAGATTCGAGTCCTCTCCCAAATATTTGAAAATAATTAATTTTTAAAAAAAGTTACTATATGTGTTATTTTTTTAAAGATATGTCTATTTTTTATATTATATTAACTTTATTTTTGAAATATTAAGATATAATATTTAATAAAATATAATTTAAAAAATGTGTTGTCTTTATTTTTTTAATTATAGTATTTTTTTTGTATTTTTAGTAACTACAAAATTTTCTTATTTTGTTTTTATATTCTATTTGTTAGTTTTAATACTTGATGTATTTTTCATTCCACTTATCAAAGAAAAAAAAACACTTGCATTTGTTTTACAAATATTTTATACTACTTAAATAATATAAGGATATCAATTATTTAAAATTTTAAACAATTAAAAGAGAGAAACACAGAATATATGAAATTGGTAAAATATGTGTTGACGTCATATATTATGTGTTTTTCCACTGGGGATTGAGAATTTTAGAATATGATTTAGTCAAAGTTAGGTATATAGGACACCGCTTTGCTTAAAACATTTCCTAGAAAGTTAGTCATTTGGATTTTGGCAATGATGAGGGCGAAAGAGCAAAAGAGAGTGCGCATCCTTAGATTAAATCAAAGTAATTTTATAAACTCGAAAAAAAGTCGGGAATCTTGAATTAATCTTTTCTAATTTAAAGGATCACGACACGCGGTTCATAATATCACCACCTACATATGCGTTATATAGATAGATGATGATGAGGCTCTGTTGTTGTGCATATGCAACTCCACCTTTTAACGAGTGTTGGTATGATGACTTTCTCACAATTTGCACCTGCCTTGAAATGACTTTTCCCTTGTCATTGGACTCTTTTTCATCATGCTTCCGTTGCTCATTTTCAAACTTTTGTTTTGTCCAAAACAAGTACATTTTTTGGTTAAACAGCTTGTGTGGACAATAGACTATTTCAAATAAGTTAATTCAAGTTGGGATTGCATGGTACAAAATGCCTTGCCCGAGTGATACTAATTGTTTTATAAAGTTACATATACTAACAAATTTCATTCGTAGACACAATTAATTGAATTATTTTAAATTTAAATAATTTAATTTAATTTTTTATTTGATTCGATTTTATATATTTCTATTAAATTAAATAAATTTATTTTTTTATTTAAATTTATATAATAAATTTAATTTGATTGAGTTTCTAAAATTAAATTGTAAATATTCTTAACTATCTTCGTAACTTCAGGTTAGATTTCCAGCCGAAGCATTGATTATGTGGTTGTAGTTTGTAAATGAGTTCATGAATGAGTTTGCACTGTTCGAGTAGATTATAAGTATATTTGACAAGTCAAATAAACTAATTTATAGCGTATTTGACTAATTTATAATCTTGTTTGACCAAATGAAAAGTGTTTGGTAAACAAACTTATTTGAGTAACTTGTAGTTTTTTATCATACGCTACTTCAAGTAGCGTATAGTTTTTAACTGATAGTTTTTATAATTTTATTCCTTTTTTATCTTTATTATTTTATTCAAATTTCAATAATATCTTACTCACAAGATGATACAGTTTTTACTATGTTCAAATAATATTCAAATTATATACTCTATGATGAACTTCTATATATTATTGATAGTGATACAAAAAATAAAAATTTAGAGACATCTATTAAGATAAAAGAGATTTGTAACAATATTATTAATTTATTGTAGAACATTATATGATATATTTATTTTGTATTTTTTAAAATTACATAATGAAGTATAATTACTAACAAAAAATGATAAATTTTATATAAATATATCTTTTTATGTCATTTTATATTTATCAGTTAATTTAATTGATATTTTACCAAACATTTGTAATTCAATAAATTAACTTAAGAGCCAATAATTTTCAGTTAAAAATTAATTTTTTATTTTTTAATTAATTTTTAAATTTTTAACTAATTTATCAGCTATTTTTATCAAATATAATTTATGTGGTTGTAGTTTATAAATGGCGCATAACCTATAATGTTATTTTAAATATTTTTGGGAGGAGATTTAATTCGAGTGAATTTTTAAAATATTTTTAAAATTAATAAGAATGCTAGACGAGGACTTTCGGAAGAGAAAATCCAAAGTTACACAAGGCTACGTAATCGGATCCCCATGTTTACTGCAAGGGTACGGACTTATTAGCAGGAGCATGTGCCCGGGACCGGCAAACAGTAATCTGGTCTAAAAAAACAACTTTGAAAGGAAGGTTGGAACCAAAAAAATTCTTTGGGATTTGATTTTTTATTATTCTGATTTTGAACACACAGAGGGAATCAAAATTTTCCCTTTGGAGCTTTAGAGCAGGAAGCAAGAAGTTGCCAAGGGATACAGACAAACCATGAAAAAGATATAAAGATGATATGATATGGGAAGGGAAATGGAAGGACGTCTTGCGCGGAAAAGGAGGATGTAAATTTTGCTCATCCATGCTCCTGAATAAGACGCCAACCCCACCTTTTTTTCCCTAAAATTCCTAGGTTATATATCCTCATCCCGGGCAAACTCACGGAGGGTGTGGGTCCAAAATGATGCCTTCATGCCAAAAGTTTGAGTCACATGACAGAAACTGACTACACATCGCTCACTTTGTTTGCTTTAATTATGACAAGGGTAGGCGCCTTTTGAGTTTTAACAGCAAGAACATGTCGGACGCCATTTGCTTGTCGAAGAACTCGGATATTGTTTTTCATTTTCCCAAAAGATAGAAAAGGAAAAGCATAAAAGGAATAATTTAAGTATTTTACTCATTGGATTGCGGTTCAGCTTCGTCCTTAAGCGGCTTCATTATATTGTATTGTATCCAAGTTGGCTAAAGCCAATTTCAAAGAAGGTGTCTTTGTCTTTTTTAATTCTCTCATGGGCCTTTTTTGTCCTTAACCTTTTCTCCCCAAATGCTCTTTCTTGCTTTATCTTCCTTCTCATGAAAAGCAACCATTAACATTTTCAGGCTTCCAGCTCCGTTCTCCTACGCCTCTGCTAAAAAGGCAATAAGAAGCAAAGGTTTCTTTAAAGCTCTATAGGTAAGGAAGCTGGACTATACATGGCACCACGAAAAATCATTTAGTGTATATCAACCTTCTCTTGTCAACCATTTTATGAATATTATTTACCCCTCCAATTTTCAGCAGATCATGCTTGTTTTTAACTAATGTCAAAACACTATAATCATTCTGATTCATTCATTTTCTTTTCTTTTTTCTCCATGTCGAAGAAGGAGGACTCTTTTTTTTGGCTGCATCTCTTCATTATCATTATGTGACTTTTACCAACGGGTATGAGTTTAAATGCTGTTCAAAGTTCAAACTACCCATCTAATAATCTATTTTCTTTCTTACTGTTCATTTCTTTTTCTCTTTTTTTATGAATGCCGTGTGTATGTCCAAGTTACAAAATCAGTAGTTTAGTTCTTAATCGAGCTGACGTCCAATTACATGAATGTGTTCTTGCTGCTTAGTCAAAACATCTGGTGAGGTCCTCTCCTAACAAAATGGAACAAAAATTCTGTTTCTCAATATCTTTGTGGTTTAATTTATTATTTCTTGATGTGAACATTATACTTAAGCTATCGCTTCAGAAAGGTTTTGTTTACAAGTTTTCTCTCTGTGTAGGATTGGCATATACTTTTGGAAGAATTGTGATTATGGGGCTTTTACAGCTTTTGTATATTGCCTCTTTCCCTGTGATCAAAGTATTATTAGTTTCGGCACTGGGCTTAATGCTTGCACTAGATCGGATAAATATCTTGGGTGAAAATGCAAGGAAGCAAGTGAATCATGTAAGGCCTTAAAATCTTCAGAAAGTTTCGGTTTTTTCTTTTCTTTCCTTGAGAAAAGGGAGTACGTACTGACACTGGCTCTCTTTCGGTGACACAGATTGTATTTTATGTGTTTAATCCTTCACTGGTGGGTAGCAATTTGGCCAAAACCATTACTTTCGAGAGTGTTGTTTTGTTGTGAGTATTGATATGATTCTGATTATATATCTACGAGCATCCCATAAACCGTTACTTCTTATGTGAGGATTAATTTTCTTCATTTTAATCCATGGCTTGTTACATTTAGGTGGTTCATGCCAGTCAATATTCTTGCTACATTTATAATAGGCTCAGCCTTAGGATGGATCCTTATTAAAATCACGAGGCCTCCCAAACGCTTGGAAGGTCTTATCGTGGGTTGCTGTGCGGCAGGTGGGCTTCTATTTTGCAGAAACAAATGAATGCAGGAAGCCAGACTTATAATCTGTTTGCTGCGCTCACTCTGTTTTTATCTTCACGCTGAAAATAAATTGAAGACCCTTCTTGGCTGTACAAGTTATTATTTTGATCTAAGCTTAAAATTGTAGTAACCTTGATGGAATTCATCTTTTGGATTGATATGTCCAGGAAATCTAGGGAACTTGCCTATAATCATTATCCCGTCAATATGTAACGAGAAAGGCAGTCCTTTTGGGGAGCCAGATGTCTGCCATAAATATGGAATGGCTTATGCTTCACTTTCTATGGCGGTATGCAACTTCGTTAGCTCCTCGGGGGTTAATTCTGAAATCATAACTTTTTGATATAATAAGCAATTAAATTAAATCATCTAATTGATGCTATTATTGTGTTCTGGACTGGGTTTCACTTGGGGAATCATCAGATTGGAGCTGTTTTTCTATGGTCTTACGTTTACAACATAATGCGAATTTCCTCTAGTAAAGTCCCCAAAGAAGGTAATGCAAGTGATGATGACTCCAGCAAATTGGAGGCTTCGGAGGAGAAAACAGAATCACTCCCAGACGAATGCTCCCAAGCACTTAATCCTTCAAAAGATGCTATGGATGATGCATATAGTATACTGCTGCCTTACACAGAACCTGAGGAAAACACGGAGGTTGCTACAAACTTCCTTTCTTAAAATTATTTCTGCTGATTGAAAAGAGTTTATGGTTTCACAGTAGTTTCCTTGACAGGCACTCTGTATCTAGCAATTATATTTAGTATATTCAGCAAGAAAGCGTCAGCTTTTCAGAACATCTATTTTAATTAAACGTCATAGGTATGTAAGATTCCTATATCTCACGACATAAGGGTCAATAGTGCCAGAAGAAAAGTCAAAATCTTGCTTCTAGTTTCTTTTTCCACTTTAGCCATTGCATACAGTGTGTTCAATTTGAAGGTAGACTGCAGACTTGACAAACTCTGGCAACATAAAACCACTTACTAAAAAAGAATAAAAAACAAGATACCATTTATAAAGCTCATGATTATAGTTTTCATATGATCTCCTTCCATATGTGAGAGATTTTCCTACCTCATGATCTTCAGCACATAAATAATTGAGAATAATCATTATAAGTCATAGTTTTTTTTTTTCTGGCCTTTTCATTTGTCAAATGACAAGAAGTATAATTCTAATAACTCTTTTGGGTTTCATTCCAGGTAACAATTTCGGATAAAATTAAGTGCCACTTGAGGGTGATTTCAAGAAACTTCAATTTCAAGGCCATCTTTGCACCATCAACTCTTGGAGCGGTATGACAGTTTTCATTAGCAACACAGCGTTTTGCCTTCTCAGTTGTATTTCACTATAATAATGTTCGTTAAGAATGACTGAAATAGCTTCTTATGTTCTTCTAGAATTTTTTTCTAGGACTACCCAAATGAATACATTTGTTTCCACAGATTGCTGGCTTTCTCATTGGAGTAATCCCCCAGATTCGTAATATCTTGATTGGCAGTGGTGCTCCACTTCGCGTGGTTGAAGACTCTGCTTCAATGCTTGGGTTTGCAACCCAAAACTTTATCTTCAAGATTCTATCGTTACAAGATATTGAAAGGAAAAAATCAGTTGAAAGGGCGCATGTCTTTCAACTGGTTTTTTGGTATCAATATCATTGAAAACCATCTAGTGTCCTGTGATAGTGCTCTAGTTTCTTCATGAATGCAACAAACCTTAAACAAAAGTGGAGTTGGCTGATTCATACATGTCATTGCTTATCGTTATTCACTTTAACTTTTAAAGCTCTTTGTTTAGTAAGTTTTATTTTCGTATATATTATACCTGAAGGCTGTTGTTTCTTTTTAGGAGCAAATTTAGGGCTTATGTAGCCAAAACCTACATTATCTCTTCCCTCTGCCCATCGTTCGTTGCTTCAATGTTGCAGTTAATTTATTGTTTGCCATTGTTGTGGCATTCAAAGGAAGATATCTCACTTTCATTTTTCTATCTTTTACATACAGTGAAGCGGCCATCCCAACGGTCACCCTTATATTGGGTGCTAATCTCCTTAAAGGTAAACAATATGTAATTCTTGCTGTGTAATTTTTAATATAACCTCGTTAAAAGATCTCTACTTTTTTTTTTCATTGTGGAGGTGTATAAAAAACTTATTAATGTATGAATGGAGCAGGCTTGAAAAGAACAAGTACTCTGCTGTTGACCATTGTGGGAATTATAGCAGTCCGATATGTTTTCCTGCCAATATTGGGCGTTCTAGTGGTTAAAGGGGCTATACATTTTGGGTTGGTGAAATCAGATCCTCTGTATCAGTTTATACTTCTGCTTCAATATGCACTTCCACCAGCTATGAATATAGGTAACTTTACTCTGTAATCAGTAAATTCTTTAATGGAAGCTCAATCTATTTGTGGGATTAATATGTCTGAAGACGTACAGAAATAGCCTACCACACGAACAAATATGGTCATGCTTATAATCTTCTCTCTGGTTATGTTCTTTCTCTTTTTCTTGTTTACAAAAGGCTGGGAAGAATTGAGTGTGGAAAGGTATAGGGGTAGGGAACCAACCTTTGACGCCAATTTCACCACAATCTTAAATATTGATACTGGTGTCATCAACTCATTGACTCTATAGGTTATATTTTGATTTCAATTTGGGTATTGCTATGAAAAGATCAAACTCCGAGAGGTCGAGTGTTTTTACCATTGGATCACACTATATAATGAGCTAATATCAGCAAATCGGATTAGGAAATGCCGAATAAAATGCAGATAGGTAAACCATATATTATAGATAGGGAAGCAGCAGCATCTTTTGTTTCCTCTGTTTTCCATGTTGACATTTCATTAGTCTTTGATAAGTACGTATCTAACTTCATTCTTATTATAACTTTGCTAATGGCAGGCACAATGGCTCAACTGTTTGGAGATAGTGAGAGTGAATGTTCTGTTATCATGCTGTGGACATATGCTTTGGCATCAGTTGCAGTTACCCTCTGGTCAACCTATTTCCTGTGGCTTGTGTCCTGATTCCCCTTTAGTCTATGCCTTCAGCCAATTTATCGCATTTCCCAAATGCAAAAAGGAATCACGAAATTTTACCTTAAACAATTATACGTTAGAATTGTTGTTAAATTGGTGTTTTAATCCTCTGATATCAGGAGTTTAGATTGGTGTTCAACTCTTTCAGCACCTAATTTTTTAGGCAATCCTTTGTTCATGTTTCGTAAGTCGCGTCTATACTCTGACCTCTTATACCAAAGTGTTATATATAAGTATTGTAGATTTCACATATTTATGTATGGAGTTGAAAAGAAATCTCTAACATGTTATTGGATCACTTTTTTACAAAATATTTTTAACCTTCCTTTCTATCTAAATTTATAGTTATTGGATAAATTTTTTTTTTTTTTTACATATTTTTGTTATAATTTATATCAAAAAATATTTTAATACACATAATGTTATCTTATAAACATGTTAAAGTGATGACACAGATAAATATAAATTAAATTAAGTAAAAAATGTAATATAAATAAATTACAATTACATTCTATAATGAAAAAAAGGTTATTAAATAAAAATATAATATGTCATAAAATAATATGAAGCTAATTACAAAATAAACATAATAATAAATAAATAAATAAATAAATACAACTATAAAAATAACAAAAAATGTACAACAAAACAATTTAAAAGTAATATAACTAATTTTAAAAAGTAGAGAATTCTTTTGATAATTATTAAATATAACTTCACAAAAATTATAGATAATTAATGTATTCATTTTAAAAATTAATTAATTCAGATAAAAAATACACTTAATTAAGAAAAAAAATTTTAAAATGATAAATTTTTTAAAAAAACACCAATTAGTATTAAATTAAAGAAATCTAATTAGTTTGAACATTGTTGCTAGCCGGTCTTTTGTTAATTTAAAAAAAAATTTAAACTCAAACTTTAATAAATTCTTATAGAAAAGATAAATTTTAAAGTTTATTCAATTTTTGTCTATTTGAAATTCATTCTATTACGTACCAATGTTCATTTCAACGGGAAGAGGAAATTTTGTGATAAATGTATTTTTTCAATTTAAGAATCAGAACAATTATAAAGACTTGTATCAAACAACTTCATGATATGGTTGAACGAGCGCCATTCATACACTGTAGTGAGAGTACCCAACGACTTGCTTTATCTTTTTTTTTTTTTTTTTGTCATTAGGCCTCGAAAGAGGAGCAGTGAACATTTCCAATAGATGGTTAGGGAAAACGCCACCTTATGGAACTATCATCAGATCATCAGATCCAGCGGATCCAACGGCGCAAAATTGTTTGAGAAACGAAACTCAAGTGGTCCGCTAAGATATGATATCATCTGCCCTAAAACCCGATAACTGCAATCCATCGTCCTCTGTTCCTTCTTTTCTTGTTCAACTCACTTCCCACACTCTCACTCTCTCTCTCTTCACTATCATAATCGAATTCGGAATTCCAATTTGACGCACTAAATGTTTTCACTGCAACTATTTTCTCTCTCTATATCACTCTCAGCAGCCATAACCCAACTTTGCTTCCGACGAATACAGTCACACATTTGTAATTAGTTATTCATTCGCTTCTGAAGTGGTCGTCTCTTTGAACATACAGGTCTTGAGCTTCTTTTCTTTCTGAGGATCCGGGTTTATGCTTTAATTTCACTTTTTTCTATGGTTCTTTTCGTAATTTTTTCGAATGATTCGTCTCCTTAGTTTGCCGCTTTCCGTCAGCTTTTACCGTGCGTTATCCTATGCGTACATTCTATTCCACTTGTTAAAGTTTTGATGGGATGAGAGGCTTTAAACTGTTCCATTGATACCCGTGGATTACGACGATGGTGAACTGCAATTGTATGTCGTTTCAGCTACATTAAACCAGTCTAGTGCTTCGGATTGTCCTGATTTTTGTTTTCCTTTTACTCTGTAATTACTCAGAAAAGAACTTGGTTTTGACGTTGGTAATATCGGGTCCTCCTTATAATGGAATTTGAACCTGTGAATATGAGCAACGAGGTCATTGAATTTGATATGATGGGTTTAGGGGATGATGCCGCCATTGACATTGAGCATTCTGTCGAAGATGACGACGACTTTGTTGACTATTCTGCTGCTAATGCTGCTTCCACTATCACTATGGGACCTCATGTCCCTGAGGGGGACACAAATCTCGAACCTTATCAAGGTATGGAATTTGAATCAGAAGAAGCTGCTAAGGCCTTTTATAATTCCTATGCGCGCCGTGTTGGCTTTAGTACCCGTGTTAGCATGTCTAGGCGCTCCAGGCGTGATGGTGCTATAATTCAAAGATCTTTTGTCTGTGCCAAGGAAGGTTTCCGTGTAGAAAAGGAGAAGCCTTCTCATGATGGCAGAGTCAAGCGGCCTCGTGCTGAAACCCGTGTTGGTTGTAAGGCTATGTTGGTTGTAAAAATTCAAGATTCTGGCAGATGGGTTGTTTCTGCATTTGTTAAGGAACACAACCATGAATTGGTTCCACCAGATAAGGTGCATTGTCTGCGCTCTCACCGCCATGTCTCAGGTCCAGCTAAATCACTGATTGATACTTTGCAGGGTGCTGGAATAGGGCCCAGTGGAATTATGTCTGCACTTATCAAAGAGTATGGTGGAATTACCAATATTGGTTTCACTGAGCGTGACTGTAGGAATTATATGAGGAGTAGCAGGCAGAGGACCCTTGGAGGTGACACCCAAATCCTCTTGGATTACTTGAGGAGAAAACAAGCTGAGAATCCTTCATTTTTCTATTCTGTACAGGGTGACGAAGATCACTGCATGAGTAACATTTTCTGGGCTGATAGTAAGGCCAAGACTAACTACTCTTATTTTGGTGATACTGTTACCTTTGACACAACATATAGATCAAACCGCTATAGATTGCCATTTGCACCTTTCACTGGAGTTAATCATCATGGACAACCTGTATTGTTTGGTTGTGCCCTTCTGATAAATGAGTCTGAGGCATCTTTTGTCTGGCTGTTCCAAACCTGGCTTGAAGCAATGGCAGGGCGGCCTCCCGTGTCAATTACTACTGATCATGATAGGGTGATTCGTGTAGCGATCAGCCATGTCCTGCCTGACACCCGTCTCCGATTCTGCAAATGGCACATTTTTAAAGAAATCCAAGAGAAGTTGTCTCATGTCCTTTTTGAACACCCTAATTTTGAAGCTGAACTCCATAAATGTGTTAACCTGACAGAGTCTACTGAGGAATTTGAGTCTTGTTGGTTCTCTCTAATTGATAGGTATCATCTTAGAGAACACGAATGGCTCCAAGCAATTTATGGTGATCGATGGCAGTGGGTTCCAGTTTACTTGAGGGACACATTTTTTGCAGAAATGTCAATAACACAACAAAGCGATAGCATAAACTCTTACTTTGATGGATATGTCAATGCATCAACAACTCTTCAGCTTTTTGTTAAGCAGTATGAGAAGGCTCTGGAAAGCCGATATGAAAAAGAAGTCAAGGCTGATTACGACACCATAAACACTGCTCCAGTTCTTAGGACTCCATCACCCATGGAGAAACAGGCAGCTGGAGTTTACACAAGGAGATTGTTTATGAAATTTCAAGAAGAATTGGTTGAGACATTGACTTTCTTGGCAACCAAAGTGGAAGAAGAAGAAACAGCTACCACATATAGAGTTGCAAAATATGGGGAAAGTCACAGGGTCTATTGTGTCAGATTTAACATTTTTGAGATGAAAGCTACATGTAGTTGCCAGATGTTTGAGTTTTCTGGCCTACTTTGTAGGCATATATTGACTGTTTTTAGGGTGACAAATGTTCTTACATTACCATCTCATTATATTTTAAAAAGATGGACTAGAAATGCGAAAAGTGGTGTCATATTGGATGAACATACCAGTGATTTGTCAAATGGTGCACGGGAATCTCTAACTGTCCGATATAATAATCTTCGTCATGAGGCCTTCAAGTATGTTGATGAAGGAGTAAAAACTCTGGAAGTGTATAATGCGGCCATGAGTGCTCTTCAGGAGGCTGCCAACACTGTGGCACTTGCAAAAAAGAATGGTGGAAGGCTAGTTATTTCAAATGGAATTTGTAAAGAAGGCCTTCATCAGAGCAGTGAAGCAAATAAAAACTGTGGTGACCAATGCAGTTCAGAACAATCTTCATCTAAGGTCAGTTGTTTTGGTAAATTATGATAGCAATTCCTTCCCATGGAAATATTCCTGTGCCTATAACGCCCAATTTGTTCCATACTATTTTTTTTCTTTCCACTTCTAAAAGTTGCCTATTATCGCTGGTTGCCCTTTTATTTAGACATTTTATTATAGTTTAACAGTGAGCCACATATTGATTTTGTGTATCTCTCTATTTCTGATTTTATAGCATGAAATGTCTCCCTGTAAAATTTTGAGAGCTTCTATTTCAAAGCTATCCTTAAGCTGTTCAGAGAACAAAACTATTACTTGGTGGACTTTGATAACCCCTTAAGTTACAAATATCCATTTCCAAGGACATCTGGCTTTGTATCTACTCAAAACAATTTTTCCATATGCATTCAGATGTTAATGATTTATTTTATATAATAATGTGTATAATCTTGTTCCTGAATATCAGTGTTGAAATCATGCACTCCACAAACTGTTGGTGAGTGTTTAAACATCTGCAATCTTCCTCTGCTACTTTATTGCAGTTACAATTTCAAATCCTTCTGTGTTTCTATGGTCTTGATTGAAATATTTTCAGCTGATTTATTGCCCCACTGCATCAATGACTAGTCTTAATTTGGAAGTCTGGATTTAGGAGTACAGGATATGCAAATTTAAACAATAATAATAGCATAGAGTTTTTTTATTAGATTAACACGGTAGTATAAATTTTGATCTTAAGTGGATACCTAGTTGAGGTAGGATACAGCGAGTTCTGATACCGATTGATGTGAAGAATACAATAGAAAGAGAAAAAAGTAGGAGTATTGAGAGATCAGTATTTGAAGAGATTTATGAAATATTTGTTTGAAACTCAAGTACAGCACGTCAAATTTTCTCATTGCTAATCAAGAGTAACTTCCCATTAACTCTGATTTTATTAGGACAAGAAGCCCTCAATCATACTCAAACAAAATCCTAACTAAACCAAGGTCTTGGTTCCAAGGTTTGGGAGGAGTTAGGCAAGGGATCCCTTTGTCTCCTTTTCTGTTCACAGTAGTGGTTGATGTGTTGAGTTGGTTGGTTTCTAGAGCTGTGGAGGTAGGCCTTGTTAAAGGAATTTCAGTTGGTTCAAGTGGAGTTCACATCTTCAGTTCGCTAATGACACTATTCTTTTCTTGGAGGTTGATAGGGACAGTTTTGCTAATGGGCTTGGTATTCTGCAGGTGTTTGAGGTTATATCTGGGCTTGAGATTAACCTGGCTAAGAGTGGTTTGGCAGGAGTTCACATGTCTAATGAGGTTTTTCATGAGTATGCTTCTATGGCAGGTTGTCAAATCCTTCGGTAGCCTTTACTTTGCTTGGTCATTCCTTTAGGAGGAAACCCAAAGGCTGCTTCTTTCTGGGATCATGTGGTTCATAAAATTTCCAAGTGTTTGGAAACTTGGAAGGGTGCATATTTCTCTTTCGGTGGTCGTATTACCCTGATTGAATCATGTTTCTCTAGTATTCCACTGTATTATCTCTCCCTTTTTCTTATCCCTGTGGGAGTGGCAAAAAGGTTGGAGAGAATTATGCAGTATTTCCTTTGGTCTAGTGTTGGCGATTTGAAATGGGATCATCTTGTAGGTTGGGAGACTTGTTATAGGCTGAAAAATGGAGAAGGTTTGGGTAATTTGGTGGCTAAAAATCTTGCTTTGATGAGTAAATGGCTATGACGTTTTCCATAGGAGACTTCTTCCTTATGGCACCATTTAATTCATAGTAAGTATGGTTTAAATTAGAATAGGTTGGATGCCAACCTGGCACTCACTCATGAGAATGCTTGGAAATTTATTTCACAGTGCTACGAGTCTTTTTGACCCTTTCTTTCTTTAAAGTTGGGTGATGGTTCTTGGATAAGATTTTGGGAAGATATTTGGGTGGGTGAGATATCTTTTATGGGGTTGTTTTCACTTGTTTATAATCTTTCTTCTCTTCATAATGCACTAGTAAAACAATTTGGTATTCTTCAAGGTCCTTCTATTTCTTGGGATTTTCATTTCTTTAGAAATCTTAGTGACAGAAATACTCAAGATTTGCAGTCTCTCATGCATCTCCTAGAACATATTAATCTTTTGTCAATTCCAAACAGGAGAATTTGTACTCTTGATTTTTCTTGTGTTTATTCTTCTAAATCTTTCTTTCACTTTTTAACTCATTCTCCTAATAGGAAAAAATTTGTGCTAGATAAATAGTGAAAATCACATAGTACAACTACATCAAGTTTCGAACACGTAAGACCAAATTTATTATTAAATTTCATCATAAAGTTGGAGTATCCACTCTCTGATGGGGTGTTTATCCAAGAAGAATTTTTTTTTTAAGACTAAAAGGAGCAATAAAGATAAGCATTTTAATATTTCTGTCACATATGGTAGCAAGGACTTTTTTAGACGTTTCAAAGTAATCAATGAAGCTTGTCAGAGTGCAAGAGTCTAATTTGTAACCAATGATGTTAGAATACAAATATATTTGGGTCAAAGATGGTTTGAGATAAGGACCAAAAGTTCATTGTCCAGAAGATGGCATTCTTGAAGGAACTTGACTACTTGGGGTGTATTATCTTGAAGATCATGGGGAGTTCATGCATCAAACAACTGTTTGTTATGATTCCAGACAGAATGGCCTTGTAAGTTTCGAAAGAGGCAGGTCACTTTCCGTGCCTTTGAAGCTAATGTAATTGATAATTCAGAGTTACATATTTGAAGCTAATTTAGTTGCCCCAGCACATGCTGTCAAACAATATAAACAATGTATGCTTCTGCTTTATGTTTTCCGCTGTCCCCCCCCCCCCCCCCCCCCGGGTTCTTCTTATTTTCCTCTGTTATGAATGACGTATGATATTTTCTGTAGGATGAGCAGGACCAGACAATTGATAAGTTGACACGCCAGCTTGACCGAGCTCAAAGGAAGCGTGAAGTTTACAGGTCCAATTTGCTGTCAGTTTTGAAAGATATTGAGGAGCAGAAGCTACAATTATCAGTCAAAGTTCAAAATATCAAGTTGGAAATGAAAGATTGATCTCTGATTACCTGTACTCTCTCTCTCTCTCTCTCTCTCTCTCTCTCAGATTTTTCTCTTTTGTAGATTAACCCTCTCGAAATTTGGGTGTCTGAAATTGGAGGTGAGAAATTTGGAAGCAGCCAAGAATGAATGTCTAACCAGTTAAGCAGTTAGACATTTTCTCTTATTGATTCCTTATGCTGCATTTATGTGTTTAAGAGTCATGCTTCTCTCTCATAGAGCACTACAACTCACTCCGTGACCCTGCATCCACTCTTAGTCTGTTGTCGCCCATTTGCTAATTCTGTGAGTTTTTTTGGCGCTGGCATATGAATGGGATGTGGGAACATCTGAAGTTAGGAGAGACACGAAACGCATGATACTTCGCCAACATTGTATCTCTTATCTCACTTCTATGGAGCACTGTCATATGTACATAAGATCTTACTATATTTTTGTTGAAAATGACTTCTTGGCAACCTAGAAGTAGAAGCCTTGTAAAGCTTTCTAACTATACAGCTGTCCTGTTTTCTGGAATTGAAAAGGAAAAAAATTTCTCAACTCTTCATTCTCAAATTATTGCCTGATTTCGAATGAACATGCAACGCAGCCGGATTTGGTGGATGATCAAGGACAAAGGCATCAAGGGAGCAGTAATCTTAGTTGTAATTAACAGGTAGTTGCCACTTAGATGATATGTTGAAGCAGGGGTTGAACGAATCTTCAGAAGCAGGATTTTAAGGACGTTGGAAGACGTCCCCGAATTGTAACCAATTGGAGTATACATAGAACATCAAGTGCAGCTTCAAGCTTCACTTTAAATTAAAGATAAGTGTACATTGTTCATGACTTTGCTGTTGGTCAAATTAAATTCCTTGAAGGAAACTAAATGATGTTTAGGTAAGTGTACCTTTCTCTCCCACTCCCTTGCCTTTTTTTTTTTTGGGGACATTTCTTTCCTTCTCTTTTACCTTTGCAACAATATAATGCAGTATGGGTGGTCTAGTGGGCTTATTGAAGTCCACTAGCTTTTGTAACTAAGTTTGGGCTTTCATTGCTCACTTAATCCATTTTAGTAGCGAAAACAATTGGAAAGCTTGTCATAAGCTTAACCCTTAAGATCTCTTTGTATTAATTTTAAATTTTAGTTAATATTATTTACACAATCTTTCTTTACAGAACACAGCACAATCTATAGAAGTAGAAGCACCTGAATTTAGAATGAATAAGTGTAAACGAACTAATAAAGTAAGTTTGATGTATTTGAGTTTCAACAAGTTGCCAGCCCAACACATGCTTAATAGATTGTGAAGCAAACCAAAAAAAAAAAAAAACAAAAACGTGTGAGGTTTAATGTGTTGGAACCTAGAATAGAAAATATAAAGTCAATCAATTTCCCATGCCTTACGTTGCCATAACTCGAAGTTTTGGTTTTGGTTTTAGGTTGCAGTCGGAAACTCAGCCACAGGACCCGGAGATAAAGAATATTGTTGACAGAAAGGGCGAGATCACCCTTTCACTCTCCAATTGGTCCCGTGTAATGATGTACAGACTATCACACATACGAGAAAATATTGTCGCAATGAATTCATTACATTGATGGACATGGACCCCACTTAATTTTAGACCCCTTTGCCCACTTTTTTTTTCCCCCCTCCAAGAGCATGTTACCTTACTAAAAATTAGTAAAGACTTTAAAAGTTTATTACACGGTCAGAAATATCAACTTCTATTAGCTGAATAGAGGAATACTTTAAAATTTGTCATGATATTTATATTTTTATTTATATGAATATTAATATTTTTTAAATTCACATAGTCACATGGAGAGGTACTTCTTTTTTTCCTGCAGTGATGAGTTGGGGTTGCATATATTACTCAAAGCAAAGGAACATAGTTAGTCAAAAAATTTCATATCATAAGATTAGTTTTGATATTTTAAGAGTATTTTTATAATAAATTTCTAAATATAATATATCAAATTGATGTAGAAAAATGTATGCTTAAAATCGTTTGACAAATTTAATTTCAAGTAAAAACTCCCAAACACCCCTGCTCAAACTATAATATTAAAAATAAATAAAATAATTCTTTCATAAAAATAAAATTCTATGTTGGTGCTGATTATACATCCTTAGAAAAATTCATGATGGACAATCAATCTCTGGAATCTAAAACCAGAGTGATTGGGTTTTTGAAAAATGTAATAATGTATATACATATAAACCTACCCTCCATGATGTATATATCCATCTACCTTCCTCACTTTGTCATTATGTCAGAAAATATTGATGTGATATGATACATCCAAGACTAAGAGCAGCTGACCAATCCAAATAACCTTTTATTTATGGCTATCTTTCAGCAGTGCCCCCAATTATGTACTAAAGAAAATGATGGCAATGGCAAGAGCCAAAAGGCTGTATCTATGATTAGATGCTTGAGATACAGATACCAGAAAACAAAGAAAAAAAGGTAAAAAAAAGTTAAAGCAGAATCCAAAGAAAAAGACCGAGACAATCAAAATTGCAGATATAAAGGGGGTTGGGTATTGAGTTGCCTCATCTTTGGCGTATGTAAATGCTTTCCCTAGCTAGTAGTCAATAAATTATACCATTGTTTCATAATAATTTGTTTGAATTTGGATGGGATGGGTTTGTAAGAATTTATTATTTTGAAAAAAAAAATATAAATAAAAACATAACCATAAAATAAAATAAAATGTCTGCTATTGAATTGTGGTTAGTAAATGAAACAGTGATGAATTCTCGTATTAGTTAGTCTGTTGCGCTGCAGAAGTCTCTCCTTCACAGTGCCAGTCTTCAGAACGGTCCCCTGCCGTCACGGGTGGCACTAATCGCTGGTTTTGAGTTGTGGTTGGTGAGATTCAAGGAAAGTTTGCGGGCAGTCCAGCAAATTCCTTCGGAATGGTGGGGAAGTTGTTGCGTGGCTCTGGTGAATTCTAGGGATGAGCAAGAGTCCAACTTCCATTCGGATGTGTCGGTATTGGATAACGACGTTATCCAACCAAGCCTCCGGGTTTCGCAGCATAGCCTAATGGGAAGGAGAATATTGAGGATGCTGGAATTTGTGTCTTGTTTACTTTCACGACTCTTGAGTAGAGCGAGCGTGGCGGAATAAAGCCCCACACAGTGTTGAAAGGTGCGGTGATGAACGAGGTTTTCCAGAGAAACTGGCTAACCAAATGGGGAATTTGGGGAAGATAGGTTGAGAAATGTTGAAGTAGAACGCAAATGGTTGAAGCAGAAAGAAGAAAGGGGAAAGCTACTGGGCACAAAAGGCTTTCGTTCCAGATTTTCCTTCTTTTTTTGAAAAACAATAAATGGTTGATGAGTGGGCGAATTAAGTGACACTTGCTATGTCATATAATTATTTAAAGAGTTACTGCAGTTAAAAAAAAATATAATGAAAAATTAAATTGTTTAATATTTAATAATTTTTTCTGACAAATACTAATATATATAGAAAATTTAAAAATTAAATTATATATTTAATTGTCATGTTATTTTCATTGAGTATTAACTTTGAGTGGTTATATAACTCTGTTATCCTCTTCTTGTGGGGTTTGGCTTTTGGTTCTATGAATTGATAATTGATTATCTTTTTTATGATGTAGGAAGAGGGAATATCACATGATTAAAATCATATTCACAAAGGCCAAAGCTTTCTAGGAAAGATGGAGAAACAACAACAACCAGTCCAAGACAAGAAGTTCCCAAATTCCAAAAGGCCTCCTGTTGTTTTTACTATTTAAGATTGGGTGAAACTTTTTCACAATATTATAGATATAGGTACACAAAATTAATAAAAAATATATTAATACATATATCTTTATTTACTCATGAAAATTGTAAAGTGATTTTACTATTATTATTATTTAACAAGAAGTGATGAGAGGAATAGAAACGATGTGATTAAAGATTCCCTGAATTATATGTGACCTTAAATAGTGGAAGACTAGTACCAAAATAAAATGATAAGCATGATTATGTTTAATTTTTTTACTAATGAATGCAATGATTACGCTTTGTGATGTGAAAGAAATTGATAATAATGATGGTAATTGATGAAACATCTGTCATTGTTGAAAACTGGGTGGAGATAACTCAGCATGTTCATCTATTAAAATGTTGACTTTAGAGCACTGAAATTCCTTCCATGAGATGAGATCGATGCAGGGTAACGGTAAAGATTAAACACTGTCCCTGCCTTTTGTTTCGGCACTGAATCAAAAAGGCAGAGAGAGGAATTCCACGTCCCCCCACTATGGACAAGACAATGTTTAACTATTACCTACTTGTAAGTAAATTGACAAAAGGAAATGTCCTCTTTCCAATGATTTGCCATTATTTTGCTATTTCACTTTCAAATGGGTGGTGTGAAATGCCAATATTTCCCAAACAAAATGGTATTGTGGGGGTTTTTTTTTTTGTTGGCTACATCATGAGCCAATATTTCTAAAAATCGTATTATATTGATTTGATTACTAAAATTCATAAATATGTCTTTAAATGAACCAAATTTTACAAATCTATCATTAGAGTAAGAGAAATGAGAAATAGATAATTTAGATAGGAGTCCTTAATTAATCAAGCAATCACCTCTAGGGATTGAGACATAGACCACTCAATTATTGATTGAACTATTAGCAACTCTATAATAATGGCCAACCATCCATTAAGAAGATGAATGTTTGTATTAAATTATATTGAAACAAAACATAAGGGGTGGTCACATGCTTGGGGCTCTGCTCATCCACCTTTGTCTCCATTAAGGTGGAGTGTTGATTGGATTGCCTTTTAACAGTCGCCGGGATACGAGGGTCATATAGGGGTATTTGTGTGGGTGGACACCGAAAATTGGATGCTTTGCGGTTGCTTGGCTTTCTCCAAAAGCACCAGTCCCTCTCTATTCTCTTTCTCTCTCTCATCATAATCAGCATCTCATCCCTTTACCCACTACTGCCCTTTGCCTATACTGTTACTAGTTCACGTTTTATCATCTGTCTTCTTGCCTCTTTTTGTTGTTATGTGAATACCTCATTAAAATAATAGTTACACAAGATACAACATACCAACATTACTCCTCCAAGGATGATTCCTTTCCTCCTCTTTTCCCATCTGGGCTTTCTTTTCTGATTGTTTTTTTAATCCTTAAGATTTGATTTTTGGTAGCAATTTGGGTGCCTCCCTTTCCTCTTTATATATAAAGCCCGGTTCTTGTTATCTTTTTCCTCAGTGACTATCAGCATTTGTTAACATATACTGCTTTTAGCCTAAGGTTGGGACTTCGACAATGTCTACTTCTAGATATGCTAGAAGCAGTACCATCTTTTATCTATTTCTTGCAGTTATTGTTGCAGAAACTAGCTTGTGCTTTTCTGCGAAGGTAAGTTCAAATAGTTGCTGCCTGGGATTTTGTAACTATTTCGTTTTTTTCTTGTTTCTGGGTTTTGGGTGTCTTAAGCAAATTATGGAATCTGGAATTCTGGATTGGATGGCAGGTTTATGTAGTGTACATGGGAAGCAAAACTGGCGAGAAACCAGAGGATATTCTGAAGCAAAACCATCAAATGCTTGCTTCTGTTCACAGGGGAAGGTCAGAGTTAATACATAATACTAGTTTTCCTTTTGTACATGCTGCGGGTATCTCTGCTGCAGTTTCTTTTTTTCTTTTTTTCCATTATTTATGTGATTCTTTCTTTTCCCCATTGGTAATGTTGAACAGTATTGAGCAAGCTCAAGCTTCCCATGTTTATAGCTACAGACATAGTTTCAGAGGCTTTGCAGCCAAGCTGACTCAAGAGCAGGCTTCCCAAATCTCTAGTATGTCCGTGAACATTAAATTTTTTTTTTCCTTTTTCAATTTCTCAGTATGGAAATTGTCTGTGATCCTCAAGATTTTCTAATAGTATTGCCGGATTCATACCCAGAATTAATTGGTCCTGTAATTTACATGTTCAAAATTGATAGAAATGCCAGGAGTGGTTTCTGTTTTTCCCAATTCTAAAAGAAAGTTGCACACGACTCATTCATGGGACTTTATGGGACTTCTGGACGATGAAACCATGGAGATTCTTGGGTACTCCACCAGAAACCAAGCAAATATAATCGTTGGTTTCATCGATACGGGTGAGTAGCCTTACCATTCACAGTAACTAGTATGCTTTATGGTTACTTGGACGTGGCATTCCCTTCATCTCTTAAGTACGAAATGACCTTTTCTTCAAAGTTTCACGAAGGCATATATTCGTCGGTTCATAAGAAATTTCACCCTTCATTTATTACTTAGTAGCAGAAACTCTGTCCCTTTATTCCTCTCCTTTTAGTAGTTGAAGCCTAAGAAAAGTTTACCTAAAAACGTTAGACTTTATTAGACTTTTTTTTTTAAAAAAAAAAAATTCTTGCTAATTACCCCTTAATTATCTCAATCTTCTGAAGAGGGTTAAAACTGAAAGAAATTTTGTTTTTTTTTTTCACCTCCTATTTTGCTGCTAGTACAAGTACTCCCCAAGAGATCAAATATAACCAGAAAACGCCTCCCCACAATGGACAATGGTTTTGTTAATAAATGGAAATCATAGCGGGTTTAACTCATAATGGCTATTCAAACAGGAATTTGGCCTGAATCTCCAAGTTTTAGTGACACCGACATGCCCCCAGTGCCACTCGGATGGAGAGGCCAATGTCAACCAGGAGAAGCATTCAATGCTTCGTCTTGCAACAGGTTTCTGGTTGAACCTTATCCTCAGCATCATCATTTCACTTCATAGACACTAGTTTATAGCTGTGTCATCTTCATTGGTCTATAATTCGTGGAACAGGAAAGTGATTGGAGCTAGATACTATCTGAGTGGCTATGAAGCAGAAGAAGGGTCAGATATAAAAGTCTCTTTCAGATCCCCGAGGGATAGCACTGGTCATGGCAGCCATACAGCTTCCATAGCTTCAGGGCGCTACGTGGTAAACATGAATTATATGGGATTGGCAGCTGGAGGGGCTAGGGGAGGTGCACCCATGTCTAGAATTGCTGTATACAAAACATGTTGGGACTCAGGTTGCTATGACGTGGATTTGCTAGCTGCCTTTGATGATGCCGTCCGAGATGGTGTTCACATTTTGTCCGTGTCTCTGGGTGGCGAATCTCCCCAAGGAGACTATTTTAACGATGCCATCTCTGTGGGGTCATTTCATGCTGCAAATCGTGGGGTGCTGGTGGTTGCCTCGGCTGGGAATGAAGGGAATCCTGGTTCTGCTACCAACCTCGCACCATGGATGATTACCGTTGCTGCCAGCTCCACAGATAGGGATTTCACTTCTAATATCAAATTGGGAAATGGTGCTAATATCACGGTAAAGCTGATTAATCACCTTTTTTTTCCTTGATAATTTTTCTGGCACACCACTTGGATCTTGATTAGTTCCCAATAATTGAACCAGGGTGAAAGTCTCAGTCTCTTGGAAACGAAGGCCTCCACAAGGACAATTTCTGCATCTGAGGCCTCTGCAGGATATTTCACTCCTTATCAATCCAGGTGAGGCACAAGGTAGTTGAATGTGAGAAATGTGGTAAGATCAATGCAGAAGGATGCTTTAAGTAAATTTTGTTCTCTTTTCCTTGTTTTTGTAGTTACTGTTTAGAAAGTTCCCTAAATAAGACAAAGACCAAAGGGAAGGTTTTGGTGTGTCGACATGCAGAGAGTTCAACAGAGTCAAAGCTGGCAAAGAGTAAGGTAGTGAAAGAGGCAGGTGCAGTTGGGATGATACTTATAGATGAAACAGATCAAGATGTTGCCATCCCATTTGTGATACCTGCAGCTATTGTTGGAAGAAGAACAGGGAAACATATTCTATCCTATATCAATCGCACACGGTTAGTTTAATATTTGAGGAACCAGAGTTTTGTGAGTCATGTTTGCCATTCTCTGATCTAACATTCTGTCATACTCAACAGTAAGCCTATGTCAAGGATTTTCGCTGCAAAGACAGTATTAGGAGCACAGCCTGCACCCCGTGTAGCAGCATTTTCTTCTAAAGGCCCCAATGCCTTAACCCCAGAAATTTTGAAGGTTATATTCTCAATAATAAAAAGGGAACCAGAAATGACTTTTGATAGTCTTTTGTTTTTTGTTTATGGCTTTTTAATAATATGTCCAATTTTTTTTACTTTATTCCTGGAATATTTCTGACTTTGGTATACTTCTATGTAGCCTGATGTTACAGCTCCTGGATTGAACATCCTTGCAGCATGGTCTCCAGCAGCGGGAAACATGATGTTTAACATTCTCTCAGGAACTTCTATGGCTTGTCCTCACGTAACTGGAATTGCAACATTAATTAAAGCTGTTCATCCTTCATGGTCCCCATCTGCTATCAAATCTGCCATCATGACAACTGGTATTACATACTACTGCTAGCATACTGTCCTATTCTTGAGGTCTATATAATTCGATGTGGTTAGAGATTCTTCCAAATGGAAAAAATGGAAACAAGGATCCTTAAACTAGACTGAGAATCAGTGAATTTTCTACTATACCACCAAAAAATAATTTTAGAGCACAAGATTTGATGCTTCAATTTAAGAAACTAATCATAAATTTAATATGCAGCTACAATTCTGGATAAGCACCACGGACCCATCAGAGCAGATCCCGAACGAAGAAGGGCTAATGCATTTGATTATGGGTCAGGGTTTGTGAACCCCGCAAGAGTTCTTGACCCTGGTCTCATCTATGATATAGAGGCAGAAGATTATGTAGCATTCCTCTGTTCACTTGGTTATGATTCGAGGTCGCTTCATCTTGTTACTAGAAACAACAGCACATGTGATAGGGCATTCAAAACTGCATCCGAGCTCAACTACCCATCCATCACAGTGTCCGATCTCAAAGACAACTTTTCAGTAACTCGAACTGTGACTAATGTTGGAAAAGCAAGAAGTATATATAAAGTTGTAGTGTATCCTCCCAAAGGAGTTAATGTCACCGTTGTACCAAACCGGTTAATCTTCACAAGAATTGGGCAGAAAATCAAGTTCACTGTGAATTTTGAAGTGGCTGTTCCCTCAAAAGGATATACATTTGGGTTCTTGTCATGGAGGAATAAAAGATTGAATGTCTACAGTCCTATAGTTGTCCAGGTTGCAAATGCGAACCTTGGGTTCGTCAGATGACAATGCTTGTAAATAGCATATCAGCTTAGGAACTTGAGATTCTCATACGCACTAGAACAGCCATTAATACTGAAATTCTGACGCATATTGGATAATCACTGCCAAAGTTACACTACAGTTATATGCTTGCAGCAGGAAGCAGCGCCAACAACAGAATACGAAGTTAGATGAATGACCTAATGAAGCCCTGAATTGCTCCAAATACATTATCATTATTTCAGTTGTAACTAAAGAACTTTGTTATGAAGCTTCTCAGTATTTGCCCTGTACTTAAGTGAATGTGAACATCTCCTATAACTTAATTTGAAATAAAACACTTGGCGAAACAATGTTTGTTCATTTTTAAGAATCTATAGGAATCCATATGGTAATGACCAGCTATACAAAAGAAGCCAAACATTGGATTGTATTTCAGGCGCTATCTGACAATGTACAGGTGCGGTAATCAGAAGATTAAAATGACATAAAGAGGTGCTAGATAATTGCAAACATTAGGTTAGGAATTCATCTCTGAAAGATCAACGAGGCCTTCCAACACAACAAGCTGATCCAAAAGTGCAATCTTCTCGTCTTCAAGGGTCTTCACTTCATCTTCAACCTCTCTTAGCTCTTTCCCTAATGCAAAGCTCTCATCCTCCAGCAGTAAGTACCTGCGCCTCAATGCTCGGTACTCATTTCCAGATGCAGAGGAGTCAGGCAAAGAATCTGAGTTTGACCCCTCTTGTTTCTGAAAAGGTGACAAGACTTCTTTCGTCAAGTTTCTTTTGGAACCCTTCTGTCCTGATTTTACTGACAGAGGTGCATGTACCTCTTCCTTGACTCCATTCCCTTGAAACTCAAATAAAGATGCCCTTTGGGTTGAGTTCTTCTTCTTCTTCTTCCGTGCTTTAAGATTCAAGATATCCTCTGACAAAGCAATCCTTGGATCTTGCATTTCTCACCGACAGTTACTACGAAATGAGAGAAAACCATAAGAACGCACATACCGTGAAGCTAATTTAAAAAATAAATAAAGCACAACATGGGAAAAATCTGAAGTTAAATGCTTCATGGATATCACATGCTATGATTTATAAACATCATCAACTCTAAAGGATGTTATTTACGACTTAGAAATATAAATTTGAACAGAAAGCACTTTCAGGCAAAGGGATGTCCAATAAATGCTAAGGAAGGATTCAATGTTGATTACTTGATTTATTTCTCGACTCTCAGTAGATTATAAGAAAAACGAAAACCTCATTAATTATTCAAATTCATTGGATATGCTAAATATACTTCCACCTTGACAATGAAACCGGGAGAAGTCTTAAACTTAAAAAAGGGTTAATTAGATGGATGAAACATTAACCAAAACACTAGTCCAGTTTTTGCAAGTCTTTTAAACGCCAAAGAGAAATATCTGCGATTGCTTAAAAGATTAAAAGAGTACCAGCATCTTTTTCAAATCTTTCTTTCTTTTTGGCCCTAATTTCTCAATTCACGAAATATATATACATAAGAGTATATAACTTGTAGTCCATGGATTTGATTGGGACCTCTATATCCTTTAAAAACAATTGTGGCCGATATGGTTGAAGTCTCTAATATGGTAAGTTCATCTTCTTGTTATAACGAAAGTTGCAATTATTCGAGAATCAGGAACTAATAATTATATTTATTTCAATTGCTTCCATAGTATGCGTAAGAATTTAGGTTTCATTCATAACAACTGAAGAATCTCGCTTTTTAACAATCCCAACATGTAAACCCTACATCCCAATTACGCTCGGCTTCCCTCTTAATTGAAAAGTTCATCGGAAACAAATAACAGCGTAATCAGAAAAGCAAAAATTGAATCAGAAAATGTACCCAAAAAACAGAGCCTTTTCAAGAACGTTTGAAGCACAACTCTCGTCTGAATCGGAGCGAGAACGGTTGAATCATCCTAGGCAACCGGTTCTATTAAAGTCAGGTTTGATTGATTCGGTGGGAATGAAAATCTAAGCGAAGTAAAGTACCTGCGGTGTCAGAACCCAATTGTAATCTTCTCACCGCAAAGATTTGGGTGACCTTCGTCGTCACTGTGGCCAAATGCTAAACACGGTGAGAAACACGGTTCATAATAGTTTGGTTGGGTTTGGTGTTCGGGTGTGGCATCTGTCGCAAAACAGAATGATTAGGATGGGCGAATTCGTCATTTCGAAAAGGGGAAATAAGATCCATTTTAATTTAAATTTGAATAAATGGTTATTAGGTATAATTTTAAAATCTATTTTTGCTTAGATTTATTTTATTAAAAAAATATATTACTGCTGGCTCTGAATTTGAACAATCACCACCGAGGGATCAGTTGGATAAAGAGAAATATTCTTTATTTGTCTAAAAGATTTCATAGTTTTTATTTTATTTTATTTTAGAACAGCTGAAAATTTAAAAAAATGGTTCACTTCTATTCTTTCTCAAATGGTTGGTATTTTAATTTTGTTTAGTTGTTTTTTTTTATAAATATTTTTCAATTAAAAACGATTTTGTATTAAAATGTAAAACGAATTTCAAAATAATAATAGTGATATAATTCTAACTTATGAAAATATAAAATAAAGCATAAAATTGAAACCACTAGTTTATGAGTTTTTATTTACTTCCCTAAATGTCCTCATATTTCGTGAGTAGCATAAAATCTTACATAATTGCAAGAAATTTGATGCTTAAACTCCTTTTCAATATAATTATCTACACCAAAGATCTGTTTGAATAACAAAATTTATAGCTTATTAGAACTTATCTATCAGTTAAAAAAATAATATTTAGATAAATTTAAATAAGTAACTTATTAATTTTTAATAAATTAAATTTAACTTATTTCATAAGTTAATTTTTTAAATTTATTAAAAAAAATTTCTAAAAAAATTTAAATTCACACGATCAGAAAATTATTTTACACTCTTACGAGTTAAAATTTCATTAAAACTATATTATTTATTTTGTATTTTTTATTAAAATTATATCTAAATATTTTAAAAAAAATTATAAATTTAAAAAATATTTTTTAAAATATATATCTAAACACTAAATAATTTAATTAAAAATTTATTTTTTATATAAAATTTTATTTTATAAATATTTAAATAAATTATATATCTAAACTGCGCCAAATGCATAACTGTTTACGTGAATTAATGTTCTACACGCCTTCTCTGCCACTGGACTCTCTCTATTTGGGCAGCGACCAATTCAAAAATTCAGTCAAAGCTGAACACTGAAGTCGGCTTCATTCTCTTAAGTAAAGCAAAGGGAAAATTTTAAGTATAAATATTTGTTATTAAATTCGTTAATAATACGTGGAGTGTTAATTATTTTCTTTAAAAAATTGTCTACATAACATAATTCTGTTATAAAAATTAATAATAATTACTTAAAAATATTAATCTAAAATTTGACGTCACATTTTATTTTTATTTTTTTATAAATTATAAAAAATTGAAAGTTATGACATCTCGTTTGATAAGAAGAATTAAAAAAAAAGAATGAAAATAAAATAAAATAGAGATTCTATTTTTTGATTTAGTTGTTAGAAAAAATAAAATTAATTTTCAGATAAACGACAAGTTTTGGTTCCAAATTTGAAAATTCAATCTAAAGCCTCGACAACGTCCAAGATTAGGTAATTCCCCTGTCTCGTCGTTAGCATAACCCAGTTATTGTTAAACTCAATCACATTTGATTAAAGAGATCATTTACAACAAAACAGATTGGATTGACACGATTAATTGAATGTAATTTTTAAAATTTTTAAATAATTTGACCAATATTCACCACTAATCGAATTTTATAGTAAGAAATTAAGTAATAATTAATAAAAATCCAACCCTTCAAATAAATAAAAAAGTAAAAAAAAGAAGAAGAAAATACTCAAATAAATTTAAAAAAGTAAAAGCAATGAAGCGAAAGAAAAACATGGGAATTTTGTTATTGCCACATGAAACATGAGATTGTTGACGTTTTTCCTATAAATAAGAAAAAATACTCCTCTTTAAGACTTTGAAGGCCATTCCCAATTATTTTAATCACCATTAGAACTGTTTTAAGTTCAAATAGAGGTTTGTGGATTCATCTTTCTTCGCCTCTTTATTAGGTACAATTGTTTAGGGACGACTTCGTTGTCTCGTTTTCAACTCACCCCCTATCTAACGGTTCCGTATTATACCAAAAAATGAATAACTCAAGTCGAATCGAATCCTCAATTTGATTATTGTCATTTTGTCAAAGGCTGCTCCCCGACTATGTTTTCGCTTCATTCATATGATATCGTCAACTACTATTCTACCAAATACCAATCCATAAGCTAGCCGTGTGAATTTAGGACATCCTTTGACAAGAAAATAAACCCAAAAAAAAAAAAATGAAATTTCCCAGATTCTCATATCGAGGAACAAAAAATTTTCCAAGATTTTTCTGAACAGCACAAAATTCACAAATCTCAACGTTTTTGTCGGGTTTTACACCAAAAATTTCATCCCGAATGCTTGTCTATTTCTCTTTGGCGCAGTATCATATTAACTATTTCATGAACTTAGTTTTGTGTAAAAAAAAGAAAAAAAAAAGAGAGAGAGTTTTCTTTACTGAAAATATTATATGACACTTGAGAAGTTATTTGAGTCAACACTAATAAACAATAGAAAAGAAAATCACTTTCATTCTAATTATTTTTTATTATATCTCTTCTTACATTAATTTTAATTTTCTTCTATATACATCTGAATTTTTTTAAAAAAATATATAAGTTCTAATATATTTCCATGTTGTTCAAAAGAAATTGAAATATACCCTTAAAAGTTAAAAAGAAAACATAACACAATGGGTTGGCAACTTGGAATTTTATCTTTTAGGAGATTTTTTTTTAATTAAAGGCATCTTTTTCTTTTTTTTTAAGTGGATCTATATTATATGTAAAGGACATTTATTCATTAAAGATAATTTAAACAAAGATGGCCGAAAAAATGAAAAGCATACTGGGCGCACATGCCGTCAATTTAAAGAAACAATAAATTAAGAGGAAAAACTTTTTCTTGTCATAAAAAATATTATATGAAAAGATAAATCAAATGGAAATTTCCGAGAAACCAAAAGCAAGAAGGTGATGAAGAAATCTATTAATTTGTAAGGGAGGAAACGAAACGAGGGAGAAGGAGCTCGAGCAAGTGCAATCAACATTTCTGACCATTTTTGAAGCATCAATCATAATTCATATTGGTATGCTTTCCCTCCAATACGGCAGTCGCCGCCGCCGCCAAAAGCATGATATGGGTCCGCGGCAACGGCCTGGGCTCTCCCTCTCCCTCACCTCCACCATCATCTGCATTTTGCAGCTGCTCTTCCCTGCGGCGATCTCTCAAGCCCAGATTCTGAAAACGACGCAGTACGTTTTTGGCCCATTTAATTTCTCCTATTATAACACCTTTGATGTTATGGCTCCAGCGTCAATCAACTTTGGAGCTCTTCAAGTAACTCCCGACACCGCCGGCCACGTAGACCTTACAGAAACCTCCGGCCGAATAATTTACCGGCAACCTTTCAAACTTTGGGAAGATAACGGAAAAGTCGCTTCCTTTAACACTTCCTTCCTCGTTAACGTCTTTCGAGTTAACAACGCTACTCCTGGTGAAGGCGTCGCCTTCATGATTGCCCCAGCTCTCGAGCTTCCTCAAAATAGTCATGGTCAGTATCTGGGTCTCACCAACTCCACCAACGACGGCAACTCCACCAATCAAATCGTGGCAATCGAATTGGATACTGTCAAGCAGGATTTCGACCCAGATGATAATCATATTGGGCTTGACATCAACAGCGTTCGCTCGATAAAAAATGTTTCCCTGTCTCAGTTTGGTATCCAGATCGCCCCCAATGGTAACAAATACTACGTGCTCTGGATAGAATACAATGGCGCACGCAAGGTGATCGACGTATACATGAAAGAGCAACCTGACAAGGATGCCCCCATAGTGGCAAAGCCCACGAAGCCTGTGCTAAGCGCTGATCTTGACCTCAAAAGATTCGTGAAACAGAGTTCCTACTTTGGGTTCGCTGCTTCCACGGGAATCACTGCTGAGCTGCATTGTGTTCTGAGATGGAATATTACGGTCGAGGATCTAATTGAAAAGGATAAAGCTGCCCGCGTTATGAAGATCCGTTGGGGTATTGGGGTGCCTCTGTTTGTTCTGGTTCTAGTGGGTATTGCTGGGTTGTTCTATTATCTACACAGGAAGAAACGGGCAAGTGGTGATTCAGACGAACAAATACTGGGCACGCTCAAGAGCCTGCCAGGTACTCCCAGAGAGTTCCCGTTCAAGGACCTGAAGAAGGCGACCAACAATTTCGATCACAAGCACAAGCTGGGCGAAGGTGGTTATGGAGTAGTTTACAGAGGAACTCTAGCAAAGGAAAACTTGGAAGTGGCCGTCAAGAAATTCTCCAGGGACCACATGAAAAGCAAAGATGACTTCTTGGCTGAGCTCACCATCATCAATCGTCTCCGTCACAAACATCTCGTTCGGTTACTCGGTAAATTTTTAATTCACTGCTTGCAACTTCAGTTCAGTTTAATTTGCTCCTGGATTAACTTCAGATCGGGTGGTCAACTAGTTTCAGTTCTCTCTCTCTGTTCATTTTGATGGAAAACCTATCACTTTCACGGACCCTTTCATTAAGATAATCAACTAGGAATATATCAAATTACTTTGTGGAATTAAAGCCCATAGTTAACGTCGATTGCTAAATTCTGTCACGCGCAATCGAGAATATTTGTCGACAATTAAGCTCAAATTTAAATTTAGAGAAAGATGGGTTACAGTCAATAGTTTATAGTTGTACTGTGTCATCTTCTTCAGAACATGATGCGTGAAGTCAAAAGTTCCAGCAAGGCTCTAAGCTTCCAAGGAAGTAACCATTTCTGGTGGGGTCTGATCCCAGCCAGGAAAAGCGACCTTTTATTCCTTCTGTCCGTAGTCAATAGTCAACTCTAAATTTTTCAATGTTCTCATATTAGAGAGGTTTTTCTATATTTCCTTGAAGCAAAGGTGTGCTGGACATTAGACACCAACCTCTCATCGTTATCCGAAATTAAGGCCAAGACAACCTTATTACCTTGTTAAGTAAGGTTTATCATTTTCATATATAGTCACAATCGTCCAGCAGGCGGGTCCTTCCCCATGTCTCCCATATCCGAATAACGAATACATACCCATAGTCAACTAAAGTAATTAGAAAATGACCATGTGCTATTCATGGTCAATGATTATAGTTTATTTGCAACTGCCATCATACGCTCATGCTCTATTTATGCGAAAATGTTGTAATAATTGACCTGCAGGTTGGTGCCACAAAAACGGAGTATTGCTCTTGGTGTACGAGTACATGCCCAATGGCAGCTTGGACAACCACATTTTCTGTGAGGCAGGGACAAGTACAACCCCCTTAAGTTGGCATCTAAGGTACAAAATCATAACAGGAGTGGCTTCTGCATTGAATTACCTCCACAACGAGTATGATCAAAAAGTGGTGCACAGAGATCTCAAGGCCAGCAACATCATGTTGGACTCTAACTTCAATTCTCGTCTAGGTGACTTCGGTTTGGCTCGTGCTCTGGAGAATGAGAAAACCTCCTACGCAGAGCTAGAGGGAGTGCATGGCACCATGGGTTACATTGCCCCCGAGTGCTTCCACACCGCCAAGGCCACCCGCCAGTCAGATGTTTATGGTTTTGGGGCTGTCTTGCTTGAGGTAGTGTGTGGTCAGAGGCCATGGACAAAGAATGAGGGCTATCAGAGTCTCGTGGACTGGGTTTGGTACTTGTTTTGTGAAGGGAGGGTGCTAGAGGCAGTGGACCAGAGGTTGGGGAGCGACTACGTGGCTGAGGAGGCAGAGAGGATTTTAACATTAGGACTAGCTTGCTCTCATCCTATTGCCAGTGAGAGGCCTAAAATGCAAATGATTGTGCAGATTATATCTGGGTCAGTACCTGTGCCCCATGTCCCATCATTCAAGCCATCTTTTGTGTGGCCATCAGAAGAATTAGGGAGCTTTGCTAGTGACTTCACAAGAGGATCCATCACTCAAGGCACACCCATAAACACACTATAATCTTTGCCTGCTGAATTCTCCAATGGCTCTCAAGTCTAAGATCTTAGCTATCGATTTGTTCACTTGCCACAAGTTCCAAGCTTTTTTGCACTTCTTCCTCTAATTTGACCTGATTAGGAAGTCTAGATTCTTTTATAGATTTTTCTTTCCTTAATATCAATTTTTTTTTTCAATTGGAAAGAAATGGGCTCTTCTGTGTCTCTGTAAATTTTGATGGAAAATGATGATTCTGGTTTTTGCTTCAGTTTTCTTATTATAGCAAATCATTGTTTTTTCAAATCTCGGTTTCTTATTTTGAAAAGTTGGTGTGATATGTAAGTGAAGTAGTGACTCTCATGTGAGTTCTTTAAAATCTCAAACCGTGTAAGGTTAAATTAGAAATGAAGTTGGGGTTATTAAGTAAGCACTTCTAATTACAGCAATCTTCGTTTTATCCCCTCAACTAAAAAGCTTAATTAGCAAACGAAGACATGGACCCATAACTTGCTGAAAGGTTGGCGCCGTTTTGCTCAGTAACTTTCCGCTTTTCAATGGCTATGCACCTAGTGAAGGCGTAAGAGCTCAAGTGCTTCACCAGCCCTCATCTTTTTGGACAATCTGAGATTCCTGTAGTCTTCATAAGTGAAAGGGAGATAGAGACGAGGGTGATCAGAATCCACAAGCTCTGCTGCGGCTTCAACATTTCCCTGCTTCGGTGCTAACAGAAATGTAGCTATTGAAACTCTGGTACTTGCTTCCTTGCATTGCACATGATGCTTTACATTGCAAAACCTTCCATTGCTCCATGCCTATATTCAAACGGACAACCACACGGAGTTCACAACTAACAGATGACAATTGGGTTTTGGTAAAAGAAAATGGAAGCCTATGTAGATTCGGTTTAAAAGAAATTTTATAGACACAGTCAATATCAAATATGAAAAATGTGTTTGATTTACTTATCTGTCTTTTTGTGATTAACTTTGCAAATTAAGTCAACTTAGCTGAAGCAGTTGGCTATATACTTACATGAGCAACATCTCCAAGATTGGCAAGGAGGGTCCCTCTTAAGGGAGGGACTGCAGCAAAAGAACCAGAACTGTCCATGACTTCAAGACCACCAACATGATCATCATCTTGAAGTATGGTTAGTAACCCTGAATCTGTGTGAAGTTGGACTCCAGAGGATCCTACAGTTTGTGGGGTGAAGTTGTATTTGTTGATTCGAAACTGGCACGGCCAGTCCTTGAAATCAACACCCTCTAAGCTCAGAGACTGGGCCATCTTTTGTGCAATGTCTATTGCCAATTCATGAATCGCTCTGCTATATGCCTCTATTATTTGCCTGTGGCACACTCAAACCATCAAAACTCAAATTTAAAAAGGTTTATTATTGTTGGTTGGTGGGAAAAAACTAAAGTATGCTAAGACACAATAATATAACTTTGAAGTTTAAACCTTGAAACTGTAAATAACAAAACCGTACGCAGTAAGTAACAGATCACGGTCAATTTCAATCCTCCAAGGAGACAGAGAGTTAAGCAACAGAGCAGTCTGGCAACATAGTACCACCAATTTTTTTTGAAAATCTCACTTTTTTAAAATTTTAATTATCAACATCATAATATATATATAATTTTTCTGACGCCTAATATCTTATAAATAAAAAAATTTATATCTAAATTTATAGCTGATTGTGGCTTTGTAGCATAATTAAAATGAAAGTTGGGAACTTGACGTCCCCCTTGTCCATGCATTATTTTTATGGGACGCGATAATTAAGGTAAGAAAGGAGTAAAGAAACCTGTGGGGGGGTAAGGCATCCAACTGAGAGCAAAAATCGTGAACTGCAAGTGAGGAACCCAAGTCATAAAGCCCCAATGACTCGTAGAGAGGATTTGAAGCAGTTGGTGGCACATACCCACTGCCCTGAATGACATCAACGTTGCGCTTCTTGATATCCATGGGAAGATCAAGTAGATCTCTAGCCACCGTCTTCATCTCCTCCATGAGGCCTAAGGGAATAAGGTGGTTCACTATTCTGAAACAACCCCATTTCTCACATGCCTCTCTTAGCTTCATGTACTCCACTTCATCTGGAAACTGCTGCACATCAATCACTGGGATGCTCATGTTTCTTCCTTTCTTTTCGTTAAGGTGACTCGAGGACAAGATGCACCGATCAATATGGTTGAGTCGCTGGAATGTCTGCTTTATAGGCTTTGTTGGATGATCATTGATTATGACATCGCTCATTTCCACATTTGCTACTGCTTTTATTTGTTTTTTTTTTTTTTACAAGGTACATGAGTTCATGGTAAGATTTAAATTAAAAGTTATGAGCTGGTTTTGGAAGAAACAGATAAAACCTCATTAAAGCAGGTATTTTAAGTAGTGAGATTCATACTTATTTTAATGTGTTCATAAGAATGTTTTTCAATTATAATGGTAATTATTTATAAATGTTTATAGGTGATTATTGCATTTGAGAATGAAAGCAAATCAACATTTACTATAAATAAAAAATAAAAAAATAAAATATAACATTTGAAACATACATTAAATGAACGTTTATGTTACTTTTTCAATTCAAAAACAACCTTAACTTTTTGTTGATATAAAAGGGGTGGAGCTAATAGCATTCTTTATCCGTATACGCACACGTTTCTCTAATTTGTTCCTTTTTTTTTAATTATCCTTAATCAAGTAATATTATTTTTTTGAAGTTAACTTAATTTTAATTTATACTTCAATTCTTTTATTATTGACACTAATATTAGCATGTTAATTTTCTAAGGTACACTTCCTTAATTGCTGATCGGAAGACGTGATTTATATTTAGGGAACTCACTTTTGATGAAGCAACTTCAACTTCTGAAAATGTATGTCATTTTGGATCCAATTCATTTCTCCTTGCACAAATATATATATTATTTTTATTCTTGGTAAAGAGGTGAATGCAATTACTTTGACGTTCTTGTTGCGTACACGTGAAAATCACAACCAGATTCGATCATCTCCTATTTATTTTTTTAAAAAGAAAATAGGCATAGGAAAACCTAGTATCCCTTCTTGAGTAAAATAACCAAAAGGGAATTCGTAATTTCTTTCTCCAATTCATTAGTTTGAAGTTAAAGGTATACCCCTATGAATCCAAATTTTTTTTTGTAGGTATCACTAACCTAAATAAATAATTTTATCAAAATAAATTATCAATTAACTTGAGACTCCATAAATTAAAAATTCTGAAATAATACAACTTTTTAATGAAAGGATTAGTCTAGGGATAGCGGATACCAATATTTTGGGGTGATCCATTCTTTACATAATTTTATCCAAAATTTTGTAAATACACATCATTTTATATTTTTTATGTAATGCTTTGAATGTTAATATCTTTTTACAAGGCCAGTGAGAACTTTAGTTGGGTGGATACTAATCAGCCAATAGGCCAATTCGAATTCTACTCAAAATAAAATTAAGCAAAAATAAAGAAAAATAGTGAGTGGACGTCTAGTTATGGAAATAGTGTAATACATGGATGTCCTGAATAATTTCTCCACGAAAAATCTTGGACTTGGTAACCCACTTGTAAAGTTGGGTGTCAAAGTCTTGTAATCAAGTTCTTGTGGTAATGTTTTACTACAAATAGCATAATCTCAGCATCACGAGTGCATGCATAATACTAATAGCTTGGGAAACAGAGAGAAGACCACTGTAATGGTAACTAGTCATTTCGTGAGATAAACAAATTTATCCTTGGACAGGGCCTAGTATAGAATCTAAACACCTAAGGAAACTAGAGGAGATAAATGACTAAAATGTATATCCAATTTAACTTTCTCTATTCTAGAATGCAGAGATCTTGAGACAGTGGAACAAAGGCTTGCACCTTCCTTTCTTTATATACTTTAAAAGTTTTGGAGGAAAGAAAAATCATATTTAGGTAGAGTAGTGTATACATTCATATGTGCGATGAGTTAAAAGGATCGACAATATATACATTATCATTCAAACAAATTATAGCCTACCTGCTTGTGTGATTTTGGAAAGTGATCATACAACTGCATTGCACAGAACAAAATAGAGCAGAAGGCAACTCCAGTGTGATTGTTGATTACCAAACCAATTGACCTTTTGCCTCTTTGCCTCATGCCAGTGTGAGTTCTTGTTTAACTAGAGCTACTTTCTACATAGAATGCCGGCCATCTGTCTTCTCTTTAGTTGGCCTTTCCTCTTGAATTTCTTCTAAATCCTCATCCTCACCCCTTCTACCTGCTTGCTCCTTCCAATATGCAACCAACTTCTTCAACCGAGCTACCTCTTTTGAGGAAACATCTTTGCTAGGATCATTCACAATTGATCTCACTCGCGATGCATACCTGAATAAACATAGAGCAGACAACAAGACATTTAGAACATGAAAGCCAACCTGATGCATGGACTTCTATAATTAAAAAAAGCAGAAACAAATGTATATAGCAAAGATCTAAAGAACATACATAAGAGAATTGTGTGTCTCGTCCAAGTTTGATTGTGCTGGAGATACATTCACAAACATAAGAGTTTTGGCATTACCACCAAGTGAATCACTCATTAGCATAGTTAACTTGTGATTCCTATAAGGTATGTGTTGACCACCAGAAGACAAAGCACTGATAACATCCCCAAGTGCTGATAATGATTTATTAATGCTTTGAGCTTCTTTAAGTTGACTACCTGTGGACCCTGACTTCTTCACTCTTTCTGAACCAGCAAGATCCACAAAACTTAGCTGCATGTTGCATCCAACATAAAATAATTGAGCATCTACTATGCCTTAAGCTCATATTTCATCAAACAATTAATGTTTCATATTTTTGAACAATACTATAGAAATCCGATTCACTTAAAATTACAAGTCACAAATCAGACTATATTACAGTCATTCAAACAGGAATACTTAAAACAGATACCTTTCCTCTTGCAACAGATTGACTTTGAAGGTTGGTACTTTCAATTACAATTGACAATATAAGATGAGATCTTGAGCTTTCTTCATTCATTTGTGTTCCAGATGTATGTCGTCGTTCAGATCCTCTTTGTATTATGTAATTCAATTCCTCCATAGTGGAAATTGGCACAACTGTTACATTTTCCACAACTACCATGCCCTAACATTAAAAAATAGTAAAATTATAACCTTATTATTGAGAACAAGCCAAGAAAATAAATAAATGCTCGTGAGCCCATAATTTTAGACAGTGTAATTGCAGACTCCATGAATTTAGTATTGAAATGGTTCTGAAAATAAATTTAATGCACATTATAGAGAACCAATAGGTTGCAAAAGCACTTGATCATAGCAATTGCCAAAAAACAAGCATGTTAAGTCAAACATAAATAATGTTAAAACACTGCCAAGAATATCAATAAATTTTCTAACTGGGAACCCACAATGATAGCATTCTGATCATCACCTTTGAATCATCAAACCTCAATAACCAATTTTAAACAATGTGCATTCCAAAACTAAGGAGGTTGAAGGTTCAATGGAAAATCACAATGGCAGAGTATAGATAAGCACCTTTGAATCCTTCTTGATATCTAATTTTAAACGCTTTACATTCTTTGGTAACAGAAGATCTACAAGTGTATCTTGATATAGTTCCACCATGTATGCCTGCATCATTAACACAAAGAAGTTTAGGTAAGACAAGTGCTGCTTTTTGCAGAACTCTTACCCTTTGTTGTGGGTGAGTTCTTCAACTTTACAGAAAAAATAAATAAGTAAAGCTATAATTTAACCATTTACACATGTGAATATGTATATTCTTTTTTTTTTTTTTGCCATTACGAGAATATATTTGCACTAGATGTATTACACAACATATTCAAAAAGCAATGAATAGAAATGAAATTTTATATATCATCACATTGGAACTATTACCTTTAAGGAAAAAGAAAACTTGTTACTATCTCTCCTTAAAATTTTAAAAAGTTCTGCAGTAGCACGTGGGGTAAGCCCAGGGTTGTTTTCAGATCCATAGATTGTAAATGTTTTTCCAGAACCAGTTTGACCATAAGCAAATATGCAGACATTATAACCATCAACAGCAGACTGCACCAGATACTGCATTGTAAATCACCAACAGGAAGGCATTAGTAATGAGTTTTAAGAAAATATTACATTTGATTATACATATTATCTCAAGCAAGAAAGGGCTATAATCTTCAAGTTGATATAACAAGACTTGCCCTTGTGTCCTCAAAAACATCTTCTTGGGTAGCATCACTATCGAACACACGATCATATACATGCTGCTTTGGTTTATCATCTTTCCAAGGATGTTCAACTGTAAACTCATCTGCACTAGTAAGAATATCTCTTTCTTTCTCAGCAATCTCTTTTTCACTAAGAGGTCTTCGACGACAGTAAACTCTGATCTTGCCTTTCATATCTGAAATAAAATCAAGTTCCAGTGTTGCAAATATGTTACTGGCATAAGTATATATATACACACTCAGTCATGTAGGTATACTTTTTGTTGCCCACCTTCAATTGTGTTAAAATAACGCTTCCTTAGAACCTGCTCTTCTTTATAAAGCACTTCCATTTCAGCTAACTGAGTCGCTTGCATCCTTAATATGGCAGCTGTTTGTTCATTCTTTCTATCAATGTCCTAAGTAAATCAAATATAAACTTATTTTAAAAAATGTCCTTATATTTTGAATTTAACGCGAGAATTGAAAATATGCAGTGTGATGAGACCAATAAGTCCGTTGTCATACAATTAGAGTAGAGAAAAAAAAAAAGAATTAGAGTATCAGAACCTCTTTCATTTCTCTCAGTTCCTCCAGTTCCCTTAAATTATTCTGCAATGCAGCCAACTCAGAGTCTTTGACTGAAAGAGTAGATTCAGCAGCAACTAATTCTTGTCTAAATCCTTCAAACTTCTTCTCAAGGTCATACACTTGAGATTTCAGGGTTTTGCGTTCTTGCTCAAACCTCCGTTCAAGAACATTAATCTGCATTTCAGTAACCACAAAGAATGTTGATTGAAAATCATCAGACAATTGTAGGTTTTAATCTTAAATACTAAGTTTAATTGTCATATATTACCTCATCAGCATTTCTCTTCTCCAGCTCTGATAGCTTCCGATCCAGAACCAATTTTTCATATGTCAATCTTTTGATAGTTTCTTCTGCTGCAAGCAGCTCATCTTTACGAAGTTTTAGCTCATCTTCAAGCTTATGCAAGTCCTATTCATCAAAGTGAAGACATCCATATTAATCAAATATTATCTTAAACACATGAATAACCACACTTTCAAAAGTATCTTACTTGGTTATTTGCTCCAACAGGGTCCTTTTTGGTGTTCTCTATCATCATATTACTCAACTTAGCCAATCTTGTTTCCATATTCCTTTTCTCTTGAATTGCAGCCTAGTAGATCCAATCACTGGTAAGACAGGCAGATAATGCAAAAATAAAATGGGACCAGTTCTATGAATTGAAGATCTTTACCTGAAGTGCCATATCTTTTTCATTGCATATTGACCTAAGCCTATCATGATCACACGTAACTTCCTCAAAATTTTGCTTCTCAGCAGTTAAGGATTCTTTCAAGCCCTCCAATTCTTTTTGCATTTTCTCTTCTTGCTTTCTCTTTTCAAGCAATTCTTCCAGCAACTATTCAACATAGTTTAAAATTTTTAAACATTTAGCTGAGAATTTACATTAGACATCTTGTGTGGTAGGAAAATAAAATTCTTCCATTTACATTGAATAAGAAATTATAGTGTATATGCTGATGCCTAATACTAAGCATGCTTTATCAAATGAATAGTGCATCTAACAGACCATGTCCATATCGATAATTTTAGTCAAGAAGTTTCATTATTCTGCCCAAAGACAATTATTACCAAAGCTCAACTTTGGGTCTTGTGGCCCTCTAGTGTAAAAGCTAAATTGGATGATTTGACAGGCCATGTTCTTCACGTTTAAGTTTTCACATTTGAGAAAGTAAGTCCTAGGGGTTTCCTTTACCATTCAACAACACATAAGAAATGTACTCTGGGTATAACAGTTGATTTTGTTGCTTGCAGCTCTACCTGCTTAACATATTATTGTAGGCATTAGAAGCTTGACTTACTTGATCAGCATTTCTTTGAGATTCTTCAACAGCTTTTGATAAATCTTGAACACGCCTCTCATATATTTCCAAATTAGAACTCTTAAAATTGCTAACATTACCAATATCTCCGTTCACAGCCCCCCCAGCAACAGATCGTGCTTTGGAATAGCGGCGCAACATCACATCATTTATATGTGTCTGAAGAGCTACACAAATTTCTTCTCCCTAAGAGAAAAATAAACTGCCAGTGAGGCCAAAAACTCCAGAGTGTTAAACAAGTACAAAATTAAGTGCTCATGTTAATGAAGGTGTTTAAACCTGTTTGGTTTCGAACTGGAATATGTGAAGAACACCTGCAACGCGCATCTTGAAAAATACCGCAGTGTTGCTACTTCCGAATTGCATTATGTCTCTTAACTCAGCTGAGTGCAGATATTCCTTTGGAACTGGACGGAAGAAATGAACCTACAATTAAACAAAAACAACATACAATAGTACAATTAAAAGCACAGTACATTTTTAAATACACAAAAGTTGCAAAAACACAATGTTCTAATTTCATCAATATTTTTAGTGTTACCCCTCTCTTGTTGATGCCCAAGATTATTCGTCCAGGCAGAAGTCCAATAGGATCATCAATCTTGCGAACATGGAAGAAAACTGAATTCCCATAAGGAAGTGCCCTCAATATACGCAGGAATTGTTGTCTTGCCTCATCTTTTGTCAAATGCTCCTATAACAAATGGAAGAACAACTTGTATCAGAGAAAAAAGAAATTCAGCATTATATTTCATCAGTTGTATAGATGAGTATGCTGAAGTGACACAGAAGTGGAAAATGGCTGATGTTACATGCACAATCAAGGTCTCAAAAAACAATTTATAGCACAAACTACAAATATCAGCTATTAATTACTAATTAAAGGTTAAAGTACAAGAAAATGATGGACTTTGGCAATGTCCAAACCCATACCAATGAATGATAGCGAGAAAGGATGTCCAGCTCCCATTCCCGTTTTGCTCGTGTGATTGCAATCTGTCTAGGTAGGAACCTCTCCAACAGTGAATCCCAGTCGCTGAGAAATACATAGTCTCAGTCAATTGAAGTCACAAGCGTTTAAAGAATAGAAAGTGTCAAATTCAATTAGTGGGACAAGGGTAACATAAGCAATCTACAATTATGCTGACATAAATCAAATGAAGCCAAATACTATTGCAAATACTTTGCAGTTAGATAAATAATGAAAATCTCATACGTGCATGATTCAGGTGCTCTGACAAATCCAATCTCAGCCAAGATTTGCAGTGCAGATAGTTGCGCAGCATCATCCCTTCCAACAGGATAATTACCCAAAATATAATCATGCTGTAACTGTAACAACATATCCCAGGAATCAACAAATCTAGAACTAAGGTAAATGTTCTGTACATAAACTACATATGCTTTTATTGGTTTTAAAACAACATTGTGATGATTTTTGTTTGGACAGCAAAGGACCAAATATCAGACACATTTACCAATTTATAGGACTTCAAAATGAAGACATACTTGTACGTAGGATAATTGCACAAACATTGGATCTGCCACAGCTTCATCTGACTCCCGAAATAGTCTTTTCTTAAATATCAGTTTACAGTGCAAGATTTCTCCCTTACTTCGATCTTTTGCTGCCTTAAATTCAGCCAGGAGGTCCCCAATATATTTATTATCATCTAACCCAATGTACTCCTCTGAGAGGCAATGAAAGGAGCAGTTAGATTACTGACTTGAGCTAGTTAAAATATATAACAATCAGGAAGAGGAAAAGAGATTTGCCATTTCCAGAATCAGGTGATTTGGAGCCAGTAACAACTTTACGGCATTCAAACAGAGTAAAGCTAGTGTATGTTGACAGTTTAATGATCGCTGCAAGTTCCTGAAGCAAATGCTAAGTTGATTAATAAAAAAGAAGGGTTTAAACTTGAAAGAGTTTAAAAGTGATTGAGGGGATAAAAGAATTGAAACAGACGTAAACAAATTCAGAGAAAATTCCTGCCTTTAGTACCAGTAACCTCACAACTAAACTTTGGCCAAAAAAACCTCATAACTAAACCCATATGACATCCATTTAAGCGGTAAACCTAATGAACCAAATATGTCATTAATAGAACATCTTGCTGCTGAAGTTGCTACAATTTTGAAGTCATTAAATATGTAATGCAAGCAAAATGACACATCAAGAAACAAGGAAAGAGGCAACAATCAAACTTATCATCAGAAAAATGCCAATAACGAGTTGATTTCAGTATCATATTAAAAAAAAATTTAAGAACATGCATAGGTGGTAGGGCACTGGGAAAAAGCAGAGCTTGTCCATAAAATACAATTTAAGGCAGAATCAAAGTCAAATGGATACAGAAATTAACAAGATTTTCTTCTTATTGGTATGTGAACCAATACAGACCAAGTGAAATCCCTCCACGAATTACCCACAAAATCATTCTGTCTCTCAACTAAACTAGAAAGTTGAGCGTTAATTCAACACTATGTTTCCTGTGTAACTGTAGTGATCATGTAAAAGTAATTCCCTTTTGCTACCTAGCTTTGCAGACTTGTTCTTCCAGCTGTAGATTAACAGAAAATAGAAGTCCTAATCCCAGTGAATTTGGGCTGCATTTTATTTTCTTCAACAGATTGAATAGATTCTATAAATGACTAAATTTTCATCTGGCCTTTCCTAATTACCTTCACTCCTGCCATACCTAGTCTTCCCCTTATTAGTTTTGCTTACTTGAATTGTTCATTATTTCATAATATTTTATACATTTACATCATTTATAAATCTAAGCAATTCTAGATAAAAAGCAGTAAGGATTTTCAGAGTACCTCAACAGCATCAGCAACTGTTGTTGCCATGTCATAAGTAATTTCTTCAAAAGTTTCATCCAGGAAAAACACTATAGTGGTAAGCTTTCTCCCAGTTAGCAGAGCTTCAATCTCCTCACGCCCTGGCATTATATGCCTGGGACCAGCCTTGACAGAACGCTTCAAAGCATTTAATGTATTTAGTGCAAGGGCTCGGATTTCAGAATCAGTAGTCACATTATGTGCTACGTTATGAACATATTCAGATAGATATCCTCCAATGTCTTTACTAGGTGGCATGGATGAGGCGCATAAATACATCAGCTCCCATGCTTTAATCAAGTATTGCCTGTTTTTGAGACGAGACAGGCATTAACAACTAGCACAGAAACCATAGTTATTACGGCTTCAACAAGTAGAAGTCTAGCCAACATAAAGCTTGATATTGAATCCAATATATGCATACCTTTCAGGGTTATTTCTTGTTTGTTTTGATATCTGAACAAAAAGCTCATCTCGGAGTTCCGAACGCTTCAAACTTTGCTTGTATAGTTTCCCGACAAGCTCAACTCGTTCATCTAAGCTTATTGGAGTCACACGATCCGATGAATCTACTCCCATATATTTCAAAATTATCTGAAATAGCTTTGTTGCCCGGCTTACCAAATCACTGTTAATCTTAAGCAATGATGTTGGTATAGGATCCTACAAAAATTTGTGAGTTAGCTCTTCATGTGTTTAAAATTTCTGACTACACATATTTTGGCAAAACAGGTTTTGCATTACCTTTTGGAAACACAGCATATCCTCAAATGTAAACTTCTCTCGAACTTGAGGGCCTACAGATCTTTTAGAAAAAAATCCACGTTTTCCAGCAGAATGAATTTGTTTCTGCATTAATCTTAAAAATCCATCCACCTACAACAGACAACATTAAGAAATGAAGAAATATGGAGTATGGACAAACAGCAAAGATCATGAAGAAAGAAAATGCATGGGCAAGCAACATATTTTATCATATATATTTTCCTACCTGGAATCTATCTATCAAGGGTACAGCTCCAGCGAGGTCTGCTGGAATAGCCATTGATAGAGTTGTTGGTGTGCTGCCAGTGCAACAAACAGATCAAATACTAAGTCACATACTGAAGAAAGTTACATATGGGCAAACAGAAAATTCATCCTCACCAGTCATAAAACTAGCCACTCAAACCAAGAGGCAAAAGCCAAAAAAGATAACTGTCAATAAGAACAGAATGCAAGAATAAAATTGAGTGCATACAGTGAAATATGATCAAAGGTGGCCTAGAGGTGCAAGAATTGATTCTAAGGTTAATGTGAGATCCTCTATTGGAGAAATTAAAAAGTAAAAGCTATTTGAATGTTGCAGAACTGTATTAAAGAATGGAAAGAAAATTTATTAGTTAATAACTTATAGTTGCTAAATTGATTCATAGATTTTGCCTAAATCATGTGTTTCAGGAATCAGCATTTGCCAATGGCCAAAAAAAAAAAACACAGAATCGACATTAATCCTCAGAACTAGTCTAGTCATAACATGTTACTTTTTTACTTCATAAAAAATATTTCCAATTAAACAGAGAAGAAGGTAAACAAGGTTCTAATATTCTACATTTCAGATAATAAGGATTAAAAAACAAAAAGTTATTAAACACTACAATATTGATAATTATTTTAATATTTCCAATATATCTTCATAGGAAAGAATGATACTGACGGTGGTGCGAAATTAGAGCTATCACTGTCATAGTCATCGCCATTGCTAACAGCAGCAAGGTTGTGCACAGGAGTATCGTCATTGCCATTACTAGAGCTAAAGGAAGGCCTGTTTGTTCTCACACTTTGGGCCATGGATGACGGTACATCAATGGTCATTCTGCTCAGTTCGGCTGATAAACTGTCCACCTCACATGAACAAATTTAGCGCTTATTTGCCCCTTTAATTTCCTCAACTGCACGAGAAAATTTGAAATATAAGTTAAAAAAGGAACAAGAAAATAACAACCATTTAAGCGCACCCCTAAATCTCCAATAACTGGAACCGAGACAATGAACCATCAAAGTAATAAGAAAGAAGGTGATTGAAGAAAGTTAGTATAAGAATGTATAGAAATTCGACAGGACCAAGACCCAGTTGGCAAACGCAGACATAAATGATGGACAGACATAATCCCAGAAATGGAAGAGGTAAAACATAGAATAGGAAGCACAAGATCGGCAAAAGTAATAAGCTTTCAACCGAGAACACACTTCCAAGTACTTCACTTTTACTACGGACACCCCCACTTCGGCATTAAGCCCTTAAGCAGATAATGCACTTCAAGTGCACACAAGGAAACTAGGGATCGAACAAGCTAAAAAACTGAGGATCGGAATAAACAAATTTGAACCAAAAAAAAAAAGAGAGACTAAAAATCTAACCTTTTTAGCAGCAATGAAAACAATGGCAACAATAATAGTATCAGAAACAGTTGTGGAACATAGGAAGAGAGAGATCTGGGGTGAAGTCAATCGCAGTCGAATGTGTTAGAAGACAGAGAGCTAGCGTGGTGGAAAAGTGAGAGAGAAAGTCACGAGAGCATTATAAATGGCAAAGGCAGGGAAAATCAACTCCTTTTTTCACTGAATCAAATTGAAGATTGAGAAAGAAATAAGAGGGAGATATAACCCAGGCAAATGGATCTCCGGTCTCCCATCCATCATCATTTTTTTTTGTTTTGGTTAAAAAAATAATTAATAATCTTCGGAATTGGAACCTACAATCCAGGAATACGGCCAAAATGATCATTTTTAAATTTTAAAAAGACAACGAAAAGCTGCTACTCTGTTTGTACTATATTAATATAGATAGATAAAAATTTGATTTTGTCCAATTTAGTTAACTTATTAATACAAATACTTTGAATTTTTAATCTCTTTTTAAGATAACCAATTCTCAATTTTAAAATGAACTCAATTGTCAAAAACTGTTAACAAATTTATGGCAGGAAATTGGTATTACTTTATTTTTATAATTGTGTAAAATAGCCCCCTGGCCTGGCCTATCTGCTAAGACAAGTATAAAGTGGGAAAGCAGTAGAAATCATGTGTACATAATTTGAAAGGGGGGAGGGTGGGACCCACAACCTTTTCTGCATCTTCGCGCAGAGGGCGGGAAGAAAGAGGCCAAAGATTCGTCCTGAGCTTGCAGCCGAAGGGAGTTGAGTTGCCAGCAGCAGCAACAGCAACAAACACCCCCCCAATTTAGATTTCGACATTGCATCTTCCTCGGGTCCTACCTCCCACGTCATTTTTATCCTCTTCTTCCCTCCTTTATATTATACTACCCCATTTTATTCTCTCTTTTTTTAAACTTTAGGCTGTAATTAATTTTATTACATTTTCTTTATAAAAATTAACCCCACAACCTCTGAACTAAATTATTATTTACTCAACCATTATGAATGTTTTGGAGTGTGAAGTTTCATGAATTTAAATATATTAATTGAGACAGCAGTAAAACAATTCTGTCAAAAATTTGAGTTTTAAAAAAGTGATAAAATAAATACACATTATCACTGCCACCAGCCCCTAAGTTTAGCTTGAGTTCTATTTCCTTCATATTAAATACATGGTTAGCACAGCTAATATTCATTAAATAAAAATTACATTTGGAGTAAAAAGCATCTTAGTTTTGAAAAGGGTTTGCAGAGGCCAAATTAATTAGAAAATGAGTTGCAGGGTTTAATTGTTTTATGATATTCTACGAGTAATTGACTAATTGTTGTGAAGTGGGAGTGAGTTAAAGATATGACTAATTCAGAATAAGGAAGAGACAGAGGATGCCGGCTAGGGCCTGTGCATTGGAAAGAAACAGAGATTTATGTGGTTCACGAGAATCCTCACATTTACTGAATATGTATATTCATATTTTCATTTCTGCAGAGAAAATATATATATATATATATATATATATATATATATATATATATATATATATATATATATATATATATGAAAGTTTGTATACATCAAAACCCAACAAACTCTCTTTTGGCATTTAAGAGAAACATGAGAAAGTTAAGGTCTCTTCAATTGAGTGGAAGTCGAATAAATTTGCAATGTGAGCGCGTAAAAAGAGAAAGCTAACTTCATTGAAATTATTTAAACTAGTTGTTGGTAAAGCTAACTTTTTTGCCTGTTGAGACGATTGTGACTACCATTTAACCAAACCACAAATGATTATTAATTACAAATTACAACACAAACTTATTATTATATCCACTTTCATTCCCATAGGAAGGATTGGTGTGCCTTCAAGGCTCTTCCTTGCTTGATTTAGGTTGAAAATTCTCAGCAAATTTGGTAAACTCCTTTAATTTTTTCCATGAAAATATAATATTGAAACTGGTTGGATCCACTCCATATGTACGTGAAAGCTTCCGCAAACATATATTGACCAAGCTACCTCTCTTTGAGTTCTCAACATCAATATGTATATTACAAAACAAAAACATATAGTAACTGCTGATTTGATGTTACAATTTAAAGCAGTAAAATAAAATAATATTTGCTCCCTTTGTTGCGCCGGCTGAACTATAAATATATGTATCCCCTGCCAAGGGGGACGCATTTCCCTTCAGGCCTTCCAAATGGTCATCCAAACGCATTTATCACTCCCACGGCCAAATAAATAATTTGCTTAATCAGAAAGTGTCAAATACATTTTTCTTTTTTGCGTGCAAACAATTAATAAAATTTATTAAAATAGATGTATGAATGAAACTTATCGCTTGAAATACACTTACAATGTGGCTACCCCACCTTTTACTTTATTTGCTTCCACTTGAAAAAGGTTTAGACATGAAGGAATCAGAGTTTTTCCTTCAAAGCAACGAAACTCGAACGGCAAAATGATCCACAAAAGTGACTTGAATTATATAGCCCATGTGATCTTGGGCCACACATAGCCCACCTCATGTTCTATTGGCTCTTGATTTTAATTTTGAGCGAAGAATCTTACCAAATTAAGGAACTAAGTAGTCGTTTGTTTGGTAGCAAAAAAAAAAAAAAAAAGAAATAAAAAAAAAATTTGGAATGAAATAGAATATAATAAAATCTTATAAAAAAAATTACATTTAGTATGCAATAAAATGGAATAAAATGAAAAATTAACAAAAAGATAGAAATATCCTTAAAATATAAAAATAATAAAATAATATTATTTAAATTTAAAAATTTATTTAAAAATGAGATAAATAAAAAAATAATTAATAATATATAATTTTTATAAATATTATTGTTACTTAAAAATTTATTTAAAAATAATATAAATAAAAAAATTAAATAGTAATATAAACAATTTATTAAAAATATTAATGATTTAAAAAAATAATTTAAATATTATTTATTTTATATTATTTATCAATAATAAATAAAAATAATAAGTTTAGACCCCATCACCTTTGCTTTCAGTGTGAAACAACTATTCGCGGCACTAAAACGTAGGTAGAAAAAAGCCAAAAAAAGGGTATTTTTAATTTTTTAAATATTATTTCACGTTTTTCAGTGTATTCCCATGCTTTCCTTTGCTTTCCATTTTTTTGAGAGGTAATGGAGATTACCTTCTTTCATTCCAACGGATTTTATGTCCATCTACCAAACATTGTCACTTGATGGAATGGGAATTGGGATTCCCATTCCATCACCTAAATTTCATGTAACAAACGGGCCGTAACCTCACCGTATATACAAACTTTAAGTCAGTTGGCATCAAAAATTGCAGAGTATAGAGACATCTCTATGTTGTAAGTCGTAATGGTTAACTAACCTTACACAACAACCAGAGCAGATGCTTAGGGCTTGTTTGGAAGTATTTTTAAGTATTTTTATTTTATTATTTTTTAAAAACAATATCAAAAATAATATTTTAAAAATAAAAAAATAAAAAATTTGTTTAAATGTAAATTTTAAAATTAATATTTATTAATATAATAATGTGATTTGCGTGATTGCTGTACATTAATTTTAATAAATTATTTACAATTTTGTATAATTCTTTTTGTTTTTTAAAAAAATTAAAAACAATTTTGCATAAAAATAAAAAAAAAACAACAAAATGATATTTTCTTAAAATTATTTTTTGGGTTACATTCTTATAAAATAGTTTTTAAAAACAATTTATAAAAACCATATGGTAAATAAATTTTTTTATTTTTGTAAAATAAAAAAATAATTTTAAAAACAATTTCCAACGATTAATTTTTTCCCCATTGGAGTGATATAATTCTTTGCCAAAATTGTGGGCTACCTTCTAACACAATTTTTTGTTTTTGTTTGTCTTCTCGTGGTCTTTTCTTGGATGACATGGTATAATTCTCTCCTTTAAAATCCATTATTGTCTGTGATAATCTCTATCTAATTCTTAATCTAACTCTTTTAAACCATTTTAGGCTGCAATTTCTTTTAAAGTTTTATGATCCATTTTCTTGGAGTTACGTATTATTTATATTTAAAATGTGGTCTATTATTAATTTATTTAAATTTTAAATAATAGTTATTTTTTAAAATGTTGATGTGACATATAAATGTTATGATATAATTATTTATTAATTATGATAAAAAAAAGTTTCATAACAAATTTTATAATTTCATTATGTATACTAATTAAAATTTTGAATAAATTAAATAAAATTCTCTTCATTTTTATTTATAATTTGATAATTATATTTTTTATTTAATTAAAATTTAATTACTATAATTAAAAATACGTATGTTTAAATTTTTATTTTAATATTATTATAATAAATTAATATTTAATATATCAGCGGTGGATAATTTTTTATCCACCAACGATATTTAAATTCTGACACGTAGCAAAAATAATTTTTAAAAATATTATTTTTATCATGTATCACAATCTAAATATCTTTAATAGACATAAAATTATCTAATATACCAAATATTTTTCCTATTACAATTCATATAAAATTTATAATCTCAGCACATGCTGTCACAAAGTATTCTTCTTCTTCTTCTTCTTGTTGGTGCACGTTAATTTCCCGGTTTGGCCGTAACATTAATTTCAAAACAAAAGCAGAAGGAGAAATCACGAAGAAATGTTGCCGGATTGAATGAAGTAGCCGCGTAATCATCTTTCTAAGTATCTCTTCACTGGAAATGGAAATGATTGTGCCTCTTCCACCACAACCACCAGGCATAGGTGGTACTTTTCCACACAAACTTCCTCACATTTGCTTCGACGATAACTATGATCAAATGAATAGCACTACTGGCTGCTCCAGAAGAAGTCCTTCTCTCAACCACCCACTTCAACTTCAGCTTCAGCAACAAAAACTGCTTCTCCGTCACAGTTCTGCTTATGACGGTTCTGGTTCTAGGATTTCACCAAAACCTCTTCATCCCCAAACTACTACTTCTACCAGCATCAGCTGGAGGAAGAAGAACGAGAAGACGCAGGGGTTTAGCCCTGCCCGGAGCACAACCTCTGATATCTTGCGCTTGATGGATGGTCTAGGCTTCTCCATACCCATTGACATCTACACTTCTCTGACAGAAGAGTGCACTGTTTCTGGGGACCCTAAAACAGCCATGGACTTACATACCCATATCGCCCGGAGCGGCATTAAACCTAACTTACCCCTACTTAATCGGCTTCTTGTCATGTTCGTATCATGCGGTCTGGTGGAGAGTGCCCGCCACCTGTTTGAGTCTATGACTCTGAGAGACGTCAACTCGTGGGCAACCTTGATTGTTGCTTATTTTGATAATGCTGACTATGAGGAAGCGATAAGTTTGTTTCTGAATATGGTTAATCAAGTGGGTATGTTGGGATTACCTAAATGGATCATGGTCTGCCTTCTCAAGGCATGTGCCTGCAGTATGAATTTGGGCCTGGGAAAGCAAGTTCATGGATGGTTATTTAAGCTGGACATTTGTGACGATGTGCTTCTCAGCAGCTCATTGATTCGGTTCTATGGGAAATTTAAGTGCCTGGAAGATGCAAACATTGCCTTTAAACAAGTGTCACGTCATAACACGTTCACTTGGACTGCTAAAATCGTCAACGATTGCAGGGAAAAGCATTTCTCCGAGGTTCTTAGCGGCTTCAAGGAGATGAGAAGGCAAGGGATAAAGAAGAACAGTTTTACGCTTTCAAGTGTTTTGAAAGCATGTGGAAGGATGGTGAGCCATGGACAGTGTGGCCAACAGGTCCATGCTGATGCCATCAAGCTTGGGTTGGTCTCAGATGCTTTTGTGGAATGTGGTTTGATAGACATGTATGGAAGAAGTGGGTTAGTGAGAGATGCAAAAAAGGTGTTTGAGATGATCTACCATAAAACTAACATTGCTTGCTGGAATGCCATGCTTATGGCGTACATACAACATGGCTTGTACATCGAGGCTATTAAGTTGTTGTATCGGATGAAGGCAGCAGGACTGGAGCCCCAAGAGTCGCTGCTCAATGAAGTAAGAATTGCTTGTGGTGGCAGTAGTAGAGAGTTGTAGATTGTCTCAGACTTCATCAACTCACCCTGTATAGATATTCACTTTGTAGTTTTGTAAAAGAACAGAAATCCAACGACAAAACAACTCAAATGAAAAATATCATGAATATACATACAAATGAAAAAAATTAAATAGCTATCTTTTAATTATAGTTTGAAAATATTTTTTTTATATTTTAGATTAATGAAGAAAACAAAAACAAATAAACAATCACAACTTCAGTATATTTTATATTATATAAACAAATAAAAAAAGACCCGATTTGATTCACTAGTTTAAGAAAATTCAAATTATTCACTTACGACATTAGGTTGTAAATTGGCTTATTAATATTGTTCAGAACTCAGAGGGATGCGAATGACTAATTTAATTTTGAACTATTTGTAAATAAAAGTCATACACAAACTTTAAAATGAAGGAATTTGAATATATAGCTAATTTCAAAAGTATGGTTATCAATTTGATTTTGCCTTAAATTTACTTATTTTCTGATTTTCTTTAGTCCATGAATTTCTTTTGCTGTTACTTTGCTATGTTTATGCATATTGAGTTATGTGCAGATAATTATGGATTTACATTATCTTGAGACTGCTCCTATCTGAGATGATTCCTAAAAAATTATGTTGTTTGAACTCCTCTTTCCTCAAAGGAACTGAGATGCTCTTGTTTATCTGCAATTTGACAAAGAAAAAGACATAATGGTTCTCCTCTTATTCCCTTTTATGCTTGAATTTTTAAAACTTGTAAAGAAAAGAAAAACTATTTCATTTCCATTCCTTATACCCACATATCTAATTAAACAGCTTGAATCTCATTTTATGAGAGTCATAAAAATTTGCATGAGGTGATAGAATTGACGCTTGAGAATCTCCATAATGGGGTCAGGACTATTGCTTCCTTCAACACGAAAGCAAATCAATTAATGAGCCTCGCCCACACGCACATATGAGGCACAAATGAAATCAGGGCCCATCAAACATTGTAGAGAATACATACATATATATACACAATATCTTTCTGCTTTGGCCATATTGGTAATGGTTGGACAGCGAGTCCCACTGAAATCAGAGCCAGACCACGTCTATCTACTTAGCGAGAGGATATTTATTGCCCCAAGACAAATAATTGTGGTCTCTGCCTTCAAAGAAATGGAAATGTACCCGTTACGCAATCTGATACTGATAGAAAGGCCTACATTACAAGCTGAAGGTGTCACTTGGGGGACACGGATCCCCAGCTGTGCATCGTGTCCCCAGTGCAATTTTTTTTTTAAATTTTAATTTTCAATAAATTATTTTAAAAATTAAATAAAAAGTTAAAGAAAAAATAAAATTTAAAAATATAAAAATTTATCAAAAAATAAATATAAGAATTTGTTGAAAAATATAAAAGATATTTTTTTAATAATTTATTAAAAAATTAAATTTTAAAAATATATTTAAAAAAATTACAAGGAAACATAACACTTTCTTATTCTTATATTTAATTTTTCAATAAAAAATTATTTTTAAAAAATTCTTATTTTTAAAATTTTAATTTTTCTTTAATTGTTTTAAAAATAATTTTCTAAATAATATGTTAAAAAATTAAACTTTAAAACTATATTAAAAAATAAAACGGTTTTATATTTTTTTAAAATTTTACTTTTTATTTAATTTTTTGAAGAAAAAATAATTTATTAAAAAAATTAAAAAAAAAAAAAATCCTCAAAGTGCAGTCTTTTTCGAGACACAGCACTCGCTGCTGTGTATTGAGCACAACGGGGGGATCCAAGTCCGTCAGTTGGGCGGGTTCCTGTCAATGTCATCATCAAAGCATTGATTTTTTTTTTTCAGTCACTGTAGATTGGTAAAATTCTGTGGTATTACCCAGAGTGTCAGCATCAAACCGTTCTGGAATTCATTCAGATTATCCAATTGTTAGCAAGTCTTTAACTCACAAACTGAACTGATTCCTCCTGAAATTGATACAAGTTGGGTTAGCCAATTGTGTTAGCAACATCTGATATTACTATTTAGAGCAAAACTCCCACATTTTTCATACATTGTAATCAATGCATTACCCACAAACACATCCGCAAAATGACCTCTATTACTGTGAATACTCTGTTTGCAGACAGGAAACAGGTTCCCGCAAAATTTGTGTCATAACAAACATGCAAGCCTTTTCTTTTTGTTGGGTTTATCTCGAGAGAGAAACGGATTCTTTTGTGGGGAAAAATTAGGGGATGGCATTTTATATTCATGGCTTCTGCTATCTCCTTGTACATGAACTCGTTTCAGTGAAATCAATTATAAAATATTATAATTTTAAGAATTAAAAAAAAATATAGGAAGTAAATTAAAAAACCAGTGAAACATAGAGACCAAAGGGGTGTTTGGTAGAAATTTTTTTTTTGAATTTTCGAGAAACTGAATTTAAAAAAAATTAAATTCTCATGTTTGATTCTTCAATTTTAAAACAGAATTTTTAGGAATTCATAATTTTTGAGAATGATTTTTAACAAAAATTCCCACCAAAATTTTCTCATATAGGGAGGTGAAAATTCAAGTTTTCTATGAAGATAAAAATTTTACTAAATAATAAAAAGATAATTTTATTCTTCATTTTTACCTCTACTTATTTTTATATCTTTTCAACTATCTATTTTGTGTATAAATATTTTGTATAAATTATTATACTTGAAGTATTAATATTATATTATACAGATATTATTTTTTATTTTGTAATATAATACTATCATGTAATTATATATATAAAATTATTTATTTTTAAAATTTTACACATCTTTTGTCATAAAAAAAACATTTTTATTATTTTGAGAAGATAATTATAACTATTTTTTAATTTATTTTATTATTTTATATTTTATTTTTTATTAAAAAAATAGATAAAATATTTTTTTAAAAAAGTTAAGGAACATTTTTAAAAAATTACTAAAAATTTTTAAAAATCTTAAATATAATCAAACAAAAAAATAAAATTTTTTTAAAAAATATTATTTTAAAATTCTCATCAATCTTAAAATTCAACTAAACACATTTTATACATTTTAATAAATTATTATTTTTATCAATTATATTTTTTTAAAAATATAATTCTCAAAAATAAATTTTTTTACCGTATATCAACCACCCACCGCATACCAACCACCCCTGAATGTCCAATTTACATAAAGAGGCAAATTCCGAAGTAATATCTTGAGATTCGAAAACCGAAATTGGTTTTTTGTATACGTGGGCGCCAGTGAGGGATTACTAAAATAGGTTACATTTCAGAAATCTGTGTTTGACTTTATCTTCCTATCTTGCACGTACTCATTCATAAATAAGTGCACTATTGTTCAGCTTTTATCCCCAATTTCTCATTGTCGTTCATTTCAATCCCACCCAAAGCTCCACCTCTATCCTCCCATTATGGTCCCCAAACCCATCATAGTAACAACACCTGCTTCCTTGTCCTCTGCATCTCCTAATGTTCCTCTGCTTTCCATTTCCTCTGTCAGAACTGATGAAAAGCCCCAAACCCAGACCTTGAAAAGTACCCCAGCCCCCACCATAACTCCTCCTCCACCCTCCCCCACCACCCAAAAAACCGCACCACCCCAGCCACCGCTCACGTCAGGGCGCGGGGTGAAGAGAAGAACAGAACTGTCGGTGCCCGCATTATTTTTCAATGGATTCGAAACCATCATCAACAACTTCATAGACCCTCCAATCAAGCCTTCTGTGGACCCAAGGCATGTGCTGTCTAAGAATTTTGCTCCAGTTGATGAGCTTCCTCCAACAGAGTGTGAGGTAATAGAAGGCTCACTACCACCTTGCCTTGATGGTGCCTATATTCGGAACGGCCCTAACCCACAATTCCTCCCTCGGGGACCTTACCACCTCTTCGATGGTGATGGCATGCTTCACTCTATTCGTATCTCTCAAGGCAAAGCCACCCTCTGCAGCCGATTTGTCAAGACCTACAAGTACAATATTGAGCAGGAAGCTGGCTACCCTCTTATTCCCAATGTTTTCTCTGGCTTCAATGGGCTTGTACCCTCTGCAGCTCGTGGTTCTCTCACTACTGCTCGAATCTTAATGGGTCAATACAACCCCATCAATGGCATTGGCTTGGCAAACACTAGTCTGGCTCTTTTTGGCAACCGTCTTTTCGCACTGGGAGAGTCTGATCTTCCTTATATTGTCAAATTGACGCCAAATGGGGACATTGAGACTCAGGGTCGCCACGACTTTGATGGCAAGCTTGTCATGAGCATGACAGCACACCCAAAGATAGACCCTGACACCGGTGAGGCCTTTGCTTTTCGTTATGGTCCTGTGCCTCCCTTCCTCACCTACTTCCGATTCGATTTCAACGGAACTAAACTACCAGATGTGCCCATATTCTCCATGACCCGACCCTCATTCCTCCATGACTTCGCCATCACAAAGAAGTACGCCATTTTTGCAGACATACAACTTGGAATGAACCCAATGGATATGCTCGCTGGGGGCTCTCCCGTGGGTTCAGACCCATCTAAAGTCTCCAGACTCGGAGTCCTTCCTCGATACGCCAAAGACGAGTCTGACATAAAGTGGTTCGACGTGCCAGGATTCAATATCATCCACGCCATTAACGCTTGGGATGAAGACGATGGAAATGCCATAGTTCTGATAGCACCCAACATTTTATCCTTGGAGCACACGCTAGAGAGAATGGAACTCATCCACGCTATGGTAGAGAAGGTAAGGATCGACCTCAAAACTGGGATTGTCACAAGGCAACCGATTTCGGCTAGAAACCTGGACTTTGCGGTAATTAATCCAAAACATGTTGGAAAGAAGAACAAATTTGTATACGCAGGGGTTGGGGACCCAATGCCCAAGATTTCAGGGGTGGTGAAGCTAGATGTGTCGAAAGGGGAGGAGCGGCGGGACTGCACAGTGGGTTGCAGGATGTTCGGAGCAGAGTGCTTTGGGGGCGAACCATTCTTCGTGGCTAGGGAGCCAGAGAACCCAGATGCAGAGGAAGATGATGGGTATGTGGTGTCTTACGTGCACGATGAGAAAAGCGGAGAGTCCAAGTTCTTGGTGATGGATGCCAAGTCACCGGAACTTGATATTGTGGCATCGGTGAGGCTGCCCCGGCGAGTGCCGTACGGTTTTCATGGCCTCTTCGTGAGGGAAAGCGACCTTGACAAACTTTCTTGATGGGACCCGCTCTATTATCATTGCTCATAGCGTATACATATTACTTCCTTTTTTTTTCTTTTTTTTTCTTTTTTTTGTGTGGAGGAGGGAAGGATATACATATTACTTAGTCCCTGTGATTTTGTTTTATATTTGGGTCATGGACAGTAATTTATTATGTATAAATTTTATTAAAATAATGGGACATACTTTTTAGATTACATACAGTTTTATAAATTTAACAAATGAAATTTAAAATATTTAATTAAATTTTAATTTAAACACGTACATACAATTTAACTAATTTTTTTATCCGTTAAAAATAAAGTATATAAAAATTAGTTTAAGAGACCAATTATTAGATTATTATTTAAATTATTTTCTTTAAATTTTCTGAAAATTAAAAGAATTTAATAAATTATAATTTTGTCACTCTTTAATTTATAAATTCTTTAAGTATATTTTTTTAATTTATATTTAATTACTCTAATTAATTTATTGAGATATTATAACATATAAAATTTGTAAATATGTTTCGTAAAACAGTAAAATAGTGATTAAGAATAATGATAAATTTTTTTAGGGACTTAAACTCTGGTATATATAATTTTTTTATAATTATAGTTATAAAGGTATATATAATATTGTAAAACTTAAGATGAATCTATGTAATTCAGTTAATAAGGAATCCCATTCGATTCCTGGTATTTTACATGGGATATTATTATTTAGGGACAGTGGCCAAAGCATCTCTTTAAAGAATAGTCGGTTGGTTCGATAGTCAATTTCTTAATCCCCGTAGATGCATTCTGTGCATCAAGTTGAGTCCTTTCTTTTCGTACAAGCTCAATCAAATTGCATACTCAAGATGCCGTGTCCTGCAAAGCACTTTCTCAATATGGTTAAATATATTTTTTTATGCTTTATGAATACCGCCAATTGCCAACACCTAAAGCAATTCTACAGTTTTTGAAGGAATTTAGCCCCTTAATCGTCTCCACGACAAACTCTCAGATGCTTGTACGCGTGTAAAGTTTAACCCCTTTACGTTTTGTGGTGAAAATTTCATAGAGAAGACAATCCTTTCATCATAGTAATTATTCCCGGGGCCAATGCCCTTCACTTTTTTTTTTAAAAAAAAGACTGAAATATCATTATATAATGCATCAAAGCTAGAGAATACAGCGCAGAAAAGACCTTCATTTGTAAATAAGTTGTAACTTATTTTTTAATTTTTTTTAAATAAAAAGTTATATTTAAAAATTATTTTTTATTTCTGCTTTGAAAACAAAAAAATAGTTGTTTTTATTTTTAGAATATCCAAAAAAACAAAAAATATATATTTTAAAAATAATTTATCAAACATATTTTTTTTTGTAAAATAATTTTTAAAAATGATTTATAAATAAACAAAAAAATTAAATTAAATAAGCCTTTGGTTTCTTTCTTTCTTTTTTGGGGCCTCTTGTTCTCCGGTATCACCTCTTTCTTTTTTTTTGAACTTAGGCTGAAGCCTCAAATACAACTGGTGGACATATAGCCCAAACTGAAAGGCATGGAGGCCTGTAAAGCAGGTCACTGCCACGGGTCTGGCTCTCAAAAACTAATGGAACCTGTTGGGTGAGCAACCTGAAGCACCACACTTCGGGAAAAAACCCAAAAAAATCTTCTTCATATTCCTTCGATATCACCATCGAGAACTTTCCTCTTCTACCATGGCTTCTTTTCTCAGAAGGTCCTTGAGGCTTCTTGGCAGGTTGCTGGTCCAATTTCTCGGAAGGCTTCCTTGAGTGGGCTACCACATTTCTTTTCCGGCTCGTCCATTCTACCCTAATTTGCCTCCCCCCAAAGGTAATCTCTTCGATCTTGCTCCGGATGTAATTCACGCACCAAATTTGTCTTTTGTTGTTACATACTTCCATCAATTGCTTATAATCCGTCTCTATTATTATCTTGTTTATTTGCAAGTTTCGAATCAAAAGGACAGCTTTCTCCATGGCTCTGCACTCGGCTTCCAAAGCTGTGTGGGCTAGGCTTGGCTTTGCGTGTCCTGTAAGCATTGTTCCCTTCTCATCTAACACTCTGATCTTTGAGTTGGTAGGGCTGCATCTGTATTGATTTTAATCCATCCTTTTGGAGGGGGTTTCCACCCCTGATCTTCCTCTGCCTCTGGTGCTCTGTTATTTTCCATTCTAAGGTTTTTTAGGCACTGTAGGTTAGAGATATCTGTTAGCAGGGCCATTGTTTTCTGTATTGGTCTTTTAGGATCAACTTTAATTTAGTCAAACACGCAGTTATTCCTCTCCTTCCAAATGAACCACATCATGAGAAAAAATTTAGTAATCTCCTCCTTTTCGTCTAGGTTCTGTGTCTTGTTGTAAGTATCAATCTTTGTCTCCAGCCAGTCCCCAATTTTATACCTTTCTTCTAGATCAACATGGGTTTGGATGCCTGCACCAAACCATGCTGGTCTTGTCCAGCCACACCTCAGCATGATATGTTCTATACTCTCTGGGGCCTTATTACAGATTGGACAGATTGGTTCTTGGACCATTCTTCTTCTGTGTAGATTGTCCATACTAGGCAGTGCATTATGGATCACCTTCCATATAAAGATTCTGGTTTTGTGGGGTATCGAGGAATCCCACAGCTTTCCCCAAACCTTAGAGTTGATAGACACAGAGGTAGATGCCATGCTTCTAGTCAATTCCTGTCCTCCTTCCTTGGCAATGCCATAGCCGCTCTTGACCTTATATTAACCATTAGTAACCTTAGGCCAAACGAATTTGTCCGGTTGGGAGGGGGAGAGGATGGGTGTGGCTAGGGCATCTTTAAGTTGGTGGATAGGCAACATTTCTCTGAGTATCTCAATTTTTCATGTCTTTGTTTCTTGGTCAATGAGAGATGTCACCTTCTCTAGGCTGCTATCTGATTGGTTCAAAACCAGTTCACCTAACTTCAGCCACTTGTCACCCCAGATGTTAATGTCCTCCCCATTTCCAACCTGCCATCTTCCATGTTTGAAGAGGAACCCCTTACCTTCCCAAGGGCTTAGCCAACTCCAGTATCACCTCTTCGAATGTTAAGTTCAACGAGATGATGCTGAGGTTTCTTTCCGTCGCGTTGGGCAGTCCAATTTGGGTTGGCCCAAAAAGTCAAACCGAGCCCCATCAAATGTGTGGAAATTTACGGGAAGTTAGAGTGCTGGTTTGTGAAAATATTTTTTGTTTTTATTTTTTATTTTTTTTTTGAAAATATTTTTTATTTTTTATTTTTTATATTTTTGAAAATACGTTTGATTTGTATTTTTATTTTCACTATTTTTTAGTTATATTATTGTATTTTTATTTTTACTATTTTATAATTATATAAATAGTAAAATATTGTGTATATAATTCAAAATAATTGTAAAAATTCTATTGTTGTAATATATTACAAAATTGAAAATTCTGAAAACATCTTTTTGGTATTTTTAAAATTTTAAAAAATTTTAAAAATATTTTTAAAAAATAAAAACAAAAAACAGTAAACAAATGCATTTTTATATCTGTTTCCAGTTTTCATTCTGAAAATTGGAAACAGACAAATCAAACAGACCTAACTCTGAATAATTTCAGATGGTATAGAAGGAAAAGTCAATTATTTTTTTTCTTTTTCTTTTTTAAAATTATATTTAAAAATTATTTTACAAAAAAAATATTTGATAAACTATTTTGAAAATTTTAGAATTTATTTTTAAAATAAAAACATAAAATAATTTTAAAACAAATTTTTTTATTTTAAAAATAAAAAATTATTTTTAAAAATAGTTATCAAGGCTGTATTTTTGCTTTCCTATTACTTCCCTATATCATTTCTTATGATGCAAAAAACAATGCCTGTGTTGAGTTAATAAATCAGAAGATTCAAAACTCAAAGGCAAAAAGCTTTGCCGAATGTGACAGTAAATTGGGCTAAGTGGCATCTTTACTCTTCCATCCCCTGCAATACCATTGGTAAATTGGCTTCAAATATCAACGATAATGACATTTAAACCACCCCAAAGGAGCAACCCAGCTACAAATAAACTGAAACTAAGCATAGTTGACTGAAAAGATTCGTGATTTATATCTGTAAGTTGAGACAACTGCCAGCATTGTCACACAATACAAACAATAGTAGCGTAAATTTAACAGGCTACACTAGACCTAATAGTAACAAACAAACAAAAAATTCCTTTTGGTATATATATTTGCAGAAGTTACGAACCAAATAGTCTATAAGTACTATTTTGCCAAAAGCTGTGTAAAAAAATGAGATCATAATCATAATTGGTTGATTCAATCATTTTTATACTACTTCAAAACGCAGCCCAAGTGAGGCCTGAAAAATTCACACAAAATAAGACTCTACTGATTGAAGGAAGAATTTTGCGTGTTAAGTACCAATTAATTAGGAGCAAGACGCACTTTCTAAATGAGAAGCACGGACCCATGGACCGATTCAAACTGGATGAACAAGACTCTCCAGCTATTCTTAACAAATCTTTCTAATCCAATGAGCTAAGGGTTCATCTTTGCGAGTAAAGGCTCCCATTAATATTATATTAGCCTCAAGATTATCAAAACAAGAATCCAATTGATAAAACATGAAGATAACCATTTTCTCCTATTTCCTAGTCTCTTCCCTCTTCCATTATTGGTGGTGAGACTGTTAAAAACACTCATAAGATCAATGAGGCTGTAGAATTAGAATGTAGAAATTTCTTTTAAGAGAATACGCAAAATGACCAAGGGATGATTAAATATATGTAATCCGTTGTTTAAGGTGTGGCATGTTCATGACATTTTTCTTGAGTAATCAGAAATCATCAGGTTTGAAAATAGCTTGCCAGAACTAATTGGACTCCACTGCTGGAACCGGAAAGGAGATGGGATACTAAGAACAGAAGCGCTGGACACACAGTTAGGCCTGGAAAAGGAAGATGAGGTCTCCAGAAAAATCTTGGCATCCAATTGCTAACACGTGATAATGCACAAAAGTAGGAGAATGAAAGAAAGTGACAAATTGGGAATAAGAACAACAGGATTTATCTTCATCTTGAGTAAGTCAAAATTAAGAAGCCTGAATTTAGTGGAAAATGCCTTCCCAGCTTTAACTAAGGCAAACCCAAGGGTCCAAGTTATACTTCCAGAGCCAATAGTTATTTAGTTATCCGTAATGTGCAAATCGTCTCTCGGCAGTGATGCAAGATATGGTGCTCTATAGCAGTACTGCTTAATAAAGGGCTGAGGAGAAACACTACTACACAAACTCCTATCTTTTTTCACAGAAATCCCTACCTTTCTCCAATATATCAAGTGTGGCTTCAGAAGTCAGGTTGAAAAACTGATACACAACATAAAATCCAGAAATCACGTATAAGTGCCCATACAGACGAGGGAGACTATCATGTAGAGCACAAGGATACACTTCACAATAAACTCCTACAGAGAGATTGAACCATTCAGACAAATTGACAGCAACTCTTGCCAGTTTTCTACATTCTTACCAATTCGGAGATCCAATAAGCATCAATGGAAGACCTCATTCTACTTTATTACTACATTTTTTCCATTAATCACAGGACTTTCACCTTCTCGGCTATTGGAAGAACATTGAGAGCAGATATATTGCTCCTTGTACCCAGACTGAAAGCAAGGATGCTTAAGTTCTATGTTTTGATTAGCTATATCTGCATTGTTGGATTCAAACTCTTTCTTAAAAATATGAAGCACAGACTTGCCAATTGCCTAATTGAGACATATCCAGAGAGAGAATATGCAGTTAGATGATGGTTCACTAACCCAATCATAACATGTAAGCTAGTCTCACTATTCAATTGTTGAAAGGAGAACCCTTCAGTATAGACGAGGCATTATCTAGCAGCCATTTTGAGTCAGCACTTGGAAGCCCCCGGACACCAGCAGTAGCATGAAGAGTGGAGCAGTCTTCTGTGAATGCTCTGGCAATTGTTTCTCTCCCCACCTAACAGGTAGCTTTAATGCAGCCTTTAAGCCAGAGTTATTATGTACCAACTTATCAAGCCCACGTTCAGTGTCCATTCGATCATATGCACGCCCACTTTGGGAGCTATGTTTCTTCTGCAGACCATCTTCATAGCTACGGGAGGACTGCTATCCCCCTTGTGTTCAATAGAAGCCTGATATACGTAAACTCGAGTCCCAGTACTCCCACAATCAAGTACTACATAATATTTGCCCGATTCTTAAGCAAGCATCAGAATCATGTAAAATAGAAAATCAAACAATAGGAGGCAAAGTGAAAGTGTGATTGGTCGGACCCACTTGCGAACAGATGGGCTTTCCCCTTGAACTGGCTTCACCTTAGAAAAACTAGAGCCAGCATTTTCTCTCAGTAGATGATAATGGGACTGCTTCAAAGGGGTCGTATGTACATCAATCCCAATACCAACATAGCCGTGTTTGGGATCAAGCTGGCGATACGAAGACAGATCCTGGAGAGACGAAAAGATTCGTATATTGTTCTTGCGTGAAGCAGAACTAACAAAACCAAAACCGAGGGCACACGAAGCCTTAGGCTAGGCAGCTGCTGCGGAGTATGAAGCTGAAAATCTCGTCGATGAAGCAGATATAAGTCCAGTAATTTTACCAAAGACCATATCTCTTTGCTCCTAGAACGATACCCATCGGGATTCAACAGTTTCAGATACAAGTTATGGAGGGGCAGTTGAAAAATGTATATCATTTCCTCTCGTAGTGATTGTAATCACCCAATGCAGATTAATCACTGAGATTTAGAGGCAAGAAACAATCAGTACAAGTTATAGTTGTTGCAGTGATGAAATCGGGGCGTGGCCATATTAGTGCACTGCTAGAGATTGAAAGTGAAAGGTACAGTGAATTGAGAGAATGAAGCTCACTGAGAACGTAGCTCACAAATTCTACACACGCCCGAGGTAGTCGTCGGGTAACTCGAAGGCAAGAATGGCGAAGAAGAGATTTTCACACACACACACACACACATATATATATATATCTCCAATCTCCGTGACCGGGGTCAAACGGAGTCTAATAATCATATTGGTGCAAGGATTTAATTTTCCACTTCTGTTGTTTTATTTTTTATTTTCAGTGCATAGATTGAATCTAAAATTTTTGTAAACTACTTATGTTTATTATTGTTAAACCATAAATAATTATTTCGGAAGTCTATTTTATAAAGTTAGTGAGAATTTAAGAGAAAACAATTATGGTATGGGCATAGATTATCCACTTATTCTCATTATTTTATTTAAATTTGTAGAAAAAAAAATTGGCATTTCAGCCGAAAGTTTCATTTGAAGCGTCTCCCTCAGCTAAAAAAAAAAAAATGATCTGTCGTGCTGGGCGGTCTTGTCCAACAAATCCCTGGTCCCCAAACTCCATGACGTGGCAATTTATTGGATGACCAAAGTTAGCTTAGCAGAGCACAAGGAAACCAGAATCAACACAACGGTCAACAAATACCATATAAGAAAATCCAAGGCTTGTCACTTCAGGTGAACAAGCCCTGTGATTGCTATCCTCACAAACATCGCCCAACAACAACAAATTTGATGTTCTCCATGCAGCAAAGTAACTCCCTGCCATTTATCTTTCTTTGTGGAATCCTTTGGAATTTAAATGTCTAAGATCTAGTTGAATAATTTAAAACAAACATAATAAAGGAGAGGACATAGTAAGCTGTTCCTGAGACAGAAATTTTGCATTTCCAAAATTCGGATATAGTTTTGAATTAAGAACCAGTATCATAAAGTTTGATAACATTAACAGGGTACTTTCTATAAACATTCCAGATAGATTTGTGAGAGGGCTTTACAAGGAATTCCATCATTCATTTCCTTAATCAGAAGGCTTTGGAGATAAGATGGAGGGCCCTGAAAAAATGTGAGCTATCTGGTATGAACTCTTGCTGATTAATCCATCTGTATGAATAATTGGATCAGAGACCCAAGAGGCCTGAGGAATAACGCCAAGAGCAGCCTGTCTTTCTCTATAAGATGCCCAAGTAACCGCATATAGACCAGCAATAATTAAAGATCCCCCGATAACACTGTTGGGATAGATAGAAAATAAGAATAAGAAACTCGAATAAATATAAAGTTCAAAATGCCACCCCTGGGTTTTATAGAAATAAAAAATAGAACTTCACAGAGAGTTCAACAAGATAAGAAAATTTATTAAGTCCGAACTAGTAAAATTTGTTCAGAAATGAAATGGTGGATAGGGTGTTTTGTCGGGTTAGCGGTTGGTAAATAGGCCTCTACCTAGCCACTTAGCCAAATTAATATAGATGCATCAGTTTGTACAGGAACTAATAGGAGCTGACCTTCCCAAGAAAATTGGACTTCCAAGGAAAATTCTTGACAGGAGGGCAGAAGCCCCTGGTTGAAGTGGATTATATAGGGCGACCATAGCCGGGCCCAAAATCTTATTGCACCATGTCAAGAGTCCATAGTTAAGGGCAGATGCAATAGTTCCCTGATTGATAAAGGAAGATACTTACATGATAAAATCCTCCAGAAATATGAAATAAAAAGATTGATATAAAGTTAGCTGAATTACTGTTCTAATTGCAAAAACATGCACTCCTTTCATGCTCAAATAAACACAGCCTCATTACTTAAAGCCTTTACCTTAGTAGTTAATACCATAGAGCATATACGTAAATACATTTTTTCAATTAAATATATTTGTCCTCTTCAACTTCTGTGTAAGACATCTTTGCCCTCCATTTAACACTCTTGCATCCATCTACAGCTGACTAAACCATATTGGGGAAATCCCATCTTATTTTCCATAATATACTCCCATCTAGAGATAGTTCTTCCTAATAATGCCCATGCCAGAACATGTCTGATGAGAATAAATGCATCACAGAAACTTGTTGAGTAATTTTATGAATAATTTATAACTTCAAAAAATGGTTGTTGCCTTTTTCTTTTTTCAAACAATGAATAGTGGCCAATGATTTTAAGGCACTTAAAAAACTTCATTTAGTAAGATGAGCCAAAAATGAATAGGGTCGGGAGATCAGCAATAACCGATAAGGGTTCATGCAATTGAAGGTTGATTAAAAAATTTAGTGACTCACAGCATAAATAACGGCAAATGTTTCAGACTGCGTTAAGATCCAGTCAGTTGACTCATTAGTCATGAAGAATGCTGTCGTCACCATTAGCACAGCTCCAAAGAAGTATGAATATGCTGTGACAGATAGGTTGGCAGGATACTTTTTTAATAGTGGAGCCTGAAAAATATTCATGGGAGTAGATTAAACATACCAAAAATTTCACATGAGAAAATTTAAGATCACAATAGTTCATAAAATTTGAAAGCCCAACTAATTTAACAGTGAACAAATTGGCATTGCTTAATTTTAACAGCAACTCATTTCGTAATATGTCATTTCATTTGATAATAAATATGAAAGAATTGGGAAGTCATCCAATTTAAATGTGTAAAGTTACTAAGAATTGACCAAATCAACACATTAAAGTTAGGAGCGATGAAGCATTGATATTTCAAAAATAAAACCATATCATATTCGATATATGCCTAGCACTAGTATCAGACATAATGCAACATTTCAAATTGTACTTGAACATTACATATTTTGCCATGCCGTGATATTTGTATCATGTCATACTATGTGTACTTATCAATTTCCGTGCTTCTTATATTAGGGGACAAGTAAAGCTCTTTTATCCAAAGGTTTTCAATCTACAAAGCTACCTGCTGGCTAACTTGATATCCTGTAACTTACCATGATGCTCTAATGAGATCTTCAGGTGGGGGGGGGGGGGGTTCTATTTCTAGTCAAGTCAGCAAGGACCTTGTTCTAAAGAATAATTCAATCCAAGAAAAAGTACTTGTCTGAAAATATTTGACCAAAAAAGTTAGGGGGACGAAGCCTTAATAGGCCTACAAACAAGCAGCAGAAAATTATTATCAATATTATCCAGAACTATAGTCCATAAGCCAAGAAAAAGTCTTAGCCTTAGAACCTCAACCTTCCAAAGTGAATTGGCTATAGGGAAATGAACTCTGTTTTGAGAACAAATTAGTATATGAAAGAAGTGTTTAAATAGGAGGAACTATAACTATTAAAAGTTCCCTATCATCACAGACTGAGTTTATATGTATAGGCAAATCCTAAGAAGTAAGAAAAACCAAGGTAATAGAGACAAGAAATGACACTGATAACTAATTTTCTCCCTTAATGCTCAAATCAAGTTTTGTTTAAAGAAAATAGCAAAAGGGTATGCACCTGAATGGATAGAAAGGCAGCCATGCACATGCAGTTACCTATCAAGCACAGAACCCCAAGATGAAAATGGTCAAACCCAAGATCCATTAAACCACCAATCAACCATCCATATGGCTCTGGTTGACCTTTGGCTCTTATTTCACTTTGTGCTATAATGTCCATTTCAGTATATCCTATCAATGGTGGACCACGATACAAAACCATCAACATGGCACCAGAAACACAGACAAGAGTTCCTCCAACCTTTGCCAGACCTTCATATCTGAGCAAGTTCACTCTTTCTGTACTGCATGAGTAATTTCATTAATGTGAGTATGATCATATGTCCTGGTGTATTTGTATAAGTTTACTAATGTACACAGTTCTTCACTACAATTAAGAGTATGTATGTATGTGTGTGTTTGAATTCTAGGAAAAGATAAATTATTAGTAAATGAATATTGTAGCATCCACTATAAACGTTGAAAAATTTAAGAAGAAAGAAACTGACCCCATCATTACAGCCAAAAGAAATGTAAAGACTGGAATGGACGGCTGTATGGCAGCAGCATAAGTTGGATTAGTATAGCTTAAACCAATAAGAAACAAAAGCTGATTTCCAAATATCCTGATCATGAATCAAGAAACGAAAATACCATAAGTATCAATAAAATGTTGTGCCATTCATACAAAAATATATTAGTAAGAATTTGACATCATTCAGAACCTTACCCAGTTAATCCAAGAAAGAAGAATGATATCAAGAGGCGCTTAGTCATGGGTGGTCGTGTCCGTCTACAGACAAAATGGAATACTCATACATTGTAAATAAAGCAAAGTTTACTGTAAGTGGTTAAAAAACTAGTAATTTAAAGTATCACTTCTGAAGTTTGAATATGTAGATGTGCAAAGCTGGCATGACCTTCACTGCCAATAAAGAAATTACCATCTATACAATAACAACAACTAAACATTACTCACTAAGTAGAGTCGACTACATAGATCAAACATAACTACAATAACCTATTATAAATGAAATCCACAGAGAGATTGTGAATTGTTAAATTTTTCTTAATAGTTTCGCCTATATTTTTTTACTTTCCTCTACCTCTAATTATCGGTTTACTCTTCATCTGATCTACTCTTTCCAATAAAACTTCTATAAATCTTCTCTACACATGGCTAAATCACCGTAAACGATATTTCACTATCTTCTCCACGATAGATGCTACCTCAATTTTCTCTCTCTAATGCACTCATTCTTAATCATGTATCTTTTAGTATGTCCACACATTCAATGTAATATTTTTATCTCTTCGACATTGAGTTTATCTTCATATTGTGTTTTAACCGCCCAATATTCAGTACCATACAATATTACAAATCTTATAATTGTACAGTAATTTTTTTTTTAATTTAAAACAACACTTTTCTATCATAAATAAAACTCAAATTTTTTTTCAATTTCATCCATCTTGCTTAAATGTTATAGTTTACGTCCTCTTTTACTTTTTCTTAATGAGCTAATTTATGTCTTTCACTCATAGCTTTCTTAACATATCTTTTAACAATTTTATATTTTTTTCAATTTTTATCATCTTTATATAAGTGTCACGCTTTATAACAATGTATTTTAACTTTATTCTTATCTTACATCTCTGCATTTCACCACTAAAATTCTTTATCCTTTAACCTGACGCCTCTTGATTCTCCAAATATTTCTCTTACTATTTTTCTAATCCTTTTGCCACCTCATCTCACGTATGTTAGCATTTTTCTATATCTCTCAAAACTCCTCTTCCTCGACCCTTCTTTTGAAAAAGAAATTACCACCCATACTCATATACAATAATGCTATACGGAAAGACTATAACTCCAGAGAAAAAGCCCCGCATAACAATAATGGTGACAGACCCTCACCTAATGGGCCTCCAATTGTCAAAGTTTGTTCCCCAAGGGTGCAGAATGGGGATGAAAAGAAGGAGCCCAAGTCCTTGATGATACATTCCAGGAAGGGATGAGGTGGCAAAGAAAGTTAGGGGAGCACGAGAAACAGATGAGGTGGAGGAGAGAGCAGGTGTATTCTGTTAGGGGAAGAAGGCAGAACTGTAGAAGTTATGGGAAAATTGGAGTAGCGGTCTGAGAGAGTGCAGACAGCTTGAAGTGTCACCTATTTCATTGATTTTGTTTCTGTTCTTGCCATTTTGCTATTTTGCTTTGTAATTCTGCTCTGTGTTGCTGTGTTTGTATTTTCTTTTGAGGTCTTAATACAGAAAAAAGCTATCTTATTCTCAGCGTTTGGCGGAGAAGGATAACCAGAAACAGGTCTATTTTGTATTGACTATTTCTGGGCTCCATCAAATTCTAAGCATATATTTTTACGCAAAACTAGGGATACCCTACAATATAGACTGCTGTGGTCAGAAAATGTAGATAATATAATTGGTGCATCAGTATAACACGTAAGAAGAACACCTCCAGGGTGATACTAAGGTGGACGACGCACATGAACATAGACTACCCCTTCCATCCCTATGAGTAAAATAGCAGTAACAAACTGAAAACATCATTGACAAGAAAAAGCCAGCCCCTCCAAATTGTAAATTCGGAAATGTGAAAAGACCCCCACAAAGTTCATTCTTTATTCCAGCGGATAAAAGATAACTCGAAGACAAGGATTCCTCTGGAACGTCTTCCGTATCTTTCAACCGCATCAAACCGAGAAATACGATTGGTACAGAACTGATATAGCTATTGAAATTTAAGACAGTCGTGGCATTCGAAAGAACGAGAGAAGGTAAAAAGAGCTTACTTTTCTCGGATGTAAGCGATGGGAGCAAGAATAGCAAGGGCAAGGAGATCGCGTAAGACGCAGAAGACCAATTGGTTGACCCCAACATTAAGGGCCACTTTGGTAATGACATGGTAACCTCCATTGCAGAGCTGCACCAGCGCCATAGCCATATGGGCCTTCCATATGTCTCCCCCTGCTGCTAATGATCCTGATACTGCGGCCATTAGCACCCTCTCTCAGAGTCTCGCACACAGAGAGAAGGAGAAGACAATATCGGGTCGCTGGTTCGTTGAAACGGTGAATGGAAAATGAGTGAAGGGTGCTTCGTCAAACTACCAAATGTATTAAAAATCTGGCGCTTCTTTTTGAAGGCACGCTGAAATTATTAATAAAGTCCTTCACTTTCGCTCTGCTGTGCCTGATTTTGATTGTGAAAACCTCCCCAAACTTGCTTTGCTCCCAGTTTTCTCTTACAGTGACCAAATTTTAACCTTGATTCTGACAAACTCCAGCCTTCCTTGTATAATGGCCAAAAACAAAAAAACAAAAATCTTAATTATGGTAATGTTCAATTAAAAATTTAAATAAATAATTCAATCCAATATTATGTAATTATTTAAATTAAATTTTTTTAAATACAAAATTTTAACAAATTTCCAAATATGTTCGGCGTATTATGCCTAAGAATAACAACTAATTAGTAGCCCTTTTTGTCCATCAAAATGAATCTTATTTCAACTACATCAGGAATTTAATAATGAATAAAATATATAAATTAAGCTAATTAAGAGAGTAAAATATGTAAAATAGTAATATCATTATCTCTCAAAACTTCTTTTATCTGTAATATTTTGATTTCAATAAAGGGGAATGAATTCCTGATCACATTATTACGTTTTTTCCGATTAAACCCATCTTGGCAATTAAGTGGAAACACCTGAAATGAAATAAGATACTCCAATAATCAAACGCAACAAAATCATGAGGAAAATGGGAATCCACTCCTCCTTCACCAAACACGCAAACACAGCCTCAATTGAGAATGGTGACAAATTTTTTATTGAATTGTATTATTTTTAATTATTAAATATTATAGTATTTTTACATCTCTCCTCACATGTAATATATTATTTTTATATATTATTTTGTATTAAATAAATAGTAAAATAATAAGCGTAAAAATATTATTTCATTTTTTGAGTTTAGCCTATTTGGCATGATCTATAAATAAGGAAAACTAGCTCGAAGTTATTAATGAATTATACCATTGCCTAGCAAATTCTCTAATTGTCTTTCCCAAATATGGACTTCTAATTCGCATATTAAAAGAATAATATAAGTGTGCTCGATTAGTACCAAAGAACATAAAAAATGGTATTGATGAGAAGAAATAAATAAATTACACAAATATACCAACAACTAAAACCAGACAACGACTAGTCGACTACAAGAAACACAAAGCAAAACCGAAGAATTTGCAGGACTTTAAAGAGACACATCAATAGGGCCAAAGCAGGCCCCTTTATCTTCCAATACTCAAAAACAACAAATAAATACTCTAAAGCTGCAGCATCCTGGTTGCTCAATGAGATGGTGGTGGAGAGAGAAAAGGAACTGGTGGGATGGTTGGCAGAGGAGGAAGTGTTGGATTTGGCAAAGTGCTTGGCAATGGGGGTATTGGATTCGGCAGAGTTGGTTTTGCTGGCAAAGGGATGCTGGGTAATGGTGGCAATTGCGATGTTTGAGCTGGTACTGTTGGCAACGGGGCTGCAGGAAGTGGTGGCAATGTGGACTTAGGAATTGCCAATGTTGGTTGAGTGGGGATTTGGGTGCTCGGTAATGGTGGCAATGAGGGTTTCGGAAGATTCGGTAGAGATGGCAGAGTTGGCAATGGTGGGAGTGTGGGTTTAGGGAAACTTGGCTGAGAAGGAAAAGGGGGCAATGTTGCTGCCGGTGTCTGCAAGAGGTGACGAGCTGCTATACTCATTCCGGGGCTTGACAGTAATACTGCTACAATCATACAAATGAGGAAAGAATGCTTTGAAGCAGCCATTTTTGCAAGATCAGAGGGATGAGCTTCTTTTAACTAACTGAAGAACTTTTTTTGCTGTTGTTTTGGTTAAGAAGAGATCAAATCTTAAATGGGTATATATAGTTGAGAGAATATGGAACTGTGTTTCAAGTGTTTGATCAAATGTAGTTGAGGAAGTTTGGAGAAGTACCAGTTAGTTTGCCTCCTTAATAGACTCAACATTGAAGGCTATCAAACTTCAACTACGTACTTTTGCTGTTAATAGTTAGACCAAAGCAATCAACCTCTGAATCACAAAGTCAGATATTATTAGTCACCAGCCTGCCATATCTTATTAATTCTAGAAGAACGGACCCACGTAACCCAAAATGTAGGTGGAAGGATTATCTAACTCAACAGCATAATTTTTCTACCCGTAAATTTTCAACTTGAAGAGGGATTGGAAAAATACATACGTAATTTGGGGTTTTTTCAGTGGGAAAGCTGATGACTTAAGTTTGACTTGGAAGAGATGTCAGATTGAGAAGTTTTGAGAAGTTAATGAACTACGAGACTTCTGGTTTAGACATGGAGAAATACAAATGGGAAATAAAGTTCATGGAAAGCTCTGAAAACTCCTATTTATATTTATATTAAGAAGTTAATATGAAACCATCTTTGATTAACTATCGAAACTTCTGTTATGAATGGAATCTGTAATATATAGAATAAAAGATTTGGGTCGATGAATCATGTAAGAAGTCGGCAATGTGTGTAATGAAAGTAATAACATTTGAAGAGTTAAAATATAATTCCTTGAATTTTAAATTTGATTGATTTAGCAATTGACCCATTTTGGGACGTCTGTTGTTGCTTTTGTTTGTAAGAACTGGCAAGTCATTCGATGATCAAACGGTATGAAGGGTTTTATGACACTAGGATGAGATCCTGGATAGATGAATTTCTGAAGCGTTTCTGTATTCTTTTCAAGAGAATCTATGCACTTCATTAACGACAACAATTACATTAAGAAAGAAAAAAAAGAATTCCAGAAATTGGTATCTCAATAAAATTTAAGTACTCATCCTTGACAGACTTTATTTGCAGGAGAACAACACATACAAAAATGAGAGAGAGGGAGAGAGAATATTTACGTAACTTACAAACATAATGGGCAGGGGGTGTGAGGAAAGCAGCATAGAAATCATATTCCTAATATAGTCCTTATCTGATCAGGAGGATGCCTAGCCAATGACCTGGGGTCTGGATAGCCATTCTTGGGATCAATAATTGCCCTGTAAATAAGCTCATAAGCCTCAGCCAATGACCTGGCAACACCAATACAAGCTTCAGAGCGCAACTTTGGAACCTGCATCTGCTCAAATTCAGGCAAGGAACTCTCACTTCCCAAAATAAGCCCAAACAGAGCTTTCAAACACTCAGAAAGAGTAGCTGGGCTTGTGTCCTCCATCTCTGCCAATGGGGTCCCAGCCATTTCCTTGTCCCCCTCCTTGTGGATGGAGTGATGGAAGTGAGGCATCTTTTCTGACAATCCGCATCTTCTTAATATGGCATCAACTTCTTTGTCCACAAGAACACGCAAGTGATTATCAATCATTCCTCCAAGCCTTTTCACATATTCAGCAGCAACTTCTTGTCCAGACAGAGGTTGTTGAATAGCACACAAGCAGTTAATAAGAAAGATCTTGGATGGGGTCTCGCTAGTCTGCCAACAAAATAAAACTTGAAAAATACTCCCACAGGGCCAACAGCTTGTCTAATGAAAAGTTCTATAAAGCACTGGTCAATAAGTTCAAAGGTTGAATATGTGAAGTTTCCATGTTTTAAGTTCTACCTCTAATTTCTCCACTATATATGTTGGTCCAAACCATAATTTCCCACACAACATGGGACTTCTTTGAAGAAAGTTTTGCCAAAATAATAGAATAGTTAAAGTTTGGTTTCAATTTTCTAGATAAAATTTTAATTTATTTCTTGCAGAATGATTTCAAGGTGTTGCAGATTGTGAATAAAAATTGTGAATTATCCTATCCCTATTATCTCGGTTATTTCTTTATTTATTGCATATCTTTTTTATTTCTTTTTCCTGGCTGTATTATTGGGATCAGGGAAATATATTTTTCCTGATATCTTTTATGTTTATCTGTTTCCTGTTTTGTTTGGGATTGCTATCCTGGATTGTTATCCCTTTTGTTTTGGGATTGTGATTGATTGCCTTGTTATCAATCCTCTCCTATATATTCCCCTAGGTATTTCAATAATAGAGTGAGTCAGAGAAGTTCCTTTCTTTCTTTCTACACAAGGAATTGTAAATGATGTTCTCTTGCACCATCAGAGGTACTACATGAACCAATTATATAGAGAACACCATAAAAGCTATCCTGGATTGTTATCCCTTTTGTTTCGGGATTGTGATTGATTGCCTTGTTATCAATCCTCTCCTATATATTCCCCTAGGTATTTCAATAATAGAGTGAGTCAGAGAAGTTCCTTTCTTTCTTTCTACACAAGGAATTGTAAATGATGTTCTCTTGCACCATCAGAGGTACTACATGAACCAATTATATATAGAAGACCATAAAAGCATATTTAACTGCAGCTATA